>CM033345.1:21757131-22957131 GCA_019395295.1 Osmanthus fragrans | reverse complement strand
AAGAGCTTATTTTATTCAACTATAATCTAAGGAGAGTTTGAGGTAATCGAGCTTGTGATTATTCTCGAATTGTTGTTAATCATTTGAACGAAAATCTTTTGTGAAAATGTATTGGAAAGTCATTCTTGCGGTGAAGAAATATCCCCCGATCACACTCTCTCTTTTATTGACCTTTCGCCTTCGTTATTAAATTTTTATTGCATTTCAAGTATTTTGCCATTTCCATTTTTAATTTGTTGTATTCTTTGTTTAACAAATCAAACCCCCACATTTATATGCTTTCGCCGTTGATTTTATTTTGTGCAATTAACATAGTTTAACCAATCCTCTGCGGGTAATGACCCTTACTTGCATTGTACTACTTGAACGACATTTTTAGTGGAGTAAGGAAAAAATATTTTTGACGCCCCTTTGGTGGCGATCAAATTTTGGCGCCGTGTCGCCGGGGATTGTTTATCAATTTGTTAATTGCGTTATTTTTCTTTTTGTTACTTTTCTCTTATTTTTGCTTTCCTTGATCTTTTAGGTTGTGAATGAGCAAAAAGCAAACATCGTACTACAATCTAAGATCAAGAAAAGAAGTCGACACGTCGGGAACTGAAGAAGAGGATTCTCCAACTGAACTTCTAAGGAATTTGGGTATTGATTCGTCTAGTGAATCCGAAAAAATAGAAACCGAGATGGCGGATGCAAACCGAACATTAAAGGAACTAGCCGCTCCAACTTTTGTTCAACAACCCCTATGCATCCAATATTCTCCAATAGAAGGGGGATTTGAGCTTAAATCTGGGATGATCCATCTTCTCCCCACTTTCCATGAATTTGCCGATGAAGATCCCAACAAACACTTGAAAGAATTTCATGTTGTTTGCTCAAGCATGAAGCCGACGGGAGTATCGGAAGACCAAGTTAAATTGCGAGCATTCCCTTTTTCTCTTGCAGACACCGCTAAGGAATGGCTCTACTATCTACTACATGGAATGAAATGCAAAAGCTATTCTTGGAGAGGTATTTTCCGGCTTCAAAGGCTACAAATATTAGAAAAGAGATATGTAGCATTAGGCAATCGCAAGGGGAAAATTTGTATGAATTTTGGGAGGCTTTGTGCTAGTTGCCCAAACCACCAAATAAGTGAGCAACTTCTTTTGCAATATTTTTATGAAGGCTTGCTTCCGATGGAAAGAAGTATGATTGATGCGGCGAGTGGTGGGGCTTTAATGGATAAAACGTCGGTGGTTGCTAGAGAGTTGATAGCAAACATGGCCGCTAACTCTCAACAATTTGGGAGTAGAATGGATGTGCCGGTTAAACAAGTAAATGAAGTGGGTGCTACTTCTCAAATTGAAAGGCAATTATCCGATCTTACTTCTCTTGTGCAACAAATGGCACGTGCGTCAATGCAACAAGTTAATGTGTGTGGGATTTGTTCTAGTTCGGGTCACCATACCGATACATGCCCGACACTACAAGAAGGGACCGCGGAACAAGCGAATCCTATTGGGGGATTCCCAATGCAACAAAGGCAAAGGTATGACCCTTATTCAAACACATATAATCCCGGGTTGAGAGATCATCCTAATCTTAGCTATGGAGGAAATCACTTCATAGCTCCACAAGCTCAATTTAATCCTCCCCCGGGATTCAACCAACAAAGGCCACAACAACAATTTCAACCTCGCCAACAAGCACCACCTCCAAGTTCAAGTATGTCTCTCGAAGACATGGTTAAATATCTTGCATCAAGCTCTATACAATTCCAACAAGAGACTAAAACCTCAATAAAAAGTTTGGAGACACAAATGAGTCAATTGGCTAGTTCTATGAGTAAGTTGGAAGCTCAAGGATCGGGAAAGCTCCCCTCTCAATCTATCAACCCGAGAGAAAATGCCAACGCCGTGACCCTTAGAAGTGGAAAATTTTTAGAGGAGGCACCAAGGGAAAGGAAGATTCATGTTGAGGAGCCAAAGCAAAAGGAAGAGGAGGACTCATCAAGTGAAAAAGTGGAAAATGCTCCTCCAACCTCGGAATGCAAGGTAACTCCTAAACTTTCTACTTATGTTCCCGTTCCCCCATTTCCTAATAGATTTGCTAAATCTAAGAAAGAGGAACATGAGAAAGAAATCTTAGAGACTTTTCGTAAGGTGCAAGTACACATACCACTTTTAGATTTTATTTATCAAGTGCTACGTTATGCTAAATTTCTCAAAGAATTGTGCACTAATAAACGCAAGCTAAAAGGAAATGAAGTGGTAAGTGTAGGAGAAAATGTCTCGGCCGTTTTGCAAAGAAAACTCCCACCTAAATGTAAAGATCCGGGAAGTTTTACCATCCCATGCATAATTGGTAACACTAGGGTTGAAAAAGCCATGCTAGATTTAGGAGCATCCATAAATGTCATGCCATATTCTATTTATGCTTCACTAAATCTAGGCACACTCAAGGAAACCGGTGTTATAATTCAACTTGCAGATAGGTCTAACACTTTTCCAAAGGGCGTTTTGGAAGATGTTTTGGTACAGGTTAATCAATTGATTTTTCCTGCGGATTTTTATGTGCTTGACATGCAAGATGAGTCGACATCTTTGTCGCCACCTTTACTCTTGGGGAGGCCATTTATGGGGACGGCAAGGACGAAGATTGATGTACATGACGGTACTCTAACAATGGAGTTTGATGGTGAGATTATCCGCTTCAATATCTTTGAAGCGATGAGGTATCCTAGTGACATTCATACTTGCTTCTCCATTGATATGGTGGATCCTTTAGTGCAAAAACTTTTTGACTTATCAAGTGAAGATGCATTGAATACCACTTTGATTAAAAGCATTGATGTACATGATCTCACTAAATTGAGTAGGAATTTATAAGTTTGTGAAAATATTGTTGAGATGGTGGCATCGCTTGAAACACTTCCAAGTATCCCACCGAGGTATGATCTTTCTTATATTACTCTTCCAATTTCTGAAGAAAAAACTCTACCTTCGGTGATGCAGGCCCCCGCTTTGGAACTCAAGCCTCTCCCCGAGCATTTAAAGTATGTCTACTTGGGAGAAAGGGATACCTTGTCGGTAATCATTGCTAAGAACCTCACAAGGCTCCAAGAAGAAACACTCATCCGGATACTCAAAGAGCACAAGTTGGCTATTGGTTGGACAATAGTCGACATCAAAGGGATAAGCCCATCCATGTGCATGCACCGGATATTGCTAGAGGATGGAGCAAAGATTTCAAGGGAACCTCAACGCCGCTTGAATCCCCCTATGATGGAAGTGGTAAAGAAGGAAATTCTAAAATTGCTAGATGTTGGTATAATTTTTCCTATCTCCGATAGCAAGTGGGTAAGTCCGGTTCAAGTGGTTCCAAAGAAGTCCGGAATCACGGTGGTAGCTAATGAGGAGAATGAGCTTGTACCAACCCGGGTCCAAACGGGTTGGAGGGTTTGTATTGATTATAGGAAGCTTAATTGTGCAACCCGAAAAGACCATTTCCCCTTACCCTTTATTGATCAAATGTTGGAAAGATTGGCGGGCCATTCTCACTATTGTTTTCTTGATGGTTATTCAGGTTATAACCAAATTGTAATTGCTCTAGAGGATCAAGAGAAAACAACATTCACTTGCCCATTTGGTACATTTGCCTATCGTCGCATGCCCTTTGGTCTTTGCAATGCTCCGGCGACATTTCAACGATGCATGATAAGTATATTTTCTGATTATATTGAAAGCATTATTGAAGTGTTTATGGATGATTTTAGTGTGTATGGTAATACCTTTGATAATTGCTTGCAAAACCTCACACTTGTGCTTAAGAGATGTATGGATGCTAACCTAGTACTTAATTGGGAAAAATGTCATTTTATGGTCGATCAAGGGATAGTACTAGGTCATGTCATTTCATCTAAGGGGATAGAAGTAGATAAATCGAAAATTGATTTAATTCGTTCTCTAACCCCTCCAACTAGTGTGAGGGAGATTCGATCATTTCTTGGTCATGCAGGATTTTATCGAAGGTTTATCAAGGATTTCTCAAAGTGTGCTAGACCATTATGCAGACTATTGCAAAAAGAGGTGCCATTTCACTTTGATGAAGATTGCAAGAAGGCATTTGAAAGTTTGAAGGAACTCTTGACGTCTGCACCTATCATCCAACCACCAAATTGGAGTAAACCATTCGAGTTGATGTGCGATGCAAGTGATTTTGCTTTGGGGGCAGTTTTAGGACAACGAGATGGGAGGACACCACATGTTGTCTATTATGCATCGAGAACTTTGAATGACGCCCAACTCAATTACTCTACCACCGAAAAAGAGCTTTTAGCAGTTATTTTTGCCTTAGAAAAATTTCGCTCATATCTTATAGGCACTAAAGTAACTGTCTTTTCTGATCATGCAGCTCTTAGGTACTTGCTCACCAAGAAAGATGCAAAGTCGAGGCTCATTCAATGGATACTCCTCTTGCAAGAGTTCGACCTAGAAATCAAAGACAAGAAAGAGAGTGAAAATTCTGTAGCCGACCATCTCAGTCGTCTTATCCATGAAAAAGAGACACTACCATTGCAAGAAAGCTTCCCTGATGAACAATTGCTCCAAGTCTTAGACACACATCCTTGGTATGCCGACATCGTCAATTACTTAGTCACCAAGAAGATTCCAAGTGATTTGACCGATGCTCAAAGGCATAAACTCAAGAAAAATGCCAAACACTTTATGTGGGACGAACCGTATTTGTGGAAGCATTGCCCGGATCAATTGATAAGAAGGTGCGTACCCGAAAATGATTTTCACTCTATTCTTTCATTTTGTCATTCCTACGCATGTGGCGGACATTTTGGTGCCAAAAGGACGGCCCTCAAGGTGCTTGAGAGTGGGTTCTATTGGCCCACCCTTTTTAAGGATGCATTCAATTTTTGTAAAACATGCGATAGATGTCAAAGGGTTGGTACGTTGGGTGCCCGAAATCAAATGCCACAAACTCCTATACTCATTGTTGAAATTTTTGATGTTTGGGGCATTGATTTTATGGGACCCTTCCCTTCATCATATGGTAACATTTTCATCATTCTTACCCTGGATTATGTGTCAAAATGGGTGGAAGCAAAGGCCACTCGAACTAACGATTCTAAAGTTGCTGTAGATTTTGTCAAGTCTAACATTTTTGCAAGGTTTGGAACACCTCGAGCTATTATTAGTGATGGGGGACTTCATTTTTGCAACCACTCTTTTTCGGCCTTGCTTAAGAAATACAACATTACACATAAAGTATCCACACCCTACCATCCGCAAACAAGTGGGCAAGTGGAAGTGTCAAATAAGGAGATCAAATCCATTCTTGAGAAAATCGTGAATCCGAATAGAAAAGATTGGAGTCTCCGCCTCAACGATGCACTTTGGGCTTATAAAACGGCATACAAAACACCGATCGGGATGTCTCCTTTTCGGTTGGTTTATGGAAAGCCTTGCCACCTACCGGTTGAACTTGAGCACAAGGCATTTTGGGCAATGAAGCAAGTGAACATGGATCTTGGAGGCGCGGGGGATCAACGAAAACTTCAACTTAATGAACTCGAGGAGATTCGGAACGATGCTTATGAGAGCTCGAGGATCTACAAGGAAAAGACTAAGGCATACCATGATAAAATGATTTCAAGGAAGAACTTTGTTGTTGGGCAAAAAGTTCTCCTCTTCCATTCACGTCTTAAGTTTTTTCCAGGTAAACTTCATTCTAGATGGGTTGGTCCCTTTGTTGTTACTAATATATTTCCTCATGGCGCAGTTGAAATCAAAAGCCTCCAAACTGAGAAAGAGTTTAAGGTGAATGGGCATCGGTTGAAGCCATATTTTGAACCATTCACACCGCAAGACATGGAGGAATTGCAACTAGAAGATCCAATTGAAAAATTGTGAAAAGGAAAAGTCTAGCTAAAGACTATAAAGAAGCGCTGGATGGGAGGCAACCCATTGTTATTCTTTTTGACATTCTTTTGTAATCACATCTTTTTGATATTGATTATTTTTGTTTGCCCCATGTGACAGGTTTTCAAGCACCGAACCAAAAAGTTTTGAGCATTAATGAATGCCAAGGAGCCACAATTATTCGCACAACCATCGCCGTCAAAACAAATTTTAGGGGAGTACTTGTAACTCTTGGTCTTTATATTTCTTTCTTTTACATTGATGACAATGTACAGTTTAAGTTTGGGGGTGTGGTTGCGTGCGTGTGCTTTATGTTATGACTTTTGTCATGATTGTGTGCTTTATGCTTTATTGGAGTAATTTTTTCGCTAAACTTTTTCACCAATACTCAATTTTCGGGTTATATAGTTGTGTTTTTATGCTTGTTTGTGAAGTTGGATAGCCTTGCCGGCTTTGCTTTCGAGTTGTTGCTTATACAGATTTATGAAGTGTGAACATAAATGCTATTTGTTGTTTTGTTTCATCAACTCATTCCATGTTGGTCTCACTTTTGAACACTTGTGTCACATGATTCATCACACGCACTTGTTGGTGGCACTTGAGATTGTTAAGGAACTTAAATGAGATGACCATTTTGTCAACAATTCTTTTATCACTCTTCCATGACTTTGCGTCTCTAGAACTTGCTTTGCTTCTCTTCAAGATCACATTGACACATGCATGCATGGATATGATTAAGGCCATCTTTGTTACATTTGATTAACCACTTTAGCCAAATGGCTTACCCTGTATTTAATATTTCCTTTGATAAACCCCTTTGTGCCTATTTGCCTTTTCTTTGGTAAACGCGCATTACAAGCTTCAATATCTAGAAAACAATATCTTTACCCAAGCCTCAAAGCTAGTGGAGTATTGGTTGTTACTTAGAATGTTGGGCGTGCTAGAAAGCAAGTTTGGGGGTGTCAATACCTATGGTGATGCAATGATTGGTAAATTGGAATATGTTTTATGTCAATATCCACAAAATTCCAATGTGCCTAAAAAAAAAAAAAAAAAAAAAAAAAAAAAAAAAAAAAAAAAAAAAAAAAAAGGAGAAAAAAAGGGATGATTGAAAACAAGGAAATTCATGGAGGAGATTGATCTTTATGTCTATATTATTGATTTCTCTTGATATTCGAAGGATAAGGTTGATTGTGTTGAATTTATGAAAATCAAGAAGTCATTGTTTGGAGTGATTGGGGCTTTCATGATCTATCTTTGCTAAGCTAAGTTGTTTATCTTTACTCCACTGGTTTTTATGGCTTCTTTGTCACTTACCTAAATTTATCCACACCTTAACCTTAAGCCACATTACAACCCATGAAAAGACCTTATGATTTGTGTAAAGCATGTGATCTAAGTGGTGGCGAACGAGAAAATTTGCAAGCTTATGGTAGAACATTTTCATTGGAATGATTTTGAGCAAAACATTGAGTGATTTGGAGAGCAACCCGATGTTTTCGACACCTTGGCCGAGAGTGAAAATAACAAGTTTGGGGGAGTGTGTTTCCCACGAGCGAGAAAGAAAAATTTGACATTTTGAGGGTCGGGATTCCATCAACTTGTGTATGGCGATGAATTGGTTGACAACACACACACACACGAGCCGAGCTTGGAATGAGTTTTAAATGTTGTGCGGTTGCATTTTTGTAAGCATTTCATAAGTTATGTTTGATGCGATGTTTGGAGTAAATCGGCAAACTATCTTTCTTGTGTGTTCGTTGTTATTATATTATCGTTTGGTTTTATCGGCAAACTATTCAATTTTCCTATTCAAACGAGCAGCCACAACTTATAGGGTGGAGGAGTTCGAAAGACTTATGGGACAGCTTCGTAAGGTTAGTGGACTGTGTTACGGGTACTTACCCGAGCACTATTCGTTGGCCAACGTTATAACATTATGACAAACAACAATGCGAAATCTCTGAACTCAATGTTGCGACATGCCTGTTCGTTACCAATCACATGCTTGGTCGAAAACATTCGGTCTACAATGCAGAAATGGTTTTATGAACATCGATGCAATGCAATGGCATGTAGTACCATTTTGACATCAAAGTTGGAGAGCGAGTTACGAACAACATTTGAAGCTGGTACTCGAATTCAAGCACATTTATTGACAGATGATAAGTGCGGGTTTCACACTTATTTTACCTTTTAACTTTCAATATTTGTTCAGTTTCCTAAATTGTTTCGTCGCTTAATTTTGTAAATTTTTATTTTTAGACGAAAACCCGAGTCGAGTATTAATGTGAAGCATTTGAGCGAGAAAAGAGGCAAAACAATTGGGATGCAAAAACGCCTAAGTTCGGCGAGCGAATCCAGGAGTGTTCATATGAAGAAATGTAGATTGCGGGTTGAAGTCGAGTGAAAAACCAAAAAAAATTTAAGACAGCCCAGAATTTGCCTGTGCGTACGCACAGGCCTGCAGGTCGTGCTCGTGCGTACGCACACCCGCCAAAGCCAGTAACTGAAGACATTTTGTTTCCATTATGCGTACGCACATAAAACCCTATGCGTACGCATAGGGTATTTCTGGAGCAGAACCCAAGAAAATCTCGCGAATTCCTAATTTAAAATCTATCGACCCGCTTCAACCCGACCCATCTCATTACCTCTCTACACTATAAACCACACCTTGGAGACCATTTCTAGGGTAAGTTTTTGGGGAAAAGTCGACCAAAGAAGGAGTATAAAAATCTGGTTTGAAGACTTGCGAATTTGGAGCTTTGGAGAAGAAGAAGTGGAAGGCCCTTTGTTATTGGAGATTCAATCTTTTGTTCTTCCCCTCAATAAGCTTTCTACCCTCTTTAATCTACATGTTTTCCATATTTTGTAAGATTTCAATGGTTGTTTGTCGTTATACTATGAATAACTAACTTAGATGTGATTGGGGGTATTTTCAAACCCTTGAATGAGATTCCAATAGTTTTGTGCTTCATTGTTCTTATGATTAATGCGTTGAATCCATTGAGTTTATTGTTTATATTGTTCTTCTCGATTGTTTAGGAGCGCTACTAGATGATTGGGTTGTTTCGATATTTGCTAATTTGGGATTTTTAGTCCGTAATTGCTAATTTGACCAAACCCTAATAGCAACTATATTTTGATGGATTATGTGGAATTTTCTATTATATGTAGGTGGATTTTCGTTTAAGTTAACAAACCGAGCTTGTGTGTTTGTACTTAATTCAATTCGACTCTCTTGTTTGAATGCTTTCGTTAAATTTAATCTAGCGATCTTATCCTAGGTTGTTTGATGATTAGGGTTGGGTAAAGAGCTTATTTTATTCAACTATAATCTAAGGAGAGTTTGAGGTAATCAAGCTTGTGATTATTCTCGAATTGTTGTTAATCATTTGAACGAAAATCTTTTGTGAAAATGTATTGGAAAGTCATTCTTGCGGTGAAGAAATATCCCCCGATCACACTCTCTCTTTTATTGACCTTTCGCCTTCGTTATTAAATTTTTATTGCATTTCAAGTATTTCGCCATTTCCATTTTTAATTTGTTGTATTCTTTGTTTAACAAATCAAACCCCCCCCATTTATATGCTTTTGCCGTTGATTTTATTTTGTGCAATTAACATAGTTGAACCAATCCTCTGCGGGTAATGACCCTTACTTGCATTGTACTACTTGAACGACATTTTTAGTGGAGTAAGGAAAAAATATTTTTGACGCCCCTTTGGTGGCGATCAACAGAGAACTTAACACAAGTTTGGATCTCCAATGACACAGATATTGTAAACTTCGTTGACAACACGTGTACTTGTCGTCAGTTCCAACTAAATCGAATGCTATGTCTTCATGCCACCTGTGCTGCTTGCCTTGGAGGTAGGTCGTTTTACCCTCTATGCTCTCCATATTTTACATCGGAATACTGGAGAGGTGCCTATAACGAAGCTATTTATCCAGTTGGAAGGGAAGTCGACTGGGTTGTTCCGAACGATATTACAGGTACTCCTATTTTGCCGCCCGTTGTACAACGTCCTCCGGGTAGACCACCCACAAGACGTAAGCGCTCCAGATTCGAGGGCATCACACGTCTCAGGAAATGCACTCGATGTGGTGGACTTGGTCATAACCGTAGCACATGTTCGAACCACTTGTGAACACAGTTACTAGTGGTCTTGTCGACAGGTATTATGAGTTTGTATGCTACATGAGATACCACCATATGAAATGTACATTCCCATGTTATATTATGAACTTATTATCTTTATGCTTTGCAGACGGTATTGAATGTTTTCAGCAGAACGAACAATTGACGGATCCCGACTTCCCGACACTTCAACTGTCGAACCCGATATATGAAACAGTATGTATATTTGTATGGATTATGTATTGCCGTGTTGTAGTCGACGTAAAATTAATGTTGTCAAGAGCGTACTGTCTGTATTTTTTTTGAATCAACCTTCGTCATTATCGAATCAAACATGGAATACAGTGAAATTGAATGTTGTCCTCATGCGGCGTACCAATCTAATCGCATGTGCGTCACCAACAATTGTTTGCCGAAAACATGGGTTATTCCTAATGTTTTGCACATTTCTTCAGTCACTATAGGGACAACAACATATTTCATAGACATTTGTTTAGCACACATTCTATTACATGTACAGCATCACACCTAAAACATGGATCCATTCACATAATTTTCCGCATCACATCCCAGCATTTCACATGCCGTGCCCGACAGTTTCGCTCTGTCGAGCAACGACATTTCACGACGGTATACAAAAAATCACTATACATACGTGGCAAAAAGGTGTAGTTGTGTCTGACTGTTTCTAACAGAAATAGTAGTTCAACATACTGTGATGACAAACAAAAGAAATTAACATACCAAATTATTACTTTGTACACAATTTCGGCATTTAGCAACCACCTTACTCGACGTCCACGTTGGAACCAAATCCCCCACTTGTGTCATCAGATTCATCGGAGCTTATCACAATAATCTCCTGTGGAGGTGGTATGTTCGCGAACAAGTCAGCATCAGCGGGGTCCTCGTTGTTTCCTTCTGCGAACTCTTGTCTCGCATTTAGCACATTGTTCGGAGAGTGTGGTTCTTCACTTGAAACTTCATCTAGGCTAGGAAAAGGAACAGGGACTATGACTCTCCTGCTTGTTGGAGTGTTTACTTCCTCGTCGTCGAAAGAAATGCAGATGGGAAACAATGGGGACGAACAGGGTACCAGTAGAGGCGCCGTCACGTAGAATGTGTCGTTGCTTCCCTTTTATGAACTCATGATATCTTTGATGCAAGCAACTTGTGGATTTCAAATATAAATGGTCACTACTTCGTAAGTGTTTTATTGTAATATAACCAAAGTGTTCATGCCATCCTATTTATATACAGGTTTTTGAGGGAATCAACATTTAGTCTTAATGGTCAACCACCATGTCCAATCTCAAACTTCAATACCATATACAAAAATTGAAGGCAGGTTGATATTTTATTGTACCTTTAATTAGAATTTTGGTCATAGTTAATGACAATTGCAGGAGAGTTATGTTCAAAGGACAAAATTTTTTCACGTGGATTGATTATGCATGTATTTTGTGTTATACTTAATAAATTTATTACTTTATTCATTTATTTGTTCGATTTTCATTGCATATGACTGTTCATTGTCGATGATAAAATTGATGCATGCTTCTTTACATAAAGGCAAGGTACCGAACACAATTCTTGCAAGCAACACATATTAACGAACCTAATAACAACATCATTACGGCAACCGTATATAAACAAAGTTATGGGCAAAATTTTTGCTGCCACGACAAAGATTATTAGATCGTCATTCAAAAACATTAAATCGTTAAGTCATTGTGTTGGCCACACAAATATGTGGCGTAACGATCTTCACAAAATCTGGGAATGTTACATTGTCGTTCGATAACTGTACAAGAAAGAAGTTTTCAAGAAGATAATTCCCATCAACATACTTACAAACCCCCGACCATAATTTTTTGTAAAAATATTGTTTTCGACATATCAAAATCGAGACATACCATATTCTACCTACACATTTGTTGGTTGAGAAATAACAACCAACAATCATTCCATGCGTAGCACTATTAACTGTTGTGCAGTATGTCAATTGTCGTCATCAAACACTTGACATTCAAAAGGGGAGGCTTCGACTCCGTACCCATCGTACAAATGGGGAACCCAAAAAATCCATCTCGATCAACATTATTTGTAGCCCTTTTGTCTGAAAGGACAATGAAGTGGAAATCAAATTGTTAAAGGGTTACACCTTTTGAAGTCCATGGATAACGGGTTAGTAACGTGCAACGCCAATACATGGACTAGTCACAAATAAGAGTGTTCCTCAAAATAATGCAGATAAAAGTACTTTTGAGATAAAGCACCTTCAACAACATAATAACCGCAGTAATACCACAAGTTGAAGAAAATGCCAGTTCGAAAATTTGGAAGATATAAATGCACAAAGTTACAAATATTTTGTATCTTCTGGGCACTGAACAAGTCACAAGTCACACAATAAAATCAAACTATACTCGCAATATAACCACCCAAATTACTAAACAATAGAAGCAAAATTAATTTGCAACTGAAGTTGTACCAAGATGAAGTAGAATTTATGAAACCCAAGACAAGACACTTCACCCATTCTTCTTTAGCACTAAAGATTTATAATTTATGCAGCGAGGACCATTTTTCCAACACAAACTGAACATGATTGAAACAAGCTGTCAATGTTAGTTTTTGCGGCAAAATCATTGAAAGCTATATAGTAAATTAAAGATAATGCAGGAATAGTCACTTCTGCTATTGACCTTGGATTCATATGTAAGCACATACATGTTAGAAAATACAACACAAAAACACGCAGTACGTAGGTGGAGAAGATGGGAAACAAAAAATGTGGGGAAATTGGAAAATACAAATAAAACAGCAATATTTAGAAAGTGGCGTATGAATTAAAGCATGAGCATGGGCAATTCCCTGGATTGATAGATGACCATAAATATGTTCCAACTATAAGCTGTACTGGACATGATTGATGAACTAAACTTTGTGACGGTATGGCCATTGATAGTAAACGAAAAAATGCCTATAATCAGGCACTTGGCAAGGCAATAAGCGAAGGCCATCACTTCAAAAACCAAGTAATTTCAATTCTGCCTGAACGGTTACTAACCGTTTCTTCAGCAATCTGTCTCGGCCCTGGTGTATGGAGTCCGCTTGGATGCGGCAGGCCTTCGAAGTCTCGCAGAACGCCGCCTTGAGGTCGAAACTGTTTTCTCTTTACTGACTTCGGGTACGCTGGGACCTATGGATTCTACATGGAGAAAGAAAAAACATTAGGACAACATAGACATTATTTCGGTACAAATGCAAGAACGGACGTGGAAGTAGATACATTTAGCAAGGCAAACATTGAATTCCTTCAACTTCACTTGGAAAGTTTATGTAGAAATTGATCTTAAACTTACCTTCCACCTCCATGTCGACGAACGACGGTACTCGTGCCTCTGTCCTACTCTCCACCAAATTTTCCTCCATGTCTCCTCCTGCGTATGAAAACACGAGTGCATAGTTGTCAACTGCATCTGTTGGAATGAAGCGAATGTACATGGACGTTACCACAACATATGTGCCTAAGTTAGAGCACATACCTACGACCTCATGCATCTCAGTATTCGCATGAACTGATTCTGTTGTCGGACCAGCCCCCTCGCTCCGTATTCCACCTACGAATGCAAAAAATTGAAAAGGGGGTCGGCAACAACATATTACAAAATCACAAATAAGAACCTCAGCACATGCCATTGATATCATGATGCCCGCTGTCGTCTGCATCTTCCTCTTCAACCGGGCTCCTGTGAAAGTGTACTCTTTGCTCGTCTACATCACAAGCGTAGTGTGAAACAAAATTGATTGAAAAAATAATCTGAGGAGTGGTATAGTGTGCAGGTGAACATGACAAGTTACGAAAATGGATTACAAATATGTGCCAAACACTGATACTGAGAAAATTATTCAATCAAATTAATAATTAGCAAACCCTGTATAAAATATCTCCTACTAGGACTAGAGATATTGTATAATGGTTCAAATTAAGCTTTTATTTTCAGTATTTTTTACTTTTCATCCAATACATTGTGGTGGATCAATTGTACATATAGTACACTATCAAAATTATTAAATAGAAAAATTAGGCTTTCGTAAGACATATATAGCCAGAAAAAACATTAAAGAGAATAAAGAATTCAATAGAATTGTGCGTATATTTTATATAGAACCAAGTCCCATATTTATAGGTTACAATTAGGAATGTATGAGTAAAATGGTCATTCATAAAATATTACTTTAGTTACATTAAATATATTATTATTCAGAGAAAACTCAAAAGTGGCTAAGAAGATTAAAATATAATAATGCATAATCTCTTTATAAATAGACGGTGTTCTAAAAAGTGTAAAGTGTGGTAAGGTATGAAGGCCAAGTTTCGGGCTAGATGAGGCTTAGGCATAAGAAATTAATTTTTTAATTTAAAAAATTTAAATCAATTTAAGAATCGTTTAATAATTAAAGGAAAAAAAAGCATAAAAAGCATAAAAGTATATAAAAAAGGCTCACCTAGGCATGAAAAAAACTAAAAATAATAAAAATAATGATAAAAAAGCATGAGACGGGACGTTTTGCGTTCGCTTTGCATCTATGTGCCACTTTTTAGAATACTATAAATAAATCAATTAACCATATGTTTACTTGCTAAGAAATTTAATTATTCTTTTAACTAAAATATTGAAATGCGTGTCCATATAGGAAAACTCTTCAAGTTTAGCTCGCATGTTTGTAAGGATTCAAGAAAGAAATCTCGAGTAATTTAAATAATAATAATAATAATAATAACATCACCACCACCACCAATAATAAGATTTTAGTTATTTTGTAAATAATACTGTATCAAATTCCAATACCATCACCACCACCACCACCACCAAAAAGATTGTCAGTTTCATTTCAGACATATAAATCAAAAGAAAGTACAACTGAAAAAGGAAATTAATTTATGTTGTTATTATCTAGAAAGGAAACTCCATAGAATTGGTATAAGATTGGTCACATTAGAGCTTGAGTTGAGATATATTGTTTCAAAATCAATACCTTTAGTACATTCTCACACATCAATTCTTCTTAGCACTGGAGAGACGTCAATGTATAATGTGCCAAAATTTCTGAAGTGTCCAAATGTATTAGAGAGGGACAAAAGAGCAACAAATTCAAGGCAATAAGCCTTGTTTGGGCTCTATTTTGTAAGTTTTGCGAGAGAAAATGTATTTTATAATACTCATTTTTTTGAGAATGTGTGGTTAAAAAATAAAGAAATTTTTTAAATTTACGTGTAATATTATATTTTATTAAAAATATATAATTGAAAAGAAAAAAGAAAAAAAATATATATATTTTTTAAAATTGGAGTCCAAATAGAGGCTAAATCTAACACAACAAGTTTAATCTGGACATAGATTCCACGTAATGAACGGCGCATGATGCAGAAGACAATGAAAAGAGGAGAAAAAGGAAGAGAGCGTAGTGGACAAAAGCATGCGTTGACTTTCAAGCACGTGAGTGGGATAAGCATATAATTATTGATGGCTCTTTTAATACCAACAAATAAACTCAGCATCATTTTCAGGTGTGAGAGGGACTAGAAATATAATTAAAAATTCCATTCATTTTTAGCCTAATAATAAATTACAACTGACTTACATGTACATAATATATTTATATAATGATTTGTATATTCATGATATGGTAAAATATAATCGCGTCAAAATTTCTTCAACCAAGTAAAAAAAAAAAAAACTCACTTTCATTTCAACACATCATTTGTATATAAATCATTATGTAACTATTTAATAACTTGTAGGGTAATTAGCCTGTAACATTTCTACATTTCATTATTATTGTGAAAAATGTCAGCATCTTCCACATTTTGGTATTTTCACTTTTAATTACACATTGGATTGCATAAAATGTTATTTCCATTCATCTTCCTCTAATTTCTCTATTAAATGAAGGGTATTCTCATCATTTTTCCTCTTTCTTCCTCATTTGAACTCATTTTCTCCTCTATTTTTTCTTCTGAAAACTAATCTTTAGTTTCTTCATGTTGTCTATAATATTCTACGAAATCATTCAAAAATCAAGAATTTTGACAGAGATGACAAGAAATTTTGGATACTACAATAGCTAGAGATGACCAGAAATCAAACTCCGCATTAGTATGTTTATAAATAAGTCCTATTGAATGACACTTTAAACATGCAAGAACTCTAGAATAGCATAGAGAAACTTTTGATTGATCCCAAAAGCAAAAGGATTTTATTTGCTGAAGCTGAAAAGACATTGTTGATTTCATCTTTCACATTCTCTCTTTGCCCACAACTTTTGTTAACAAGAAATGGTGGGTTTGCCCCCAGAGCACATCTTCAAGTGGTAAAAGGGGAAGGTGGAGAAATTTAGTTTTATTTGAAGCTGAGTTCGAATCCTGAAATATAGATTTGGCTTTTGGATAAGTGCAAGTGTACAAACAACCTTCAATCATGTACCCTTGGAGGCATAACCTGCGATTTATCTCCTTCACCAAAAACTCAGGGCAGGGTAGCTGGGGACGCCAGTAATAGGGCGTAATCCAAAAAAAAATTAAAAAAATGGGGGGTTTGCTTGGATACTGTTGAAAATTTGAACACTACCTACATATAGTAGGGAAAGAATAAGGACATCATTTTGAATCTAAAGGAACCAAAAACTAGTGATTTGTGTGTATATAATTTTTTAGTGAACAAACTAAAAGTTTGTTTTCAGAGAAAAAAAATAGAGAAAATGGTTCAAATGGGGAAGAGGAAAAATGGTGAAAATACCCTTCATCTAATGGAAATATTATATAGAATTTGATGAAAGTGACGTTTTGCGCGACCAAATGTGCAATTAGGGGTGAAAATACCAAAAAAAAAATATGTGGATTTTTTTTATCATAATAATAGTGAATGTTAGCAATGTTATTCATAAATTATATAATACAAAATTGTTATCAATTTATATTTACTAAAATGACAATATTGCTACTAATTTTTATTTGTTCAATTTGAAATATAGTGTTGAGAATTAACTTACTCAAGAACAACGAAAAATAAAACGAAATTATATGGCACTATACGAAGTAAAGATTACAATACTGTTGAGAATTCACTTACTCATGCACAACGAAAAATAAAATTAATTTCAATTCCCACCAAAGATCTACTTTGTGTTTAGATAAAAATCGTGTAAGAATTATACATTCGCTGAATTCTGCAAACCTTTTTGCTTATTGATAAGACATAAAATGTCATATTTTTCATCCAGTAATGCTTGTAGTTTTATGATTTATTGACACTTAAATGTATTGAGCACCTTAATATTTTGATTTATGTTGCAAATGGATGGAAAATGTGGAATTTGGAAGAAAAGAGCAAAAAAGAACCAAAATGAAAGAAAGTAAAAGTTCAAGGAATAAAGTGCAAATATTCAAAAATTGTGTCAAACCAAACGATGAAGATTTGAGAGTATTAGGAGTCAATTGGCTGAAAGAAGATGTCAAAGGGATTAAATATCATCAAAGTATGATCACACATCAATTTCTAATTGAAAAATTATGCTCTGAATTTTTAGTCTCTGCATGAGATCCATTTTTGGGATAGAAAACGATCAAATTGGAAGATGATATCTGAAACAAAGTTGTACCCTTTGAATTATCTTTCTAACGCACTTTGAATCACTTCAATAGGACATCGGTAGAGAAATATCTAATAAAATACTGAAGGCTGTCAGGCGAAGAAAAATTATACCATGTGTACGCATGAGCCTGCAAGCCTTGCATATGCAAGGTCAAAATATTCTCACACTGAAGCCAATTTATGTGCATTGTGCGTACACACTAATAGAACCATGCGTACGCATGGTTCATCATTTCGGCACGCGATTTTTTAGTTTCCTAATTTCATTCAATCACTTATGGAAACAAATCTCTTGACACTTTAAAAACCCTAAAATTGTCCCACAACTCACCAGGACATATACTAATCTATTTTCTCTCTTTTTGTGCTTAGATCTATGATGTATAACTAATTCTTGCTACTTGGTCGAAGGAAATAGAAGCCTTGGAATTATTATAACTGTGAGATCTATCTTGTTTTATTGTTTTATTCATATTTTTAGTATTGAATGTGCTTCTGCGCGTAATTATATGATTGTCATGCTTGATTGCTAAAAAGACCTATTAGTTTATCATGTATTGCAATCTATAGCTAAGTTAAATTTCAAATCCATAATTGTTTGATTTCTTTAATCTTAAGAAGAATGTTTAAATAGATTGAATGCAACCGCTAGTGTTTGTGTTATCTAGTTCATCGATTTCTCTATTGTGTAAAGTTGTTATTAAACTGAATCTTAAGCACTGGTCTGGTCTGGGGTTATTTAATAATTAAGGTTAATTAGAACGCTTATTTCTAACTAACTAAAATTAATGGGAAATGACAATTAATTCCAACGATGAATATTAAAAATGTGGATTGATTTTTATTTGTGGATCAATGATCGATTATAAATCTTCAACGGTGAAAGTTGACTTAGATCAATGTTTGTTTTATTGATTTAATACAACTCGTTAATTTACATTGCTATTGGTTATAAAATTGATTTCATTACAAAAAAAAAAACCCCATCGCATTAATATAAGATAAATAGTAAACTAAACACTTTTCGTGGGATCGACCCTTACTTCCATTACTACATTAATTTTTAGAAGTAAAGGTATGGATACCTACGACAGCACACCAAATTTTGGTGCCGTTTTTTAATTGATTATTTCATTCTAAATTTTATATTTTTTGTTGGTTTTGCATATTTTCTTTTTTTAGCTTCCTTAATTGTTTATGTCCGTAACTCGATCCTCTAACCAAAGTGATTTGCAGTACGATCCAAAAATAGAAAGAACTTTGCTCAGGTTAAGGAGTGGAATTGGGTGAAATTTTGAAGAAGAAATCATGGCTGGAAATCGCACTTTGAAAGAGCTTGCAGCCCCGAATTGGATCAACACCCTTTATGCATAACCTTTCCTATTTTAGATGATGCTACCACGTTTGAATTGAAATCTTGACTCATACATCTCTTGCCCACTTTTCATGGTCTTGCAAGTAAAGATCCTCATAAACATCTGAAGAAGTTTCATGTGGTCTGCACAAGTATGAAACCCACATGAGTCACCGAAGAGCAGATTAAACTGAAAGCCTTTCCATTCGCATTGAAGGATTCAGTTCTCATTGAAGGATTTACCTAAGGATTGGCTTTACTATCTACCATCCGGAAGTGTCACTACATGGGAAGAGATGAAGAGATTGTTTTTAGAGAAATTCTTTCCCGCTTCAAGGGCAACAAACATCCGGAAAGCAATTTGTGGTGTAATGCAGGATAACAGAGAATCCCTACATGAGTATTAGGAGCGGTTCAAGAAATTTGTGCAAGTTGTCCTATCATCAAATCAACGAGCAATTCCTCATTCAATACTTCTATGAAGTCTTTTTTACCCACTGACCGAAATATGATTGAAGCTGCAAGTGGAGGAGCTTTGGTGGATAAAACCCCCGAGGGCGCGAGTAACTTAATTGTAAACATGGCAGCCAACTCTCAACAATTTGGCACTAGACTTGACACCCACTAAACATGTTAACGTGGTAAATATCTCATCCATTGAACAACAAATTGCAAATCTAACTTCTTTTGTTTGTCAAATTTTGCTGTAGGTAATATACAGACAACAAATGCATGTGAAATTTGTTTAGTAGTAAGACATCCGACCGATATGTGCCCAACTCTTCAAGATGATCCCAATGAACAAGTAAATGCAGCAGGTGATTTTCTTGGATAATCGCAAAGGAACTATGATCCCTATTTGGACACGTATAACCTGGGATGGAGGGATCATCCTTACCTTAGCTATGAGAATCGACAAGTGAATCAGCCCATGTATCAAAATAGCCCAATTTTTCAACAATACAAGCAACCATACCCTCCTAGACAACAACATGGCCAAACTTCTAACACTGGTATGTCTTTAAAGGATATTGTTAAGTCCTTTGCCACTTCTGAAATTCCTACAAGAGACAAAGGCGAGTGTTCAAAGCTTAGAGAATCAGACGGGTCAAATGGCAAACCCAATAAATCAGATGGAATCACAAAGTTCGGGAAAGCTACCCTCACAAACGGTGGGAGATCCAAGAGAAAATGCATGCGCAATCATGTTGAGGAGTGGTAAACGTAAGTTTCCTCATCTTTCTGATTATAAACCACCATCCCCTTTTCCTCAAGCTTTAACAAGATCTAGGAAAGATGAACAAATAGCAAACTTGTATGAGACCTTTCCTACATGCTAGGTAAATATTCCATTGTTAGATTTTATAAAACAAATATCTCGTTATGCTAAGTTTTTGAAGGAACTATGTACAATTAAGAGGAAACAAAAACTCAAAAGAAGAAAAAAGGTAACAGTTGGGAAAAATGTCTCCGTAATTATTCAAAGAAAACTACTGACGAAATGCAAAGACCCAGGTATGTTCACTATCCCTTGTATAGGGATGGCAAAAATGCTAGTCAGCTTGAGCCACCTGGGCTGGTCAGTGAAAAGTCTGAGCCTGGCGCAACTCGCGGTTCGAAACGCCCTATTTTTGGCTTGAGAAAAACAAACTCAATAAAAAAAACCCAAAAAAACCAAGCCTTCCCGACTCGGCCCGTAAAGGAGCCGAAAGCTTGGGCCGAGCCTAAATTTTTTGAGCGAACATTTGCTTTGCTTGGCTCGGCTTGAGCCCGAAAAAAGCTAAGTTCGTTTTACCGAGTAGAGCCCAAGCCTTGAGTTTCAGCTCGCGAGCCAGCTCAGGTCGGCTCGGCTCGGCTTGGCTTATTGACACCCCTACCCTTGTACGGTAAGTAACACTAAGTTTGAGAAAGCCATGCTAGACTTATGAGCTTCTATTAACGTCATGTCATACTTTATATATGTTTAATTGAAACTTGGACCTTTGCATGAAACTGGTGTGATAATTCAGTTGGCTGATAGATCTAATATATATCCTAAGAGTGTAGTTGAGGATGTCCTGTACAAAAAAATGACTTGGTTTTTACTGCTGATTTTTATGTACTTGATATGAAAAATAGTGATCACACTATCCTCATTTTGTTAGGAAGACCATTCTTAGAGACATCAAAAACTAAAATAGATGTTCATGATGGCACACTTACTATGAAATTTGATGGTAAAATCATTAAATTTAATATTTACGATGCCATAAAATATCCTAGTGACGATAATCCTATCTATTCTACTGATGTGATTGATCGTGTAGCACATGATATTTTTTATTTTGATGGTAAGGATGAATGAGAAGCTGTCATTAATGAGCATCTTGGGAATTAGAAAGAGGAGTTAGCCTTAAACACTGAGTTACAAAGAGCTGTGGCAGTATTAAATGATCTTCCAAAGCTACAAGAGTCAAGTAACAGTTCTTGTTTTGGATTTGGATTGTCAGTTTCTAATGAGAGGCCTTTTTATCGTTTGTTCTATAGGCCCCCATTCCGGATTTGAAACCTTCCCCAGTAACCTAAAGTATGCATTCCATGGAGGTGGATGAACATTTTCGGTTATCACTCCTGATGAACTAGGTGCATCGAAAAGAAGATCAAAACTGCCCATGCTGGATGTAGGCTGAACAAGAAAATAATGAGTACATTCATAATTTAGATTAAATTTGTTCTCTTTTTGACATTTCACTTTACATTAGGGACAATGTAAGTTTTAAGTGTGTGGGAGGGAATTTAGGTTGAGTTTAAATTTGTTGATAAAACATCGGAAAAAGAGGGAGAATTTTGTTTTTAGTTGTGTATGCTATTTGCTAGATTCGATTAAACTTCTGAAGAATTCTTAACATGATTGAATAAGTAATATTCCAACTTAGAGTTAATTGGTCCAGTTATTTTCTTTGAGAATGGTAGTAACCAAACGTTGTAGACAAAAAGTCGGTGAGATTTTGAGCTTTTTAGACTAACACGTCCATATCAGTCTCACTAATTCTATAATGAGTGATTTTCTTCCATGAATTTGCTTCTCCAGAACTTGCCTTGATTCTCTTCGAGGCCATATTGATACATGTATGCATGAACATGATTAAGGCTATCTTTGTTGTATAAGTTAGCCACCTTAGCTAAATAACCTACCCTGCAATTAATTTTTTCCATTGTTGAGCCCCTTTGAGCCTTATTGCCTTTTCTTTTGTAAACCCACATTATAAGCTTTAAAACTAGAAAAACAATATCTTTACCCAAGCCATAAAGCCAGTGGAGATTGTTCATCGTTTTGTTACGTATGGGTGTACGAAAGAAATAGTGCTGGGCTGTATGAAATTAAGGTAGAGCTATGATTTGTGGAATGAAAAATATATTTCAGTTTCAATTCATGAATTCCATTATTGGTGTGAAATAAAGAAAAAAGTGAAAAAAACAAAAAGAAAAGAAGTGATGGAGGAAATGACTTTAATGTTGTATATATTTATAATTCCTCCCAACATTACAAGAAAGGGTTTGGTTGTGTGAAATAAATGCAAAGAAGCTATTGAGTGGAGTTGTTGATCTTACATGCCTTATGTATAGTTGAGCTTGAGATGATTCGTTTTGCTCTATTAGTTTCGATGGCTTTTGAGTTACATATCCAAATATTTCCCACATTGACCCTAAGCCACATTACAACCCTTGAAAAGTCCTTATATTTGTGTTATGCATGTGATCTAATTAGTGGAGAATGAGAAGATATGCAAGCATATGTTAGATCATTTTCATTGGAATGAATTTGAGCTAAACACTTACCCTTCAAACACATGAGAGACGAGTGCTTATAGATTATAACGGTCTACATGTTTGGTTTATCTCATCTTCATATAAAAATACTTGCTAATTTATTATAAGCTGTGTGAGAAAGTTTGTTCATGATTTGTTATATATTTTGAAGAGTTTGATTGTTCTATGTTGATGGCAATACAACCTCAAAAAATTTTGTAAAAACAAATTTTAGTTTTACTCGAGGACGAGCAAAAGTTAAGGGTGGGGGAATGTGATAAGACATAAAATGTCATATTTTTCATCCACTAATGCTTGCACTATTATGATTTATTGACTCTTAAATGTACTGAGAACCTTTATATTTTGATTTAGGTTACAAATGGATGGAAAGTGTGGAATTTGGAAGAAAATAGTGAAAAAGAACCAAAATGGAAGAAAGTGAAAGTTCAAGGACTAAAGTACAAATATTCAAAAGTTGTGTTGAACCAAACGATGAAAATTTGAGAGTACTACGAGTCAATTGATTGAAAGAAGATGTCAAAGAGATTAAATATAGTCAAAGTATGATCACACATCACATTATAATCGAAAAGTTATGCTCTGAATTTTTAGTCTTTGCTTGAGATCCATTTTTGGGATAGTAAATGATCGAATTGGAAGATGATATCTAAAGCAAAGTTGTACCCTTTGAATTATCTTTCCAATTCACTTTGAACCACTTCAATCAAACATCGGTAGAGAAAGATATGATCAAAATACTGAAAACTATCAGACGGAGAAAAATTATACCATGCGTACGCATGGGCCCTCAAGCCATGCGTATGCAAGGTTGAAATATTCCCAAACTGAGGTCAATTTACGTGCATTGTCCGTACACACTAATAGAACCATGCATACGCATGGTTCATACCAGCACGTGATTTTTTAATTTCCTAATTTCATTCAATCACTTATGGAAACAAATCTATTGACACTTTAAAAACCCTAAAATCATTCCAGACTCCCTAAAACATATACTAACATATTTTCTCTCTTTTTGTGCTTAGATCTGTGATGTGTAACTAATTCTTGCTACTTGGTTGAAGGAAACAGAAGCCTTGGAATTATTATTACTGTGAGATCCATCTTGTTTTGTTGTTTAATTCATATTTTTAGTGTTGAATGTTCTTCTGAGCGTAATTATATGGTTGCCATGCTTGATTGCTAAAAAAGCTAATTAGTTTCTCATGTATTGTAATCTATAGCTATGTTAAATTTCAAATCCGTAATTGTTTGATTTCTTTAACTTGTGAAGCACTAGGATTTGATGATTTTCTGCGATAGAGGTCATTGAATCTTAAGAAAAATGTTTAAAAAGATTGAATGCAACCGCTGGTGTTTGTATTATCTAGTTCATCAATTTTTCTATTGTGTAAAACTGTTATTAAATTGAATCTTAAGCGCTGGTCTAGGGTTATTTAATAATTAGGGTTAATTAGAACGCTGGTTTCTAACTAACTAAAATTAAGGAGAAATAGGAATTAATTTCAATGATGAATATTAAAAATGGGGATTGATTTTTATTTGTGGATTGATGATCGGTTATAAATCTCCAACGGTGGAAGTTGACTTAGATCAATGTTCGTTTTATTGATTTAATACAACTCGTTAATTTATATTGCTAGCGGTTATAAGATTGATTCCATTACAAACAAAACCCCCCATCTCGTTAATATAGGATAAGTAGTGAACTGAACACTCTTCGTGGGATCAACCCTTACTTCCATTACTACATTAGTTTTTAGAAGTAAAGGTATTATTTTTTGGTGCCTACGACAACACACCACTAATCTTGAATACATTTAATCACAATCTGCAATTCACGGCTGCCCAATTGTCCAACATTTAATGAAATTCACACAGAGAATAAGAATGAGAGAATTATGATTTCTCTTTTCTTGTGCTAGTAAGATAATAATTATTTTTGTATTTTTTTTTCAAACGTTAGCTGCTTATTAATAAAAGTCTAAGTGGGTTTGGCTCATTTCTTAAGCTTAATCCGGTCCAATATTTAATTAATGAAATTAATTAAATTTGGTCTATGAATTAAGGCCCCGTAATTCCCATTTTAATTCTCATTCTCATTCTTCTACTCATTTTCAACCACACATTCTTCAATAAAATAATATTTTCTATCACATCAATAACTTTTCCTTCTTTTTCAACCACACATTTCCTATCATATCACTATTTCAAAATACATTTTTCCCAAATAATGCCTATCAAACACACTCTAATTAAGTCGGGTCTATAAACAAACAACCCAATTAATTTATTGTCCAACGTTTGTCAATTAATTAATTAGTTAATCTCATTCTTTTAATTTTCCTTATGTATGTGACCCATTAGGTTTACAATCATGATACCTAATGAAGTGAATTATTATTTTGATCTAATCATGAGAAATTAAAATACCCTTTATAATTTGTCATCACTTTATATTCATCGTCTCAAATTGACATCTAGCAATGTATCAGGGCAATACATGTGATAAAAATGTCACGTGATATAACAACGTCAAATTTGTTTGTTTACCGTGAAACGATAATTCTTTCGTCAATATGATCTGATCAATTATGAGATATGGAAGTGTGTCAATCTCGATCATTAATCATATCTTTCAACTCACTATTAAGTCAATGTAAATCAAAAACTCTTTTCGATTCATGAGTATACATTGACCAATAATTCCGTTTTGAACTTAACTAAATGAAATGTAGAATATAATCTCTTACTATATAAGAATGACGAATCATCTATTGATCATTCACAACCTTTATATGATTCTTGACATACCAGAACGATACCATATTAGCAACTCTTAGCAGAACAACATCCAACACCACCAAAGTATGATTGTACAATCATGCACTATGATGACCTCAAGTCAAAAGCTCAATTATACTATTAAACGTTAGAAATTAATCGCTGACACTCAGATAGTTATCCATGTGGAATCTTTTCAACGGGTCTCCAATATTTTGTTCTCTTAAAAAAACATCCACATATTCATTTAAGTGTCACCACACATTAGCGTGTGAGATTAGCTACTTACTTCACAAGTAACACGTGATGATCTATCTATAATAACTATATCCGTATCACGTTATTGCGTATGATCATGGATGATTTAAGATTCAATCATATGTAATTTGTATCTTACAATCATAACTCATTGTGATTAACAAGTTACCAAGACTTGAATCACAAACTCTATCATTTAATTTATTAGAATATTAATTCAATTAAATAATAGATCTACCATATATAGAATGCATCAATTATATATTAAAAATATTTATATCCAAAATCGATTAGACCTATGGTATGACATTTTGTAAACTCTCACTTGCACTAGATCCAATCACTTATATATCTGTATCATAAGAGTTTACATGAAATCATGTTTGCTACGACAACTCTTTGTCAATGGATCTGCAATATAATAATATGCGGGAATTCATTCTTACTTTGTATCATTTCTTTGTATTATCTATCTGATGAGATGATACCATCTTAATACATGTTTGGAACGTTGATAAGAACTTAGTTCATTTGCTTGTGTGATGACTCCATTGTTATCGCAATATAGAAGTATGAGATGGACAATGTTGGGAACTACTCTATGTTCTTTAATAAACTTCTTGACCCAACCTGCAACTCTTTGCTACTTCTGAACCAATGGTGTATTAGGGTTCTGCTATTCAATCAACGATTGTTTCATGTTTGAAACCTTTCCAACAACCGCTCACTTATTAAAAGTAAAAGATATATTCAAATTGAGACTTGCTATCTTCTAGTATCACTAGAAGTTTGCATTAATGTATTTATGAACCGTTACTTCATTTTTTTCATATAAAATCTTCTAAAATTTTTATCTATGTAGATTGGCATAAGTCAAGCAATCTTCTAAATCTATCTTTATATATCAAGGTGTTTTTCTCATATCTTTCAAGGAGAAATTTTTTGACAACCATAAGTTAAATGATTGAAACACAAGGGCATCGTTTTCTATTAATAATATGTAATCTACAAATAACATCAGGATTACGACAACACTCCCACTGCCTTCTTGTGTTTACACCTTCATTTTTTATAAAATCAAATATTTTTGTCTTCTTTGAATCTCTTCAGTAGTTCTTCAATTTTTTTGTTCTCTTAACATAATATTCACGTGTTCATTTAAGTGTCACCATATTTTAGATTGTAAGATTAGCTACTTATTTCACAAGTAAGAAATGTCACAGATGATGGTCTATCTATAATAATGATATCTGTATCTCATTATTACATACGACTATGGATTATTTAAAATCAGTCATATGTAATTTGTATCTTACAATCACAACTCCTTGTGATTAACAAGTTACCAAGACTTGAATCCATGAACTCTATTATTTAATTTATTAAAATATTAATTCAATTAAATAATAGATCTGCCATAAAAGGAATACATCAATTATATATTAAAAGTGTTTATGTCAAAATCGATTGGATTTAGGGCATAATACTAACAAATACAGGAAGAACACAAGAAATTTCGTAGAGGAAAAGATAATTAGTTATAATATGGAGAAAGAAGTCCTTGTTTGACACATTTTGTTTTTCATTCTCATTTTTCTACTCATTTTCAATCACACATTCTTCAATAAAATAACAGTTTTCATCACATCAATAACTTTTCATTCTTTTTCAACCACATATTCATCATCCATCACATAAAAAAAATCATTTTCCCCAAAAATGACTACAAACAGGGCTAATAATATAGTGTTTACAATATTATCTAACTTTTTTAATTTGTAATGAAGAGCCAAATATATATATAGAATACATGTCAAAACCCTAATAATAGTCGTAAAGATGGAAAGGGGATCAAAAAATACGTCAAAATGCAAAACGGATCGTAGACAGAATCCTCCACCGCACTAGCGCCACACAAGCGGGAAAGCTGGCGTTAATCGGGCACCGGCTCCCTGTTTTGCGAGCTCGAGTGGGAGCTTGGCGAGCACCTAACGAAAATGAAGCTAAATCATTTCTTGGTCCATATTTAACCCTCTCCAATGCCCACTTCAACTAATCCACAAATACTCAATGGAATTCAAGTTAAACTTTAACAAATCTCCATCTTAACATAAATTTCAATGCAATGAACAAGACTTCAAAACTCTCCAACTGGAGACGAATTCCATTGCAAGGAATAGAACTGATCTCTTGAATAAGAATATCAACAATTCTCCTCCTTTTCCACAAAATCCAACTAGGATAAACTCAATAATTGAATGTTAGCTGAATCCAAGCATTGTTTAGCAGAATTACCTCGGGTATCAAAGTAACTTGAATTATTACCACGAGCAACAAAATCATAGAAGAACTCAACAATTACCAAAAAGGGTAAAACAACACTAACAAATCAACACTACAAAATACTTTTGTAAAAAAGTTCGTTGCTACATTAACACCTTCAACCACATTTAAAGTATAAGCAAATAAATCAGCTTCTTCGTACCTTTGTGTCGGCTTAATATCTATTTAGGTCTGTCTCTAGCAATTGAACATTATGGCACCACTGTTGGTGGTGGCAAAGTGGCACTAACTATAACTTCTAAACTCGACTGAGATGTATTCTTTAACATAGACCTTAAACGAAACTCAAACAGTACTATACCAAACTGAAAATCTACCAATGCACTTAATTTCTACTGATTGGTATCCAAAGATTTTATAGAACCCGGTAAGACATACAACTAAAACCTTCTCTGTCCCTACAACACAACATGGGCACCTTTATTAACTTTCAAGATTCCACATTCACTAGTGAACTTGTACCATTTTAAATCAAGAATTTTCAAGGAGATAAGATCTCTTTAAATATGGGACGTGTCTCACCTTATGAAGTGTTTTAACCATACCATCAAACATCTTAATTCTGACTGTTCCAATATCAGCTTTCTTACAAAGTGCATTACTATGTATTACCACAGCACCTTTCGAAACTGTTTCATATGTTGAAAACAAATCCCAATTGCGACACATACTAAAATTGCAAGTTGTATCAACAATCCAATCCTCGTCGAGTTTGGAGCCACATGTCAGAAATAACCAAAATTTCTTCATTACTGTAGAGTTTTTTGCAATATTGACTTCACCTGAAGTTTCTGGTTGCTTTCCTGTTTGATTTGCAGCCAATGTTTTCTTATTCTACAACTTATAACAATCCTTCTTTAAGTGCCCTTTCTTCTTGCCGTAGCTACAAATTTGATTACTAGAGTTAGACTTCGATCTTCCCTTACATAACCACGGTCAGCATCAAAACCATCTCTATGAGCTTCAAATCCAACAAGATTGATGTGATCTGGGATGCGCAACGAATTCACGAGAACTGGGCGAACATTGGAAAGAGACCTAAGCTGGGATCGAGTCTTCTAATAATCAATAAGAGGCATACAAACACTTGTTCGAGAAGCGGAGCACGACATGTTGGAGTCGACACATCAAAGACCAGTTTTCATGGTGGGGGTGGAAGTCACAAAGCGACGGAAGACATTGAAAACGAGCCAAACGAGCAAGGAGGGAAAACGGAGCCAAACAGCCAACTATGCGGCCGCATAGTTGGAAACGCATGCGGTCTCATGCAATGGTCAGAGAGCGGCTGGAGTTCAACCAAGTGAACTATGCGGCCGCATGAAAATGCACTATGCGACCGCATAGTTCTTTTCCGAGACAAAATCGTTATTTTTCGCAAGTTTCCTTAGTTGGTTAAAACTCTATTTTTATTTCCATATTTTGCATATTTTGGACCCTAAATTCGTGGCTTTTAGGGTTTTATCATGTTTAGTATAAATAGGAGTTCTTTTTCATTGTTAAGGACCTTTTGACATTTTGAGATTTAATATAAATTTGTGAGTTTTTTTCTCCTCCAATTCTTGGTGGTTTAAAGACTTAATTTTGAACTTATCAAAAGGAGATTGCAGTCCTTTTGTGGCGTTCCCACTGCACGGTTCTAGTTCCGGGTAATCAACGGGTCAGATTCCTCGCGTGGAATCTTGGTTCTTGGTACGGGTCGAACGAAGGGTCGGGTTGAAGCTTTGCTCGGCGTGATTTCTAGCTTTCTTGGGTTTGTTCTTCTTGTTCGTGGGTTCCCAAGCCTGTTCTTGGTCGGGTTCACATCAGGTGGTATCAGAGCACAGTTCTAGAATTCAGGTCATCTATCCTTTAACTTCTTTGAGTCCTTGTTTTTATTTGGTGTTCTTTGTGTTCATGTGTCCAGTAGTTATTTATTGAGTTCAATCCAAAAATTTCCAAAAAAAGTGTCAAAGTTGTTTTTTGGGCTAATCTAGCATCCAAATCAACTTTCGTTTGTTTTGTTGGTACCGTAGTTGATTTGGGTCTTTAAAAAAAAAAAATCACTGTTCATCCGTACTGTTCACGTCCAGTTTAAAAAAAAAAAAAAAAAATTATTATTTTTTTATTTATTTATTGTCCTTGTTTTAGCGTCATTATATCTTTCATATACTTGTATCGTTTGATTGCCTCTAGATTTATTATCTAGCTGTTTATTGATTTCAAAAAAAAAAAAAAAAATACAAAAAAAAAAGGAGACAAAAAAAAAAAAATATATATATATATATATATAGTCTCTATACTCGTGAACGTTTAGAGGCAATTCAAATATTGAAGTTTGAGTCTTTTGTTGTCTTTTCTTGCATTTGAGTCATTACCTTAGCCCGTGCAAAATTGTGTTGATTATCCGAGACTTGTGCTTGTGGTGGTGATTACTACGGAGATTGCACCCCAATTGATTGAGGTTGGTTATTTCTCGAACCATTGAGAAAGGAGGGCGAGCGGTAAAAGGCAAGAGTGGTGAGCTTCATATCGGGTAAAAGCCAATTCGAGTGATACACGAGTGTAAACACGTGAGGTAATTTACTTGCTTTCTTGTTCTTCCATTTTCTACTCAATTTCTGTGATTTCGGTAGTTGCAATTGCTTGATATACATGGATGAAAAGATGAATAAATGTGAGGAAGAGGTTGTGCCTAAGGGGTTTTATGTGGAGCTTATGAATAGTATAAATCATAGGTTTGATCAATTGAATGTGGCGGTTGAGCGTATTAGTGGTGATATAGCTAGGCATGAAATTTTGATTGACAGTCAGCAGCGAGGGACGCCCCAAAGGGTTCCTCGTGGGGGTAGAGGAGATAGGAGAGGAAGGAATCTTATGGGTGAATTTGATGAGGAGTTTGAGGCAGTGAGTGCAAGGAGTAATGATTATTACTTAGAAGGTGATATGGGTCGAATGAGAAATAGAGGAGATCGATTTGATAGAAACTTGGGAAACATCAAACTAAATATTCCAGCTTTCCAGGGTAGGAGTGATCCTGATGCTTATTTAGATTGGGAGAAGAGGGTGGAATTGGTGTTTGATTGTCATAATTACTCCGAGGAGAAGAAGTTAAAATTAGCGGTAGTGGAGTTCACTGATTACGCCATCATTTGGTGGGATCAGATGACGACTAATCGTAGGAGGAATTTAGATAGGCCAATTGAGACGTGGGGAGAGTTGAAAGCTTGTATGAGAAAACGGTTTGTGCCGGGACATTATTACCGGGATCTCCATTTAAAATTGCAAACTCTTTCTCAGGGGTCTAGGAGTGTAGAGGATTATTTTAAGGAGATGGAAATAGCAATGATTAGAGCAAACATAGAGGAGGATAGGGAAGCTACCATGGCTAGGTTTTTAAATGGGCTAAAAAGGGATATTGCCAACATAGTGGAATTGCAGCACTATGTGGAATTGGAGGACTTAGTGCATGTAGCAATGAAAGTAGAGAGACAGCTTGGGCGCAGGGGGGTAGTGAGGTTTCCTACGGAACCCAAATGGAGTGGTGGTGATAGGCATGATCGGGCTGTGACTAGGGAGAAGGTTGAAGTGCCTCAGGTTAAGGAGGAGGTGAATAAACATAAACCAAATAGTGAGTCTCAAACTGGTAGATCGAGGGATATTAAGTGTTTTAAATGTTTGGGTGCGGGGCATATTGCTTCACAATGTCCAAACCGACGAGTGATGATCATTAGAGAGAATGGAGAGTGGGAGTCGGATGATGGGAGTGAGAGTGATAGTATGCCTGTGTTGGAAGATGTTAATGGCGAGACTTGTGTGGAGTACCCAGTGGCGGAATCACTAGTGGTAATGCGTGCTCTTACTACACGAGTGAAGGTGAATGAAGATGAGCAACAACGGGAAAACTTGTTTCACACTAGGTGTCATGTTAAGGATAAGGTGTGCAGTTTGATAGTAGATGGCGGGAGTTGTACCAATGTGGTCAGCTCGACCCTTGTAGGGGAGTTGGGTTTGCCTCTTATGAGACATCCACAACCCTATAAATTGGAGTGGCTAAATAATTGTGGAGAGATCCGAGTTACTAGAAGGGCATTGGTGAACTTTAGCATTGGGCGGTATAGTGATGAGGTGTTATGTGATGTGGTTCCAATGCATGCGGGGCATCTCTTGTTAGGTAGGCCATGGCAGTATGATAGAAAGGTGGAGCATGAGGGGTTTACAAATAGATACAACTTTGTACAGGGTGGAAAGCATATTACACTTGTCCCTTTTACACCACAGCAGGTCCATGAGGATCAATTGAAAATGAAAAGTGAGCGAGAGACCAAAAATAAAGAGCGAAAAAAGGAGAACTTGAGAGAAAATTCAGAGAGGAGAGAAAATTCCAAGGAGAGTTATATGTGAGAAAAGTCGAGTGTGAGAGGGCTTTAGTGAGAGCTAACATTCCCTCCCCCGGTTTGGATATTTCTTCTTTACAGGACTTCAAGCACTTAATCCATGGCGGTTTAATTCGCAAGGCGCCATACCTCGACTATCCACTTGATGCAGGAAACATGGAGAAATTGGTGAGTAACCGTACAATAGGATGCAAACACACTAAGGTAACGTCTCCGACCCTTACACCTAAGCTAGCATTTGAAATAACTCATGGACTTAGTATCTTACATAAGTTATGCGGTCTTGCAAGGGGTGATATAGTTGATAACTTTATGCGTAGAGTCCGTCCAGTTTCACATATGCATATGGAGTCTTTTTTTACTTGTCTATGATATACATTTGCTACGTTGTGAGATTCAAGCATGTCATATAGAGTTAATTGCGTGTAACAAGCAACTAGAGTGCATTATGGTTAACATGATGCATGTTCGTAACCCCAGCCCGCACTTTGGTACTTATAATTCACTGATCTTGTTCATTTTAATCTTTTCATCTGTTGCTCGACGTGATTTCTAGCTTTCTTGGGTTTGTTCTTCTTGTTCGTGGGTTCCCAAGCCTGTTCTTGGTCGGGTTCACATCAAAGATGCTCCATTTTCAACCATCTTCTCCTTTAAAAATAGAGCATCACAAACTTCATCCATGGTGAAAGTATCACGACTATAGAGGATCATATCTCTACAATCATATATGAAGTGGGCAACGAACACAAAATTAACCACAAATCCTCTTTATCATACTTAACATCTATGGTTTCTAAGTCAATGACAATTTCTTTAAAAAAAGCAAGGTAATTTTCTAAAGATGTACCTTTTGTCATCACGCATAATTGCTGCAACTTCAACTATAATGCAGTTTGAGTTTTCTCCAAAACATCCTGAAGAATATAATTCGAACGATGAAGTAAATATGGGATAGGGCCTTACGATCCTTTTATTGTTTCTCCTATAAGAATCTTGTGAAATCCGAACAAAGCATAATATAAATCGATCGAAGCAAACACTGCTTGCATCTTCACATGCCACAATGAAAATTTAGTACTACAATTCAAAAGCAAAATATCATACTTCACGGTTGCCATCACTAGAATAAAAGCTCGAACAAATCAAACCTTAAGCTCTTATATTAATTGTTAAGAATTAAGGACTAGATTATATAGCACAATATGATGTAAAGATCACAAGACATGAAGAACACAAGAAATTCGGCAGAAGAAAGAATAATTCATTACAATATGGAGAAAGACTACAAAGATATTGTGTTTAAAATATTGTCTAACTTTTTTAAATTCGTAAAGAAGAGTCAACTATATATAGGATACATGTCAAAACTCTAATAATAGTCCTAAAGATGAAAAAAAACATTAAAAAATGAGTCAAAATGCAAAACGGATCGCTGGATGTCATAGCCGCTCGAACGCCATCTTGGCAAAAAGCGGACAGCGAAGGCATTGCTCGAGCAACAAGCTCCATTTTTACATGCTTGATTCCACAAATACCCCATGAAATTTGGGTCAAACTTTAACAATTAACTTATTTGTGTATTAAGAGAATAATCAGAAACTTATTTCATACTGGTCAGGTTGGCGTTGCCACACTACTAGTGTTTATATTGACAATGATTCGTGAGTAACGAAAAAAAATACAAATACTTTGATACCAATGTTATTTTGGAATTTCTCATAATAAACCGATCATATCTAATGAAAGATAAGAGTTGAACTATTGATCCAATAATTGAATGGATCAACAATTATCCATTCAAAATGGATCAGTCAATTTCACTCACAAATTCGAAATCTAGTTTCCAAGAGAACCACGTGTTTATTTGTAATTTGTTTATACATTTCTTGTCGTCCCAATGCCCAAATTCTATGCTTTCATCCTTGCGGCTGGGGAAGAATGTCCATCCCCTTTTGTTAATGAGATAATAGGCATGGAAATAAAGATCAAGTAAAATAATAACCTTGTGTATCAAGGCAAACATAAAAACTATCATATTTCTACCTAAAAAGCTTAAAAATATTTCCTTTTAAATTTTTATAATTTAGCATTTACATTTACATTATATGATAATTTTTTTAAACGTAACTCTTTTTCATTTAAAATTAATATTTAAATTTTTTTTTTAAAAAAACCAACAATTTTTACGAATTACATGTTACGGTAACATATGTATTATTGTGTAACTTGCATAGTAACATTAAGATATTTATGTTTTTTTATTATATATATATATATATATATTAGAATAACATATATTTTACTTTTTTTTATTAAAAAGTCAATATTTTATACAACATTGTCTGCCTAGGCATAGCTGTTTGTTGAGATGGAGGTGGACTATTATTCCAGTTCCATTTTTTATGGAGTTAGATGCAACCGTCATTGTTATCATCCCAACTAGCAGGAATAATAGGTTAATCCTTTGTTAGGAGTGGAGTATAATTAACATAATAATCAAATTTTTTTTCAGAAGGATTCCCTAACAAATCAACTCTTGCAGATTCATTTTAGTAGGCATCTGCAACTTTTGCTGGCTACTCTTCTTCTTCTTCTTCTTCTTCTGTTTATTTTAGGAGACGATTTTCAAATAAATCCTCTTCATCATCCATACATTAACAGAAGCATACATCCCAATGAACATTTCATGAATCATCAAATCTGCAATAAATAGGCCTGACATTGCATTGAATCCATAGATAGGGATTTCTCCATTGGAAAAGGCAATTTGTGTTGGGAAACAAGGAGGTTTTTTGGTTGACGGTTCTCTTTTGAACATAATTTCAACTTCACAATTTGATTTCGTCTGAAATGATGAGTTGATGATTGGATGTGCATAGAATCGTTTGATGCTTGGTAATGCTGCTCATAGCTAGTAATCCATGTATGTGAGATTAATTTAATGAGCTCAGATTTGGGAATTTGTCTGGGGACATATATACAGCTTGGCTGCTTCGTTCCCATCTAGATAAGTAGGACGTCGTCTGGTACTGTTCCCACATTAAGTGTAGTTTCAACAATGTCAATACATGCATGTTGTAATCAACAAATCGTTTATATAAAAGAACAATTCTAGAAACCGTTGGGAGTCCCTTTCTTCCATAGAGAGTAAGAGCGATTCTTATTGCTTCAAAATGAATATGGGTAAACCCTCAGATAACCATACTTTTGAAAGATGGGATGATAAATCCAAAGTGACAAACTGCTTTTGTTCAGTGGCAGATAAAATATGTTGGTCAAATTTTGATTCTTGGACATATTCTTTGATTTGGGATTTTATTTGTGAAATAAGGCTTCAGATAGTTTTAGTGAAGGAGTGACGTGGTTTATTATATGAAGATAAGGAGGTATCTATGACGGGAACTTTTCAAAATCGGGAAGATAGGAGATTTCATAAAGAGAGTCGATTTTAGAAGCATTAATTTTTAAAATGGAGGTAGAAGGATATAGTACGGATGCACTAGAAGATTCAACATACATGATAAACAATGTGTTTTTCCTAAGTTCTTTCAAACTGGATAATCTTAATCAATGATAGTAAGACCAAGATAACAATATTGGCTCTGATACCAATATAGTGGGGGTTAGGACACCTTGTGTAATACTCGATATTCTAGCCTATAGCTAGCCTCTTTTTGGCAACAACACAGGGCCTGACTTTTAGTATTACAAATATCACCAAACCTCCATATCAGATCTTTTGATTAGTAGTGTCATTTTCTGATGCAGACGATCCTCGGAGAGACAACTATATAGCATACTTTTGATACTACTTAGATCTTGTTCTTACTATTTATCTTGGTGTTATCACAGTTGGTCAAAAACTATAGAAGAATAAAAGAAATTTTTAGAAACTCATGGGGATAAAACAAAAATTTTATTTAATAATAAAGATGGGCTCAAGATGATCTACACTGAAGGAGGAAAGCTACTTATATAAAGGAGGAGATCCTTCAGGCATATAACTCTCCACAATAATACAACTGACACAAAGACAATAAATTTACAATAAGACAAATGACTTATCACTACCTTAAATAAAGTAGGGTAATAGTCTGATACACAAGTACAATAATTTTACATTATGATAAATGACTCACCACTACTTTTAATAAAGTAGGGTAATAGTCTAACACACAAGTACAATAATTTTTACATGACGCCAAAGCACTTTTTAAAAGGCACAAAATCTACTTTTAAAAGGACATTTATTACAAACAACATATTTTAGACCAATTTTCCACGTAAGCTGAGTCATCAGAGTGTTTCAAGGTTTGCTGCTCGATCAGGTATAACTGAGTTATCCGAATCTGAGGGGAGTCCATGTTGTTTCCACCAAGGTAGTTATTAGGATCAAGTTTTTCTTCCAATTTTCTAGATTATCTAGATATGTTGGATCAAAATCATACGGTTATGTTTCATATTCATACGGGTCTTGAGAGTCCTAGAAAACATTGTCACTATAATTTATTTCTGTATCCAAATATCTTAATTTTTGATTGCTTGGTCCTGGTTTATCTATGTCCATTTTATTAATTTTCATTTTTTCTTCAAATGTATTCCAAAGATTATCATGACGTTGTTATTCTTTGGTGTTGTTTCTGGATACTTGGATGTCTCTCTAAGCATTGGTGTGGCCTTTTTAAGAAAAGCTGGTAAATGTGTTATGTCATTTTCCTACGAGTCAGATGGACAGTGTCCAAACAAACGTCCAAAAGTTGACGTTGTCCTTCTCTGTGTTTTTGAATATCTTGTAGAATTCTGGATGAATAATCTAAAGGCAAAATTTCCCATGGAGCATCATCTTCTATGTCTGGCTAGATTTAAGGCTGAATAGTCTGATTGATTTTGGCCATTCTTTCCTGGAATTCTCGAAATTCTTTTAGATACCTTTCTCAATCTTGGTGTAGATTGAAATGTTGAACTGCATACTCTTTAACATAAGAGATATGTTCATATGAACCTGTGTTTGTAAAATAACCATGTCGTTGGAAAACCAAGATTACGGAAATATTTTTTTGAGAAGTTCTGAGATCTTTGAATTTTAAAGAAAATGCTTCAAACATTTTTATCCAATGAGAAATAGGATAAAACTATTCATAGAATTTCTTTGAATCGAAAAGTGCTTCTTGAAATGGATCACTTTTGTTAAAACTTCGGAAACTAATTTCTTTGGACCATTCAAGAGATTCACTGACATTAAAAGAGATCCGAATTTGGTAAAGTTCCAACAAGTACCAAAGCAAGCAAAGTAGTTCTTTTTGAAATTTTTGAAACTGCTTGAAGTGGTATTATATGGAATAAAGTGAAAAAAAAATGATAGTCTAGATGAAATCCAAGACCTCCGAATGTTTCAATCCCTGTATCTCTGATGACTATGGACTGGCATTTCAACATGAGTTCTTTGGCTCTGGAGTGAAGAGTTTTGTCTCTGATGAGGTTATTAAGTTCTGGAATGATGGACTCACATTGAGGAAGTAAAGAGAAAGAAGGGCGCATCATACAAATGATGGAGATGGGCTGGATATGAGATAGTTTTGGTCTAGTGAGGAGGTCTGGAAGAATATTGGTTTTCTCTTTTATATGCTTGACATCAAAGTCGAAATTTGGAAACCATTATGCTCATCTAAGCAGTTGAGAATTTGGAATTTGTTTTTGTTTGAATGAGAGCATTTTAGGGAATGTTGATATGTCAATTTCAACCAAAAGTTTATGTCGAATGAGGTGAAACTAAAATTTCTCAATACCACGTTTGACTGCCAGAATTTCTTTAAAAGTGGAATGCTAATGTTTTTCTACCCTTGAGAATGACCCACTTTTGTATCCACATATACTTCCATTCCCATCTTTATCTTCCAAGAGAACTGCTGCCCAATATAGATCACTTGCATCAATTTGTAAGATCATCTTCCCATCAGTAGGAATAGATTGAGCTGGGAATCCTTGTACCATTTGCTTATTTTTTCGAACTGCTTTAGTTTGTTCTGAAGACCATGGTGGTGAATTCTTTTTCAGCATGTTTTGCAATAGTCTAATAATAGGAGATAGATGATCAATAAAGTCTGCCATGTAGTTTACAATTCCAAGAAATTCTTGAACTTCCTTTTAGAGAGATCTGTGTCTGCAAACTTTAATAGTTATTGTCCAACATTTGGCTGCAAAGAATACTGACCATCTTTAATATACATTCCCAAGAAATCAATTTCAGAAATTCCAATAACCACTTTCTTTTAGGAAAGCATAACTCCAAATTGTTCTGTTAGATCAGTGAATTAAGACAATAGCTAAGAATAAGTATCTATATCTTTAGAGAACAAGTGAATATCATCAATATAGATTAATGTTGATTCTAATATTGGATGATAAATTCTTGTGATAGCTTTTTGGAACGATAAAGGGGCCGTTTTAGGACCAAATGGCATAATCGTCCACTGGTAGTGATAGTTTGGAATACAGAACCTTATCTTTTGTCTTTCTTCTGCCTTGATTCCCAGTTGCCAAAATCCTGCTTTTAGATCAAACTTTGAAAATATCTTTGCTTCAGATAAGCTGGCAAATAAAGTCTTTTTAATTGGAAGAGGAAATTTATCATCGGCAAGGAAGTGATTTAGTGGTTTATTACCAATCACAAGTCTCATTTTTTCACAAACTTGTTTACTTCTTTTATTGACCTAAAAGGCTTGACAAGCCCATTGGGAAGTAGTTGTTTTACTTAGTCTTCAACTTGTAATTGGTTTTACTCTTTGTTGGCTAACTGAAGGTGCTTTGATAAAGTTGATGTCATTGTTTCTTTTGAAGGGTAAAGTTATGCAGAAATCCGGATTTTTCCATAGAGTGTGAGTGCACTTAGTGAGAAAATTTGTATGAGAATCTACACAAAATTCTTGGATTAATAGGCTCGTTATGTCATCAAGGTTGGTTATAGAGAAATATGTGGTTAGTTGTATGTATGGTAAGAAGTAGGACTTGTATTTGAGGGCATTTGGAAGAGTGATAACACGTTTTGCCGACAACTACTGAATGATGTCAAAACCAATCACAACATCTTTTCCTGGTAAGGATGAACCAAGTAACTTATGTGAGATATTGCATTTCAGAAAGAACTGAAGTGTTATATGCTTACTGATCAGTTCTATTGAAAAATATCCATTATTGGCCACTGGAAGATTTGCCGATGTTCCTTCAACACGTCTTTAGGAAGAATGGTTGGATTTAGAATTGAACAAGCTGCTCTAGTATCGAACAATCCTGCACAGTTATTGGCCTTTCATATTTCCCTGGAAATATTTTGACTTCAATCATTGGAACTGGTAAACTGAGATTGATGACTTGCATTCCATAGCATTCTTCTATATTGTCATAACCATTAATGCTTTCATCATCAAAGTCAAATTATAGCACAAGAATAATTTCAGGAGACTGTTCATTTTCCTTAGAAAAAATCGATTCAAGATCTCCTTCATCTTCTATTTTTGTTACTGTATAGATTTGGTTTATTATTTTCCCATTTTTTGGTTGTTACAGCTCTTTGCAAAATGACCGTTTTTTTCCACATAGAAAACATGTCTCCCTTCTACTTTGTAAATCTCTTCTTGAAGTATCATTTCCTTCAGGAAAAAGGTTTGGAAAACTTTTTGTTCTCGAATTTGAATTTTCACCTGTGGTACCTCTTTTTTTCCTGGGCAATCACAACTCCTGTTGTCATGTTGACACTTGATTTTCAAATCTAGTTGATCACGAGCCTTTTCAAGCTTCTAGGCTGTTGTATTGATATCTTTTAAAAACTCTCTTTGATTGCAGAGTTTTTTTCAATGTTCTTTTAACCCAGTTATGAAGTTCTTCAAATGAAGTAGTTCCCAATGATTGTCCTTTTATTTCAATCATCCTAAGTGTCTCATGGCCAAGAGGTTGCGGTATGGATTCCAAATAAGTTTGCTTTATGTTGGTATCATACATTCCTCCAATGAGATAGTAGTGTCTGGTAGTTTGTGAAAATGTTTATCCAGATTTTTAGGATTGTAGGAACAACATTTTAGTTTGAAGAATTCTTCTCTTGCAACATCCTTCAAATGATCTATTTTTCCATAGAATTCCCAATGCAATGATTCTATAAAAGCATAAATTGTCTGAACACACAAATATTGGATTTGAGAAAATTTATTAAGAGATCATACAAATCTTTAAGGAATCCAGTAATCCTTGACCAAAAAAAGATTTTATAATGGTGGCATGAGTCATATTTGGCCTTTACAATTCTGCTGAACACCATGCTTTTATTTTTGAAATCTTGCCTTCTACAAAGTTGGAGGAATATTATCAAAAATAAATTTAATTGCTAAAGTATTACTTTGCGAATAATAATTATTCCCAACATGAACATTAAAATTATCAGAAAATTACTTCATCAATAGTTTTTCCTTGTTCATCAACAGCAGGAGTTCCTTGTTGAGTTTGACTTGGTTGTGGTCTGTCTGCCATATATAAAGGAGGATGATCTTCTAGAGAATCATCTGAGGACTCTTCAAGTTCAGAATTAATCTCATTTGTAGCAGCTAGGACGGGAGGGATATAAAGGAAATGGTCTTGAGCTTTTTGTAAAAAGGAGGTAATAGGGTTTTATCATCATTTGTGGCTTTTTTGGGGATTTGGTGCAAGTAAAGCACATTATGTTATCATCTAAGGCCTTGTCACACCATTATATGCCGTCGCCGCCACCACAAACACAAGAACATTTATGTTACCTGTCTAAAATAACACTATCCCTACCAGAAAACACGAATAGCATATATGTTACTAATTTGAAACAAAACAACACAACTAGAAAATCACGCATTACATATAAGTTACCTATATAAGAATTTCATACCTGTCAAAAAATTTACCATCATAATCGTCATTACAATATCCACCATTATTGGGCCACTATACCATGAAATTCAACTCAACATCACGTCGACATCGAGACATCTACCGTCACTACCATCGACATAACACCATCACCATTTTTAGACTTAGAATTCCATATCTACATATATGAAGTCATGATTTTCGATAAAAAGGAGAAAAATTGGAAGAGAGATTTTATGACACTGAATCGAGGTCAAAGATCATGGAGATTTGGTACTACGATGGTGTCGCACGAATCTACGTGTTAGAGGCAAGAGATCAGATCTCACCAGAGTTGTTTAATTCATTCTTTAGATCTTTTATTATGTTTGAAATTAATGGTGGTGACGAAATATAGTAATGATTGGTAGTGAAAAAAGATGTGAAAATTGAAGGAGATGGTGGTAGGCTATGGAGACAGAGAGTGGAGGCATGAGATATGGTGGTGGAAGAAATGAGATCTTTGACTCCATCCAGTGCAAGTAGTGGAAGAGGAAGATGGCAATAGTTGATGAGCAAAAGATATGGTTATCGGTGGGAGTTTTTGTTTATTAGCCGAGGTAGGAAGCAGCTATACTGGTGGATTAAGATGTGATGGTGGTGGTGGTGATAGGATTAGGATTTAAGAGAGGATAAAGAAATAGACAATTGTGCTTAGGTGTGGTGACCGGTGAGCCAAGCCCAAGCTTAGCTCATGTTTAAAACATTTGTGTGCGGTCAGCGATTCATTCATGGGCCAAGCTTAAAGGGCCCACCTGCAACCCTTTTCTAAAGAACTTTTGAATTCTTCTCCTTTTTTAGGTTGGGATCAACTACTTTTAACATAAACAGAGCTAAAATTGTACGCAAAAAGGTTATTACATGCACAATTTCTTTTCTAGAAATTGAGGAATATTAAAGAAAATTCGTAACATATACTTCAAAATTATGATGAACTCAGATCTTGACGATCTTTAGCGATTAATCTATCCACTTGGATCAGGAGCTTTACATCTTCCTGATCTTTTTAAACACGTTAAGCTATCTAGTAAGTATTCTTTAAGTTATGATCTATAATCACATAAAATCATGCCACCTACATTAATAGCATTGTGTTCGGTCAATAACAAAGGCATTGTGCTCTTAATCGATTTCATACATGGGAATTTGATTATATTCAAAATTCACATCTACAATACTCAACAGTTCGTGTCTTGTGGTCGCATCAACTAGTTCGTGCTTTTTATGACCAGAACTTCATTGCAAACCCACACCAGATATAGGGCTTTGCGAATAAAACCGTCTTCCAATAATTTGTCTATTTCTCTTTTTAAAGTTTCGTATTTTTCGAAACTCATTGGCTGTCTCTTTTAGATTTTGGGCCTTATTTTAGGATCGATTCTTAGTGAGTGACATGCCATTTCATGTCAATTCCAGCAATATCGGTATGCTTCGAGGTGAACACATTGAGTTTCACATTTAGAAAGTCTTTTGAGTAGGATCCTGGCCTTTGCTATTGTGTAGCATCTGAGGACAAGGACAATGAGACTTTACCCATTGTCTATAGGCTAGTGTAAACATCTTTTCATGGATTTTGGGTGTCAGAGTTCTCTAGTGCCATATTTTTGGAAAGAAGTGGTCGGATTTCTAAAGGTTGTCACTTGAACTTTAGATTTACTTACTTTGACTTGGGGAATGGACCAAAATAACACTAACGAAAGAAATGAGAGGATTTTTAGAAGAGAAATCAAGAAATTACCTAAAAAATGACGAGATGTCAAGCTCTTACTATTTAACTTGCCAAAAAACTTAATTAATTTCACTGGAAATAAAAAGTGCTTGGGAGATTGATGTTGCAACAGAAAATGATATTAGGCAAGTGTTGCCTTATATAGCGAAGGACAATGAATATGAACCATTAGATTTCAATTATTAATATCATCCATTAAAGGGATGAAGCATTTTAGTCCTTGAAACATGAAAATGCTAGTTTTTAAAATTAAATGGATAGCCCGAATTCATTGTATGAACCTTCGCCCAAATAACGTACTTCACATCACACCATCTCGAAATTGGGACATGAACACCTAAAGACAGCAAGACATGCATTGGCTCCATTCTAATCGAACATGATGCAAGTCACAAATGTATAATCAAATTGGAAAATCCATCCATACAATGAAGTCCTTCGTCCAACATGAGTTTAGACTTGGACTTGGAAACTATTGTTATAGAATCGTGCTAGACAGACAAGGCCACGTCGGCCCTATCCGTCCAAGGGACTAATGTAGTACCCCCTATAGGCGGGATGCTTGTTGGCCCAACCTATCCCCGACACTCGCCCCTGGAGGTGCCACATCACCCTCTGTTCGATAAAAGCTGAAATGGCCCTATTCGAACAACTTTACCCATTGTTATAACTCTAATCTAGCCAGAGCTTCATATCGACTTCAACGTGGCAATGAAGCCATGAAAGCTCGAAGTTGTAATATATGTAGCGTCCATGCATTTTCTATCCAGTCAAGCGAAGGCCATGACGCGTTTGCCTCCGTCCTCTTCTATGTGGTCATTCATCTAGTCTTCGTGCGGCACCGACCTTAAGCCAAACTAGATACATCCAACGTCCTTGAGTGAAGTAGGCTTTGCATTCTCATCTACAAAGAGACGTTTTCTGATGAAGAACAAACCATGATGAAGAGTCTCGATAAGGTAACTAATATTGTAGCGAACAGCTACCAGATGAATATGATGAGGTTTGTCCATAAATTTGCTGACGGTATGAACTGTAAATGAAATATCCGGACGTTTGATAGTGAGAAAGGTGAGACTACCCACCAACTTCCGATATAGAGTAGGATCTGGAAGAATATCGCCTTTATCTTTTCGATATTTGACATTAAGTTCCAATGGAGTATTAACTAAAGAGGGTTCAGATAGATTAACCATTCTAATCAAGTTTTGAGTATACTAATGTTAATTCATGAATATAACATGAGGTGCAATATGAACCTCTAAGCCAAGGGTGAGATGAACAAGGTCTTTCATATGAAAAACCTAGTGAAGATGCTGATAAATTTCTGAATAAGGTTTGATCAGATCCAAAGATAATAATATTATATATATATATACTAACAAAAAAACGATGCCAGTAGTACTCTTGTAAAAAAAAAAGATGCGTTACTATTGACTCTAAGTAAAGGTAAAATCTAAAAGGTGCGGCGGAACTTGCAAACCATGCCCGAGAAGCATGCCTAAGACCATACGAAGAACATTTTAGTTTACGTACAGAGCCAATTGAGAGAAGAAGCATACCATATAGGAGTTTCATATAAATATATTCCTTGAGGTTTCCATGTAGGAACACGTTCTTTACATCCATTTGATGTAGTGTCCAAGATTGGAAAGTAGCAACCGATAACAAGAGACAAAGTTATCAACAAATTGACCAACAGATACATGATTAGTGGATAGACTATGAGAGACTAAAACATTAGGCAAATCTAGTGATATATCACCCACAGCTGAGATAGGAAGGGTGTTACTATCAGGAGTGTGTATATTAAGATGTCTTTATGGTCTAAGGTTATTAAGCAACAAAGGATCATTAGTCATATAATTAGGGGCACTTGAATCTAATAACCAAGAAGAATGAGCAGTTGATGGATTACCTGAGACACTTAAGACAAAGTAGAAATAACCATTTGTTGGATCATCTCAAGAGTGATGGAGTTTTAGGTGGGACTGAGAGAAGTTGGAACTTGTTCCAAAGAGGTACGAGTGATAAGACGTTGTTCCTCTCTCAATAACTCACCTAAACATCCATCCAGCGTCGGAATAGACTCATAAGACTGGACTTGATGGATTCAAATTTAGTTCGCAATTTCATAAGTTATTGATCCCTCTTGGTGACTTCATGCACACTTGACAACTTCCAAAATGTCAGGCAAAACCAAAGCATAGAAAATATCCATGCACTCAGTCCATAGGTTAGAAAAACTATAATAATATTCTTCAATGGAATGTGAGTCCTAAGAACAATTTGCCAATTGAAGCTCCAATTGAAGCCACAAAGTATTATTGTTTTAAGTGAAGTTTTTTTCAAGAACTTTCACATAGCACAAGCTGACTTATAAGGCCTGAGATTAAAAACAATATGAGCATCAACAGATCCAATGATCATGGCCAAAATTAGAAAATCTTTTGTTTTTTAGACAAGATACTTCTCATTGTCCTTTTCTTGATCAGGAGGCAGAAGACTTCCATTAATATATTCCTACATATCCCATTTTCCTTCAATCAACAACTGAAAATGAATTGTCCATGAAGAATAGTTTTTGCCAGTAAAACGAATGCAAACAGAATCAACCTTCTCAGATAACACGATTAATTTCAGCCCAAATTAATTAAATTAGACCAACAACTTAAGCCCAACAAATATAACCTACTAATAACCAAATCAAATTAAATTGGGAAAATTTCATAAATAATAGGATAAGAATGACCAATTTCAATAATAAGAAAACAAGTTTCGACTTTCAAAAATCAAATTTTTATTAAAATTTATTTATAATTTAATTAATTAATTAAATATATAAAGGTTACATATATATACAATTTGATCACAAATTCATTTATTAGTCACATATTATCAAATTAATTAGTCACAAATTATTTCGAGGTCACAAATCAAAGATTTTATAGGTCACAGTTTGTTTTCGATGTCACAAAGCAAAATTTTAATAAATTATTTTACGGTCACAATTCAAAATTTTCATTGTCACAATTGGTTCATCGGTCAGAAATCGCAAGTATTATAAGTCACAACTTGTCAGACAATTACATATTATCATATTATTGGTCACAAATTAACAATTTCTTAGGTTACGTATTATTTCTTAGTCACAAATTATCCAAATCATTAGTCACATATTTTTTTTATTGATCACAGATTAACCAATTTAGGTCACAATCAATCAAATAATCTGTGACCATCACCCGACCACCGTCTCCACCACACCACACAACCACAAAAATTTTACAGGTCACAATTTGTTCCATTGATCACAGATCAAAAATTTACACGTCACAATTCATTTATGGGTCACAAATATTATAGGTCACAACAGTCACAAATTATTATTATTTTAGCCTTTAAGTCACACATTTTTTTGTCACAATTTATCTTTTTCATTGGTCACATATTGTTTATTAGCCACAGATTGACCAGTTCACTGGTCACAATTAATCAAATAATTTGTTACCACCCTCAACACTTGCGACCACTACTTCAATGCTGCCTCCAATAGCACCACTACCACCATCACAGCCAACCCCACCGCCACCACCTTCTGGCAGCAAAACCATCATGAGCACCACCGTCTCCTGCCACCATGACGAGCACCACCGACTCCAGAACCACCATCACCTCACCACAGTACCTGCAACACTACCACGATGTCCACAACACACCACCACTGCACACATCACCAACCATAGCACATCACCACCATCTCCTCTATCTCCATTTACACCACACCCAACCTCCACCCTAACCAAAGAATCCAAAAACTCGCCGCCGCCACCTCAAAAACTGCAACAAAACACACCACCACTGACTGCACAACCACCACCATACCCAACCTCCACCTCCACCACCTGTACCACCACCGCACCGCAACTTACCACTACACCGAAATCGTTAGTCTACCACCATCACCACAAATGCCACCGCCAGCCACCACCACAAACACCACTTCGCGTGCGCTGGTCATAGATCTGCTTCGCAAACACTACTTCTGCAAGCGCTAGTCATCGGCGATTTGCTCATGATATGGATAGACGACGGGTGAAGGCAGCTGCGGCGGGTTGTAAGAGAGAGCATGGATGGAGGAGAACGATTTTGTAGATAGAGAATCGACGGAGGGAGAAGACGGTTCTATAGAGAGAGAAGGCTGTGGGAGAAGGAATGTAGAGAGAGAGAGAGAGAGAGAGAGAGAGAGTGGAAATTAAAATTAGGGTTTGATGTATATAATTTAGTAAAAATATTTATTTTATAAAAATATTAATTAAAGTTTTTATTAATTAAAATAAAATTTCTGATTTTTGTAAGGTTAAACTACCCACCTAATTTTAGAAATCCTGATTTTAATACTATGGAAGGGTGTAATTTCCACAATTAAATTTCACCAACGGCTTAAACCCAAAACTTATAATCCACTGAAGCCCAAAATACTACCAACTCACAGAGGCTGCTAAAAGAAAAAGAACTTTAGCCCAATAACTCACACGGACAATCGACCCAAAGGAGAATCTCTCACGATCGACGACAAATAACGCCGAAATAGGCTGCCGCGACCAATACCAAACTTGGGGGCGCGGGAACTGCAGCTTCTAACCTCAAATGGTACAAGAAAACGAAACTCCACTTACCAAAAACCGAAACACAAGAGATAACCGCGGTTGACCACAACGAAGAGGCAATTGGCCTCCGTAACACAAGAGGCGACCGTCAACTATGATGACACCAAGAACTGATCGCCAACTATGATGAAACCAAGAACTGACCACCAACTAACAAACTGAGCCTGCACATACACACGAAGGTTAGGGCTCTGATATCATGCCAAATTTACTGAATGATTTCCTCGTGTATTGACTTACATATATAAAATATAAAAAACTATAAAAATGGAAAATAATGAGTCCAGATTTTATAATATGTGATTATGCTATACGAGGAAAGTAATATATTAGATCGCTGTAAATAATCCCTGTAATAGCCAGAAGATCAGATGAGCCAGCAATTGTAACTATTGGAGCATACTTGAAACTTAGGAATATTCAAAAGATATTGTCCCACACCACTTGACATTGGCGTGAATTGCTCCTGTTGAGCCCTTTCTAAATTTATGGGGTAAGACCTGGTAATCCATTGCAATTTAGAATGCTAAAATTAACTGAATCCTCAGAGATGGATCTGTACAATATATGCATGAAATTCAAGGTCACTAGTTCTCCAGAATCTGCCACCAACAGAAGAGACGTGCTCCCTGTCATTTGGCGCCCTCCAAAATGGCGCCCCCTGTATTTGCCCTGTCCCGGTTTCCGCTACTGAAACACCACTTGCTGGTGACCAACCTTTCCCTATCTGAGCTTCATAGAGTTTTGCTAGTTTCCAAGCTTTCTTATCCAACATCGTGTCACTCATCACTCGGATTGCTTGCATAACCTCTTGAGTTTCTCTCTCTCTCTCTCTCTCTCTCTCTCTCTCTCTCTCTCTCTTTCTCTCTGTGACACGCATGCACATCTCTGGTTTATGTCAAAGCAGATTTCTGTAAACCGGTCTTAGTTTTTTTCTGAACCCACTCTTGATCTTGATAAGTCCAGAATTACTCTTAGTCCACTCGATGATCTAAGATCCATCAGAATTTGATCTGTGCATTTAATACACCTGAAAGCCACTTGAAACAGTTTGTTCTTAATATCTGCTTACATGGGGCGTTTCCGCTTAAATTAGCCAAGTTTTGTCAATGATTTCATTTGTTATCTTGTCTATATTTTTGTGTATTTTATTTACAACCTTCCATTGCATTGACCAGGTTGGTTTGATTCTAAGAGGGATGGGTTTTGACAAAGGTACATTTATCTTTTCAGCATCTGGAAGGATATATGACCCTGAGAGGCATATGGCTCCACTAATAGAAATGTTTCCTCTACTACAGACAAAAGAGATGCTGGCATCTGCCGAGGAACTAGCTTCTTTTCAGGTCTTGATAGGAGCTTTTCCTTCATTCTCTTGTCTCCTTTTTTATTCCTGCTTTTACCAGAATTCCATTTTCATGATCTTATTTGAGACTGTTAGATGACTCAAATTACTGTTTTTAGAATTATTCCTCAAGAATGAAGGCCATAGACTACACTGTTTGTCTTCACAGTGAAGTATTTGTAACAACTCACGGTGGAAACTTCCCCCATTTTCTTCTGGGCCACAGAAGGTATCTTTATGGTGGACAGTCTGTTGGAAAACTTCACCGAAGGAGGAGAGAAAACAATCTTGGAATAACAACAAAACAAGAAAACAAACTTAGAATAAGGCCCAAACACGTGATCGTTGTCCTCAAACAATATTTGCCCCTTCTCCGGTAAATCGAGATGCTAAAAGGTCTTCCGGCAAATGATTTGAAGGATTAATCAAGCCTTGTTGTAGAAATACCAAAGCACCAGAATTTCTACCCAAAACTCAAGAACACAATAAGAAGATTATGAATGTGACTAGAAAATTGGATATGAATTTGATTGAAGAGAGTATAAGCATAAACAATGTTTTTCAATTTTTTCAACAAGAACATGGCTCCTCTATTTATAGGCCTCACTATTGTGCACGAATTGGTGCCAAAAATAGGTAGAAAGGGCACCAAATTCAAGTCACAAACGGTAGGAAACCGCCCTCCAACGGTCACTAGTTTTGTACTATGCGACCGCATAGTACAAAACTATGCGGTCGCATAGTTATGTTCGTTGGAGAGAAGGAGCCTTCTGTCCACTCTATGCGGCCGCATGGGATTTGTTCTATGCGGCCGCATAGAACAAATTCCGGCCTACTTTTCCAGTTCTTCTTCGTTTGTTTGTTTTGAACAAATTTCTCAACAATCCCCCACTTGTTCAAAAATGAACAAGTTTCACATTCAATCGTAAACGATACTCATACCTAAGGATTAGATATCTTTCGATTTGAATCTAATCATAGTGTAATTCTAACAAGGTGAAGTCGGAATCAAAGGTAGCGTGAAGCTTTGAACCAGTTATTCCATGTGACAAAACCGGTAAGAACACACACACAAGTACCACGTGTTCTCAAGTTTCTCAAACTCGCTTAGCGCTTTTATGGCATTGCGCTCATCCTCTTTGACAAACTTTTAAGAGAGTAACTCTAGCTCTCTATTGAGGCGGCACCACCTCGAAGTTCGTCTAGGTGAAATTCTTCCAGCATCTTTGTTACTTTTAGAGATGCTTGTGCTCTTAGCATTGAACTTCATTAAGAGTTTGAAGTTCAACCCTCACTTCAGTAACAACAAGCATTATTTAACTAGGATAGGGTTATCGCGGATTTGAATAATACTGAAACTATCCACATATCAAATGACTTGTTGTTACCCTCATATGTTGAGAGGACTCACATGCATAAAAAATTTGTGGGCCCCTCAATGTAAGGGGACTGTAAGAGTGTACAGCAATTTTTGTTGTACACTAAGCAGAGTTCTCTGTAAAATGTTACTTTCACATCCATTAGTAGCTAATGCATTATCCCACTAGCGTAGAATCTAGGATAGGTTTTCCTGATAATTTTTGGATCTAATCTGCTTGTACCTAAAAATATTCAATCATGCTACATGTACATAATACATCACCAAATGCATTACACCCCCTCACATGGAGGAGGGTCCACACACAATAAAATATTTGTGGGCCTCTCTCCATGTGAGAAATGTGTAAGTTATTGTGTATACCATGAGGTGTACACATAGCTTTATTCAAAAATATTTCATAGAATTGCACCAGATGCATGTGTAGCACCACCTGGTTTGATTTTCGTTTTTTTGCCATTATTCGACAGATTGCTGCCTAGTGTCTTCTGTATAAATCCTAGAAGCCAAATTCTGTATGTGTAGAACTGCTGTAATTTTTGCATGTGTTAGATTTGTTCTCATCACTAGATGCATAGGTTACGTCTTCATTAACAAAACTTTGATTTATGAAGGGCCAAAAGATGAATCAATGAACGGACATTGTCAAATCAATTACTTACATTTTTTTTTTTGACAGGTAAAATAACTCAGAGTTGTTTAATTCTCATTCATTCTAAAATATATTTTTCTTTCTCTTCTTTTCAACCACATATTTTTCATTAAAATAATATTATACGCAAATAAAAAAAAAGTCTTTCTTTTTTAACCACACATTCTCCATCGATCTACTATTTCAAAATACATTTTTCAAAAAGAATGTGGATCAAACACATTCCAAATATCTTTACTAATTCAACAATGTTACAATCCAAATCATTACTATAAGGTTATACTGTATTATAAGGTTGAACAACAAAGTTGAAATATTTTAAATTTCAAGTGTGTTACTATTAAAATAATATGGTGTAAAGAATAATTAACATTTTATAATATTAAGCCCCTGTTTCGTGGGATTAAAATCAATCTTTTAGCATATTTTGATCAAAGTTGAAATGTGTGGTTAAAAAATTGTGTTTCTCATGAAAATATGCAGTTAAAATTAATTGTTAACTTTGAATTAGATTAAATTTTCATTATAATACTTATAAAAAAAACATGGGGTAAATAAAAAATTAATAATTTAGGTAAAATTTATTCAATAATAATGTGCAAAATAAATTGTTAAATTACTTTAAAATACCGAATAGTAAATCAAATGATGTTTTAATAGTTTAATTCTAATTTAAAATTAATTAATTAAAAAATTAAAAAGTTAAAAATGTTTATCAAATCATTCAATTGTTAAATTAGGTCAAGTATATTATATGTTCAATACTAATACATTAGTTTAAAAATTAAATATAACATGGCTGAAAAGAAATTAAATATAACATGGCTGAAAAGTAGTAATGCTATAGTTGTTGAAGTAATTTATACTAAGACATATTTTATGAGTGACCTTCAAAATTTTATTAGTAGCCATTTTGCCCATCATATTCATTGTGCTTTTTAGAAGTATAAAATTCTCAAATATATTAATTTTATGTTAATATTGTGCGTACTTTACATTTAGTCCTTGTTTGAGTCCATTTTATTAAAATTTTATTTTTTTTAAAAACTCATTTTTAACTATACATTCTGCCAATAAAATAATTTTACACGTAAATTGAAAATTTTCTTATCTTTTAACCACATATTCTCTAAAAGATACTATTCCAAAACATAGATTTTCTCCAGAATGGGACTCAAACAAGAGCTTAGTGAATTTTAGATGAATTTGTATATTATTTGCTTTATTTATGAAAAAGTATCATTTAATTTCCTTTTCGGCCATATTGCCATTTTCAAATCATACTTAAATATGAACAACATCAACAACCGAACTTTTTTTTTCCCCTCTTTCAATAGATTTGTGGTTTTGGCTACTGGGGTTCATGGTGAAATCTACTGAAAGACTAAAAGCAATTAAATCCTCAGCAAACTACCTTAGACGATGTTAGTTTGGTCATGTCACTTTCCACCCTGACTTGCTATATATATTGAATTCTTTTGAACGGATGCTCTTTAGGTCCATGTAAAGTATGTCCAAATCACTATTCTTTCTTCAGTTAATTATCGTCAATATTGTTAGTTGTTGGCATATATTCATACGTTATCTATCTAGCATCCTCATTTTTAGTATTCTGATCGTACAAATTTTTTACCTTTTAACAGCTCAACATTTTGAACCATAAAGCATAGTAGGTTTAACACTAAAAACTCAAGGGTGTACGTCTGCTGGCTCGTTTGGGCACTTCAAGAATTAGAACCAACCATTAAATTTCGGGTATTTTGTAAATGAAATCATTGTGTTCAATGCGCTTTTTTGGAACCGATCCGAAATTAGCAGTTCTGATTAAAATTCCCAACCCTAGTTACGTTGGTTGTTTTGGCCCAAGTATTTCAAGAATTGGAACTGCATATCAAATTTTGGGTATGTTGTAAATGAACCACTCGGTTCCGTGTAATTTTTGGAACCAAACTAAAACTGATGATTCTTGTTCGTGAGTGACGTGAACCCGTTTAGCATGAAGGTATATTAAACCAGCGACCTCTTGATCACAAAGCCTCGAAATCTCACCCGGATAGTTTTGAATTTTGAACCCAACAAGATGAAACAAGTAACCCAAAGATAACGATGATGCAATGAATCTCTTGCTTACAAATTGAAGAACCCACGACCCGATATTTTGAACGCCACAAAGATTACTCATCTTTGATAAATTCGATAAGGATTGTCCATGGAAGAACATAGGAGAAAAGCAAAAGTTTTATTTTAATTCATATCAAAAAGCTCTAAACGTTGAACCAAGCAACCGAAGGTATATTAAACTAGCGACCTCTTGATCACAAAGCCTCGAAATCTCACCCGGATAGTTTTGAATTTTGAACCCAACAAGATGAAACAAATAACCCAAAGATAACGATGATGCAATGAATCTCTTGCTTACAAATTGAAGAACCCACGACCCGATATTTTGAACGCCACAAATATTACTCATCTTTGATAAATTCGATAAGGATTGTCCATGGAAGAACATAGGAGAAAAGCAAAAGTTTTATTTTAATTCATATCAAAAAGGTCTTTCAATGAAAAATATAAATCATATTTATACTAAAACAATAAACCTTAAGAATATGGTAAATACCATATCAAAGAGTCCTAAAATAACAAACTTGCCAAAAATAAGAATTCTTTATGAAAAAAAGGAAAGTTTCTTCTAATTATGACATGTGCCAGATCATATCATCCCCTCTCTCTTCGAAAGGATTCGTCCTCTAATCCAAATCTTGAATGCTCAAATTGTAGCCCTTGCCTCCAATCAACTCAAACACATGGAATGGTCCATCTCCCCTTGGATGCAATTTGGACCTCCTTTGGCCTTGATTACGTCGTCTCCGATTGTAAACCCAATCTCCATCGCACTAATCAAAGTGCTCTCGCCTTAACTGCTTAATTCTGTAAGTTTGAAATGCTCCAAGAACAACTTCATTTGATGAATATCCATGCATCATCCTTGCATTACTTAGCTCATGCACTTGTTTTAGTATCACGTCCAATGTGTCATTATTACCGTTCTGATCATCTCCTTCACTCAACTCTTTGCATATAAGATTCCTCCAGTGCCTTTGAAACTCCATCGTCTCCTCGGGAATCACAAAGTCAATTTTTGGTAGATAAGAGAAATTCAACCCATTGTACAAGAAATCCTTCCAATGCCCCTGAAATTTCGTTGTCTCCTCAGAAATCACAAAGTCAATAGCTGGAATTGAATCATTGGTGACCTGCAAAACAGAATTATTCAAAAGAGGGAGGGAATTGTTAGTTTTCACCACGGCCTCCTCAACTTCAGGCTTTTTTTCATTTAAGCTCACTTCCAACTCCTTCTTTCCCTCCGAAAATTCTTCTTTAGTTTCTTTTTGCAACTCCACCTTTCTTTTCTGATTTTCACTCTCTTGTGGCATCTCTCTTTTTTTCTCACAACCAACAATCTTATTATGTTCTCTCGAGCTCTTTTGTTTATCTCTCTAACTAATTGAGTCACGAAACTCTGAGAGGTTATGCTCATAATCCCACCTAGTCCTTCTACTTGACGTACTACCAACATGCCCTACAAACGGTACTTTCTCTTCTCTCGGATACCTAACTCCACTATATCTTCTAGGCTCATCCCGACATTCCCGATCATGCCAATCCCTCCTACAAAAATGATTAGGCGCATAACGCTTCCTCATAATACTCCTCAACTCATCCCAGGTTTCAATACTCCTCTCACCACACCTTCGCATAGATGTTGTTAATTGATCCCACCAAATCACAGCATAGTCTACGAATGAGCTCACAACCAACTCCAACTTTTTCTTCTCGGAATAATTATAGCGCTCAAACATTACTTTAATCTTTTCTTCCCACGCCACGTATGCATCTGGATCACTTCTACCCTTAAAGTTTGGAGTTGTCGTTTTCCTACCTCTATCAACACCATATCCATAATAATTTGTATTCCTTCTTTCCCTCCGATTAACACCATCTCCACCAAAATTCATATGTTCCCGTCTCTCCCGACTACTCACATTAAACACATCATCACATTGATCCCTATAAGTTCTATTCGATTTCTCATCCAACCTATCCAACATACTCCCCATATCCACCATATCCACCAACATCATTTCTCATCGATCCATCATATCACTCATTTTGACTCAAAGGACTTGAACTAGACAATTTTAATTGGACTTTTTAAATTCAAGAAAGTGGTTTTTGAATTGGAGTTTGAATTGGATTGAACACAATGGATTTTGGAATATAAGATAGATGATATGATATTGATCAATTTTCAAGAAATAAAAAAAAAAAAAAAAATTAATTTCGGACATGAACAGTACCCCCGTGAACAGTATTTTTTTTTTTACAAAACTTAAAAATTTGACTACGAGAAAAACAAAGAAAATGAAAATTGATTTGGACTCAAATTGAGCACAAAAACAACTTTTATAATTTTTTTGAGATTTTTCTGGATCAAAGACTCAAAATAGAATACTGGACACAAGAACACGAAGAACACAAAAGAAAGAAAAACAAAGACTCAACAAGAAATAAAAGATATAACCTTGATCTTGGGGCCTAAGCTCTAATACCACCTGATGCAAACTCGGTTAGCACGAACGCTATCGAACCCACAGGAGAATTGAACCGGATCCCAAGAACGCCCAAATACGACCAAGGTTTAGGATTTAACCTCTAAACGTTGAACCAAGCAACCGAAGGTATATTAAACCAGCGACTTCTTGATCACAAAGTCTCGAAATCTCACCCGAATAGTTTTGGATTTTGAATCCAACAAGATGAAACAAGTAACCCAAAGATAACGATGATGCAATGAATCTCTTGCTTACAAATTGAAGAACTCACGACCCGATATTTTGAACGCCACAAAGATTACTCATCTTTGATAAGTTCGATAAGGATTGTCCATGGAAAAATAAAGGAGAAAAGCAAAAGTTTTATTTTAATTCGTATCAAAAAGGTCTTTCAATGAAGAATATAAATCATATTTATACTAAAACAATAAACACTAAGAAATATGGAAAATACCATATCAAAGAGTCCTAAAATAACAAACTTGCCAAAAATAAGAATTCTAGCCAAAAATAAAATACTTTATGAAAAAAAGGAAAGTTTCTTCTAATTATGGCATCTGCCAGATCATATTAGTGAGGTTCAGATCCGATTAAAAAACCTACCCCTAGTTGAAGTGGTCTTTTAACCTTATAAGAATCTTCTCTTTCACATAGCATTGTGATAGAACTTTTCCATTTCATCCAAGGGTAGGAAAAGGAGAAGGGTTCCAGTTTGTTAACTTTCCTGAAATCTTAACCTATGTTTGAGCTCCATTAATTGTTAATGACTTTTGTAATAGTGTTTTTTTTTAATAATATATGATTAAAAAGTGTTGAAAAAGTTTTGAGTTTACATGAGAAATATTTATTGTGAAAATGTGTGGTTTAAAATGAGTTTAAGAAAAAAATGAGTTTTTAAATAATGTGATCAAATAGGTGATAGGTCTCAGGTAGGCCTAGGCAAAAAAATCGAAAAATCGATCAAACCAATCAAATCAAACCGATTTGGGTTGGTTTGTTATAGGTGATTGGTTTGGTTTGGTTTGATTTTTTTTTAAACAAAATCACAGTGGGTTGGTTCGGTTATAGTTTGAAGTCTCAAACCGTTGGTTAATCGAACCAACTCAACACATTTACATGTTTACCTTTTTTTTTAAAGAAATATAAAAAAAATGAAAAAAAATCACAGTGGGTTGGTTCGGTTATACTTTGAAGCCTCAAACCGTTGGTTAATCGAACCAACTCAACACATTTACATGTTTACCTTTTTTTTTAAAAAGAAATATAAAAATAAAAAAATAAGTCATAATCTCATAACTATATCTCGATTCCCTCCAATCTATAATATTGTCGGTAAGTAATAGCATTGAAAATTTTCTTTCACGAACTCATTATGTTATATTTAGCTTCTTTTTTTCCCTATTCAGACAGTCAAACTAAATAATGCATAAAAAAATAAATTCTTAATATTTTTATTGATTTGTCTTTATTAATATGATTTTATTTGTTAATCAATCATTCTTGTAATATAAAATTATTTAGTTATTTTAGTTCTTAAAATTTAAGTGGACCCAAAATTTAGACAAATTTTATTTAAAAAAAATTAATTTGAACTAAAGTCCAAACCGACTAACCAAACCGATTTGGTTTGGTTCAGGAGTTAAAGTGGGTTGGTTTGAGTTGAAATTGATCAAAACCGACTAATTTGATTTTGGTTTCTATTTGGAGTCGAAACCGACCCAAACCAAATTGCGCCCAGGCCTAATCTCAGGTATGGGGATCAAATAGGTCCTAGGTCTGGCCTAATACACAAAACCAAACATGCATACTCATAAAAGGTGCTACTAGTAAGTAAAACGAAGTTAATAGAATTTTTAGAGCATCTTCGAGGGACTTTTTAAACATGATATGTTTTCTATTTTAAAGAATCAACATTTAAAATCATGCTCCAAAAGACTGTTTAAATTAACATTTTAATTTAGAGAATAGATAATTTGAAGAGTCATACTCACTCTATAATTAAATGCATTCAAAGTGTTTCAATTTTCAATGTAAGAAAATAATTGAATAATGTTAAGAAAAGCTAGTTATAAAAAAAAATAGAGAAAAATAATAAATATTTTTTGGGAATAGTAAAATTAAGTGTTAAAAATAAAGAGCTTGTTAGAGTATTTCAAAATTTTAACTCTCTAAATTTATAAATATTTTTCAAATGATAGAATATACTCTTTAAAAATAAAGAGTCTTTTGAACATTTTTCAAACTCTTTAGAGCATCTCCAAAAGACTCCCTATTTTTAAAGAGCATATTCTACAATTTAAAGAGTATTTATAAATTTAAAGAGCGAAAAATTTAAAATGCTCCAACAGCATCTTTATTTTTAATATTTAATTTTACCATTCCTAATACGTATTTATTGTTTTTTTTCATTCTTTTATTTTTACCATCTTTCTTCCAATAATTATTTCACTTTATTTAATTAAATCAATAAATTGTGTATTGAAAGTTGAAATATTTGAAACATTAAATTATAGAGAAGTGAGTTTGGCTCTCCAAATTTGGAGATCAAACTCACTCTCTATTTTAAAATGTTAAATTGAAGAGTCTTTTTGAGTAAAATTTTAAAGAGTCCCTTGGACATGCTCTTAGTGGATTAGTCAGGAAACTTTTTGGAGGACTGCATGTCTGTTGTGATTTTAATTTTATAAAAATTAATTTACTGCATAAAATGTTAAATTCTAGTCCATTTCTTTTAAATCGTCTAACAAAAAAAAGAGAAAAAAAAACACGCAAGAATTCACGTATAACACTGGACGACTTTTTGAAGAGGTTTCACATCTCCCTTGGGTAGAACAAGCTTATTACACTTCAGACAAGTTAAACCATGTGTTTCCATAATAAATGGACACTTGACATTGTTGGTAACCTCTGAAATTCTATGCTACTTCTAATAATAATTTTTTTGGGTAACGCATCATTACAAGCGTCCCCACAATCCCTGCCCGGAGACCCTGTGGAAGAGGTAAATCGTAGGATGTACAACGCAGAGCCAAAAATCGAACCCGTGACCATACGGGGACACCGCCATCACTAAGGCCACCCTTTGCCACTACGCCATTTGCCCCGGGGGCGCTGCTTCTAATAATATTTTGCTGACAAAAGATGGTCAACGGGTTATCACTATGCCTTGTAGTTCTTCTATACTGGTAGCAATGTTGCCTTGTGTTGTGAACTATTCATGTAAAAATTCAAGCTGTTAAGCAGAGGTAACATATATTCATTTAAATTGTCTTTAACGTCCAAGCTCGGTATATTTTTCCCATCAAAGGCTTAATGTAACGCCCCGACCCCTAGTGGACTGGAACGCTACTTTACTTCATTAACCAGTGGTTCAGTAAAAAGTGTATACGTTTTCTTAGCGAAAGCTTAAATCTTACAATAATAATTTTAATAACAATACTTCAAATACTTTAAACAAAACACTGAATAATTTTCTAAAACTTCAAAATGTAATTTATTTGAAGAAGATATAACGTGTCCTCGCATTCAGCGTTATTCAAATAGTCTAAAGACATAACATTGAAAATATTTCATAAAATAAGCCTAAATAACTTGTTCATTGATTTCCATGGGCTCGTTGCATCACTCTCCATCTTCTCCTTCATCCATGCCCAAGGTAGTAACATTTCAATATGTAGAGAAGGGGTTAAACCCATGAGTTGAATACTCAATAGATGTCATTGGTGTATTCGTGATTAAGCCATACATTTCAAAACTTGTAACTTTAAAACCTTTTCATAGTAGGATTTCCTATAGAATGTCAATTACATAGAATCATGACTTAACACGACGCCTCGACTGGACATTCATGCCGTACCCGAAGGCACCATTTGACAGGGAAGGGTATGCCATACCGAATGTACCATTTGACATACATACATTAACATAGATCATGTCGTACCCGAAGGCACCATTTGACATGGAAACATCATTTGCAATAAATTTGCAACCTAACACGAATTAACAACTTTGCACATCTACCTACCTTGATTGATGCTTTGAAACTTGTTAAAAAATGCACTCCTTTGATATTTGAAAACCATTGAGAATTTAAGTTTGGAAAACACTTCTTGATAACAGCAAAACTTCTAGAAAAGACTAGTTTTTCTCCCTCTCTTTTCTATCTTTTTTCTAGACTTGAAAACTCTCATTTATGTTTAGAAAGCTTTTGTTTTGGGTGTGAGAAAAAATGAGTATGCATTGGGGCTATATATAGGTGAAAATCTCATAACTTAAGGACAAATGAAAGGCCTAATACTCATTAACATGGGTACCATTTATGTGGGAGTTATAGGTTTAAAAATGTGCTAGAAAAATCATGTAGGAATTTGACTTTTCATATTCTGCGTACTTCGGTTGATACAACACAGCTTGCAGTATTACTATCATAACTTTTTCTTCCGATCTCCAATTGAGGTAATTCCAAGTGCGTTGGAAAGTTAACTCAAAGAGCTACAACTTTCCTTTAGATATAATTTTCTAATTCGAATGTTTTCTATGAAAGCAATGGATCTCAAATTAGACAAAAAAAATCTGAAGTATCCTTTAGCCATCCAATATTCATGTCCTATTGCCACTAAGGTGTCTAAAATTAATCGGGGTTCTACACTTAACACGTACACACTTAATTTTTCTCTTCATTTTGGTTCAAATTGGTTCTGGATTTTGTGTCTCATTATATCATTGCTTTGTTCATCTTTTTAATTCATTTTTGTGTTGGTATTTCCAAGTGGAAAAGCTTCAAGAGGCAAATGCTAATATATGCGTGCATATATTGTAACGTCCCAAATTCAAGCAACTTGAAATTTTACCAAACATGAATTTCTTAGCATGCTAAAAAAAAAATATCAATATAATGACGTTCAATAAAATTGAACAACCAATAAAAGATATATTTAATTTAATAAAATATACGGAACATTTTGGAATCACGTCTTTCATCAAAATATTAAAAAAATAGTTCTAACATGACATAAAACTAGGACTAATTAAAAAATTTAATGTTACTCCTAAACTAATCAAATTCAACGAATAATGTATTTCGTGACGAGAATACGTCGGTCCACTAGCACACCCATCCTTTCACCATCGTCCATCATGTTAATTTTTACCTGTATTTTGAAAATAAAGAGGGATAAATGTAACGAATTATACTCAATCAGATGCTTGCTACTCCACATTCAAATCAAACGTGAAATTATGCATAAATTCTCTTACCAACATAAAATGAGAATCATTACACCATGACAAATGATTATGATTGTATCATAACCTATTAGTTATTATCCTAGATTATGTAGATAATGACTAATTAATTAGTTCAATTGTATTAAATATGAAATATGAATGGTTTTTCTAATTTAATTAATAATTAAATTTTAACTAAACCCCAAACTTAAATTCTAGTTCAATTGAATAATTGTTCGGTGATAAGCCTAATTAGTTGAAGATAAATATAATATATTCATATAATCAACTTTCAAAACATCCTAATCAAATTGAATAACTTTAATTGAATTTGTGATAATTAATATCAACATCCTATTCAAATTGAATAACCATAATTGAATGTGTGATAATTAATATAAACATTCTAGTCAAATTAAATAACCTTAATAGGATTTGTGTTAATTAATATCAACATCCTAGTCAAATTGAATAACTATCACCTTAAGTGGATTTGTGATAATTACTATCATTAATCATGTTTATAATTTTACTTTTCCAAAAACTGTATTAGTGGAAAAGTCATAAAGGAAAGGAATATGTATACTATTTTATTTACAATTTATTTATTTCCACTTTGATCCCTCAGCTATTAAGGAAAAATCAAATAGATGCAAATTAACTATTAGGCATAACAAATTGAATTTCATAAAGATTTACAAGACATGACATTTCTGTCAATTGGTAAATAAATTGTATGCAGCACAACTAGAAAAATTCGGGGTTCTACAACCTACCCTCCTTAAAAAAATTTCGTTCTCAAAATTTACCTTAGGTTAGTAAAAAGTTCGGTATATTTGATTTTCATCTCATCTTCCTTTTCCCAAGTTGACTCTTCCACTTCATAATTATACCATAAGACCTTGATTAAAGATTTTTCCTATTTCTTAGTACATGAATCTTGTCTTTTCATAGGTTAAATCATGTTGTATTTCTAAAGTCTAATGGTTGATCACATGACTAGAGTCCTGTAAGTATTTTCGCAACATTGATACATGGAAAATATTATGTACTGATGAAAGTTCTGGTGGTATGGCCAGTCTATATGCCACATTTTTTATTCTTTCTAATATATCAAATGGTCCAATGAATCTTAGTCTCAATTTTCCTTTCTTTCCAAATCTAAGTACTCCCTTTATTGGAGCTACTTTCAGAAATACTTTGTCACCAATTTGGAACTCAAGATATTTTCTCCTTCTATCTTGAGCAGCCTTAATTCTGTCTCGAATCTTATCTACAGCCTATATTGTTCCATTAATGATCTTGAGTCCTAGGATCTTTCTTTCTCCAATCTCATCCTAGTAGATAGGTGACATGCACTTCCTACCATAGAGTGCCTCATAAGGTGTCATGCCTATAGTTGCTTGAAAAATATTGTTATAAGCAAATTCTACTAAGGGCAAGTGTATTTCCCAGCTGCCGTCGAGGTCTAGTACACATGCCTTAACATATATTTGAATATTTGAATCGTCCTTTCTGATTGTCCATCAGTCTGTGGGTGTTATGAGGTACTATATTTCAATTTTGTTCTCATAGCATTTTGTAGACTTTTCCAAAATTTTGATTTGAATCTCGGGTCTCTATCTAAAATAATATAAATAGGAACCATGTGTAGCCTGATTATTTATATCCTTCACATAAACCTGTGCATATTATTCCGTGGTGAATATCATCTTAACTGCAAGAAAATGGGTTGACTGTGAAGACGATCCACTATTACCTAGATATCACTGTTTCTTTTAGCTGATCTCGAAAATCCTACCACGAAATTCATGGTAATGTATCCCCATTTTCACTCCGATATATCCAGTGGTCTAAGAAACCCTGTGAGTCTCTGATGTTTTGTTTTTACTTGCTAACAAACTATACATTTACTTACAAAGAGTCATATTCTTCATTTCATATTTCTCCACCAAAATATATTGAAGGCCTGGATACATTTTCGTACTGTCTGGATGTGCTGCATAAGGGGTGGAGTGTGCTTCTTCGAGAATTTCTTGCCTTAATTCCTCATTTTTAGGAACGCATAATCTTCTTTTATATATAAGTACCTTATCATCAGTTATCTCAAATCCTTTACGCTGGTCTATCCCAACTCTAGCCCTGATTTTACACAAAATGGGTCATTCTTTTGGTCTTCTCTAATTTGTTCTCTAAGAGTGTGTTGAACCATTAGAGTTTCAACAAAGGCTGACTTTTTTGTACAGAAGGTACGACAATCCCTAGCCTCAAATCTTCAAATTCCTTAACTAACTGTTCTTGAGCGGTTGGAACGGTCAACCTTCCAGCTGTTTTTTGACTAAGAGCATCAGCAACTACATTAGTTTTATCCAGGTGGTAAAGAGTGGTGCGGTCATAGTCTTTTACCGATTCCAGTCATCTCCTATGTCTCATATTTAACTCCTTTTGAATGGAGAAGTATTTGAGACTTTTTTTTATCTGTGTATATCTCACATTTACCACCATAGAGGTAGGGACGCCAAATTTTTAGGGCGTGAAATACCGCTGCGAGTTCTAAGTTATGCGTTGGACTGTTCATATGGTTTTAATTGTTTAGAGGCGTAGGAAACAATCTTTCCGTGTTGAATCAATATATATATCCCAAACCTTGTTTAGAAGTATCATTGTATATAACAAATCATTCTGAACCTTTTGGTATTATCGCTAAAACCAATCTTTGTTTCAATTCTTGAAAACAACGTTCACACTCATCCGACAATTGGAGCTTTACTCCATTCCTAGTCAATTGTGTTAGTGGACTAGCTATCTTAGAAAATCATTCAATAAATCTCTTGTACATTGGTCGATCTAGACCAATTTGTTACAGCTTCGACTTTAGCTGGGTCTACCTTAATTCCTTGTAAATAACCACATGACCAAGGAAGTCAATGCAATCTAGCCAAAATTCACATTTTTTTGAATTTGGCGTACAACTTCTCCTTTCGAAGAGTGTTCAATAGCACTCTTAGATGTTCTTCATGTTGCTGCTTATCCCTTGAGTATACCAATGTATCGTCGATGAAGACTATAATGAATCGATCTAGATATGGATGAAAAACTTGATTTATTAAATCTATAAACATGGTTGGTGCATTGGTTAACCCAAATAGTATCACCGTGAATTCATAGTGCTCATACTAGGTTCTAAAAGCCGTTTTAGGGATATCACAATCATTTATCTTGGGTTGGTGATAATCTGATTTCAAATCTATTTTTGAGAACACCTTTGCACCCTTCAATTGATCAAAAAGATCTTTTATCCTTATGAGTGTGTATTTGTTCTTTATGGCCAAATGATTAATATCTCTATAATTAATATACCTCCTAATTGACCCATCTTTCTTTTTAACAAAAAATATTGGGGCTCCCATTGGGATACACTACATCGAATGAAACCCTTATCAAATAGTTCTTATAGTTGTATTTTCAACTCGTGTAATTCTTTTGGTGTTATCCTATAAGGGGCTTTAGATATTGGTGGTGCCCTAGGGGTTAAGTCAATTGTGAACTCTACTTGCCTATCTGACAATATACCTAGTAAATCTTCAAAAAAACATCCACAATCTCCTTAACCATCGATATATCTTCCACATTTTGTTCAAATTGGGGTTTACTAGTAATATTCAATAAAAATCCTTGACACATATTCTTTCTCAACATCCTTTTTGCTTTCATTGTAGACACTAATAGGGGTAAAGTCCCAACTCTTGTTCCAAAGAATCGAAATTCTTTGTCCCGGATGAGTGTGAAACAAACATTGAATAAGCATCTCTAAATTGTAGTTTTCGATTTGCTCTTGAGCACTTTTGAATGTTTTAATGCCTGTGTTCGTGTTGTTTTGCAGTTAAACAACTTGGAAGAAAACGACATGATTTGGAGTGTGGAAGGGAGCTAAAGTGTGGATCATAAAATGAGGCATGAATTGGAGGCGAGAGAAGATGAAAATGAAGTGGAAAGGAAGCTAAAAAGATAGGCAAAACGAGTAAAGCAGATGAATAAGAAGAGGAATCAAAACAAACAGTAAGCTGGGCGCCATGGCGCCAACTTCCGACGATGGAAATCCAGCAGCAAGGCTGGTGCCATATTTTCGAGAAGGCTAAAATCAAAATTTTGAAAAAAAAAATCGGCCTAATCCACTTCTAATCCATGTGTAACTTGAGGGGAATATAAATACTGACTTGAAGACTAAAAAAGGGTGCTTGGAGAGAGTTTTTTAAAGGGAAGAACCACTCAAGACACAAGGAGGAAAGCAATTGATTCCAAGACGATTGACAACATTTTGGGAAAAGAATTCAAGCGGCTAAACGAGTTTTTCTTATTCTTTTATTCTTCTCCATGTTCTTTAGTTTTAATTTCATCATGTCAATCATTACAATTATGAACTAACTTTCTAGATCTAGGGCTTGATGTAACATATTGAGACATGTTTTGATTCTTGTATGTTATTTCCATTCGAACTTTCCATGAATTTATTTGTGTTGATTTGTGCGTAATGCATTCAATTATCTGATCAATAATTGAATGATTTGATGTTTTAAATTTCGACACTCGAGAAAGCAAAATTTATGTGTGATCTTATATTTCAACGTAACTTAGAGTTTGTAAATTTCGAGAGAAAGTATGAACCTTCAAGGCGCATTCAAATTAAGAACCACGTGCATTGATAATTTCTATACATTTAATTCAGAATAGAGATATTGGAATTGAATCATAGAAATAGATTCTATTCGGCAATCGAGACGGGGAATAGAATTAACTTAGGGTTCTCGCCTATAAATTTAGGAAATTTTGATGGAAATAAAGATATAGGTTGAAAAACATGTTGATTGTACGGTGAAATCATTCCCTAGACTTTCATAATTTGATAAACTCTTATAAGTCGCCTTCGTTAACTTGCATCATTTATTTCGTCCACATTAGATTAGTATAAATTGATCAATACAAAATTTGATTGTCTAAATAAAGCGAAAGCTAAAACATTACAGTAATCAATAGGACTCGAATTTCAATCCCTGTGGGTTTGACACTTTTCATGTTATTACTATACTACAAAACTTGACATCGTGCGCTTGCAGTACAAATTCACGTTGTAAAAAACGCGTGACAAGTTTTTGGCGCCATTGCCGGTGATTGGTATTATTACCAATTAGGTTTTACTTTAATTTAGAATTGTTATTTTGAGTTATATTCATTCCACTTTGTCTCTAATAGTTCTGTAATCTTGATTTCAGTTGTTTATACGAAGGGTGAGAAACAAAAACCAGAACCTGTAAATCCTGAACCAGAACATGCATTTCGCTATCTAATTAAGGAATATACAGAGAAATGAGTGTGAAACAATAGTTGAACAGGATGCAAGAGCAGCTAATGAAAATCATCAACGAAGAGCTATTCGGGACTATGTTAGACCCATTGTCAATGATAATTATTTCAGCATCGCACACCCCGCATTGCTGCAAACAACTTTGAATTGAAGCCAGGACTAATATACATGGTACAACAGAATCAGTTTGGGAGAGCTGCAATAAAAGATCCAAATGCTCATTTGGGATCTTTCCTAGAAATTTGTGATACGGTGAAGATGAATGGAGTCACCGATGATGCAGTTAAGCTTGACTATTCTCCTTCTCCTTAATAGATAAGACAAAAGCTTGGTTTCAGTCACTACCGTATGAGTCAATTACAACTTGGGATGACTTAGCTCAGAAGTTCCTCACCAAGTACATTCTTCCCTACAAGTCAGCTCAACTTCAAAGCGAGATTGGTCAGTTCAAACAATCTGGCTTCGAACCATTTTATGAAGCTTGGGAAAAATTCAAGGACTTGCTTAAAAGATGCCCTCAACATGATTTACAGAGTTGGATGCAGATTGAGATCTTCTACAACAGGCTAAATGGACAGACAAGAACTGTAGTAGATGCAGCTGTAAAAGGCACTCTAATGGCTAAGATAGCAGATGATGCATACTCCTTGTTGGACTCCTTGTTGGACGACATAGCTGCAAATAGTTATCAATGGCTGAGTGCTAGATTAAGCGTCAAGAAAGTGGTGGGACTTCATGAAGTGGATCCCATCGCAGCATTAGCAACTCAGGTCTCATCACTTACTAATTAGATAGCTGCATTTACCACTCAAGGAAATCAACAAAAATCAGATTCAGTTATGGCTACCTCCTCGTCACATCAAGAGACAGAGATAGGGAATGAGCAAGCTCAATATGTCAACAACAGGAACTACAATCATAGGGGAAAAAACTCTTCAAATCATTATCATCCATGATTGAGGAATCTTGAGAATTTATCATATGGCAATAATAGAAATACACTACAACCTCCAACTAGATTCAACACTCAAAATTCTGAAGGGAAGTCATCCTTAGAGGACATCCTAGGAACTTTCATTTTAGAGACAAGGTCGCGTTTCAACAAAGATGAGACACGTCTGGATAACATTGAAACAAATGTATCGAACATGAGAGCCACGATGAAAAATCTAGAAATTCAAATGGGGCAGTTGGTGACATCAATGAAGTCTCAACAACAAGGAAAGTTCCCAAGTGATACAGAGATCAACCCAAAGGAGCACTGCAAAGCCATTACATTGGGGAGTGACAAACAGATTGGAGAAAGTATGCCCGAGGTAGTAACAAGTCCTACACCTGATAAAGAGGCAGATAACGTAATAGCATAACAAGAGACTGAGAAAGCTCAGAAGGCTCACAAGCCTTACTCCATATCATTTCCTAATTACCCACCAATCATCAAACCACCACTTCCGTTTCTACAGCGTTTTCAAAAAAAAAAAAAAAAATTTGATGAAGTTGGACGGAATTCAATGTTTTCCAAAGATTGGACCCGACAATGAAAATTTATTTTTGTATGTATAGTAAATATTTCTAAGATTTGATTCTCATAGACGTTATTTTTCAAAAATACCAATTTATAAGTAAAATGAGATTTAAAGTTTTATTTGTGGATTGGATAATTTAATAAATTGTAGAGACAAAATATATATATATTACTTCATTAAGAAAATCATTTAAATTGGAAAAAAAAAAAGGTTAATTAAATTCCAAACACACACACACGTTACTACACGTTTTTAATATTGTAATTAAAATGGGAATGAAACCTACAATTGACACTTTTATCTCCCAAATTACTCACACACAAACATAACAACAGGAAACGGAAATGGCAAAATATAAGTTATTTCTAGCTTTTAAAATGCTTTCAAATTCCTTAAGTCATGCTGCCAACGTTTTCTTTAACTAGAATTTGGGGATTTGATTTTTCATTTCTTCAAGTTCTTTCTTCTATACACCTTAAACAAGAAAAAGATTTCAAAAGTAAAGAAAGAAAAACACAAGAGAGGAGCAAATTCTTAAAGATTCGGGTGCCGTCAGGAAAACAATATTCAACTTCCAACTTCATCGATTCAAAAGCGTCAAACGAAGGTAGGTAGAGGTGCAAGTGTTGTTTCATTTTCAAATTATGATTTTTTGTTAAAAGTGTAAATGAATTGGTACCTCCAGGTACGGTGTTTCGGCACTACATAGTTGAATGATCATTCTCCGGCTCTATGTGTTATGTTAAATCATAACTCTACAGAAATTGAATTTTGCCGGAAATCTTTCTATGTGCGACAGTATGAATTTATGTTTCGAATGATCTAATTTGATAACGAAATGCACCGATGATGCCTACTGAGTTTGAAACTCATGGGTTTATTCCCTTCCTACAGGTTGATTTGATTTTGCTTGGGGCGTGGATGATGGTAGATGAAGATGCAACGTGCTATGGAGGAGCCGGTGACTTTATATTTTTAATTCGATTATGAAATGTTTACGTTTTTTTAATTGATTTCTATGGACATCATATGTGGAACTATCCTAGGAATATTTCTTAATGAATAAGTTATGTTTAACAATAGAAATGTGTTATAGAAGTTAACTCACAAATCACCGTCTACAAAAAAAAAGGGTGTTAGCGATTTAAAGTTTGCTGTCTTTTTAACATTTCAATTTTTGCCTTGATTTTAAAAATTTGTAACTCAATCGTTACTTGAAATTTTCAGATGAAACAAGTGGCTTTTGTTAGCCTCATAGATCAGATATTGAATAAACTTGGATTCATGTCAATCCGATGTCAGTAGAATTTTATACGTCACTTAAAGTAAACTGTACTGGGTATTGTTGCTTTATTCAGCTTCTGCCCTCGATTTCAAAAATTCATAACTCGATCGTTACTTGGAATTTTTGGACAAAACCAGTGGGCTTTGATGACCTCATGAGTTAGATACTGAATAGACTTGTAATCATGTCGTTTAAATATGTGTAGAATTTTATATGGCACTTTAAGTAAACTTCACTGGGTTACCTTCCAAATGAGTCGCTGTGGGGTTTTGAAAAATATTTTAATACCCTATATGTTGCCGACGGGAGTCGATTTTTGGATATGACATACTATAAGGAGTTTTCTACTTTACATTAAAATTACATGAAGTTTCGGAGTCAATAACTATGCAAACGAATTTATTTTGTTAATTGTCGCTTGAGATAGAAAACAAAGACAGCAACTTATATTTTTTTAAAGTTTTGCCTAGAATTTCACGTCAATAGGGATGCATGCATGGAAAATATTTTTTGCTGTAAGAATTTTTTTGAAATTGTTTCTTTTGGTATTGAATTATTTTGTTTTAAAAAAATAATTTTTGAATTAAATTCTTAAATTAAATATTTAAGCTTTCCGCTAAAAGTATGGTTAATTATTAGGTCGACGGCTAAAGTACAGTTAATCTAATGACGTTTCAGTCCATACAGGTCGGGGCGTTACACCATTGGAGGCTCCTCTTTTGATAAAGGCCTCTGTGATCTTAGGGCAAGCATCAACTTGATGCCCTTATCAATTTTCAAGAAATTGGGCCTTGGGGAAGTAAAACCAGCAACAGTAACTTTGCAATTAGCTGATAGATCCCTCACATACCCACGAGTGATCATTGAAGATGTTTTGGTCGAGGTTAACAAATTTATCTTCTCGGATGACTTCGTTGTATTAGAATGGAGGAAGATCAGGAGATTCCATTGATTTTGGGTAGGCCATTTTTAGCAACAGGAAGGGCCTTAATTGATGTACAAGGAGCGCAGCTAACATTGAGAGTAAATGATGAGGAAGTGATGTTCAATATCTACCAAGCAATGAAGTTTCGAGATGATACCAACACTTGCCACATAATTGACTTTATCGAGTCTGCCTTGAAAGAAAAGAAACTATTCATTGAGGACCACCCCTTGGAGCATTGTATGATGTTTGGTGTCACAAAGGATGACATTAACACTTCAGGAGGATACATAGGGAGTAAAGATCTAGTAGATTGCATATTGGCTATTGAGTCTTCAGTAACTGAAGATGACCTATCACAGGGCGAAGATTGACACGATAGCAATGCTACCACCACCTACCAATGTCAAAGGTATTTGGAGTTTCCTGGGACACACTAGGTTTTACAGGAGGTTTATTAAAGACTTCTCAAGGGTAGCTAAACCTCTGTGTAACCTCTTGGAGAAGGATACTACATTCATGTTTGATGAAAACTGCTTGAAAGCATTTGAAACAATAAAGGAGAAATTGGTTACAGCTCCAGTAATGGTAACGCCAGATTGGGGTCAACCATTTGAAGTCATGTGTGATGTCAGTGACTACGCAATCGGGGCAGTTCTAGGACAATTGCGTGAAAAGATCTTCAAAACAATTCACTGTGCTAGTAAAACAATGAATGGAGCTCAACTGAATTATACAACAATAGAGAAGGAAATGCTAGCAGTGGTCTTCGCATGTGAAAAGTTCAGATCCTATATTATTGACACCAAGATAATCATCTTCATAGATCATGCTGCAATTCGATATCTATTTGAAAAGAAAGATGCCAAACCACGATTAATCAAGTGGGTCTTTCTATTACAAGACTTTGATGTAGAGATTCGGGACAAGAAATGCAGTGAGAATGTCGTTGTAGATCATCTCTCACGGTTAGAGAATGAAAAGGTAGTGGATTAGAGTCAAATTCTAGAAACCTTTCCTGACGAACTTCTTTTGGCAGTTTCATCAAAAATCCTATGGTATGCAGATTTTGTTAACTGCATGTGGAAAACTGCCACCTGACTTGATTTCCCATCAAAAGAAGAAATTCCTACATGATGTCAAGTCATATTTGCGAGATGATCCATTACTTTTCACGAGGTGCGCTGATAGAATAATCAGGAGGTGTGTACCTATGGAAGAAACACAATCAATCATTGAGCATTGTCATTCATCACCTTATGGAGTTCATTTCGGTCATACACGTACTGCTTCCAAAGTATTACAATCTGGATTCTATTGGCCAACTTTGTTCAAAGATTGTTATGCTTTTGTAAAGACATGTGATCGTTGTCAACACACGAGGAATATCTCAAGGCATCATGAACTCCCGTTGACCAATATACTTGAGGTGTAATTATTTGATGTATGGGGTATAGATTTCATGGGTCCTTTTCCACCATCCTTTGGCCAAGTATATATTCTTCTTGCAATAGACTATGTATCCAAATGGGTTGAAACTATTACCACATCAACTAATGATGCAAAGGTAGTTTTGAAGTTTCTACGGAAAAATATCTTCACTCGGTTTGGCACGCCTAGGGAAATAGCAAGTGATGAAGGTACGCATTTCTGTAATAAAAAATTTCAATTCCCTTTTGGCTAAATACAAATTTCAGGCATAAACTGACACTTAGCTATCACCTACAATCAAATGGGCAAGCAGAGATATCCAACAGAGAGATCAAACAAATTTTCGAAAAGACAGTGAACACCAATCATAAGGACTGGTCTCACAAGCTAGAATGCTCTTTGGGCATACCGAACAGCCTTTAAAACACCAATTGGAATGTCACCCTACCGTCTCATATTCGAAAAGGCATGTCATCTACCAGTTGAACCAGAGCATCAAGCTTATTTGGTTGTGAAGAAGTTAAACTTGGACATGAAATTAGTTGGTCCACAACGCTTGTTGCAACTTGACTAGTTAGAAGAGTTCTGAAATGATGCCTATGAGAATGAAAAGATATACAAAGAACAAACAAAGTTGTGGCATGACAAGAAGATACTAAGGAGGGAGTTCAAGCCAGGAGAACAAGTCCTTTTATTCAACTTTCGTTTGAAACTCTTCCCTGGAAAGCTTAAATCACGGTGGTCGGGACCGTTCGTGGTTCGTAAAGTGTTTCCTTAAGGCTCAGTAGAGCTGGCAAGTAAAGATGGATCCACATTCCAAACAAATGGACAACGCCTCAAACATTAATACGGAGTTGGAGATCGAGATGTTGATGAATTTTCCCTCAAGGAATCAACCTAATGCATTCATCTACGTCCAGCTAAAGACATTAAAGAAGCGTTTCTTGGGAGGCAACTCAAGTTCTATCTCTCAAATTTCAATTATTTTTCTTACATAATTTTCAACATTTTCAATGTGTTAGTAACTTCGTTTTTTTTTCTTTTATTTTGATAGGTACACTCTCAAGTATAGAACATCAAACCTAGAGCAATAATGGGAAAGGACCAAAATGGGGATCTACAGGTAAAACAAAAAAAATTACATTTTTTTTATAGAACCCATGGCGCTGTAGTGCCAACTTTGGACACCACAACGCCGGGTTCACAAAATAAAATAAAATAATTGGCATTTTTTCTAAACTCTCCCCCACCGATTTCTCCTCTTCATTTTCCCCTCTCTTCACATTTTTCACTTACCTTACACTCCATTTGCATTTTTCCATCTTCTCCACATCCCCAACTTTGTTACCCATCTTGATACTTCTCCTATTTCCTACAAGTTGAAAGGATTCTTCAAGGCTCATTCCACTTAAGGTAAGGGTTTTCTTCTTGATTCACTTTTCTCTTCCATGGAAGGTATTAACACTTTTGGTAGTAGTTTTCTCTTGTTCATTAGATTAGATGCTATGTGATCATGGAGCCCTTGGTATGTTTTGTAGGTCTTTGTGTTTGCTCAATGCTTTTTTGGTTTTGGTGCCTACAAGGTGTTTGATAAATTGCCTCAGTGAGTTCTTTGGGGATATTTGGCAAGTGTAGCTTTAGCTTGGGTTTTTATTGTGAACACGACTACCAGAAGTTGAATTGGCTAAGCTAACATGCCACCTAAGAAGAAGTTTAAGGTCTCAGAATCATCTTCTTCTACTACCTTTGATCGGCGGCGCTTTGTAAGTGCCGCAGCGGCAAAACGATATAGGCACTCGATGGTACACCGGAATTGCATTCCGAATAGAGGTTTTGAAAAATTACTGCATGAAAAAATACAAAGTTTGGAATGGGAGAAATTTTCATTGCAACCTAGGGCTTGCTCCATTCCTCTAGTAAATGAGTTTCATGCCAATGCCAAGAAACATGAGGATTTCAAGCTATTTGTGTAGGGTCATTGGGTTAAGTTTGACAATGTCTTTATCAAACGATTACCACACACGAGATTTACCTAATGATGATTATTCTAGATTATGGGATGAGGAGGTTGACCCCACTATCTTGATTCGCACACTAAGGTACTAAATGGAAATGAAATGCAAGTGATGTAACCCAATTTCCTGCCTCGGGCTAGACAGTACATTGCAGGGTTCGACATCACTTTATACTTGCTAAAGTGATTCCCAGCAGCAACATCAATGAAGTCACAAGAGAATAGGCTACATTGAATTATGCCATTCAGAAGGGGTACGCTATTAATGTGGGCAAAGTCATTCAGAACAGCATCCTAGCAGGATCAACCACAAGCAACTTGGGACATCCCTCCTTAATACATGATCTCTGTGTATAGAGGGGTGTCGCCACACAAGAATCTGATGAAATCTACACCCCAGGCAACCTCTGACACGAAAGCTCCAGGATAAGGTAACGGGGCATCGAAACCGAATCAACTCTTCTCAGTCTTCTCAACCAGCTCTACCTCCTCCTCTACCTTCGCAACCTGATGATGTTACTGGGGCCATACTCAGGAGCCTTGAGGCCAGGGACTTGCACATGACAGTTGGCAGAACAGCATGCAAGGACAGCTGGACCACTTACGACTTTCCATCTATGATCAGTTTCGTTACTAGAATGATTGTCTGGCGATAATGACAGTCGCTCATCCTGAGCTCACATTCCCTCCGCCACCGACACTACCATCACCATCACCATCCCACCCTCTAACTCCACCAGACGACGATGAGGACTGTTAATGTCCTCACTACGGTATTCATCGTTCCTTCCTTTCTTTCACATTGGGGACAATGTGTTATTTAAGTTTGGGGGGTGGTATTTTCACATAGTTGTCATCTATAGCTTTAACTGCTCTTGTGTGTCTTATAGCATATTTCATGTGATATATATAAAAAAAAATTACATGCTTGTGTGAGCTAGATAACATTGTTGGCAATGATACATATATTTGGAAAAATGAATCGGTTAAGCGTTATGAATAAGTTATGTGTTTGAGTGAAGTCTTACTTATCCTTGTAAAGCGTGATAACTTAATTGCACGTGAGTTAAGTATATCATTGGACTGGAATAGGCTGATTTATAAATGAGATAGTTTGATTTAATGACCCTAGAAGTCAAATCTGAACAACATGAACGTTGTTATATCCTTAAACCAAATATAGGGTGTTTGAAATGGTTGAACTGTTGTAGGGAGATATGGAGATAGATGTGGATTCCTTGTGTGCAAATATTTTGTGTGGACTATCTGAAACCAATAGGATGAAAATAAGGTGAAAAACCTTAAGCTAATGGTCAATTTTCGATAATGAGTGTTTAATAAGGGGCATTGCACTAATTACTGCAGAAGATCCCAATGAGGACAATCATAATAATCTCATTGTTAAGCGTATCTTTGTAGCTTTTTTTACTCGAGTGAATAATCCTGCAAGATTTTAAAATCTAGTGCCCTAAAGTCGTCTGATTTGGGAGTCATCGGCCTAAAGCTCGCTATAGGGGTCATTTAGAAAGTTTAATAGAGAGAGTGTCGTGTTAAAGTTTTCTTATGTGAGAAAATTGGTGAGGATATAGAACCACAATATACTGAATCATGGCAATAGGCGTTCATTGATCTTGTGAATTGAAAACTCCTTTGATAATAACACTACATGGTTCATGGTAAGATGGTGGATTACTTGGGAAATGATAAAGGTCAATTTGGAATCGATATTTCAGCCTTTTCAAGCCTTTTTTTTCAATAAGTACAACCCCTAGTAGCCATGTCAAGCCATACACAAACATATCTAGCTTTTTCTTTATGCACCTACATTATCCATACTTCGTCATATTGGAGTATATGATTGATTTCCCACATTTTTACTTTCGGGTGTGTAGTAGGTATTAGATGTTTATTTGTGAAGAATTGAAGTTATGAAACAACAATAATTAGTATATGCTCAAGTAAGGCGCCCCAAATAAAAAAAAATCGAAAAGAAAAAAGAAAAAAAAGTGAAAAAAAAATTGATTGACTTTAGGGTTTGAAATGCCAAAATAGGTATTTATTGAAAGTTGTGATCGATTGAGATCTTTGATAAGATTTCTAACTATGCGCTTCGAAGTATTTGAATTTTTGTATCCGTTTTTCTCATACAATCCAACCTGAACTTCATTACAACCCTTTGTATTGACCGTTTTGATCCCAAGTAGACTGTGGTAAGAAATTGATGAATTCTCATTTGGCAGTATGTCTATCACAGAATCAATATTTGCTTGTTGCTTGTGCATAATTGTTTAAGCCTCCAAATTTGAGCATTCATCTTTCCCAATTCCATAGAGAGAAACTCCACACTAAACACTTTGATACCTGTGAGTTATGGAGCTGCTTTAGCCTGAGACATACTTGATGTTGCATGTGTTAGGATTAGTGGTAAGATGGTTATGGCTTGACACGAACATTTAGCACATGTCTCTCACATCCTGAAAACCATGACACTATTAATTTCTTTGTGGTGTTATGTTTGAAAACAGCAAGAACTATGGTTAAATTAGAACTTGATAATTTTAGTTGCAATATTGACTAGTCTTTGATCATTTTATTTTGCATTAAATTGCGAGGGATTAGCAATAAGCAAGTTGGGGTGTGATAATAGTGTAATTATCATGTTTCTCATCCACAAATAATTGCATTTTCATAATTTATTGCCGCCTAAATATTCCAAGTACACTTATATTTTGGTTTAGGTTGCAAATGGAGGAATACGGTGGAAATTGGAAGAAAATAACGAAAAGGACCAAAATGGAAGAAAGTGAAAGTTCAGGGACTAAAGTGCAAATAATATAAACTAGTTTCCAACCTTGTGGTGAAGACTTGAGAGTGTTAGAGGTCAATTGGATGAGGAAAGGAGTCAAAGGGACGAAATATAGTCAAAATATTATCACATATCAACTTTCAAGCTGAAAAGTTTTGCACCAATTTTTAGCCTCATATTGAGACCCTATTTTGACGTGTAAAATGATCGAATTCGAAAATGATATCTGAAGAACCTTTTAGCCCTCTGAGTTAGTCTTTCAACGCATCTTGAATCACCCCAATCGGATATCGGCAAAGAAAGATATGGTAAAAATACTGAAAGCTATCCGACGGGAAAACTCTATAACTATGTAGTCGCATAGTTAAAATTCCATGCGACCACATGATTATTTTATAGAGAATTCAAAAGCAGCAATTCTTTGTTCTATGACATCGCATGGGTTTATACCTTGCAGTCGCATAGGTCATTTTTGGGCGAAAATTTTTTAATTCCGGAATTTGTTCTACCACTTATGGAAATAAGTCGGGATGCATTTTTAAGCCCTATTTTTTATCCCAGAACGCAGCCAATCAATTTCTCATCACTTTTCCTCTCAATTCTTGTTCAAGAACCTCATGGAGAACTAAATCCATTGGTGAAGCTACGAAGGAATTCATTGGATTTGGTGATTTCACATATTTTATTCATGTATTTTGGTATTTCTTGTTGAACAATTTTAGATTTTAGGCTCTATTCTCTTGAATTTGGTTTAACAATTACTAGATTTTTCATGGATTCAGTCATGCTTTTTCCATTGTTGAAATAAACTACTTGTTGAATTTCAATTTCAATTATTTTATGTTGGGATTGATTTAACAATTACTAGATTTTTCATAGATTTAGTCACGCTTTTTCTATCGTTAGATCAAACTATTTGTTGAGTTTCCATATTGATTATTTTATTGGTATGATTTTTTACTGCATTATGCTTGATGTAAGCCCTGAACACTTGTTTTAGAGTATTAGACTTTTAATAAGGGGTTAATAGCTTGGTTGAATCCTGGAGGTTGAAGTAATCAAAAATAAGGAGAATCCTCATCTATTGATGTGTTAAACTGCAATTTGTAAAATCCAACCAAACTTGAGTGGTGTAAGAAGTTAGCATTGAAAATCAACTTTAGAATACACATCGGGAAGTGAAAGTAAAACAAGTTTGGGGGGGTGTGTGAATCCATGAGTGACATAAGTAAATAATCGACTTTTAAAGTCGGGAATTGAATCCACATGTGATAATACGATGTTGTATTTGACTCTTCACACACCTACACATCTGTTTTGCATTGGAAAGGTAAGTATTTTTCTTTCGCATTATGACTTTGAAGTAGTTCATAACTTGATACCATGTAGTCAATGCTGAGCCGTGAAACAAGTTATCCAGTTAAGTTATGATATTATGTCTTGTTTGTGTGTCTAGATTAATCATGTCCTTGTGTGTTTTATATTTGCTCGAGGACAAACAAAGAACTAAGTTTCGGGGTGTTTGATGATTGTGAAACACTCATTAAATAAGCATCTCTAAATTGTAGTTTTCGGTTTGCTCTTGAGTACTTTTGAACGTTTTGATGCGTGTGTTCGTGTTGTTTTGTAGTTAAACGACTTGGAAGAAAACGACATTATTTGGAGTGTGGAAGGGAGCTAAAGTGTGGATCATAAAATGAGGCATGATTGGAGGCGAGAGAAGATGAAAATGAAGTGGAAAGGAAGCTAAAAAGATGGGCAAAACAAGTGAAGCAGATCAATGGGGAACACGACGCCTGTTCTGGGGGCTACGGCGCGGGTTTTCGGGAAAGCTAAAATCGAAATTTTGAAAAATATTTTTCGGCCCAATTCACTTCTAATCCATGTGCAACTTGAGGGGAATATAAATACTGACTTGAAGACCTAACAAAGGATGCTTGGAGAGGATTTTTGGAAGTGGAGAACGACTCAAGACATAAGGAGGAAAGCAATTGATTCCAAGATGATTGACAATTTGGGAGAAGAATTCAAGCGGCTAAACGAGTTTTTCTTATTCTTTTATTCTTCTCCATGTTCATTAGTTTTAATTTCATCATGTCAATCATTACAATTATGAACTAAATTTCTAGATCTAGGGTTTGATGTAACCTATTTGAGACATGTTTTGATTCTTATATGTTATTTCCATTCGAATTTTGTTGAATTTATTTATGTTGATTTGTGCGTAATGCATTCAATTACCTGATCAATAATTGAATGATTTGATATTTTAAATTTCCGCACTCGAAAGAGGGAAATTTAGGTGTGATCTTATATTTCAACGTAACTTAGAGTTTGTAAATTTCGAGAGAAAATACGAACCTTCGAGGCGTATTCAAATTAAGAACCACGTGCATTGATAATTTATATACATTTAATTCGAAAGAGAGATATTGGAATTGAATCATAGAGATAGATTCTATTCGGCACTTGAGAGATGGAATATAATTAACTTAGGGTTATTGCTTATAAATTTAGTGAAAATTGATGGAAATAAAGATATAGGCTGAAAAACATGTTGATTGTACGATGAAGTCATTCCCTAAATTTTCATAATTTGATAAACTCTTTATAAGTCGCCTTTGTTAACTTGCATCCTTAATTTCTTCCACATTAGATTAGTATAAATTGATCAATACAAAATTTGATTGTCTAAATAAAGTGAAAACTAAAACATTACAGTAATCAATAGGACTCGAATTTCAATCCATGTGGGTTCGACATTTTTCTTTTTACTACTATACTACAAAACTTGACACCGTGCGCTTGCGATACAAATTCACGTTGTAGAAAACACGTGACAGTCCCCAAGTTTTTAAAATTTTACATTTTTCTCATGGCATAAGATAATTACATAATTTCTACTCAGCTAATCTATACCCAAAATTACATTAAAGTCTTTCATTCTTAATAGGTACAAATTTGCCTCAGTTTTTTTCCTTCGATCTCTAACTTAACATCTTTAACCATTCAATTAGTATTAATAATTACACCTGAAAGTCTACTAACATCTAAGATGTTATTCAATTTTACGCATTTATTCCTAATCTTATCCATAATTGTAGAAATGAATGAATGCGTGGATCCATAATCCATCAGGACAATAGCAGATATATCAAATACTGGTAACATACCCGCTATTACGTCCGTGTTTTGATCCTTCTCTTCTTCTGTTAAAGCAAACACTCTGGCCTTTCCTTTCTTAAATCTCTAAGGAAATGACCAGTCTCACCACAAATGTAACATATCCCTTTTCCTTGAAGACTCACCTAAGTTGTACTTAGGGCATTGAGGAAAAGTTTTGTTTGAGTCTGACTTTCATTTCTTATTCTGATCCATGTCTTTCTCTTTGTTCTGACGTTGTCTCTTTTTCTCTATAGAAGATTCGACACTAAGTTGTGTTTTATTTTTTAATCCTAAACCATTAGAGATTGCTTGGGCTCGACATACAACTTCCGCACAAGTAGTCTATTGTTGGGCTCTATGATTCCCTTACTCTCTGATCTTAATCTCATTTCAAACCTTTTAGCCTTTATTAGCATAGGGTTTACCATATGCAAAGTGTTGGGAATTTACTTAAACATGCACAGCGAAAATATAACAGTTTTCAATTCCCACCAAGGATCTACTTTGTGTTTAGATAGAAATTGTGATATAGATTTTACCTTTTGTGAAATCTGCAAACTCTTTTGCTATTCTTTCTGCTTCAGCAATCCTGATCTGCCTCCCACAGCTGTCCAATTGTCCAGCCTCCAATAGTATCCACACCGAGAATAATGTAGAGAGAAAACTAGGGTTTTATTTCTTGTGCTAGCAAGAATAATGAATGAATAATACTCTACAAACCCAAAACCCTAGCAACTTATATATAAGCCCAAACGGGCTTGGCCCGTCCCTTAAAGTTAACGGTCCAGTATTTAATTAATCCAATTAATTAAATCCGATCCATGAATTAATTAATCTTATTAATTAATTCGGGCCTATTAATAAGTAACCCAATTAATTAATTATCCAACGATTGTCAATTAATTAATTGGTAACTCTCAATCTTCCAATTCTCATTTTGTGTGTAACCCATTAGGTTCCCAATCACAATGCCTAACGACTTGAATTATTATTTTGATCTAATCAAAATCGATAAACCAAAACACTCTTTTGATTTAATACTAATTCACATCCGTCGTCCCAGATTGACATCTAGCAATGTGTCAGGGCAATACATGCGATGGGAAATGTCACGTGGTATGACAAAATCAAACTCGTTCGTTTATCGTGAAACTATAATCCTTTCGTCAATATGATCCGATCAATTACGAGATATGGATATGTGTCAATCTCGATTATCGATCATATCTTTCATTCCACTATTAAGTCAATGTAAGTCGAAAACTCTTTTTCGACTTATATATACACCTTGGCCAAGGATTTCATTATCAACTTAATTGGATGAAATGTAGATCACAAACTCTTACTATCTAAGAGTGACGAATCCTCTATTGGTCATTCACAACTTTCATATGATTCTTGACATACCCGAATGACGCCGTATTAGCGGCCCTTGATAGAGCAACTTCTAGCATCACCAAAGTATGACTGTCCCCATATAAGATACTATGATGACCTCAAGTCGAAGGATCAATTCCACTACCGAACATTAGAGATTAACCACTGACACTCAGATAGCTATCCATGTGGAATCTCCCCAGCGGGTCTCCAATATTTTGTTCTATAACAAAACATTCACGTGTTCATTTAAGTGTCACTACACTTTAGCTTGTGAGATCAGCTACTTACTTCATAAGTAAGAAAGGCCACACGTGATGATCTATCCGTAATAACAATATCCGTATCTCGTTCTTACTTACGACCATGGATTGTTTAAGATTCAATCAAACGTAATTTGTATCTCACAATCACAACTCCTTGTGATTAACAAACTACTGAAACTTGAATCTACGGATTCTATTATTTAATATAATTCATCAGAATATCAATTTAAATAAACAATAGATCTTGCCAAAATAAATGCATTAAACATATTAAAAGTGTTTACAACCTAAATCGATTGGACTTAGGGCATAACACTTACACAAAGTATATCTAGAAAGCCGTTCAAATTTTATTTCATACTCCCCAATTGGTAAATTTCCTTTCGTGAGTTGAATAAATTCTACCTCTTTTTGATCAATCAATGGCTGGGGAAAATATTTACAAATAAATGACTCATTGAACTGGTTCTAAGTGAGATTACATTCTTGTTTTGAGTTCTAGTACGTGTTTCTGACTCCCACCAATGCCAAGCATTGTTGGTCAACATGAACTTTGCACAAGAAACCTTTTGAGCGTCGTTGCAGTTCATGCGCTCGAAGATCCCTTCAAGTCTTCTCTGCCACTTTTTGGCTGCAAAAGGATCACCTTTACCATCAAAGGACGAGGATTTAGAATGATTAAATTGCTCAACAATCGGGCTCATGGTATTGGCACTTCCTGTTGCATTATGAGGTGCTGCTTGAGCTTGTTGCCTACCCAAGTCTTGCACTACCTTTAGTAAATCTCTGAACATAACAGCTTGCTCTTGTTGTCGTCGTGCCATTTCCTTTAAATAAAAATAATTTATCTTAAGAACTATTCAACCATACTGTAATGTCTCTCTATGTTTATCGATATCTATCGTGAATACTATGCTAAGTCCAAAGTGCTATGCATTGAAGTTTTAGTCATATGAGAATCGTGTTACTAATAGTACAATCCTACACAAAACACTTATATGCTTAATTAGCATACTTTTGAAATAAAATGATGTGTAAGAAAAAAAAACTTATGAGATTATGCAATTAATTAGTATGAATGGATATATAAAGGACAATATCAATAAATAAAGATATTCTTCATCTTTTCATACTTTAAATATACTGGACAGTGGTAGGGTGATGAGCATTGGATTTCACGGATCTCGTAACTTATTATTATTATTATTATTATTATTATTATTATTATATAGAAATTTTGTTTTTCTCTTTTTTTTTGGGTATAAAAGTTTCTTAAAAAACGGATTTTCTTAAAATTGAAGTGGATTCGAAATATTGTTTTTCGTCTTATTGAATTAAATAAAGCGCAACTAAAAAGGCCTCTAGGTGACGAGGGGAGTCACAATTGGACCACTTATATCCCAAACTCTTCTTAGACAATTTAGGTATTTTTTACTAAGCCTTTTTAATTTTACGAATAAGCAAATTAAGAAAACTCAAACAATGTATTTTGAGTAAAGGACAAAATACACATTTTTTTGTTAAATTAAAATTTGAAAAAACTATAGGAAAGTAGACCTTTACTCTGATACCAAATTGTAACGCCCCAAATTCTAGCAATCTGAAGCGTTACCAAACTTGAATTTCTTAGCATGCTTAAAAAAATAAATTTCAATATAATGACGTATTCAATAAAATTGAACAATCTTTAATAAAAGATAAATTTAATTTAATAAAATATACGGAACATTTTGGAATCATATCTTTCATCAAAACATTAATAAAAACTAGTCCTAACATGTCCGAAACTAATCAAATTCAACAAATAATGTATTTCGTAACGAGAATCCATTGGTCCACTCGCACACCCATCCTTTCACCATCGTCCATCATGCTAATTTTTACTTAAAATTTGTAAATAAAGATGGATAAATGTAACAAATTATACTCAATAAGATGCTTGTTACTCCACATTCAAATCAAACATAAATTTATGCATAAATTTTCTTACCAACATATAATGAGAATTATTACACCATGACAAATGATAATTCTAGCAAGCGCTGCAAAATAACATGTAGGCTAACTAATACTCGTAGGTACACCTAAAAATATCATGATTTCTCCCGAAAGAGTCTGTACTGAAATAATTAAATTCATACATAACAACGTATTTGAAAAGATGACTAATAGCACTGAACTGAACACCCCCACCTTTCGAAAATGAATGTGGAGAACAAAATTGTAGAAAACAAGATACTTCATTGCAAAATTCAAAGACTTAACAATATAGAGAGAAATATAGAGAAGGAGAGAGAGTGTGTGTGGCTACTAGGTAATTCATGCAAACATATGTGCATGGCGTTGGTAAATATAGGTAAACTTATAGTAGTTTGATTAGGATTAGGATTGTATCATAAACAATTAGTTATTATCCTACATTATGTAGATAATGACTAATTAATTAGTTCAATTGCATTAAATATCAAATACATACAATACTCGTATGACATGTCGAAACATGAATGGTTTTTCTATTTTAATTAATAATCAAGTTCTAACTAAATTACAAACTTAAATCCTAATTCAATAAAATAACTGTGTGGTGACAAGCTTAATTAGTTTAAGATAAATATAATATATTCATATCATAAACTTTCAAAACATCCTGGCCAAATTGAATAACTTTAATCGAATTTGTGATGATTAATATCAGCGTCCTAGTCAAATTGAATAACATTAATAGGATTTGTGGTAACTAATATCAGCATCATAATCAAATTAAATTTGTGATAATTAATATCAACGTCCTAGTCAAATTGAATAAATATCACCTTAAGTATATTTGTGATCATTAATATCATTAATCATGCTTATAGCCATTTTACTTTTCCAAAAACTGTATTGGTCGAAAAGTCATGAAGGAAACAAATATGTATACTATTTCATTTACAATTTATTTATTTCCACTTTGATCCCTCAACTATTAAGGAAAATCATATAGATGAAAATAAACTATTTGCATAATATTCATTCCCGTGCCCAGATTGCATGTGCGAAATTAACAAGACAAAAGATTCGAGATATTGATAAGTAACGTGTTGTACCCGAGAAATCGAAAAAAGGAAGTGTTTTTTTCCAAAATTTGCATGCACAATTTGATGCTAACCCTCATTTCCTAATTTTGATTCTTTCATTTCCCCCCTCGGGACGGGTCTGTGGTCAGACACTGGATTTTTGGATTGGATACTAATTGTCCCTCAGGGTATGTGTAGATGATGCAAGAAGAGAACTCCAAGATATTTCAACGGCAAAGTAATCCTGTCATTATAGGTTAGCGTCAATTTGTCATTTCAGCTACTTTACCTAATAAGTTGTGAATTGACAATACAGCAGTTTGCTTAAAATGATGTTAACGTTTGTACTCTTGTAAATTAGCAGTTTCAATTGTTCTACCTAATTGAATCGTATATAGCATTTGAACCAGGGAAATTCATTTTTGTTTTCCCAATTCAAATTTTAGTGCAAGAAAATGTGTATCATGGAGTTGTAGTTTTGTGAATCATTTTCTTGCTTATTGGAATTTTTCTCACCCTTTATTTACCAATATTGGATTTCTCCATTTGTCCAAATTCACAGTAAAATTGAGTCGGTCAACAATTTATAGCATTTCGTTATGGGCGTTCTTTTGCAATTGGAAAAGACAGTGGACTGAATGTTTTCAGTAATTTTGCTTCAAACGTCTTTCTTTTAAGCAGTGTTCTAAAATGTGTGTATATGCTTCAAAACGAGGGCGCATGGGGTATGAAGGTGATAATACGGTCAACCCTCTTCATTCACCGCATATGCACGCTTAAATGTCAAAATGCGGATACATTTTTATTAAAAATTGTTTTAAAATTAGCCTAGCAAAGTCCAGTCCATTTTTATAACTTACAAAAAAATAAATAAATGATTGCAAATTGAGTCCAACAAACATCAAATTAACCCAAATCATGAAAACTCATGGATTATATAAAGCAATTGTAGGGATTTGACATTTAAAAAAAAATAAAAATAAAAAAATTCGTAACTATTTACGTCGAGCCAAAACCTCCTTCTTCGGTATTTCTCTAGTTTTACTAGCAAGTGAGGCTAGTAATGAACAATCATGGATTGCTGATGATTGTGATGAGAAGGAGGAGAAGGTTAATAATTATATCCTACCATCTACGAGAGGCAATAGAAATTTTCAGATTAAAATAAGAGTGTCTGATGAAGATGATTTGAATTAAGAGGAGTTTGAATTGAAATTCGATAAAGGGTTTAAGCTGATGTTCGTGTATAATCTAATTGTGGATTAATTATCAAGTAATTATAGTATTTATGATTTTGTTAAAAAAAATTGAAAAATATGAATAAAATTCAAGTAATTGTAGTATTTAAGATATTGAACATTTGAAGAATATGTATGAAGCTTAAAGAATGCATTATCTTATTTATTTATTAATTTAGAATATTTAAAATAATATTCAAAGTTGAAAAATGCATAATTATGCATATACTTCGCAAAGCACGTATATTCTTGTAGTGCTTGATGATCGATCGAAATGCATTGTTACATATTACGTATTTTAAGTGATGTTAGCATTGATTAAAGAGTTGGCATGTAATTATGGCAAATAAAAAATCAGTGATTTTTGTAGCAGTCTTCATAGACTTTCAATTTCTGCAATTCTTATGTCTTGATAAATAACGGGGAAGATTATGCTTCTGAATGAATTTAAAGATGACCGTCGTCAAGTATTCATTATTTATATTTTTTAAAGGTATTGTATATGAAAAATTCGTAATATAGTTAACTCAGTTTCAATTAATGTTGATGTTTTATCAAGAGCATGTTTGGCTAAGTTTAAAATGTTTAGTGTGTAATTAATTTGTTTTCTTCAACTAGCCAATTAATGTTTTAGAACGTTATCTTCAATTTCAGAAACTTACTTATTGATTTTATCTGCAAAATTAGTAACGGAAGTCATGGCTTGACTTTATAAAGTGGTTTGGTCCCTAAACTCAAGCACTGCAAATCCATATCTTACACCATCATATTCAAACTGGAGAGCTTAGAAGTATCAGAACCTGGAGCAAATGAAAGCTTGTCCCGATCCATGGGTTTTCAATTTTCTTGATCCAAGTTGTTTTTATTTAATTGTTTTGGATTGATATTCAGTCTTACATTTGGTATCCATGTAACCAATAATATCTGCATTGGTGTTTACAAGTAACCTGAAAAAATTTAGGGGTCATTATCTTTGTGTTTTAGTTTTGAGTTTTAAATTTTAAATTCATTTTGGATTTTTTGTTGAGTGTCCATTTTTAGATTGTTGAAAATGCGTTCTTTTTGTGCATTTTGAAAATTTGTTTTCAAAAATAAAAAAATAAAAAACGTGTTTACTTTCTCATTTTGAAAAGTTGAAAACCTGATTATTCAATTTTTTTTTCTGTTACTTGTATAACAAGGCAATAGTAGTTGTCGTAGTGGTTAAGACATTGAAATTCCATACTAGAGACTCGGGTTAGAATCTCAGTCACAGCTAATTTATTTGAAAAATTTTGTACTGTTCATATAAAAGGAAAATTTATTTGTATTGGATTGCAGTGAAACGGATTCGAACACTTGATCTTTCAAAAAATTCAAGACTCTACCAATTGAGTTAAAGCACTGTTTGTAAAACATGTGTTTTCCGTATTGTCGAAGTTTTCCACTGGGTTGAACTAAAAAACAACAAAAACGACATTTTCTTCATTTTCCATTTTCTTTGTTAATTTTAAACACGTTTTTGAGAATTCATATCTGAAAATAGATAAGTAAACGTGTTTTTCAGTATTTTCGAAAATTGAAAACTAAAAATAGCTCGAAGACAGCAAAGAGAACGACTCCTTATTTTTTGGCCGATTTTTTTGTTCTATTTTTTTGAAATCTCATATTAATAAATCAACTTTCTAGCTTCTGTGTTTTTAAAACTTGAGTTTTGACATTGGGAGGGTTAGATTTCAAGCAGGTCTGAACTAAGCTGAAATCCATTCGATTGGAAGTTGAAGACGACTCACCGTTGTTTCAAAATTGTGTGTTTAGTTTCTCCAGTAATTATTTGGGCGCATGCATTTGTTTATTGGGCCAATTGATTGATGGACACATGCCCATTGGGCCAATTAACTCTTGGACCCATGCATTTGTATTTGGGCTAATTGTCCAGAATTTAATTTTTTTGCATTTATTTTAAGGAAAAAATCATAACTAAGATGTTAACCATAGCTCATTTCAATAATAAGAAAACAAGTTTCAAATTTCAAAAATCAGATTTTTATTAAAATTTATTTATAATTATATATTTAATTAATTAAATATATAAACGTCACATATTTATATAATTTGATCACGGATTCACAATTTAGTTAGTCAAGTATTATTTTTCGGTCACAAATCAAAAAAATTAAATGTCACAAATTATTTTACATTAATTAAATATATAAACATCACAAATTTATATAATTTGGTCACAGATTCACAGTTTAATTAGTCAAGTATTATTTTTCGGTCACAAATCAGAATTTTTAAATGTCACAAATTATTTTACGGTCACAGACATGTTCAATTTGGTCACAAATTCATTTATTAGTCACATATTGTCAAATTAAATAGTCACAAATTATTTCGAAATCACAAATCAAAGATTTTATATGTCACGATTTATTTCCGAGGTCACAAATCAAAATTTTAATATCACAAATTATTTTATGGTCACAATTTGTTCATCGGTTACAAATCACAATTATTATAAGTCACAACTTATCATACAGTCACAAATAATCAAATTATTTCTTAGTCACAAATTATCACAAATCATTGGTCACAGATTAACCAATTTAGTTGTCACAATCAACCAAATAATCTGTAACCACCACCAACACTTGCGACAACCATGCCTCCAACTACACCATTGCCGCCACAATTTGTTCATCGATCATAAATCGTTGGGCACATTTTTTTATTGGTCACAGATTAACCAATTTAGTTATCACAATCAACGAAATAATCTGTGACCACCACCAGCATTTGTAACTATCGTCTCCACCATACTACACCACTACAACCAACCAAAAAATTTTCAAACATACCATCACGGCTGCCGCTACCACCACCTCTTAACGACAACACCACCACCTCAAACAAATCAACAGAAAAACACCAACGCACCAGATCCATCACCACCAACATCTCACCATCACCACCGTACCCACAGCCACGACCACCACCGTCGGCCATTACCGCAAAAAATAGCAACACCACCAAAAATAAACCAACCACCAAAACAATGCAAAACAACCACCAGATCACATCATCCATGTTATCCCACACACAAACCACCCGTTGCAAACACCACCATCGTCGACCACCGTACAATAATTCGAATCAAAAACCAAAAAAACTCCAAAAAATTAACCACCAGATCGCGTCACCCAACCATTCCCACACACAAACCACTCGCCCACGGGAACTACCACCCCACAGTAGATCGAATGAAAAACAAAAAATTGCATACTCGGGCATATCAGCGTTGAACATTCGGGCACACGACACTGCCAAATCTACCAACAAATCAGATACAAACCGCCACTTCCACCATCGCCGCCATCCACACCACCAGGAAAATGAACATTTTCCCAACCACACCATATCGCGTCTCGTCGGACCGAATGGAGAAGAGAGAGAGAGAGAGAATGGGTCGCCAACACAGCTCCTTCATCTTCGGTCGCCAGAGAGACGATTGTATCGGCGCAAATCCATCTTGGGGTGGAGAGAGATACGAGAGGTATGGAGAGAGAAACGGGTTTGGGGGAATATATAAATTAATTAGAGTTTACTATATAATTAGTTAGATTTTATAATATTATTATTTAATATTAATTAACAAAAGATCTGATTTTTAAAATAGTAAACATTGCATCTTATTTTTTAAATTAAATCTTAAAAAGTAAGCCCATGTGTAATTTTCACTTTATTTTGTTTTTATATCTATTTTTGCTTAATTTTTGTATATGTTACATTTAGAATAATATATGCAATTTTTCGGATAATTAAATTGTGCAAAGTTATTTATCTATCATTAAGTCATCTTTCAGCCATGTCGCTAAACTCTATGGTAGATTCAAAGTGCTAAAGGTAACAAACCACATGATTGCTAATGCTGAAGCCGGAAGTGGATACAATATGAGAAAAACCCCGGACTGTACAAATGACAGTCCCCTCACAATGAAAGGAGGTCCGCGTCAATAAAAAAAAATGCGTTGTCACCCTTATTGTACACCATGTCTTTATCCCCCCAATAATCATTTGCAACCATGCTACTTGTACAATATTGATTGATAATATTGGTTGACAATCACTCACATGGAAGGGGGGTCACAATGAATAAAAAAAATTTGAGCCCCCCTTCATGTGTGATGATTATCAACCAATATTATCAAAAAATATTATACAAGTAGCAAAATTCAATCATTTGGTTCTATTTCAATTTTAATTTATGTGTACCACCTGACTATTCAACATGAGAACGCATGATTCACTTGTTGGAGTCAAACAAAATTGAAAACCCTATACTGATGAGTGAGAAAGTTCCATTTTGACATAAACATGAAATAATTAAATGCTAGCTCAATTTTGTCCTAGTAAAGTCTTCATTTATTATTGGAAAGCACATGATCGTCTTTGACTGTAATAATTTAGAATCATGATATACATCCACTAAATTTTACATCATTCTTTTTTTACATTGTGTCATGTGTGCGATATCACATTGGACAATTTTGGGGGAAAAAAAACAAAAAACCTTTCCTGCTGACACTTTTTTAAAAAAAAAAAAAACCAATGAAGCAGCAACAATAATGTCAAATTTTTAATGTACAAGTAATATTGTTAAATAAATTATGAGTAAATTGCATTGGGTGACACATTTTTTATTTGTATTAACAAAAATATCACTTTTTTGTAGTGTTTACAAGAATGACATTTTAGTATATTTGTACATATTTGACCATGTTTATAAATTTAAATATCTTACATGTCCTTCATTAAATGTGATTTGACTAAATAAAAAATTGTACAAAAATTGATAAATTTAAATACCTTACATGTCCTTCATTAAATGTGATTTTGACTAGATAAAAAATTATACAAAAATTGTGAAATGTCATGGTATCCCGGACCAACTATCGAGAATAACAGAAACTATCTGTCGGGAACGACAGATGAACTATCGGGATGTTATGCAATATTTTGTCCATCGATCTGTATTTTACTTGTGAACTTAAAAACGTTTTCTTCTGTCTGAAAATTATAATGGAATGATAACAATATTTTATGCCTGAAAATAATGATGTATCGTATTTTTGGAGAAGTAAAATTCTTTACTTTGCAACCATCTATCGAGAATGACACAAATCATCTCTCAAAATCATATTTAAACTGTCGGGATGTTATGCAATACTTGGATATAATGATTCGTACTTTGCTTGCGAACGCCAGAAACACTAATGTCTGAAAATGATAATGAAAACAAAAGTATAAGGATCTCAAATGATTGTTCATACTTGAAATGTTGAGATTGCAACGATAAGAATTCTACACAATTAATATGTCGATATGTAATAGCATGGAATTAGTACTTTCGAATATTTAAATTCATACAATAGTAAAAGGTGAAATTAAGGGTGTCAACAGTTAAATTGTCTATCCTGACAGTTTCAAAATGTCGAGTTCGACAGTTCAGATATCTAACCCGACAGTTTTGAAATGTCGAGTTCGACAATTGAAATGTTGGAACTGCCTGAAAGTTTGTAAACATGTATTTGGTACATTAGAAGAAATTGTTGAAAACATTAATGATCATAATTAATTCTCAATTACAACATCACAACATCTTCCCAAAAATAAATAACTTACTACTTCATTAAATATGAAAATTTTCACAATATTCGTATCTTCTCTCTTTAAAAAGTATTTCAAAAATCAAACACGCCATCATCATCATTAGTAGTAGCTTAAAAAATTTCAAATAAATATGATCATATTGTATTTAATATTTAAAAAAGAGTAAGTTATTAGATAAAATATAAACAATTTATAATAACTAATCTCTCAATATTTTGGGCAATTTTTTATGTAGTCAAATCACATTTAATGAAGGACATGTAGAGTATTTAAATATATCAATTTTTGTGCAATTTTTTATCTAGTCAAATCACATTTAATGAATGACATGTAAGACATTTAAAAATTAAATTATCGCATCATAGCATTAATGAGCATTAAATGCTCCTATAAATGTGAATCTAAGGATAATTTGGATATTTTACACTAAAAAGTGATATTTTTGAACAAATTTAATATCAATAAAAAATTTTTTGTGTATTTTAAAAAATAGTGACATTTTTTAAAATTTCCCATAAATTATTATCAAATTGCTCATGGTTTTGTCTCACCCATGTTTAGCTGTTATCGTATGTAAATGCATGTCATTGTATATAGGGAATGATCACATGGAAATACTTGAGTTGACAATCTATAGCTTTCCTGTCATCTCTCTGTCAGATTTGTAACATTTCACTTCATTAACTGTAGTTAGTAAATATCAAGGCATTAAAATGTGGGATTTTCCCCAACGTAGAGGGGAAAATGTACAGGCTCCTTATAGGTGCAGGAAGAACTTGTATGACTGCCTTATTAATATTATTTTTGGACCAACAATCAATCAAATATTGTCAAGTACTGTATTATATGTAAAACAATCCGTGAAGGAGGCTTGTATGTGTAGCGTAATTCTAAATTGTAATGTCGATAGTTGATATATCGAGAAGTCAAATATGACAAGACAACTATTTCATACTGTATATATGGGATGATAGTAAAGGGGAAGTTGAGTTTGCGTGCCAATAAGCACTCCATATTACTGTTGAGGGCATTCAAATTGGAGTTTAATTAAATGAACCAGTTTTCCTTGCTTTAAAGTGGTTATTGGGACAAAATTCTTTATATTCCTTTATTGGGAATGAAACATAACTCAACCAATGGCATTGCAAAATCTTTTAGATTAACATCTTAAATTTTGTTTTATTTATTAATAAGACGGTTCGGAACTTGAAGAACCCTTAAATTAAACTCTGAATTCTATTTGACTATTTTTTGGTAAGGAAACCTTTTTCTAATTTTATGGTTTAAACTTTAAACTATAAAGAAGAGGCAAATGGTTTTCAGAGTTCAGACACAAACAGCTGTACTAGTGCAGTTAATGTGTCTATGCAAAATTGTACAAGTTCTGTAATGAATTTAGGATCTATTACTAGCTAGCTCTCTCTCTCTCTCTCTCTCTCTCTCTCAGAAAGGTGGGCCCATTCTTCGAAAAAAGTCATACCCTTAGGCTTGACTGATGGATGCAGAAAAAGAGATTTTGGTAGAATAAAGCTGATTGTACAGTTTTTTTTTACTATTTGATACACAGTCCTCTTATATGGGATGGGGCTCGAGCTGATTTAATGTTATTTTAAGTCCGGGCCGTGAGGGGACTGTCAACCGAATTGTATACCGAAGTGTACATCAAGCTCGATTCTGGTAAGGCAAGGTATCTAATTTACGTACTAGTAATTTTTTTTTTTTTTTATTACGCCTCATTATTAGAGTTGAACAAAACTCAATTTAATCCGCTCAATCCGATCAACTCAAATCAAATCGATCGATTTTGATTGAATTTTTACGTTCAATTGATCGATTTGATTTGGATTTTTACGTTCAATTGGATTGGATTGGATTGGATTGAAAATTTGAATTTGAGGTTGAATTAGGTTGAGTCACAGATTATGAATTAAAATCCAACCCAACCTGATGAATTAAAAAATTAATATCTAAGATAAAAAAATAATTAAATAGATATAATAGTAAAGAAAGAGAATGAATTATAATATATAAACGTCAATTTTTTTCACATAAACCGATTCACATGAACACTATTTACAAATGCAATGTTATTTGATAATAAAATAAAAATTAAAAACAAGATGGTCAAAAGAATAAATTCAAAAAAATTGTAAAAAAAAAAAAAAATTACTTCATTAATTTTAAACTTATTTATACATTAAAAGCGGAGGTTTTCAAGTAATTTCAAACCCTAAAAAATTATCCAAATTTAACAAATAAGTCGGATCCAACTTTAATTGGGCTGAAACTCAAACCGACCAACCCAACCCAACTCAAATCGATAAAGTTCGATTTGGATTGTGTTGGGTTTAAATCAATAATTGGGTTGGATTGGATTGGGTTGGGTTGATTTTTGAGCAAACCGACCATGTTTGGGTTGAGTTTGGGTTGAAAAAAAAATCGACCACAACCCAACCCACGCCCACGCCTACTAATTACTGGCGCCCCCTGTCCTACCCTGAACCTTGACGAAGGAAGTAAATCACAGGTTATGTACTAATAACTTGCAGGGTTGTTAGGGTGGTGGTGTCACTAGGGTTGTAAGCAAAAACTACCAAATTGAAAAATCAAACCAAAATTGCATTTTGGAAACCGTCAATTTGATGCCACGTGGACCCATCGACGAAATGGTTTTGAACCAAACCAAACCGGTAAAAAACGATTTGGTTAAGATTTGAGAAATTTTATTGCGGTTTAAAACCAAACTAGACCGAAGAAAAAAATTTAAAAATTTAAAAAATGAAATTTTCTAAATTATAACTTGTAAGACTTTTTTGTTGGACTTTTTATTTATTTTTAAATGAGACTCATATTTCATAGGCTCTTAAACTGAAAGTTTGAAACGATTCATCAAACAATCTCACGTTGTATTCCATATAAATTACTATCACCAAACAATCATCAATTTATATAAACTGCATAGTACTCCAATGATTAAACAAATTTCAATCAAAATCAAAATCGTACATTGAATTGGACATCATTCAAAAAATTATTGCAACTTATGATTTTGTCGATTATAATTTGTAGAAATTTAGATGAAAAGTTTTGATCGCATCAACATCTATGTAATCAAAGTGAAAACAAAATAAATATTTCAGATTTTAAAAATGAAATTATATATTGTAAATAAATTTATTTACGTATAGATTTATCCAATATTCTAATTTGGTTTGAGAATCAGTTAATCAAAGAATTATAAGGAGAGAGAAGAAAAGAATAAAATGAAAGAAGGAAAGTGATGCGGTCTAAAATGAAGAAGGAACCCTATTATTTTTTATAAAAGTGATTGGAAATTGAATCATATATTTTACCAAAAAAAAATTCTTATGAGAATCATTCGGTTCCTGACGATTTCCATATTAGAACTGAACCTAAATCAGTTGGTTCATAATAATTTGTTCCAAAATCAAATTATTTTTTAGAAGATCCGAAATCAAATCGTTCGGTTTTAAATGGTTCCGGTTCGATTTCACCGGTTCTGAAAAAAAATGCTCACTCCCAAATTAATGACACAAAAATAGACAGACAAAAAAATATACGGCGAAATTAGCGATTTAAAATCGGACAACAGACAAAAAAAAAATATACGGCGAAACAGGCGGTTTAAAACTGGACTAAACCATTAGGTTTAGGTTTGAGTCGTTCAAAATGATTTGGTTTAGGTTTTGAATTTTCTTAAATCGATATAAACGGTTTGATTTAAAAATCAATCAAAAATTGATAAAATTGAACCGTTTATACCCCTAATGCCATCCGCCAACTGCCCAACCAATACTCATACAAATCTTTAGGCACGTTTTAATTCAGTAATTTCACTTCTAATGAGGGGGGTAAAATGGAATTAAAGGATAGTAAAAGAAAGAACCAAACTACTTTTAACAACGGTTTTCCAACAAACACTATGTTTAAGCCCCAGTTTATTGTACATTTTTAAGAAAGAAAAATGTATTATTGAACTGTTATTCATCAAATTAGTGCACTTTTTTTTTTTACTTCAACACTCTATGATGAGACCTAGCAGCGGTTAAAAAAATTCTAATAATTCCTCAAAAATGTGCAACAAATCGGGGCTAAATTTTTAATAGGGTAATTAGTACAAAAACGTCATTAACTATCAATATTATTGTGCAAAACGTTATTACTTTTCATTTTTTTGATATTTCATTTTTATCAAATTTCTCAATAAAAAAAGTAAAATGACAAATATACCCTTCTATTTAAATAAACAAAAAAAAGAAAAGAGAAATTAAAGAACAAATTATAATTATACTCACACACTTTTTCAAAATTGGAAATGAGTCCAAATAAATTATTAAAATGGTAATTATCATAAAACGTTCATACATTTCTATATTATTGTGCAAAATGTATCTACCTTTTTATTTTTTGATATTTTCACACTTATTTTCACATTACATTGTGAAAGTTATTAATTTTATCAATTTTCTCAATTAAAAACTATAAAATGAAGAATATTTATCTTCTTATTTAAATTTTAAAAAATAAAAAAAAAATTGCAGCTACACTTCCAAATTAAAAAAAAATACAAATAAATTCCAAATCACTTTCTCTTTTAAATTATTTATTTGAAATTTATTTGTTATTTTTTGAAAAAAATTGAGAGTATAGTTGTAATTTGTTCTTTATTATTTATTTTTATTTATTTATTTAAATATGATGATATATTCATCATTTTATAGCTTTAATTGAGAAAATTGATGAAAATAATGATTTTTGCAAAGAAATGTAAAAAAAAAAAGGGTGAAAATGTCAATAATTGAAAGGTATGGACGTTTTGCACAATAATATTGAAAGTTATAGACGTTTTGTGCTAATTAACATTTTAATAATTTATTTGGACTCATTTATAGTTTTAAAAAAGTTTATGAGTATATTGCAATTTTTTTAATTTATTCTTTTCTTTTTCTTTTTTATTTAAATATCAGGGTGTATTTGTCAATTTACATTTTTTTTATTAAGAAATTGGATGAAAAGTATGAACATTTTACACAATAACATTAAAAAATAATAATGTTTGATGCTAATTACTCATTTTAATAATTGCTTTCAAAATTATTTTTGAACCATTTTTTTCGAAGAGTCACTATGAATTCAAAGTTGTCTCCCAGCAATCATTGAACTTTTTAATGTTGTCTACTAAGTTCACTTTGGATAATTTAAAAACGAACTTCACTCCGCTAACTTCAAGTCCTAGAAAAGGTTAATTTTCATACGAAAGAAGAATGATCAATGGAAAGCAGCGTTAAAAGTACAGTGACTTTTTTTTTTTTAAAAGTTAATGGAAAACTATGTTAGTGTAGAAATCGAGTTTTTTTTTTTTTTATCCCTGCTAGAGTCAGACGTATGACTTGGATCTAAACATCGTAATTATTCATTTATGAAAACTATATGCACGTGGAGAAATATGTTGAAGATCACAAAAATTAAATGAATACAAATATTTTGGTGTCAACGCCACAAACTTTTAAACCAGATGGTTTAAGTGTATAATGTACAAGAAAGTGAGTATTGTTGAAAATGGTGTCTTATTAAATAGTGAATTGGGTCAACTTTGAGTTCCAATTCTAGTGAGACCTGTAATTCGATTTTAACGGGACCTAACATATTCGCGTTCTACTCCACGAGATGATTAAAGTGATATATTTATTTATCGAAAACTATTTAGAATTTAATGAAATATCTGATGCCAAAGTAACTTACTTGAAATTATAAACTAGTGAAGAATTTGATTTATTGAAAATTGTTACCCACAAAGAAAAGTTAGTAAACTTTGGTGTGGTATATATAGTGGAAAGTTGGGAATTAGGTTTGGGCCCCAAAATGTACCAATAGTCTTTGGACGGGGAAGATCTCTATCCTATCGAATTCAATCCTAAGCCCAGACGCGCGTGTCGTCATCCATCCGTCCTGCTCGGCACAAGCAGGTGCTCGGACCGGTTCTTGTTTGGATGGGTCCTTGTACTTTATTAAATTTTTGAACAAAATTTATTTAAATTTTTGGGTCAAATTGTAATTAATCAAATTCTTAGATATTTAATAATATTTACTTTAATTGGCTTATTTTCAAGTAGCTTTTTCTGGACGGTCTATTATCGACTAAACAATAGATCGTTAATTGACTAAACAGTTGTCAGTTAAACGACTTAACTGACGTAGTACTGAATGGAATGTCTGAATAGTGACGACTGTTCTGAAAGGGCATGAAGTATGTTCGAATGACCGCGAACAATCTATAAATAGCCTACCCCGCTACTAGATTAATTACACAATTTTCATTGCAAACCTTATTTACTTCGAATCTCATTTCCCCTCTCTCTTGTTCTGATATTGTTCTTGAAATGTAAAACACTTCATTGAGTTCGTTGGAACTCATGCAGATTGTTGTGCTGCTTTCGTAGGAGGCGAAATTCGTTTTATCCTAAGAAACGATTGATGAACATCTTTAACACTTGTGGAGACAGAAAATTCGTTTTAAGGAAATATTGTGAAGTTGGTGGTCTCGAATTAATTTTCTAATCATATTGATCATATTGTTAAGCTGTGCAATTACGTTAGGGTAATTCTGTCGGTATCTGTATATTCAGATTGTTTGAATGAGAAACTTATACTCTAGAAACAACAATCTTAAGAAATTTTTTGATTTATTCTGGTTTATTCTGTTTCTACTCTTTGACACTATGTTCATTTTCTGATTGTGATTCAGAAATGATTCTGATACTATACTTCTGATACAACCAGAAAAAACCAGTGAAATTTAATGGATAAAATTTTAAGCGTTGACAATAGAAAATGGTTTTTTATCTGATAACATTAAGTTTGACAAAATTTCTCAAAGAAGATGCACTTTCATATATTGAGGAATAAAGTGATGTTGAGAAATTGGTTGTGGTTGATGCATGGAAGCATTCTGATTTTCTATGCAGAAATTACGTGCTCAACGGACTGGGCAACACATTATATAATGTGTATTGCAATGCGAAGTCTGCAAAGAATTGTGGGAATCTTTGGACACCAAGTACAAAATCGAAGATGCCGACACGAAGAAATTCATTGTCGATTATTTTTGGATTACAAAATGTTTGACAGCAGGACTGTAATATCCCAAGTTCAAGAACTTCAAATCATATTCAGTGATTTCCATGCCGAAGGGATGAAACTAAGCGAATCATTTTAGGTTGCTGCACTGAACGAAAAACTACCGCATTCCTAGAAGGATTTCAAGAATTATCTACAGCATAAGCGGAAGGAAATGAAACTTGAAGATATCATTGTCCGGTTAAGAATAGAAGAAGACAATTGCAAATCTGAAAAGATGAATAGTGCATCTCATTCGATGGAATCAGATACCAACATTGTGGAAGGAAACCTCAAGACTAGCAAAAGGAGGAAGCACAATGGTGAATGGCAAACTAGTTTTTCAAAGACTCTTGAAAAGTTCAAAGGCAACTGTTACAATTGCGTCAAGGTAAGACATCGATCTAAGGACTGTTGAAAGCTGAAAAATGTCGAGGGAAAAAACTCCCAGGCCAATGTAACAGAACACCACAACTTTTCCGATAAGGTGCAAGATATAAATTTTTCTGCGATCATTTCTGAATGCAGTTTAGTTGGAAACACTAAGGAATGTTGGGTGGATACTGGAGCTACTCCTCACATATGCTCAAACAGCGGGATATTCTCTACCTACAAAGCGATGGATCATGATGGACAATTCTACATGAGAAACTCTTCATCTTCCAAGATTCAAAGACATGGAAAGATAGTGCTGAAAATGACAAGTGGAGATTGGCTCACTTTGAATGAAGTTCTTCATGTGACCGATATTCGAAAGAATTTGGTATCTGATTCCTTGTTAAGTAAGAACAAGTTTAAGCTAGTATTTGTTTCTAACAAATTTGTACTTACAAAGAACAACATGTTTGTAGGAAAGGGCCACTTGAATGATGGGTTCTTTAAGTTGATTGTAATGATTGTTATACATCCTATTATGAATAAATTTACATCTTCTTCTTGCTTGCTTGAATCGTTTAATATTTGGCATGAAAGATTAGGAATAAAAAATGGTAGAGATGTGTCATTGTATGTTTATACGTAGATGATAAGTTGATTATGGGTAACAATGATACCATAATTTAAACTACTAAAATGATGCTAACAAGTAAATTTGAAAATGAAGGATTTAGATGTGACCAATGTTATATTAGAAATTAAAATTTCTATATTGAGAAGATTCTTGGTAAATTCAAGAAATATGATATTATTCCTATGAAAACACCTATGGATGTTAGTATGCATCTTGTTTCCAACACAGGTAACAGTAAGTCTCAATTGGAATACTCTCGTATCATTGACAGTTAGTATGTCATGAACTGCATTCGACCTGATATTTCTTATTCAATTAGTAGGCTAAGTCGATATACAAGCAATTCGAGCACTGAGCACTAGAAGGCAATTGAAAGAGTTTTAGGGTATTTAAAATATACAAAAAATTTGGATTGCACTATTCGCGATATCCAGTAGTACTTAAAGGATAATGTTATGCAAATTGGATATCAGATACTAACGACTCGAAGTCGACAAGTGGATATGTCTTTACACTTGGAGGTGTTGCAAGTGTTACTGAAATCTTCAAAACAAACATGTATAGCTGGATCAATAATGGAATCTGAATTCATTGCGTTAGACAAAGATGAGGAAGAAGCCAAATGACTTCAAAAAAATTTAGAAGATATTCCATGTTGAATAAAAAGTATGCTATATGTATTCATTGCAATAGTTAATCAGCAATTGGCAGGACACAAAATGCTATTATAACGGTAAATCTCGACATATATGTCGTAGACACAATATCGTTAGACAATTGCTCTCTTCTGGTATTATCTCCAAAGATTATATAAAATCAAAAGAGAATATTGCAGATCCACTAACTAAAGGTTTGACGAAGAGAGCAAGTCAAAAGTTAGAAAGATGGGGTTAAAATCGATAAAATAATCAAGAATTTTCATGGTAGCAATCCAACCTAGTTGACTGGAGATCCTAGGATCTATGTTCAATGGGACAACTAAACTGTGTAAAATCTCAATGCGCACTGGGGAGATCTAACTCATATCCATTATTATGATGAGTCAGTGCCTAACTGTTGCGAAATGGGTTAAGTTATGATTTTAATGATTTCTATAGCTTGATTCGTTCAAGTGGAGTATAGTAGAATACTCTTTATGGAGATCACCTATTTGAGTGAGAAGATGTCTCTTTTAAGAGAGTTATGTAAAGATAAAATCTCCAAAAATCACTCATGAACTAGGAGGTGTCCAAGGTCAAAATGGACATAAATGTGAGAACCAATCATGTTCGAAGGGAATTGTGTAATGTCTATTGTCTAGGTTTACACAAATGGCTGATTGTTCAAAACATTTTGCTACTAATTGGCCAAGTAAGCCTGATAGATTTTATTAGGAAAAGTTCAAAATCGTTGACTACTTATCCCGATATAGTTTTCTTCATTATACTTCAAAAAACATATCAGATATTGTTGTTTGAAAAATGCCGATATATTTCATTCATGTGGGGAATTATTGAAAATGGTTTGTTTTCTTAAATAGTGAATTGGGTAAACTTTGAGTTCCAATTCTAGTGGGACCCGTACTTCGATTTTAACGGGACCAAGCATATTAATGCTCTACTCCGCGAGGTGATTAACATGATATATTTATTTATCGAAAATCATTTAGAATTGAATGAAATATTTGATGTCAAAGTAACCCACTTAAAACTATAAACTAATGAAAATTTTGATTTATTGAAAATTGCTAAATATTTATCCCACGTAGAAAAGTTAGGAAACTTTGATGTGGTTTATCTAGTGGAAGCTTGTGAATTGGTTTTGGGCTCCAAGGGGTACCAATAGTTTTTGGATGAGGAAAGACCTATATTCTATCGGGTTCGGTACTATGCCCACACACACGCATTGTCGCTGTCCGTTTGGTCGGCTGGCTAGGCTCAACATGGCTAGAGCACGTGCCCGTGTCCGAGTCCGAGTCCGAGTCCGAGTCCGAGTCCGGTCCGGTACATGTTCGGGTGTGGGTGCGAGTGTGGATGAGTCCTTGTACTATATTAACTTATTGGATAAAATTTATTTAAATTTTTGGACCAAATTGTAATTAATCAAATTCTTGGGTACTTAATGATATTTATTTTAATTGGCTTATTTTCGACTAATTTTCTTTGTCTAGACGGTCTATTAATCGACTAAATAGTCAATTAGTAACTGACATAACCGACTTAGTATTGAATTAAGGCTGTTTGAACATTGACGTCTGTTCTAAAAGGGCTTGAAGTATGTTCGAATGACCACGAACAAGTCTATAAATAGCTTGTCCCGCTGCCAAATTAATTACACCATTTTCATTGCAAACATTCTTTACTTTGAATCTCATTCTCCCCTCTCTCTCGTTCTGATATTGTTCTCAAAGTGTAAAACACTTCATTGAGTTCGTTGAAACTCCTACAGATTGTTGTGATGCTTCCGTAGGAGAAGAAATTTGTTATATCCTAGAAAACGATTGTTGAACACCTTTAGCACCTAAGAAGATAGTATATTCGTTTTAAGGAAATATTGTGAAGTCGGTGAGCTCGAATTAATTTTCTGATTCAGTTGATCATATTGTTAGGATGTGCAAATTACGTTAAAGTATCTATATATTCGAATTGTTTGAAGGAGAAACTTGTACTCCAAAAACAAGAAGTATAATGGAACCAAAGTTAAGCCCTCCATTTGATTCAAAAGTTAAAACTATTCCGCAGAAAACGGCTATTAATACTCCCCCTCCATTCTTTCTCCAAGCACAAAAACTATATGTTTATATAAACAGTACAAAGATGCCAAAAACTAACATGCATATCAAAATATTCCAAACTTCCAACATTCAGAAGAGAAATTCATAAGATATATATAAGAAGGTTCCAGGAATCAAGGGTCAAGCAGGCTCAGGTGACTAAACCCTTAAGATAAGGAGCATACCATTCTCTCTCTCTCTGAGTAGGGTTTAGAAAATTTAAGGCATTGCTATTTGCTGGCAATAAAATCTTCTGTTATAGATTTGGTGCAATGACAGTTTCAGTCAAAGGAGAAAGAAGCAGTAGTCGAAGAAGATGGCATTTTGCGCAACGAGTTTCTGTTATCTTTCTTTGCTACTTCTTAATCTTTTCTCAACTATGTTTATCTTCGGCTGAGATGAACATTAAGGGTAGTTCTAGAGGTCTAATAACCCAGTTTTTTGATGCGAAATCTTATCATGCAGCTGCTTCAAGTCCACTCCAATTTGAAGAAGAAGAGAAATTAGTACACACGGGCCCAAATCCACTTCATAATTAAGTGAAAAAAGCTTTGCTACAATTGATTCTAATGGCTAGTTTTAGAATTCAACTAGAAAAGTTATGTAAGTTCTTTCTGTAACAATCCCTTAGTTCTTATTTATTTTATTTTTTTTGTTTTTGTTTTTTTGAATAGAATTGTTGGTGGCAAAGCTTTAACTTTTCAGTCATTGTTTAATGAAGATGCATGGTGATGGTGTCAATGCTAACTACAAGAAATTTGAAAATTTGTCTAGAAAAGTCTTAAGACTACCCTTTTCGTCATTGCGATTTTACCACAGAAATTTTCATTTTAGATGTTAAATTTCTTGTAGTGGCTCTTGCTCCCCTACAATGTTTCTCCTGCTGTACCATCTGATAACATTATAGTTTTTTTTTTTTTTTATTACGCGCCATTACTGGTGCTCCCACCCGTCCTGACCTGGACCTTGATGAAATAGGTAAATCGCAAGTTATGCCTCAAAGAGTATAGAGTGGAAGACTATTTGTATACTTGCACTTACCCAAAAGTCAAATCCATATTTTAGGATTCGAACTCTTGTCGCGACAGCCTCAAACAAAGTTAAATTTTTTCACTTTTTTTTTTTACCACGTGAAGATGTACCCTGGTGGCTGATAACATTATAGTTGCTTGTATTAATTGATGTAGTTACTGTTTGCTGTTTTTCTGATACTTTTTTGTCAGCAATTTATTGCCCCCAACACACTGACAAAATTCAAACCACGTTGTAGTAGATGCTGAACCTGCTCCATTGACTAAGAAGGACCCCTTCCTTTCTTCTCTTCAATTTTCCAGCCAAGTCGGAATTTTGTTAAGGGCTGACTTCCCCAGGGTAACAAGTAACAAGCCCAATGAGGAGAGGGCTCGGTAAATCATAACGTGGCAGTAAAAAAAAAGCTTATTTCCTTTATATAAGACATAGGCCAAATCATCCCCAACCTTTTTGTTTTGATATAAAACAAATCAAATTTCGATCTTGAAAAACATTTTCTATCTTCTTCCATATCTCTCTCCCTTCGTTGAGGTGGACCTATGCAAAAACAAATTATGACATCAGAAGGAGGGCGAATAACGGGACTTACGGCGAATAAATGTAGAATCTAGAAATATTAACAAATTTAGGAGATTTTGAGTTAGAGTAAGTACCATCCTTTCTAATAGTACTATTGTAAACTCTAATGGTGAATCGAGTCAATTATGACAAATTTGATTTTACATCATCTATGTTTAATTAGTCTGAAAAGGGTTGTTTCCAGAAACAAGGGACAGACAATCAATGTATAATAAGGGCGTGTTCGGTAGAGATTAAAATCGGATTAAAATTGAAAAATTAGTCGTTATTGTTGATTTTTATTAGACGAGTGGGACTCAATAACGGTCATATTTTCAATTTTAATTGAATTTTAAGCCGTACCAAAGAGGCCCTAAATATTCTGTATATGTATTGTCTCTGGACTGGCAATCCTTTTATCAGGTTCAATACCCAAAAAGGCAAATAAATGTGAAGGCTAAATGTGGAAAACTCAAGGGTACCCCACATGCATAGAGATTAGTGCATTGCATGCATTCCTAACCAAACAAGCCATATAAATTTATGGGAGAGTGCATGAGCTTTAAATTATAATTAATTATGGAGTGAGCTATTTATTCAAAGTATTGCTATTTATAATCGATACTTATCGATCACCAGTGATGTGACATTAACTAATTTACCATCTTAAATCCTACAATTAAGGTGACAATTAAGATGACCGTTGCTCATGGTTAAACGGTAATGATGAATAATATTATTCATTGATTTAATAGGAAGTAGATGGAAGGTGTTGAACACATATTTTTTAATAAATAATTTTTCTCATATCCTATATACCTTGTTCGACAACTTATGGTGGCACGACATTCTACACGAATCCACAATTGAAGGATATCATACCAAAGTCATACAGTTAGTATCTCAATATGATTGATTTTATTCTTTTTATTGTTTCGATGATTTAACAAGGTGTAAGATGAGAAATGGGTTCTTCCTAGAAGTCTCATCCTCACTTAATTTGTGCAAGCATTATTCCTTTGATTAAAAAATGAACTTTACTTTGTACGTGAAATTGAATTTAAATAAAATAAAAAATAAAAAAAAGTTGTCGCTTCAACTTAAATGAAGAGAATATTTCTAAATTTGGCTGCTGGAAAGGCCGAAAAGTTTGCTCCCATATGAGCAATTGCAAGGATAAACCTACCTTGGAAACAGGAAAAGTCATATTTTAAGTGTTTTTGTCAAACCCAAAAAAAAAAATAATAATAATAATAATAATAATAAAAAATCGAGAAACTTCTCAAGACAAGTTTTTGTTGTTGAAAGCGAAATTAATTATTAGTATAGTTATAAGAACATTTTCAAATGACAAAATATTTTTTATTTTAAAAAGACAAATATTTAAAAATAACGTTCAAAAGATTCTATATTAACCTTTTAAAATAGATGATATGTTCGGCTCTCCAAATTTGGAGAGGAGAGCCGAACACAATTTCTACTATTAGAGCATCCTCGAGATCATCTAAGTAGAAGGTGCTCTTTCTATGTTTGACATTCAATGATTTATTCTCTAAGTTGTTTTTTTTTTTTTTAATTGAAAGTATGAAATTTGCACGGAAAGCAAATAAGTTCTAGACAATTCAATTGTGTGTGAGAGAGAGAGAGAGAGAGTGCGTGGTGGAATTTTCTAGAATATAAAAATTCACCACGCTTTAAAGAAAATATTTTCTTTATTTTTGAAGAAAACATGATCACGAGACCAACTTTTGAAAAATATTTTATATGGAAAAAAAAAGTCAATTAAACATCCCAAAGTAGGAACTTGATTGGAAAAATGATAGCTTTGAAAAATAAAAGCTAATCAAATACACTCAGTTTTTACTTTTTTAAGCATATTCAATAGACTCTATTTATAATTTTTTTTTAATGCATAATAGATAGTCTCAATAAAATTGGGGGATAGGTTTTTTATTTTATTATCATTATTATTATTTGTACACTTCAACAATGTTCTCTATGTTGACTCTTTATTTTGCCTTTTCAATAAATATTAATGTTTTTTCTTCTTCTTTTGTTTATCATAGTTTTTATCTTAATTACCAATCAATAATTCGAATAATACGAGAAGTGGAATATTGAAATATGTAACTTATTAAATGCAATAATGATTAATTAGAAATAAATTATGGTTTTGGCGCTCAACCAACTCTCTATTTTGAAAGAATAATGTTATCTAACACCAATGATTTTAGAACAACGGTCTAGCTTATCACACTTTGTAGGTTTAATTAAATGAGTAATATAACTTTGCAATTAAATGAATGGAGATACTACGCGTACATAAAGGTGTATACCAAGGTTTACACCCGAAGTGTACAAGTAGCATTTTCCTTAAATAATTCTATAATTTAATATCATATAATTATCATCTAAACTGATATTTAATATCAGTTGTTATTAATAGCATTACTCATTTCGAAAAGTTAAAATATAAAACCTCTTGGAGCTTATTTTATGCACCGTCTCTCTAAATTAGAGAGCATCTTGTAAGATATGAATTATATACTTTATAAATTATTCAAACCATATGTGAATTTTATTAACAATTGGGATTTAAATAAAATATTAACTAAAAGATAAGAATATATCAATAAATGTTTAGTCCGAATTGTTTTCTTCGAACAAACACATTTTTATTTTTTTTAAAATGGATTTTACAAATTCCAAAAGATTCTTGAAAGCTGAAAATTAGATGCAAGAGCATCTTTTGTTCTATAAGACATTTTTTCTTATAAAATGAATGTTTGCTTAAGATATAAAGTCAGGTCGAGTTAAAGAAAAGGTATCTCTCCTACCGAATTTTCTTTACCTCAAATCAAATATCAATTATCAATATCGTTGAAAATTTGACATCACGAATATCAATTTCAATGTTAATTAATTCTCGCGCTCCGTTGTAATTCTAGATTGATGATAATTTATCAATAGTTTCTAGCCAAAAAAGTGATAAAGCTTCGAACATTAAACCATAAAAAAGAGGCAGCTTGGCACGGGCTTTTGAAATTTTGAAAGTTATTATCTTATTATTGAAATAGACCATACTAACTTAAGGATACCTAGCCTTGCACATCACATCAAAAGGGGACGGCCCAACCCTCCTACAATAGCAGGTTATGCTCGCTTTGCACCATTCGAGAACTAAGTGGGTAGCCCAACCCTATTTGACACCTCTGAGGCTCAAACAAGGACTCAAGAGATACGAGCGTGGCCTCACCATTCTCTCTATTCTTAATGCACAATTATAACATTTAATAAGTCATAGATTTCAATAATATATTTCTTACACCATTCAATCTATATTTAAATTGATTGACAATTGACATATAAAAAATTATGTTAAATACAATATGAGGAGAAATCAATAAATGTTTTTTAAGAAAATCAAAATGAATAGCCAAAATAGAAAACATTGTTGGACTATAATGCATAAGAATATTGCTTTCCACCTACATAACTGGTTGTCATCTTTGCTGGAGGGTAAATTTTCCTCTTGACGTCTAACTCGCATGGACGAGTCTACAAACATCCCTTGTTATTGAATCTTGGCGTGTTTCCATTTGCTAAACGTGCTAGACATCAGATCTCAACGTAGCTGAATTTAAAAGGGGGCATGGTATTCGCCAATATAGTGACGAATATAAGATAGAAATGTTGAAAACAGGGATAGAGTATATATTGGAAGAAACTGTCTATTTAGCCAAATAGGAATCAGGAATGAGTGGACACACGACGGAGCAAGGCATTGAGAAAAAGAATGGTCGAATGAATCTCTGATTGAGTTAACACGTATCATATTCCTTAACGGAAAAACCTTTGGACTAAAGAACACGATCCACCATCATTCCACTAACTTGATCTTCTGAGTGGTGTTTTAGATACATGATACAACACAAGGTAGAGGAATCCAAATCATCATTCTGAGTATTTGTAGTTTGATTAATTCCCACAGAATATGTTTTATGTGAAAACTGAGCAATGAGAGCCATACGTGCAAGGCCTGAGCCTTCCAACTTCTAGCCAGACTTACAATAATCTTCTTCTATGACTCCATGACAGGTGAAAAGGAAGGGAAGAAGTGATCCAATGGCAAGTCTACTTTGATTCTTACGTTTTCATTACTCTTCGAATCTACATTTTCTGTCTTCTTTAAAACAGTAATAAGAAATTACCAAATTCTGTATCTAGGGCAAAGCAGTAATTATTTTACAACAAAGCAACATAAGCAGAAATCTCAATGAGAATCTGCCATTTATTTATGATAATTAACTGGCAGATTATCAAGGTTCTATTGTACTGAGCAACATATAATTATGTATGTCCAAACCTTCATACGACCTACGGAAGGCATATATAAAGCATACCTCAACCTTGGATACCTTTGCAGCCTGGAAGATCAATCCATTCGATTTGAACCTCTACTTCACCACATTCCACATTTCTCAATCTGAGAACCATGTCTTGAGTCATTTTTCCTTTGTTCCAAATAATACAGCTCTCATCAGCTAGGTAATTGTTCCTGCTCGGCTGAACTCTATTGACCTTGGTGCCATCTGGAAGTCCTTGCAATCCCATTCTCAGACACTCTATATAAGGTTTGATATCTATTTCTGCATTTCCCATGCTGTCATCCCTAGTAAAAGTGTCTTTATCGTACACGGCCTGAAAAGTATAGTAACCAATTGGAATCGGTCATCAATTGCGTGTCACGTATAGTCCCTGGTAAGGGTTGTAAGGCATTACCGTCTTCATGTGTATTAGAGAACACAGTTAAAAGGATTCTGAATTGCCTAAATCAACTTAATGCTTAATGCGTAGAAGAAAATGTAGAATGAACTGATCTGTGTTACTGCTTCTATTTTTATACATGTTTTTCAGAAATATAGGGTGTCCCATTCATATGAAACCGTAAGAACGTTGAATAGACAGAGAAACATATGGTTTCCACTTACGGCGAAGTTGATCAGCCCACTTGGCAAAATAAAGAGAATTAATTTTGAGAATGAAACTTACTAGAACTATAGGATCATTTGGATTCTTAATGGAGATGGTCAACTCCTCATCCCACAAAGGGTTGCAATTGTCTTTCACAACACGAGTCCTCACTTTCTGCAGTAATAGGTAGAGAATATATCAGAGGCTGCATGAAACATCAAAGCCTGAATTGCTTCAATTGAAGAGACTGAACCTGATAGCAAGGTATCATTTCTGACTAGGAGTTTGCATGAACAACCAATCAACACATGTATCACCTTAATAACCATTTCAACAATGATCTTAACATATTACAATGTTATGGAAAGATGTCTTTCTGGATGAAAGATAAATTTTAGCATTTCCATATACATGAAAGAGTGAATGAATATATCTTACGTATCATATAAATTTTAACATTGCCATATATCAAAGAGTGGACGAATATCTCTTATGTATCACATAAATTATGAATGTGCATCAAGCTATATACATATTGCCCAACATTTAATCAACTAAGTATTCATTGTTTTTTTACCTATCTAATCAATTGAATATGAATTAATGCACTAAATATACATTAAATTAACCCCAAAAAAAAAAAAAAAAAAACTTCATTGTAATTATGTACTTAACTAAATAATATTCATAGTAATCGCGTTAATTTAATTAAATGTACAGTTACAATGGCTTCCCATCTAAAAGGTGTTCAAAAATCACCCATGACATATGAGATGCGTAAAGCATTATGTGAGTATAGTAAAGGGCATCTCACATGCACTAAAAAAAAATTGCAACAATGGGTTTCTGAGAAATTCCACTTTGAAATTAGTCAAGGTACAATACCAAATACAGTCAAACGATCATCAAAGTATCAAATGTAAAATTAGCAACCATTAATAATTCGGATATATAAAAATTTCGAAACGCTTAATTGCTATCCTAAAACAAATTTTAAATGAGCAAAATAAACGAGCATAAAATTTCGGAGTATTACAGAACATTTTTCAAAAAAAAAAAAAAAAGAAATAAATCCAAACAAGGGAGGAAGAAATACTGTGAATAAGTTGATGAAAAAATGGCTGAAATCCGGTATTTTAAGCTCAAAATCTAATATGCAGCAATAACATCCGGTATGTTAAAATCCGGTATACGTAAGCCATATACGATAAGCTAACCATGAAATACGGTATGCAAATATTCAAATCCGGTATGTGGCATTGAAATTCGGTATGCTAAAAATTGTTGAAATCCAGTAAGTGTCAAAATTGGTAAGTCACTCTATGACGTTGATATCCGGTATGCAAGCCAAATCTCAAATTCGGTATGCTAAAGCCAAATATGGTATGTTAAATCTGAAAATCCGGTATGCTTGCAAAAATTATCAAAATCCGGTATTCAAATGGCAAATCCAGTAAACCAATTCAGCAGCAGCTAATGGCCAGAAAAATGAAGAAATTTTAATGATAGATGGATCGATACTTTGAAGAAAAATATGGGTTTCCAAGCAAAGTGTCAAAGGAGAGCTTGTTGGATATTGGTGACACTTTGTTGTCAACCAAACCAAATGTAAATTTTGTGATTTCTAGTCTAGTTTGAGTTTGGTTAAAGTCCAACTCATTTATAATGTAAAATGTTAGAAAAAGTATGATATTGTACTAGCAAATGTATTGTCTAGTATGGCCTACTACAAGAGTGGAGTATGGCAGTTGATTAGTTGGTAGAAAGTTTAGCAACTTGCTCTATATAATGGAGCCTTTGTGTAATTCGAAAAACACAAGAAAATATATCAAAATGTAGACATTAAAGGAATTCTCTTCCTCTCTGCTGGTGAAAACCAACAGAGTGATTTATTTGTATGTTTTATGTTTTTTATATGTTTTATGTTATGTTTCCACTAATTTTATCATTGTCATAACTCCCACCATGAATGAAACCACCATTTTGTAATGTTAATCTTTCACTCCCCAGAACAATCTCGATCCACATTCTTCATATTTATGGAATGGTATCAGAGCTTAACTTTTTAGAAGAGCTTTCAACTCTTTCAGATCTATCAGGTGGCTTGACAAAATGGAATAAAATTCTCTAGGCGATAGATAATTGTCCAGCCCATCAAAAAAATAATGAAGGATTACAGGATGTTGAGCTATTTTTTTGCCACACAAAATGACGTAGAAATCCAACAATGTGATCCAGGGATAGTAAGAGCTTATAAGATGTATTATTTTAGACGACTGTGACCCGGGGCAAACCAATCCAGAAAAAAATATATGTTTTGGATGCAATCAATTTTGTAGTCTCAACTTAGACAATAAATGCAGGCAAAGACAATAGCATACTTCAATGTATAAATATTTGTTCCTTGCCTTCTCTTCCTTTTTAAATGTAACCCAATACCATAAAGGCTCCATATGATACCTTTACTGATCCCTAATAAACAAACTTAGTGCAAGTTCAGAACATATGCCTTCGACAGTCATAATAATCTAACAAACCTAGATCATTTGCAATGTCATATGGAGGTTGCCTCTGATTTTGAACCTCAACTCTCCATGGAGAGAGAGAGAGAGAGAGAGAGAGAGAGAGAGAGAGATTGCAAATAATTTTGAAATCTCTTCATTTCACACATTTCAAATAGTGGAAAGAAGAAAACCTATAGTATTTTGAATCATATTGGCAGTAAAATATTTCTTGAACTTTCTAACAAGGACTCCTTCTAGATATATATATGCAGCATAAAATTCTTCAATCTATAAAACTAAGCAAATCATTAATACACGAAAGAGTTGATCATGAGTAATTATCAAGTACGGTAAATGCGGATTGTTGGTAAAAAAAGAAGTGACAGAGGAAAGAAAATACTAAAGAGAGAAATATAAAATTTACATGATTTGGAAATCTTGCCTACTTCAATGAATGAGGAAGAACCAATTCACTAATCAAATCTTCAATTCCAAAACATTTATTACTCTCGCAATCTCTCCTCTTCCAGTCATTTTAGTTGTTAGTCGTGTTTGTATATCTTGAATTCTCCAATGTTCACAATCTTTTATAAGAAAACTTCATTATACCCTTTTTGGGTAAGTTTCCAACCTTTAGTACACTTACTTTGAATTATTTTTTCCATCAAGATTTTCTTCTTTTGAATTTTCAGTTACTGTAATTAAAAAGAAAGACGAGAACGTTCCAACAGGATATCAGGATGAAGATTCAAAGATGCAATTCGAATTTCCAACAGTTCCAATTGGCTAATGTTAAATCAGTTCATCCATCAAACAGATACTATGCATCTCACTAAAAATTGACCTATGCAGGAAAAAATGGGAATAAAGAAAGAGGAGAAATGACAAACCTGACCACAGTAGGTGATAACAACATAAGGATCACTGCTACATGTATCACGAACAGCAAGATTGATGCCTCTGCGAACCCGAATTCTTAGAAGACCCAAAATATCTTCCATTTTCCGAAAGAATGAATTGGGTTGTAAAATAAAGTATTTACTTATACGTGGGATTGATATTGGAGAAATTTGCTCCGCAGGACTTGTACAATTAAGGAGAGCCGGTTATCCAGAGTATTACATCGAGGAGAATATATTAGCGTGGCAGTGACGTAAATTTGTTAGGAATCTTTGTTGCAAATTCAATTTGTTTGGAATCTTTGTTTCATTTCAAGGGGTAAACGATTTTTTTATCAAGTTTGATCAAAATTTGATTTTAATTGTGTGTTTGGTTACTTGCTATAGTGGTTTTAATTCATTTATTTCTCGTGCCATAAATGATGGACGGTCGATAGAGCTTAGGCAACGTGTGGGCCATGCTGGGCTGGATATTCGTGCCCGGTGGCCCAGTTCACGTAACTGACAAATATTTAACTCATTTCAATTTTTTGTGTATAATAAAAAAAAAAAATTATATGCAAAAGAAATTTCTTATGTGGATTTTTTTTTTTTCCATTTTTGTTTACATATCTTTAAATTTTTATTATCCAACCCTGGATCCATCTCGACTATTATGGATATGAAGATATTTTATACAATAAATGTTTCTGTCCGAATTGGAAGCAATTTTTTACTGATTCACGATTTAGATCTTGAATTATGTTTCTTGTACATTCTTTATTGACATCCCCTCTATAGAAGAAGAGAAAGGAGAAGAAAAATAACTTATGCCTAATATCAATGAAAATAGATCAACATTGTTCAAAGAGTAATGCTATTTGACTAATTTAATTTCACGTTTCATTTAGTCTATTATTTATCGTCACCTAAATTAGAGTTGTTGTCCTAGTGGAGCTACGTAGCATTACTCTTGTTCAAATTTAAGAAAGATCTATATTATATAGGAGAAAAGTGATTGTGAAATTTATGAAACTAACAATTGATTTGCTGTAGCTTAAATTTAGCTATTAGAAAAATAAAAGTGAAGGAACCTGATAATTATGATCACTCTTTCGATAATAACCAGAATCGGAGTTAGGAAACTTATCTTGGAATCGATCTAATTAAATTCATAACAATTACATTGTGAATTTTTCTATTTAGGTACAATTAATTAGAATTCAAAGAGAATGAGCAGTTGCAAATTAAATGAAAGTTCATCATCATAAAAAAAAATCACTATTTCAAACAACATTTTGACACAATAATGACCATCAAACATAGACTAAATCTTTTAATTTTTTATAAACGTTTTTTCAAAATAAATTACTTAATAAAAACTTGCGCGAGCAATACTATTTCAATTCCCCACAAAAATCTAACTATAAATAAAGAAATAGGTAGTGATTGTGATTAATAAAAATAGAGTTTGATTTTTTCATACTATTAAATGAAGTTACGTGATTTTTGAATGATCAATCGTTTTAATCTTTGTTTTTGAATTGTGATCATTGACCCCAAAAAATGTCGTCAATAGAATCCCGACCTCATCCTCTTCATGTGGATGTCACCTGTATACGGAGCACCACATTAGGAGGCAAAGGCCACCGATCGAGAAAAATGTCCGACGATCGTTTGCACTCCGACAATCAAGTCAACGTCAGGACAAAAGAAAAGAGAGTGCAAGAGGGGGTGAGGGGTTTGGTTCGGGTTCAAAATCATACCTTAAAATGAAATGGATTCACATATATATAGAAAATAGAAATAGGTCTCGTGAGCTAATGGGTCAGACCCAAGTTCCAAACCCGATATGCAATTGTTCAATTAAATAATGTCAATAAATTAAATAATCGATGTCACGTCAGCCAATGTGAGACCACTCTCCGTCATACATATGCCACGTAATTTATGGATATAACAATAATCCCCCAAGTCTGAATCGTATATTTATATGCGGGTCGGACTTTGAAGTATAAACTGTCAATTAATTTGAGTGTAACAATAGTCCCCCAAGTCTGAGTCGTATATTTATATGCGAGTTGGATTTTGAAATATAAATTGTCAATCAGGTGAGATCTTACAAATTGCCTCAGAAATATGAGCAGTTTCAATGAGCAAGGACTTACGAACTGTCTCGAAAAATATGTATCGGTCCCAAATAGGTGAGGACTTACAAATTGTCTCGAGAATATACATCGCTCCAACAAGTGAGAAATTATGAACTGCCTCAAAAAATATGCATTGGTCCTAAATAGGCGATGACTTACGAATTGCCTCGAGAATATGCATCGCTCCAATAAGTGAGGATTTACGAACTACCTCAAACAATATTTGTGCGAGCTTGAATAAATGAGGGCTTACATATTTCCTCAAAAGATAGATACTGCTATAATTTGTGAAAATTTCGGCAGCATCTTCTCTGTAATATGGACTAAACCAATCCTGTAATACATACAATATATCCACTGCACATACCAAATAAAATTTGAGGTCCATTTGCCCCTCCAAATACTAATGATAGCGTGAGTAATATAATATCAAATTTCTCCAAGATATAATATGCAGAGGTCTATCATGCATCATAATATATCATATGCTCGCATAACTTAGTGAAAATAGTGTCATTGGTCATGTTAGCAGTGATGTGATATGCGTATATGACAGCAAAAATATGATGCATATGCTAACAGTAATCACAATAGTCCCCCAAGACTGGGTTGTATGTTTATATACGGGTCGGATTTAAAATATAAGCCACTATGAGGAACCTAATGCAGATGCGAGACTGAACATATAAGCAGTAGAGGCTATTCTCTAGAAGTAAGTAGTAGAGACGATGCTCTAAATGTAAACAACTGTATATGCTGATGTAGAGGTGATACTTCAAATATGAGTAGCAGAGGCGATGCTTTAAATAAAATGAGCTGTGATAAATTGATGCAGAGGCGAGACTCCAAATATAAGCTGATGCAGAGGCGATGCTATGAATGTATGCAGTTGTGATAAGCTGATGCAGAGGCGATGTTCTGAATGTAAACAGCTGTGATAAGCTGATACAGAGATAGTGCTCTGAATGTAAGCAGTTGTGACAAGCTAGTGCAGAGACGAAACTCCAAATATGAGTAACAGAGGCGATGCTCTGGATGTGAGTAGCAGAGGCTATACTCTGAATGTAAGTAGCTGTGATAAGCTGATGCAGAGGCAATGCTCTGAATGTGAGTAGCAGAGGCGATGCTCTGGATGTGAGTAGCAAAGGCGATGCCGTTGAGAGGTGAGCCTGTATAACTGAAGAGACGATGTCGTTGTGAGGTGAGCCTGTATAATGAAAATATGAGGCCATATAGGCGAGCCTTTATACTGAAAAGGCGATCTCGTTGTGAGACGAGCCCATATAACTGAATAGGCAACACCGTTGAAGGGCGAGCCTATATAATAGAGAGGCGAGACCATTGAGAGACGAGGTCGTTACAGGCGAGCCTTAATAATGAAGAGGCGAGGCCGTATAAGCAAGCCTAGATAATGAATAGGCGATATCGTTGAGAGGCGAGCCTGTTGAACATAAGTGAAGCCATGTATGAGGCTTCGTAGTAAGGTGGGGAATAGACGTCCGGTGAAGCCAGGAATAAGCATCTGGTGATGTGAGGAATAAACGTCTCGTGGAACCGGAAATAAGCATTTGACAAAGCGGAGAATAAACATCCCACGAATAAGGCCAGGAAATGCCCCTTTTGCAAGGACAAACATATCTAACGATTTACCTCTTCATTTTTCAAGGAACGAGCGAAGACCCTAAGATACCGCCTCTTCCTTTATTCAAGAAATGAGGACTTCAAGGTGTCCCCTTTTCCTTTATTCAATGAACGAGGACTCCAAAGTACTGCCTCTTCATTTATTCAAGGAACGTGGACTTATAAAATGCCGCATCTTCCTTTATTCAAGGAAAGATGACTACCTGGGCATTTTGGTATGCACCAATGTCCATTCTTAATAAGCATGGCAGTGAAGGCAACAGAGGCAGGAAACTTAGAGTTGATTGTTCATATTTCAACAACTTTCATTAAAGCATTCTACCGAACACCTGGATCATGTCTTCAGAATTCTGAGTAGCTTTGTAATGTTGTTGACATTTGTATATTGGACAAGGCACTTCAGGCAAAACCTTACTATTATGCTTCTCAGTATTGAAATAAATGGTGGCATGGAGAAGCATCGAATGATATTTCTACTTTACATAAAAGAGAGAAAATTCGCTCAAACACAAGCAATTACTCAATCCATTGAGCATTAGGAGCAGTAGAAAACTTTGCAATTTCAACCTCCAGTCGCCCCCTTCAATCCTCTTGAAACAATTGTGGCTACGAAGATAGAAGAAAATGAATCCAGAATACGTGTTGTGCCAAACTTATAGAAAATAAATTCCCAAACATAGTTCCATGTGAAGATAACGAATTTCAGACCCGACAAATTTCAGTGGCAACTAACTGTACCATGGAAGATATATAGGAGTGCGAATAATTCTAGCAAGCTCACTTAGGGTTATAATCTTAGACAAGATAAAAGTTATGAGGCCCAAATAAAAATAAATTATTACAAATTTCCATAACATGAAATAGCAACCCATTCAAGAGACCCAAGTGGCAAAAAAAATTTATATGAAGGAATGGCCCAAGGAAATAAACAAGTAGGCCCATTTAAATTAACCCAAAAAATGGCCTTCCAAGTTTATAGGGCCCAAGAATTTTTTGATCCACTTGGAAATGGTGGGCGGCCTAGTTAAAATAAATACCAAAGCCCAATTTCATAATATCTAATAGCTCAAAAAAAAGTCCAAACTAGTCTCCCAAATTTTTTATTGACTGCCAACTTACTCATTAGCCTACAAAGATGAGCCAACCAATTTGTTTTAATATGCCACCATCATTACTTGTCACTATCAAATTTAATGTATATATAGTGGACAAAAAGATGACCCATGTATTGTGAAAGTTCCACTGACCGGTGGTTTGTGGTGTTGGCGCTGCTTCTTGAATAACGAGGACTGTGGCCTTTACCGGAGGTTCATCTTCATGAACTTCGTCGAAGGCCTCCACTTTAGACATCATAATAAAACTCATTCTCATTCTTCACACCCGACTCTAAGTCAAAATTGAAAATTTTCAAGCCTCAAGAAGAAAGTTCTGCCTCGTTTCTAGTCATCTGCTGTACTATTGCTCATAAGAATTGTCATTGCCTTGACGACCAAAATAGGAGGTTGTACGTGACTTTCATTGGTAGCACCTTGAAGCTACATCTCAGCTGAAGAGTTCTCATCCACCATATTGTGCATTGAAAACTCTTAACAAAATGAGCCCTCATGTTGGAAAAAGGAAACTTGACTTTTGAAATTTTGAGAGATTCTGTGGGATAATTTGCACAGCAACGAGGTGGGTTTTTGAGAATATTTAATTTTGTAATTGTGAGTGGTGGGAAAGGGATTTGATTGTGAAGGTTTCATTATCCTTTTTATTCTTAGTGGCCACTGCATACCATTTTTCTGTTGGGAATTTACTTATCATGCACAGCGAAAAATTAAATATATTTCAATTCCCATCCAAGGATCTGCTTTGTGTTTAGATAGAAACTGTGATAGAAACTATACCTTTATTCAGATCTGTGAATTCTTTTGCTATTCCTGTAGTTCTAGCAATTTTGATCTGCCTTTCATAGCTATCCAATTGTCCAGCCTCCAATGGAATCCACACAGGGAATAAGATTGAAAGAGAACTAAGGTTTACTTTTCTTGTGCTAGCAAGAATAATGAAAATCCATATCCTAATTTCAAACCCTAGCAGCTTATTTATATAAGTCCAAAAGGGCTTGACCCGTCCTACAACTTAACCTGGTCCAATATTTAATTAATCCAATTAATTAAATTCGGGCATATTAATAAGCAATCCAATTAATTAATTATCCAACGTTTGTCAATTAATTAATTGGTAGATCTCAATCTTCTAATTCTCCTTTTGTATGTGACCCATTAGGTTCCCAATCACAATACCTAACGACATGAATTATTATTTTGATCTAATCAAAATCGATAAATCAAAACACCCTTTTGATTTATCACTAATTCACATCCGTCGTCCCAGATTGACATCTATCAAAGTGTCAGGGCAATACATGTGACGGAAAATGTCACGTGGTATGACAAAATCAAACTCGTTCGTTTATCGTGAAACTATAATCCTTTCGTCAATATGATCCAATCAATTACGAGATATGAATTGTGTTAATCTCGATTGTCGATCATATCTTTCATTCCACTTATTAAGTCAATGTAAGTCGAAAACTCATTCTCGACTTATAGGCACACCTTGGCCAAGGATTTCGTTATCAACTTAATTGGATGAAATGTAGATCATAAACTCTTACTATCTAAGAGCGACGAATCATTTATTGATCATTCACAACCTTTATATGATTCTTGACATACCCGAACGATGCCGTATTAGCGGCCATTGACAGAGCAACTTCCAACATCACCAAAGCATGCCTGTCCCCACATAAGGTACTATGATGATCTCAAGTCGAAGAATCAATTCCATTACCAAACGTTAGAGATTAACCACTGACACTCAGATAGTTATCCATGTGGAATCTCTCAGCAGATCTCCAATGTTTTGTTCTATAACAAAACATCTACGTGTTCATTTAAGTGTCACCACACTTTAGTTTGTGAGATCAACTACTTACTTCACAAGTAAGGAATGACACACGTGATGGTCTATCCGTAACAACGATATCCGTATCTCGTTATTACTTACGATCATGGATGATTTAAGATTCAATCATATGTAATTTGTATCTCACCATCACAACTCCTTGTGATTCACGAATTATCGTGACTTAAATCTACGAACTCCATTATTTAATATCATAATAGATCTTGCCATAATAAATGCATTAACCATATATCAAAAGTGCTAATGTCCAAAGTTGATTGGACCTAGGGCATAATACTTACAAACTCCCACTTGCACTAGATCCAATCACTTATGTATCTAATATCATAAGAGTTCACATGACTATCATGTTTATACTGTGACAACTCTTTGTCAGTGGATCTGCAATATTATCAATTGTGAGAATTCGTTCTTTCTTTACGTCATTTCTTTGTACTATCTCTTTGATGAGATGGTACCGCCTTAACACTTATTTGGATCATCAATGAGACCTTAGTTCCAACAATGTTAGGAACTATTCCAAGTTCATTAATGAACTTCTTGACCCATACTACAACATTTGTTGCTTCTAAAGCAATAGTGTATAAGGCTCTCACTATTGAATCAACGGTGGTTTCCTGTTTGGAACCTTTCCAATACACCGTTTAAGAGTAAATCAATATCCTGATAGAGATTTGTTATCTTTCTAGTCTGACTAGAAGTTAGTATCAGTGTATTCATGAACTCTCAATTCATTTTCTCCATATAAAATCTTCTCAAGATTTCATTTTTGTAGATTGCGATGAATTAAACAATCTTCTAGATCTATCTCTATAGATCAAGTTGCTTTTCATATATCTTTATGAAGAAATCTTTTAACAACCACAATTTCAACAATTGAAACGTAAGGATATCGTTCCTATTAATAATATTAGGAATGCGACAACGCTCCCACTATTTTCTTGTAAACACACAACTTTTACTTTTGATAAAATCAAACCTTTTGATTTTTTTCTATCAAATCGAAGATTTCAGTTCCAAGAGGCCTGCTTCAATCTATACAAGAATTTATTAAGCTAACATACTTTATGAGCATATTTGGATTCAAAACTTTCGAGTCGTGTCATGCACACTTTCTCTTGCAGGTTCCTGTTAAGGAATATAGTTTTGACATCCTTTTGCCATAACTCATAGTCATGATATGTAGCTATCACAAGCAAAATTCGAATGGACCTTAGCATGGCTATAGACAAGAAAGATTAATCAAAGTCAACTCTTTGCCTTTGTTGTAATATTTTGCTATTAGCTTCGCTTTGTATGTATGGACGTTTACATCCATGTTGACCCCTTTTACATAAACTTATTTACAACCTATGGGCTCTATCCCATCAGGCAGTCGATAAAGGTTTAAACTTTGTTCACATACATCGAGTCCATCTCGGATTTCATGGCCTTTCGCCATCTCCTTGAGTCAACACTTGACCTTATCTTGTGTAACCAATATGTTCATCATCCTCGATTAATAATGCTTGATTAGTAATCATGGACTCATACCTTCTAAGAGGTTGAATGATCCTATAAGATTTACATAGAGCTGATCTGTCCTCAGAAGTCTCTACTTCCAAATCAGGAATATGTCCCTCATCAGGTGTGAGATCACACTCAGATTTATCTACTTGGTCAACCATATCTGTGGATTCTTGAACTCCTTCAAGATTCATTCTACTCTCACTGTTCTCTCCTAGAATAAACTCTTTCTCTAGAAGTTTAACATGTCTTGAGACGAACATCTTCTTCTCAACGAGATTATAGAATTGATATCCAATTTTATCTTTTGGATATCCCACAAATATTTATTTATCGAATTTAGCCTCAAGCATCCGAATCAATGCGCTTCATAAGCGTCACAGCCTCAGACTCTCATATTTGAAAAGTTGGGCATTTTGCTTTTCCATAACTTGTATGGAGTTTTGTCGACCGACATAGATGAGACACGATTTAGTGTGTAGAACATTGCAATCAATGTGTGGCCCCAAAACCTTTTGGAAAGTTTGCACGACCTTTTAATTAATCGCACTATATCTAATAGTTTGTGATTCCTCCTCTCAGACACAACATTATGTTGTAGTGTATGTAAGGAGTTCACTGCAAGAGGATCATATTCTCTTTTAGATAATCTAACCTTTATCTTTAAGATATCGTCACCTCGATCAGATCTTTTTGTGAGATATCTTTACCTAATTGTTTATCTACTTCTAACATTTATCCCTTGAACCTTTCAAGAGTTTCATACTCGAGTTTCATCAAATATACATGACCATTTCTGAAATAGTCATTAATAAATGTGATGAGAAAGAGAAACTCATCTAACATTAATTGACTTGGATCCACACGTATCACTATGTATTAGATCCAGTAATTGTGCAGACTTTTCACCTTTTAAGTAAAAGAAGATTTGGTCATTGTGCCTAACAGGCACGATTCGCATTCGTCAAATGATTTAAAATCAATTGACCCCAAATATACATCTATATGTAATTAGTTGACCGAGTCTACAATGCTAGATTTAGGCGTTATTCAGATTATGACTTTTATGCCTCTACATTTCTATACTTACTATAGAATACTCAGTATTTAGAATATAAATGTAATTTTGTAATTCACCATAAACATTAAGATAAAAAAGAACAACAATTGTCCTTAACATTAATATCGTTCATGTCCAAACATGAAATTCAAATAATGTTCTGGTATTGGTGAGTCCAAACTAACATTTCTCTAATTCAAATACTCAGTTTAAAGGCAACGATAGGAAGTATGCTTCTACAGATAATGCAACAACATTTGCTCATTTTCAATGTGTAGGCCAACTTCTTCTTTGTGCAGTGGTCTACTTCCATTTAGTTTCTGCATACTTATATAAATATGAGATACATATCTGGTATCTAATACCCAATGGACTAGTGAAGTAGATATAGACCTTACCCAAGTGGATTTGATAATGTCCTTATTTACTTTGTCTGTCTTAGCCATCTTAGATGCTTTCCCAAAGCCCCTTTAGACTTCCTCTTAATATCCTTTGAGGAATCAATGGCTTACCCAATCATAACTTTGATATTGGGCTTAACAGTCTTAAACATCTTTAGCAACTCAATAAGTGTGCACTTGAATTTATTAATATCAAAATTCATAATTCGGTATAAATAACTCTCTGACAGAAATTATAGAGCTAAGTCAACACTTGGTTCATGGTTCATGAATGAACCCAATCGAGACAAATTCTCAATTGCAATAATCTTCAGCACTTGAGCACTGACTGAAGATTCCTCTGTCATTTTGCACTAGTATAGTTGTTTGGAAGTCTCATATCCTTCCACACATGATTATTATCATACAACTCTTTGAAATGAAAAATCATGTGCTAGCATCTATACTCTTATTTTGCTTTTGTAACACAGGTGACATAATTGCAAATATCATACATGTTGCAGTACTATCGTCATCTCCGTGTTTGTTATAGTAGCCACATTTTTCTTAGTTAAGTCATCAACAGGTGTATCTGGAAAAAGCTACTTAAGGACATAACCAATTTTCTCATGCCTGAGAACAATTCTCATATTGCAGTGTCAATCAAGAAAGTTTGGTTTAGTTGTTGACATCTAGTATGCCACATATAGTTACTCATGATTCAACAAATATAAATGACGAAAAGTAAACGAATAATATATAAAATGCATCAATTAATTTAATATGATCTTTTATCAAATTAATTGTGCTCCCACTATTTAACTCAAATTTATGACCCTCTCGCATAAATTTATGGAATTCATACTTAACTCCTAGTGGGTTGGGATCTCATTTGTTATATTAAGACCTTGAGTGTACTCAATAAACCTTAATAAAACATTTGAGTAGATACTGTTATCAATTGTATCTCCATACAACTCCCAGATCATTAAGCTGACAACTCATTGTCTTCACACATCTTATGTGTTAGCTTAACATGCCTCTAAAATTTATCTCCTTGAGTGTACTCAACAAAAGATAATTTTAGTTAAGTCGAACCCATCATTCAGAAATATCGAATATTTCATAGTGTCAAACATATCCCTAATAGATCAACCTTGAGTGTACTCAACAAGTTAAGACGATTTAGGACTCTCGTTTTTCACTATAATGATGGAAGGCGAATAATAAAATCGACTTAATATTTTAGTGAGGGATTTATCATGCAAATGTCTCATAATAATTATATATATATATATATATATATATATATATATATATATATATATATATATATATATATACAAGCATCAATCATGCAAATAAACATACATATAATAGTGTGGATGATTATGGATTAATTCCATCTAGCCTTCCTGAGTCAAAAGAAAGACTAGTTGGTCAATTCCTAGGGGGTATTGCATTGAATCACTATCAATGCGCCATCTCCATGGTTTCCTCCTCTTCCTGTGTCTTCAATTAGATCAGCTACAACTTGTATCCTATACTAGTTGGTACGCAGGCCGAAATGAAAATTGGACTCCCTGGCCCACAATAATAATAACGGACTCTCAGGTCCAAAACAATTGAGAGCTCGCAGACCCTATAATAATAACAATAGTAACGGGCTCGCAAACCCAAAATAATTAAGAGCTCGCAGGCCCATAAAACAACGGGAAGTAAATCATTCATTCAACACATCCACATGGTCGACTCCATAATCACCCACTAATAAACATTCATCATATAAATGTTTCCTATATAATATCAAATATTATATGCAAGTATGTTTCAAGAATCTAGCAATTTAAGGTTGTCTAAACTATTTAGACAAATGGATCGAAAACAATTAAATAACTAATTAATCATATTAATCAATTAATTTAATTATCGGATTTATTTAATTAAAATCAAATTTTAATTAAATAACGAAATAAAGTCCAACTCTAATTTCATTATATAGGGCAGAAACTTTTAATTAAAATCAAATTTTAATTAAACAGCAAAATTAGAGTCCAACTCTAATTCCACGATTTAGGGCGAACTTGTTTAATTAAAATCAAATTTTAATTAAATATCAAATTAGAGACCAACTCTAATTCCAAGAAGAAAATTTAGGGCGAGATAATTTAATTAAAATCTAATTCTAATTAAATGTCAAATTAGAATTCAATTCTAATTTCAAGAACAAATCAGGGAGAATTATTTAATTAAAATCAAATTTTAATTAAATACCAAATTAGAGTCCAACTCTAATTGAAAGAATAAATTTTAGGGCGAGACAATTTAATTAAAATCAAATTCTAATGAAATGTCAAATTAGAATCAAATTCTAATTTCAAGAGCATATTGGGGAGAATTATTTAATTAAAATCAAATTTTAATTAAAGTCAAATTCTAATTTAAATTGAAATAATATTTTAATTTAGGATAAAACTCCTAAATAAAATAAAATTCAATTAAGGGTCAAAATCTAATATTTAAGTCAAAATCTAATTTTAACGAAAATATAAAATTCGTCAATTTCTATTAAATTTTTTAATTTAGGTCAAAATTACAATTTTAGGTCAAAACCAATTTGAAAATCAAATTCAAAACTATTTTAATGTTTAAATTCAAAATTCTTGTGAAAATTGCAAAATTGACCCTTGGTTTGAAATTAAAAACTGAGCCTCGTAATTTCTTAAATTTGTGGAACAGGCCCTCTTTTTAAAAATTGCAAACCGACCCCTTTTCCTCTAATTGCAGGCAGCCCCTTTAAATTTCATAAATTGCAGAGGAAGCCCTCGCCCCCAAATCGCCTCTCCCATTTCTCCTCAACCCTAAACTGAAAAACCCTAGAAAAACAACGAGACAGCCGGCGCCGTCCTTGGCGACTTGCAGTGGGCCATTACCGCTGTCATACAGTGGCGGCGTCCCCGCTTTAGTGCTGCTTCGTGACTGCGGCGCTAAGCGCTGCAGTTTCCCCCGGTCGCAGCGTCGGTGCTGTTAATGGACAACCGGCGCTGCTGCTACAATAGCAGCAACACAGGCGCTCCCCTTGCCCGAGCGGCACTCGCCACTGTCGATGACAGCGACATCGAGCGCCGCTGTGTTGCGCCTGGCCCATGCTGTTTCTCGTGTAGCAGCATAGCTGCTGCCGGGAAATGGCTATGCCACACGCATGCTGCCAGAGCCGACGGCGGTCATTGCCGCCGGCAAGCCTTTCGATCTGGATCTTCAACCCAAAATTGATTTTTCTTTCGAAACAGCCTTTTGAAGATAAAATCAATTTTCTAAATTACTAGATTCAAGGAAAAATATAACAATAATCAACTTTTGATAGTTCACAAATATTCAAAACAATTCCTAACAAACACAAAGTAGGCTCTGATACCACTGTTGGGAATTTACTTATCATGCACAGCGGAAAATTAAATATATTTCAATTCTCATCCAAGGATCTGCTTTGTGTTTAGATAGAAACTGTAATAGAAATTATACCTTTATTCAGATCTGCGAATTCCTTTGCTATTCCTGTAGTTCCAACAATCCTGATCTGCCTCCTACAACTGTCCAATTGTCCAACCTCCAATGAAATCCACATAGGGAACAAGATTGAGAGAGAACTAGGGTTTACTTTTCTTGTGCTAGCAAGAATAATGAAAATCCATCTCCTAATTTTAAACCCTAGCAGCTTATTTTTATAAGCCCAAAAGGGCTTTGCCCGTCCTACAACTTAACCTGGCCCAATGTTTAATTAATTCAATTAATTAAATTCGGTCCATGAATTAATTAATTTGGGCATATTAATAAGCAATCCAATTAATTAATTATCCAACGTTTGTCAATTAATTATTTGGTAGATCTCAATCTTCTAATTCTCTTTTTGTGTGGGACCCATTAGGTTCTCAATCACGATGCCTAATGACATGAATTATTATTTTGATCTAACCAAAATCGATAAATGAAAACACCTTTTGATTTATCACTAATTCACATCTGTCGTCCCAGATTGACATCTAGCAATGTGTTAGGGCAATACATGTGACGGGAAATGTCACGTGGTATGACAAAACCAAATTCGTTCGTTTATCGTGAAACTATAATTCTTTCGTCAATATAATCCGATCAATTACGAGATATGGATTGTTTTAATCTCGATTGTCGATCATATCTTTCATTCCACTTATTAAGTCAATGTAAGTCGAAAACTCCTTCTCGACTTATAGGTACACCTTGGTTAAGGATTTCGTTATCAACTTAATTGGATGAAATATAGATCATAAACTCTTACTATCTAAGAGCGACGAATCCTCTATTGATCATTCACAACCTTTATATGATTCTTGACATACCCGAACGATGCCGTATTAGCGGCCCTTGACAGAGCAACTTCCAGCGTCACCAAAGCATGACTGTCCCCACATAAGGTACTATGATAATCTCAAGTCGAAGGATCAATTCCACTACCGAACGTTAGAGATTAACCACTGACACTCAGATAATTATCCATGTTGAATCTCTCAGCGGGTCTCCAATGTTTTGTTTTGTAACAAAACATTCACGTGTTCATTTAAGTGTCACCACACTTTAGTTTGTGAGATCAACTACTTACTTCACAAGTAAGGAATGACACACGTGATGGTCTATCCGTAACAACGATATCCGTATCTCGTTATTACTTACGACCATGGACGATTTAAGATTCAATCATATGTATTTTGTATCTCACAATCACAACTCCTTGTGATTAACGAATTACAGAGACTTGAATCTACGGACTCCATTATTTAATATCATAATAGATCTTGTCATAATAAATATATTAAACATATATCAAAAGTGCTAATGCCCAAAGTTGATTGGACCTAGAGCAGAATACTTACATTTCATGCAACCTTAATATCACAAATTTAATGGTAATGGTCGCCATTTTGGAAGAAGATGTTAGAATTGCTTGTTTTAGCTTACTGATAACTCTATTGTTCATCCTTCCAACGACTGATTCTTCAGCATGAATATCAAAGAAAATCCTCAAAAATTACTCAGTTTTGAACTCCAATTCCAATAGCCTTTTTCTTCAATTTTTGGTTGCTTGTCTTCGCTTTTTTGTAGAGAAACTGACAGAAAAATTCCTTCATTTTCCCCGTGGCTGATTCTCCCACATTTTTGCTGAAGTAAATTTTTCGAAAAATCCCCTTTAGTGGCTGTCTTTGCTGGTTTTCCGTAGACAACTTGCCTGGAATCACTGTACTTTCTGGTGGCCTTTTTAGATGTGGTGGAAACATGGTTAATGTACCGTTTTCCACGGACGACGCCAACCTGTTGACCCCAAAAAATGTTGTTAACAGAATCCCGACCTTATCCCCTCCACGTGGATATCACCTGCACACGAAACACCTCATTAGGAGGCAAAAGCCGCCAATCGAGAAAAATGTTCAGCAACCGTTTGCACTCCGACGGTCAAGTCAATGGCCGAACAAAGAAAAAGAGAGTGCAAGAGAGGGTGGGGAGTTTGGTTCAGGTTAGAAATCATACCTTAAAATGAAATGGATTCACATACATATAGAAAATAGAAATAGACCTCGTGGGCTAATGGGTCAGGCCCAAGTTCCAAGCCCGATATGCAATTATCCAATTAAATAAGGCCAATCAATTCAATAGTCAATGCCACGTCGGCCAATATGGTACCCCCTCCGTCATACGTATGCCACGTAATTTATGGATATAACAGTGATCACACTTGACTAATATTATATGAGTTTAATTGTTCTTTACCCGAAAGCACCTAATCTATGTCTTTAAACTAATTTTAATTTTTAGATTCACGATTTCAGCCAAGGCACAACCGCACTCGGTTTGCGACCCACCAACGTCCTCACTCAAGTACATTCAAAAACCATGCATCGAGAATGAGACATAAGAACAAAGTTTTGATTAATAAAAATTGTCAAACTATTGAATGTAGTTAATGTGGTTATTTACTAGAGAAGAGATACTTTAATATTACAGCAATCAAATTTCAAAATTGTCACTATTGTTTATCAATTTATGATTATATTCATGAAATAATAATATTGAATAAGGGTGGGGGAGGTGACCAACAGTGATGACTCCCTTTTTCATTTTCTAATGGGAAAATGCAGGGCGAGAAATAAAGTGAAGGCCAGAGAGTAAAATAAAGGTTGAGGATCTAATTGCAGAGTAATATATAGATTAGGGACATATTTTGCAATTATCACATATATTGTGCCGTTAATAAATATTTTCTAGGCGGATCGTCTGAATTTAAATTATATGGAAACTTTCCTTGTTCAATCCAAACTCCAAACGTTAAAAAACCTGAATTACAATATTTCCTTATTGAAACCAAAGTTTTCAAATTATATAAACCCACTTTTGCACTTGGCCGATCACAGAACCTAAATATACTTTCCTTATTCCATCCCACTTTCAAATTGTATTAAGTACCCTAAATACCACGTTTTCTTATTGACCGATCACAGAACCATGGAAATACCGATTAGAATGCAAGAAGTTTGGTTGAATAATCACGTAGCAGTGGCACCACGGATTGGAGTACGTACAGTTTGGCAAGAAAATCACAAGAAAACGGAAAAACCAGTGAGAATTCGAGAGGTTTGGCAGGAGAATGTGGAACAGGAATTCAGAATCATTCAAAGCGTTCTGGCCCGATATCCCTATGTATCTATGGATATTGAGTTTCCCGGGGTGGTTTACCAATCGGATAAGCATTACTCTTCACTTTCTCCCTCGGAATGTTACTCGATGATGAAGAAAAATGTTGATGCTTTGAAAATCATTCAATTCGGTCTTACATTATCGGACGCTCAAGGAAACCTCCCGAATCTTGGGACCGAATTCTGCTACATATGGGAATTTAATTTCCGGGATTTCGATGTTGATAATGATCTCCACAACCCCGAATCTATTAATCTGTTGAAGCGCCAAGGAATTGATTTCTCGAAGAACAAGCAAAGGGGAATCCGTTCACGTCAATTCGCAAGGCTTTTCATGCTATCTGGACTATCCTTTCGTCTTGATCCTTTATGGCTAGATAGGAATAGAAGGACATTGGTGACGTTCCACGGCACATATGATTTCGGTTTCTTGGTCAAGATTTTGATTCAAAGAGAATTGCCTCACGATCTTTCGGATTTTATGATGTTGATTAGAGTGCATTTTGGGATTACAGTCTATGACATGAAGCAGATGATTGGGTTTTGTGGGCTGTACGGTGGCCTCGAGCAGGTGGCGAGAAGTTTAAAGATTGAAAGAATGGCCGGAAAAAGTCACCAGGCGGGTTCTGATAGTCTGCTCACTATGCAAACTTTTATGGAATTGAGAAAGAGTTATTTCAACGGACCGAGAATGGGGTTGCTGAACAAATTCAACTACATTTTGACTGGACTAACCAAAATGTGTTAGAATGCTGTATATTTTCATTGATTTTTGCAAACAAAGAAACCAAGTTGTAAATCATGTCACAAATTTTTGTTTAGTTAATGATTCATCTAATTTTGATTCCTCTTTGTTGTATGTAATATGTTAAAGATTGTGTATGAAGATTTTCAAGATTCTGTTTTGTGTAAGTTTCTACAGAAATACTCAGTGAACAAAGACATTTGAAGGTATTATAGAATTACTTAATAGTAGAATCAGCTTTATATATGATATATATTCAATAAGAAATTGTATTGTAACTATGTAAAATATTGAACAGTTTTTTGTGAAACTCTATTATATAATCTACGCTACCGTTCCTTTCAATGAATCTGAACACATATATAAAATGTTCTCAGTCAAAAGTTCAAACTTGAGTCATTTACATATATTCTAAATTTCCACATGACGAGGAAGAGCAGTAAATAGATGGATACTGAGCTTTTGGAAATCTGTTTCGCCATTTTCTTGGTTGATTACCCTTTCGTCGTAGGAAACTGTCGTGAATTGGCTTCAATCAATCTTCCCAGTTTATATTTGACCAAGAGGCCATCTAAAGACCCAGTGTACAAATTCAGTAATCTTGGCAAGATAGTCGGGAATCAAGCATATGGCTGAAGCATAATCACACAATAATTCAATTAGTAGCTAAAAATACTAAAAGAATTAAATTCTATGTCAATCATAGAGGATAAACAAACATATAACGTCAAATTCTTGACACTAACATTATTACTTTATAAAGAATAATGTTGGTTGTACTTAGAGGGATGACAAAAGAGTTTGACAAAATGATGTGTATGGCTGTGATTGAAGATCAATGGATGACTGAGATTAGAACTTAAAATAACTGGACCACACTCAATGCTGACCCATTTGTTTACCTTTGACACAGCCATACAAAACGGGGAAGAAGTGTGAAATTGAGGGCAGTTAAAAAAAGAGCGGGATCCCTACTTTGATAAGTTTGTATAGAATCCTGTGATACCAAGTCTCTCAAGTTCAAGAGTATGAATTCGTTCATTATGTGCTTATAGAAGGCAACAGCACTATCATATTTGATTAGTGTCAAACTTAACGAACAATATGCTATAAATGACATTCCTAAAAATAGTAATAAAATTCATCATTTATTTTAACTGGTTATAAATGGTCCAGAAGTGGAGGAATAAAATGATCCAACTGGCTAATGGGGATTCCGTCACCGGCAAGTGCCCAAAAGAATTGAACTGCCTTTCTTTACCTCTTCTATTTGCGTTTGCGTTTCCCGCTTCGACGACTTTGTGGAACGATGAAGAATGAAGTATTGTACTGATCGAGTAATGACTGCCGGAGATGGGGACTGCCGGAGATGGAGCCGGAGGTTAAAGGTTTCAATGCTGCTAGGTTTTTGGAGGAAGAAGTGTGATGAAGGAGGGAGGAAATTATAGTGAATAACCCGTTGAAAACCCAGAATTTCCACAATGACTGACTGGATTTAATAAAAAAAAAAAAAATTGAATGTAAAGACAAAAAATCAAAAATACCCCTCTCCCAATCACTTTCACTCTTGATCAAAAGAGACAAAAAAAAAAAAAAAAATTATTTTTCGCGCCAACCATCGATCAAAGGAGGAAAGAGGTGAATCAAAGTCAGGCAATCCACCGTAGGAGGCAGCACCGTTACAAGGTTAGTTTTTATTATTATTATTATTATTATTAATAATTATGGTTTGATTTTCAATATTATGGTTTAGATGAGTTTTGAATTTTTTTTTTTTTTTTTTTTAGCTTATGGTTGATTATTTGTGTAGTTGATTGAGTATTTAGACTTAGATTAGGATTTATTGGGTTTATTTGGAGCTTCAAGTTGTCGAAAATGGCGATTTTTTGACGAGTCAACGACGATTCTACGCGGAAGACTCACACTATTTCGACCTACTTGAAAACAGTAGGCCTAAAAATTTGGGCGCTATTTTTTTTCATAAATAATTTAATTATAGTACTTTAATTTTAATAATTTCTTTTTTTAAGTTTTTTATATATATATAAATAAAATTTTGAAATGTTGATAATTACGAAAATTAAAGAAACGTTTAATCGTTTCAAAAGTAATTAAATATTTTTTATATTTTTATATTTAATTTTAATAGTTTCTTATTATTAAATTTTTTATATATGTAATTAAATAAATAATTTTGAAATTGATAATTACATATTACTTCTAATTTAATTGTAATTTCCTAAAAATATTATTTTTAAAATGGAGTATCCGTAATTAAATATTAATTCAATAATATTTATATTCTTTAATTAATTTTAATAATTCCTTTATTCATTTAAATTAAGTAATAAATATATTCTATATATAATTAAAATAATTTTTTATTGTTTAAAATTTGTATTTATGTAATTAAATAAATAATTTTAAATTGATAATTGCCAAAAAATACATATTATTTATAATTTAATTGTAATTTGTTTTTTCTTTTATTTTTAAAATTAAAAATATGTAATTAAAAAGATTTGTAATTAAATATTAAAAATATCACTTCTTGAAATTAAAAATCAGTAATTCAATATTAATTCAATCATATTTATATTCTTTAATTAATTTTAATAATTCCTTTATTCATTTAAATTAAGTAATAAATATATTTATATATAATTAAAATAGTTTTTTATTGCTTAAAATTTGTATTTATGTAATTAAATAAATAATTTTAAATTGATATATGCCAAAAAATACATATTATTTATAATTTAATTGTAATTTCTTTTTCCTTTTATTTTTAAAATTAAAAATCTGTAATTAAAAAGATTTGTAATTAAATATTAAAAATATCATTTTTAAAATTAAAAATCGGTAATTAAATATTAATTCAATAATATTTATATTCTTTAATTAATTTTAATAATTCCTTTATTCATTTAAATTAAGTGATAAATATATTCTTTATTTAATTATAATATTTTCTTAATGTTTAAAATTTGTATTTATGTAATTAAATAAATAATTTTTTATTATACTTATTTCTTCTTTATTGGTAGTAGTTGTCATTCAGTTTGCTTAATATTATGTTATTATGCGTTATTCCATTATATCTTATACAGTGTTCTAACATGACTCATTTTGAATTTTTGTAGGATGGAATATCATTTGGACGACGAGTTGAGGCGGAACAGTAGTTTCGATGCTTTACTGCCGTAGAGGAACTGTTGGATGATCAACACAAAGATATGCTTCGACAGTCATTCATCTGGCCCCTACGTGACTTGAGGGAGGTCCAGTTCTCGGGGTAGATCATCGATGCCTTATTATGTTGATTGTTGAGTTCAGTCGACAGTGATGCCCTCCACTTCGACCTCGGGGGCAGGCTCGCCAGTTTCTCTCCTGTCGAGTTTGCCATGATCACTGGACTACAAATGACGGGAGATGACATTACTCGAAGAAGCAACAGATTGATCGACACATACTTCGAAGGACAGGGGACGGTGCTTTAGTTACAGTTGATCGACGCAGTCAGGATATGTGACCACATGCTAGACAGATTGAAACTAGGATTGGTCTACATCCTGGAGAACGTGATGCAGTGTCACCATAAGAAGACCGTGATCGATCTCATCCACTTAGAGATCGTCGATGACATTGATGGCTTCAACAACTATCCGTGGGGCCGGAGGTGTTTCAATGACACCGTCCACATCTGCACCAGATCACACTCGAAGCTCAAGGGGTCAGTGCGTAAGTACGATGTCTATGGATTGCCCCTAGCAATGCAGGTAAATATTTAACATAATCAACGTAAAAAAAATTATATGTAATTCATATCTAATATTTGTAAATGTTGCAGATCTGGGCGTATAAGATTATTCCCCTACTGGGTATCCGCTATGCAAAGCGGCTGGAGAACGTTGCCCTAGGATGCATCACTGGCGATCATCCCGACAGGATGGTTGTCCATCTGGAAAAAAAGTTATAGGCTCTCCTTGACGACCCCAATGTAAGTATTGTAAATTTGTAATTCATATTTTATGTAATTTAAAAAATCGCTACATTTTGTTAAAATAATTCAAACCTCAATATGTCAACTTGAAGTAATAACTGAGTTGACTTCGTCGAAGGAGGAGGAGCGTTGGGGTTTTGTGCGTGAAAAGACGTTCCACACACCCAGAACAACCAGGTGACTGATTCGATCCTGGACCAAGATAGGATATGTGACTTGACGATAATTTATTGATCAGCATTTTCTATGAGTTAGTAATTATTAATTTTTTATGTTGACATTTGTGTAGGAGCGCGATCCAGTTGATCGAGGATCACCTCCGTCGAGGGTTTCACCTACGCGGAGGGTTTCACCTACGCGGAGGGTGTCACCTCCGCCCATGGCATGGTCGCCACCTCCGCCTGTTGCATTTTCGTCATCCCCATCCCGACAGGTCCCCGTGGATCTCCTACACATGGTCACAGTCAGGGCGATGATCTATATGCCCGGTTGATTGGATTTATTGCAAGGGAGCTCAGTGCGCTGCAACGAGATTTGATGGGACAAATTGCTGATCTGCGATGAGAGTTAAGGAATCAGAGTCATGATATGCGATGAGACTTGACGGGACAGATTGGTGATCTGTGTCAAGAGTTGACGGATCAGAGTCATGATATGAGACGAGAGTTGACCGGCAAAGTCGACGATCTATCACACGATGTCTATTTGTTGCGTGGCCATGTCGCATATCTTCGGGAGGACGTCGCATCGCTTCGACGTGATATGTCTGGTAGAGGGAGAGAGCGTGGCGGAGAGGGCGACGGAAGGGGAGACGGAGAGGGGGTCACCCACAGTTCTGGGGAGATGAGGACCTCTCGAGTTGGTTATTTCCTCAAACGGGGACTGGAGAGGTGGCGGAGGAGGGGAGGATAGAGGAGGCAGCCCCGATGGCGGATGAGGGGATGTCGGAGGTGATGGTGGCGGAGGAGAGGTAGGAGGTGGTGGTGGAGGGGAGGACAGAGGAGGTGGTGGTGGTTGAGGAGAGGGAGAGGACGCCGGCTGTGACTGAAGATAAGAAGCGTGCCGTTGACGTGCCGGAGCAGGTGGTTGGCAAGAAGCCGAGGATGCTATTACAGTAAGTTGTTTCTCCCTACACGGCCGAGGCCAAGAGGAGGAAATTTATTGATGGAGGCATCCGAAACATGTTTAGGGAGGTTGATAACGCTAAATGGAAGGCGTTCGAGACGGAGTGGAGAAAATGGTTGCCCAGGTAAGTATTGTATTAGTTTTAGTGAATTACGATACGCTAACTCATTATATATTTGTTTAAGATTTTATCTGCTCCTATGTTCAGGGTCACCCGCACGATCGCTAGAAAGACGATCCAGAACGTCTACACTGGTTCCATGACATCACCACTTCTGGTTCTTGGCTCGCCGACGATGTAAGTGAACTAGTCATATTGTTATTTATTATAATATGTATACAATTTTACAATTATTAGATGAAGTAACTGTCTGTATTTCTTGATGCAACACATCGACCTCTCCGTAGATCTATTATGTGACAGAGCTGAGAGACTTCCGAAATCATTTTGCATCTCAGGCCGACTCATCTTGAATATGGAGTTCATTCAGGCCATTGACATTGAGTACGAGTCGTTCAGACAAATGGGTAGCGACTACGTAGTCCCAGATTATTTGGCCGATTGGATTTTCGGGATGTCGCCGAAGGTCGGGGGAGGCCATGGGCTGGTTGTACACATATGTACATTCCAGTCTATGAGAATCATCACTACATTGCACTGGAGATCGTCTTCGCTGAGTCGAAGATGTATGTGTATGACCCCGATCACTCGTGTTTGGCACAGAGTCAGCTCGAGCAGATCTTGGAGCCGATGGCTATGATCGTTCCCCAGATGGCTAGAGTAGTGGAGATTTTTGTGCAGGACAGACTAGCCATCGTGCGGGACACCACTACGACGAGACAAATCATATCGTAAGTGTTTGTTATTTTTTTAACTTTAAAACTTAGTTTTTATGTACATGGTACTAAACTAACATATTATTGTTCAAATGCAGCAGTGATTGCGGCATATAAATGATAAAGTATATCGAGTTTTTTAGTATAATTCATAAGGTTAATTCTATCAACAAATCATGGATTCAAAACTAGAGGAATAAGCTAGTAGCTTATTTATGAGAATTTAATTGCCATCCGTAAATTTTTTTATTTATTTATTCTTTGTAATTTTGTAACTATTGTATAAGTGCGCTTTTTTATTTATGTACATTGTAATCATTTGTAATTTTAAATTTTCACATTAATTCTTTATTTTTAAATTCTTTATTTAATTATATATATAAATTATAAATTATAAAAATAAATTAAAGAATATAAATATTATTTAATTAACATCAAAAATATTTAAAATTTGAATAAATAAAGAATTTAAAATTTGATAATGACTAAAATTAAATATTGGATTTGATGTGAACCCTCCCAAGAACAAGTTTGGAAACCCACGAACAAGATGAAACAAACCCAAAAAAGTTAGAAATCACGCCGCGCAAAGAGCAACCCAACCCGTTGTTCGACCCGTACCAACAACCAAGATTTCACGCAAGAAATCTGACCCGTTGATTACCTGGAACAAAAATTGTGAAGTGGGAACGCCACAAAAGGATTGTGATCTTCTTTTAATAAGTTCAAGTTAGAACTTTAAACCCCAAGAACATGGAGGAATAAAACTCACAATAGTATAGATATCTCTCAAATAATATCAAATGTCATTTACAATGAATAATAGAGTCCTAAGTTCGAGAGATATTGCCATGCCCTGATAGATTTATGAGATGATGTAATCCATGAGGAGCCTGAGGAAGAACCTATGGCTGAGAAAAAAGACCCTGAAGAGGAACTCGAGGAGGAGCAGGAGCCTGAGGTTGAAGATTCTTCCGAAGATGAAACTCCACCAAGGAAATTACGTAAAACTCATAGGGATTAGAGAATTAGATATTCCCATTTCCTTATGATGTCTTCTTTCATGCTAAGTTTATCAAACTATTATGTATTCTGATTTCAAGAAGTATGAGAAATAAAGATCTTATCTTTCTTCCTTAAAAAAAAGAAGTTAATAAGAAACCTTACATCTTATCCGTAGGAAAATGTCGCGAGCAAACTAGAACAACCTGATAAAAGATCTCCTCCAAGCAGTTCAAGACCTAGGCAGACAGAACCCGAACCAAGCTTAACCCGTAGCACCAGCTCCTAATGCTCTTCAAACCCATGCTTCAGTGGTCGAGCAATTTCGAATGCACAAGCCCCCTACTTTCAATGGAGCAACTGATCCACTTGCAGCCGAGGAGTGGCTTCGCAAGTTGGAGAGAATATTCCGATTGATAGGGCGCATGGACGCTCAAAAAGTCCAGTGTGCTGAGTTTATGTTGTTCGGTGATGCAAGTCACTGGTGGGAATCAATGTCTCGAACTAGGACTCCAGAGCAACAATTGACGCTAACATGGGAACAGTTCAAGGATGAAGTGATGGATAAGTACTTTCCCCAATCTCTAAGGGATTTCAAGGAGGGCGAATTTCTTCAACTCAAACAAGGAACCATGACCCTGACGGAGTATGAACGGAAGTTTGACCAACTCTCAAGGTATGCTACACATTTGGTAGACACGGAGGCCAAGAAAATACGAAGGTTCGGGTAAGGGCTGAACTCGGACATAAGTATGATCCTTATGTCCCACGATTTTACGTCTTACCGTGGAATGTTGGAACGAGCTCATGCAATCTGGTATCAGAAGGCCAATGCGGAGAAATCAGTTCAATTGGACAACCGACAGGATAAATGGCAGTTTGGGAAACGAAGGTGGAACGACCAAGATAAAGGAAAAAACAAGTAGCAGAACAAGAGGGCTAATGGCGGAGCCAATGCCAATAAGAACATAGTACCGGTCATTGCACCATGTGCTAAGTGTGGAAGGACGCATCGTGACGAATGTCTGCAAGAGAAGAATGTTTGTTACTGATGCAGGAAGCTAGGACATATTATCAGGGATTGTCCCATGTCTGCACCGAAAAAGGATGACAGCAAGAATCAAGATCAGAAGGGAAAAGCACGAGTATTTGCACTGACTCAGAAGGAGGCAAAGGAGAACTCGAACGTCATAGCAGGTACTCTATTGATAGTCAATATGCCTGCTTATGTACTGTTTGATTCAGGAGCTACGCACTCCTTTGCATCGACAATTTTTATGGCTAAGTCTAGTATTACTTGTGATAAATCGGAAGGTATATTAGAAGTTAGTATCCCTACAAGTAACCCTTTGAGTACTGATAAGATAGCCAAATCTGTTAGTATTAAAGTTGAGAGAAAACCTATGGAAGCAAACTTATATATGATAGAGATGAATGACTTCGATGTAATACTAGGCATAGATTGGTTGGGTAGTAATTATGCCACCATCCGATGTAAGGAAAGTGAAGTATTATTTCAGAAACTAGGAGAGGAACCATTTTCCTTCATTGGAATCAAGACGAAACCTTTTATTCGACTAGTATCGACTTTACAGGCTAGAAGATGTTGAGAAAAGGAGTTTGTCAAGAATATTTGGTAAATATCCTAGGAGGGAAACAAGAGACAGTAAAGATTGAGGACGTACCAGTAGTACGGGAGTTCGGAGATATGTTTCCAGAAGAACTATCTGGTATTCCACCAGATAGGCAAGTAGAATTCACCATAGAGCTAATTCCTGGAGCGGCACCAGTGTCGAAAGCCCCATATAGAATGGCTCCGAAGGAATTACAAGAGTTAAGGAAGCAAATACAGGAACTCCTTGATATGTGATTCGTACGACAAAGCGTATCTCCATGGGGTGCGCCAGTGTTGTTCGTGAAGAAGAAAGATGGATGCATGAGGATATGTATCGATTACAGGGAGTTGAATCGATTAACCATCAAGAATAAGTACCCACTCCCAAGAATCAAGGATCTGTTAGATCAACTGAAAGAGCCAAGGTATTTTCCAAGATCGATTTACGATCTAGGTACCATCAATTAAAAGTGAAGACAGAGGATATACCTAAGACAGTTTTCAGAACTTGTTATGGACACTACGAGTTTACGGTGATGCCATTTGGATTAACCAATGCACCAGCAGTATTCATAGATCTGATGAATCGAGTATTTCATCAGTATTTAGATCAATTTGTCATAGTCTTTACTGACGACATTTTGATATACTCCAAGAGTAAGGAGCAACATGAAGAGCATCTAAGAGTAGCCCTAGAGGTGCTACGCAAGGAGAAAATTTATGCCAAATTCAAGAAGTGTGAATTCTGGCTTGAACGAGTTGGATTTCTTAGACATGTAGTCACTGCCCAAGGGATTGAAGTAGATCCAGCAAAAGTGGAAGCAGTAACTAGCTGGAAGGCGCCGACTAATGCTCGTGAAGTACGGAGCTTTCTAGGATTGGCCGGATATTATCGAAGGTTTATTGAAGGATTTTCCAAGATAGCTGGCCCAATGACGCAGCTTACAAGAAATGGAGTCAAATTTCAATGGACGGATATCTGTGAGAAGAGTTTTCAAGAATTTAAGTAGAGGCTGATATCTGCGCCTATGTTAACAATACCTGAGGGAACAGAAGGGTTTGTTATATACAGTGATGCGTCCAAGCAAGGGTTAGGATGTGTACTGATGCAGAATGGAAAGATAGTAGCCTACGCTTCAAGACAATTGAAGAAGCATGAGCAAAACTACCCGACGCATGATTTAGAGTTTACGGCGGTAGTACACGCATTGAAAATATGGCGACACTACTTGTACGGAAGTAAGTGTGAAATTTATACGGATCAAAAGAGCTTAAAATATTTTTTCACACAGAAGAAACTAAACATGAGACAGAGACGATGGTTAGAGTTAGTGAATGATTACGACTGTACCATTCACTACCATCCAGGTAAGGCAAATGTGGTGGCCGACGCCTTGAGTAGGAAATTGACGGGACAGTTGACGTCACTACTCACTTGTCAAATAGAGTTAGACAAGGACTTGAAAAGATTGAAGATTGAGGTGGTTACCACACCAAGACAAGTCACAGGGAGATTAGCAGTTTTAACAATTCAACCTATTCTTCAAGAGCGAATTATAGAAGCACAAGGTAAGGACCTGTTCTTAATAAAGATCAAAGAAGAAGTTGGAATAGATAAGAAGAAAGATTTTGGAATAGCCACAAACCAAACACTGATGTTTAAAGGAAGAATCTGTGTGCATAAGAATGAGGATTTGAGGAACGAGATATTAAAAGAAACTCATTCCACCCCGTACACCGCATATCCCGGTGGTACGAAAATGTATCGAGACCTTCAAGAACATTCTGCTGGAGAAACATGAAAAAGAGTATCAGACTGTACATGCAGAAATGCATAGTATGTCAGCAGGTTAAGGCGGAACACCAAATACTAGCAGGATTGCTAAATCCTTTAGAGATACCTGAATGGAAATGGGAAAACATCACAATGGATTTTGTGGTTGGATTTCCAAAGTCAGCAAAAGGACACAATGTTATATGGGTTATAGTAGACTGATTGACGAAAGCAGCTCATTTTCTTCCAATGAAAATGACTTTCAGTATGAACCAGTTAGCACAATTGTACATAAAAGAAATAGTAAGGATACACGGTGTACCTGTGTCTATTGTGTCTGATAGAGACCCAAGGTTTACATCTAAATTTTGGAAAAGCCTACAAGCAGCTATGGAAACGAAGCTGAATTTCAGTACAACATATCACCCGCAGTCTGACGGACAGTCTGAAAGGACCATCCAAACTTTAGAGGACATGTTGAGAGCATGTGTTTTGGATCTAGGTGATAGTTGGGAGTCATACTTACCCCTAGTAGAATTTGCGTATAACAATAGTTTTCAAGCAACTATTGGAATGGCACCGTATGAAGCTCTCTATGGAAGAAGATGTAGATCCCCTGTTCATTAGGACGAAGTCGGGGAGAAGAGAATTTTGGGACCAGAAATAGTTAAAAGGACAGTTGAAGCGATCAATCAGATCCGAGCAAGGATAAAGGCAGCACATGATGGCAGAAGAGTTATACTGACACGAGAAGAAAGGATTTAGAGTTTCAAGTGGGAGACAAAGTCCTTCTAAAGGTAGCACCAATGAAAGGTGTACTTAGATTTGGAAAGAAGAGCAAGCTACGACCCCGGTATATTGGACCTTTCGAGATACTTGATAAGGTTGGGAACATGGCTTACCGATTAGCTTTGCCACCTGAATTGTCAGCGGTACACAATGTGTTCCACGTATCAATGATAAAGAAATACGTTCACGATCCTAATAATGTGATAAGTTATCAGACCCTAAAAGTACAAAAGGATTTATCTTATGAGGAATCACCAATTAAGATACTGGATCGAAAAGTACATAAGCTAAGGAATAAAGAGATTCAACTGGTTAAGATACAGTGGAATAATCACGGATTGGAAGAAGCTACGTGGGAAAAGAAAGAAGAAGTTAAAGTAAAGTATCCCGCACTCCTTGCCCAATTGTAAGGTAAATTTCGAGGACGAAATTTATATAAGGGAGGAGGGATGTAGAGGCCCGAATCTTTTCTATAAAGTTAGGCCCATAATTGTGTGATTAACTTCACATTAGGCCCAATAAAGGAAATATAAGTCCAAAAGATAGTCCAATAAATGTTTAAAGGTAAAATGATGTTTATAAAGTATTTTCTTAAAAACGATTTAATGAAAATTGGACGAAATGCAAAGTATTTCATTTTATAGCTAAAGTATACTTCAAATATTTTTAGTCTCCTTTGAGACCCATTTTCGACATAGAAAACATTCGAATTGAAAAATGATATCTGAAGAAACATTGTAGCTCTTTGAGTTAGCTTTCCAACGAACTTTGAATCACCTCAATCGAATATAGGGAGAAAATGTTATAATAAAAATACTGTAAGCTATGCAGTGTCAACGGACTACCGGACGACCGGAGCAACTAACCGGTCGACCGGAAGCGCCGAAACCCACGATTTTTAAGAATTAATGGCAACTACTTGCACAATTTAATTATCCTATTTAATATAACCTTTCACCCACCCCAAACCTCACCTATAAATACCCTCTTCACTCATTTGCTTTTTCACACCAAAAGCACTTTCAATTTGCTTTCAAAGTTGAGAGAAAAATAGAGAGTTTGAGAGAGAAAAAGAAGGTGGTTTTCAAAGTGTTTTCCAGAAGTTTTAAATGTAGGCAAAAATATTCTGCAAGAAGGTTGTTGTGATTTCAAAAGGTGTTTTCAAACAACAAAGGAAGGTCCAAACGTCCAAACTTCGTTAAAGTTTTTCAAAGTTCTTTTCAAAGTTCATCAAGCATCAAATCGAGGTAGGTAGATGTGCATAAAGTTGTTATACGTGTTTAATTTATAATTTTTAGTAAGTAATGTTCTATGTTAAAGGCTAATGTTGTGTGTCAAATGGTATCGTCGGATCGGCATGTGCCTTTCATGTCAAATGGTTCCATCGGTACGACATATGTTTAAAAGTTAATGTTGTGTGTCAAATGGTATCTTCGATTTGGCATGCACCTTTCAAGTCAAATGGTTCCGTTGGTACGACATACATTTTCATGTCAAATGGTACCTTCGGGTACGGCATGTTTTATGGAAGTTCTAATGTTAATTGTTATGAAATGCTTAGCTTAATCACGATTGCACCTGTGACGCTTATTGAGTTTTCAACTCACGGGTTTCTACCCTATATCTACGGATTAAATGTTGATGCACCGGGTTGGATGATGGAAGAGATGGAAGGAGATGCAATAAGCCTATGGGAACCCGGTGAACAAGTAATTTAGATTTAAAGTCTTTAACGTTTCAAATGTTATTTCCAACGTTATTTATTTTGAGTATCTTGAACAAGTCATGATTTCATCAAATAAATTATATTTCGTTATTTTTGAAAGTTATAAAGTGTTTTAATTCAATATCCTTCAAAAAGAATGTTTGTTAAGATTTAAACTCCCGCTAAGATATGTACACTTGTTACTAAACCACCGGTTAAGTTAAGTAAAATAAGTAGCGTCCCGGTCCACTAGGGGTTGGGGCGTTACAGAAATAACTTGAAATTTTATTGAAATCTGAAAGCTGATTACAATGAAAGACGGAAGATTGTTTGGCTAACTCACGACTCGAGTGCTCAACCAACTCTGCCCTTTTCATCAGCCCGAATGCCTCCATTTATACACAAATTTGAAGCCAAATTACATCATTGCTTACATCATAATATCAATAATTTTATGCCTCGTGTTTTTCATTAAGAGCCTTCTAGCCCCTCTATCACATACAAATTATTTACATCACATCTCCTTTAATAAAGAGTACAGTTCCTCCATATAATTGTCCTTCTAATTTTGGTTTTACATGCAGCTGGAGAGATGGTAGGACACCTTTCAACTGTTTCACTTGTTATCTTTTTATTCTTGTCGGCATGTGGGGCATTCTCTTGCTCTGCATGTTTCTTGTATGGTTGTAATAGGTCCATTAATTCAATGATCGAATTTTTCAATATATTCTTTCAAAATTGTTGATTTTTCTTTTCCATTGTTGGTAAGAAGAGTCCATTCTTCACATTAGCACAAACATTTGAATTTTCTATCATATAGACTTTTGGTCATACTGTATAAAACTTTCATCCCTACAACTCTTCGGAATTTTATCCATGACCTGGTGATTTTTGGCATTGTCCTTTTATTATGTCCAACTTCAATATGAAAATCTTTACTAACATATCCGACTGTTATGATATATTCAGCAGGATAATATATCCTTCTATCAATTTCAGGACTAACTGAATAAAATTTTATGTATCTTCATTTAGCAAATTTGGATACTTCTGATGTGAATATTTCATCGAATTTTTCAATTTCTTTTAGATTCTTTCCGGGGTAGATAAGATCTAAAAATACATAATTTGCTGTCATCTTGACAATGAAAGGGTCTGCATCGTTGGTAATTAATAATTTTGGATAAATATGATCTCCTGAGGATATGAAATATGAGTCATTTTCTTCTAATTTATAAACAATTTTGGCAAATCTTCTATATTCTTCTTCTTTTGCTAATAAAGAAGTATCATCATCTTGATCAGTTCTGATTCTAATAACCCTTGTATGTTCATCATTGACTTTTATGGTCACCTTTCTGGGACTTGATATATCTCTTTTGATAGTGCTGGGTCCACTGCTACTTTCGCATGGTAGATCACTCATTGGTACCTGTTGGTATTCCTGTTTGGTATCAATTGGTAATTGTACTAAAGCACTAATCTTTGTATCCCTGTTAATATTCATATACATCAATTGTGCTTCAAGAACATCAATTCCGTCTTTCATTTCATTTGTAACTTTGGAATGAGATTCACTGATCTCAAGTAACAGTTTAAAATTATTACTTAAGATTTCAGTTAATGCCTTCATTCCAGCTTTTATATCATCTGCTTCTTCTTTGGCATATATTGTCGCAGATTTCATTTCTGATATCATTTGTTTAATATTATCCATCTTCAAATTCAACGTTCTGCTTAAAAAATCAGCAAGATAATTATTTGTACCTTTAATATGGACAATATCAAAATTATAGAATGACAAATATGTTTGTCATCTAACCTTCTATACTAGGGTTCCATTGGTAACTTATTTCTAACAAGTCCTGCAACTTGAGAATTGTCAATTTCAACAATAAATTTTTTAGATAATAAAAATAATGAAAACTTTTTAATTCCTCTAATAATTACTAACAATTCTTTTTCATGAGTAGTATAATTTATTTCTATTTGGTTAAAAGTTTCACTTGAATATCTACATATTTCATTTAAATTTGTTTTCAATATTGCTGTCCAATATTTATCTGAAGTATCAGTATTGAAAATTAAATTATCTTTTTCATTTGGTAATATTAATTTTAGTAAATTTTTACATTCTTCTTTTAATAATCTGACTATTTCCGTATGATCTTCACTCCATCCTTTAGTATTTGTTTTTCTGAGTAAAATTTGTATTTTGTGTCTCTTTTTTGAAAGATTTTCAATAAATCTTTCAGCATAATTTAAACATCCTAAATTTTTTTGTATTTGTTCCTTAAATTCTAATTTATTTGGAAAGCTTTCTACATTTTTGGATATATGAGATTGTAATTTTATTTCATTTTTATCTATAATTAATCCAAGAAATTCTATCTCAGATTTTTCTATAATAGTTTTCTTTTCAGATAAGACTATTCTTTATTTTTAACATTTTAAAAAAAAAAATTTATTATGTGATTTTTATGATCATTTTTATTTTCTGAGCATATTAGTATATCATCAATATATACTTATTAGAAATCATTATATTTCTTAAAAATATTATCCATTTTTTTGAAATGTTTGAGGTCCATTTTTTAATCCAAATGGCATAACTATCTATTCATATTTACCTTGAGGCGTGCTAAATGTCGTATATGGTATTGACTCTTCTTCCATCTTGATTTGTCAAAATCCTAACTTACAATTAAATTTTGAATAATATTTTTTTCTTTTTGCAAGGTTTATCAAAATATCTTTATTTGGTAGAAAATATATACCAAATTTTGTGTATTTATTTAATTCTTTATAATTTATTACCATTTTTTATTTTCATCGTATTTGCTCAGAGTGCTTCATTACCATAAATGTTGGGTTACTATGTGGTTCATTAATAGCTCTGATTAATTCCATATTTTTTAATTCTTCAATTTGTTTTCTAAATTCTTGAATATCTTGTATAATATACATCATTGATTTTACTCTTATTATTACATTTTCAATTAATTCTATTTTTGCTCTTGGATGTTCAGGTTTCCAATATGGTAACAAGTTTTCATTATAGACATTCCCTATCTTTTTTATTATTATTTTTATTAATTCTGATTTTTCTGTTGTTTGTATTTTTTGTATTTTGATATTTGTTCTTATTGGTACTTTTTATACTATCTTTTCACCATTTTGGGCAGACTGAACTCTGTATGGTTTGAATTCTCTTGAATTTTTTAGTAAATGTCCACATGATATTTTTAACATAATCATATATATGTTTTGTTGGTAATATTGAAATTGTTGAATAAAGTCATTACCTAATAATATATCACATTCTAGTATATCATATGCATAGACTTTATTTATAGTTATTTGTTTACTTCCTAGTAAGATTTCTATTTTTTCCTTATTCTTTGTACTAGGTGTTGGTATTCCTATGACACCTGTAATTTTTATAGTATTATCATTATTCCAATTTTTTTTAAAACAAAAATGTCTTAATAATAGTTATATCACTTTCTGTATCTATCAAGACACATGTTGTTATATTAGTTTTTACAATAGTAACTTGTACATATACCCCTAATGAAAATGTTATTACATTATTCATTCTTTTGAACAAAACATTGTTTTATTATTATTATTATGTGTTATATAGATTCCTTCTTTATTAATATTATAATGATTCAAGGCTTGTAAAAAAATTCATTCTTAATAATATATGGTAATGATCTCCCATACTATTGCCTACATAATATGGTATTATCATTTCTTCTCCATCTAATACTATTGGTACCTTTACTTTAATTTACTAATATGTGTTTTTCCATCAAAATTGATATATTTATAAGGTTCTATCTTTTTTTTTTGTTAATCATTTATCTTTCGTATTCTATCTTAAAATATATATTCCATGTTGACGGTAACTTAACAAAATACATTTCTAAGTATGATCCTTGATTTTCATTACTATAAAATTAGGTATAATAGAAATTTCTAAATTGACATGTATATTCTTTTATTATACACATATCACATATCATAATGTTTATCATTCCTAATCTTGCTTTTCATTTTTTTCTTTTAGCTTATTCTTCTGAATTTCTTATCCAATTTTCTTCTAAGAATTCATCTTATATATATTCTACTAACTTTTTTATTCCATCTTGTGAAAATTTTTGCATTTCTGTTTGTATATTTCTTCTCATTAATGATTTAGTATTTTCAGTTACTCATTCCCACCAATTTCTTACATCTTCTTCAAATGATGCTATCAAATAATCAATTCTTCTGTCCGTAGATTCCTATGTATCATCTTGGTTATATAAAAAGAATAATATCATTACACCTGCCTACTGTAATAAGACTTTCTCAGTATCTATTTTACAATCTAAATCTAGTTTTGCTCCTCCATAATTTATTAATTTATTATAATATACATTTGGGGTAAATTGATCTTTATATTTTTCTATTCTATGTTGTGGTATAATTCTATCATAATACTATCTATAAGGTCTATGTGACATTGGTGCATATCCTCCTTCTAATTCAGGAATTTCTAATTTTGGATTGTTGCTTGTACTTTCAGGTGCAGGTGTTGATCCTCCACCAGTATTCATCAATATTTCATAATTTTCTAATTCTTCTATACTTAATTGGTCAAAGTTTTTTATTAAATTATATATTTCTTCATTCATCATCTTTTTTATCTTTTCCTTTTTCCTTTGTATATTTTTCTAATTCTCTTTCTTGTTCTAAAATTATTGGTAATATTTCTTTTCTGAATTTGTCATCCACACTTCCAGATTCATAATATCCTTTTGTTTTCACATATTTTTTTTTTCTATTCTTGTCATTTCTCTTTTTATTCTATCTTTATCTACTTTTTTATATGTTGATTTCATATTTTGTTTCATTTCTCTAATTTCTATTTACATTCCTACTTCATCTCTTAATTCCTTAACTTCATCTATTAATCTTCTTATTAATTTTTTTAAGTCTTCAAAATTTTCTGAAAAAGACATTATATTTTCGATTTATCACTTTTAGCTTATAATAAATATGATATCCTACACTTTTTATTTTCACTTTCTTCTATAATTCTATCAAAGCTTTTTATTGCTATTTCATTATTGGATAATTCACATTTTACAGTTTTAAAATATTTTGCATTCAATTCTAGTTTTTTGATTTTTAGTTTTCCTAACATTTTTTCTTGTGGTTCTTTTATATCTTCTGGTGTCATTAGTATGTTTGAGGTTTTTCTTGTATTTTGTTTAAATTTTTAACAATATCATTAAGCTTTCTTGCTATTTTATCATTACTCATTTATAATTTCTTATTTTTATGATAATTCATATACTCTCTGTAATATACAATACTTTCAAATTCTTTATTAATCATTTCATATATATATCTATCTTTTGTAGATCCTATAATTAATTTATGTAGTATTTGTTCTTTTATTTCTCTAGGTAATTTTTTAATTATACTTAATGTTAATATTTTTGATTTATTAGGGATAGACTCATAAAATATTTTATATCATTTTCTTCTTCTAATTCGTAATAGTTATCTATCTTTTTAATCATAATTCCCATAATTACTTATATTGTTTTCTATTATAGCAGCATATTCCTCTTGGTCTATTATTTCTAGAATAGTTTCTCATATCATGAAATCTTATCGCTTTTCTGATTTCTAAGGGTATATATTTTAGTTTTATAAATATGATTTTTTAAGTTTCTTTTTTTATTATATGTTTTGATATCATTATATTAAATCTTTCTTTTATTATTTTATATTTATTTCCTAAATCTTTTATTATCATATTATAATCTATGGCCGTGATACCAATTAAAGGGGGGGGGGGTACTATAACCGTCTCCAAAATCTCAAAGTCGAATATTAAAATTCTTGTTATCTTTGTTCTATTAATGGAATCCAACTAATATTTTCATAAGTATTTAATAAATTACAATAAAATTTATAGAATTCACTATTTTTTGTTAAAACTTTTTCTTCAATGATTATATTTAATTTTTCAATTATTTTTTCTAGATTGACAATTTCTTTATGTATATTATTTTCAATTCTAATTGTTTGACTATCTATATAAACATTTTTATATTTTAATTTTGGATCTAAATATTTTGTAAAGAAACTTTTTGATTCTTCTCTTAAATAATTTAATGTACTTTTTGTTGCAGTTTTTAGATCAATAAAATTTTGTATAGTATCAGGAGTTAAACTTATTAAAAATTTTGGAATCATAAATTTTTAAGTAGTTCTAGGACTATGTTGCAATTTTTTAAGTCGGGGTGCTTTATGTAGTTTCTATTGTTTAAAATAGTCAAAGGTCATTTTAGGCTATTTTGAAAATATGGCTCCATTTTTAGGCCAATTACATGTATTTCCTCTGAAAGTTGAGAAAATTTTTATCTGTATTGGAATAGACAGATAAGAAAAGGCAAATGATTTTGAAATTTTACGTAGATTGTTTGATTTTTATTTATTACATAAAAGGTTGTATTGTCTTTAAACATAACAATATATTAGTAATTGTTTTATGTATTTAAAAGCATTTTTGTCTTTTATCAACAAATAGGTCATTGTGAAAAAATTGTGGTTTTAACAAGTTAACGTGAAAATAGGATTTTTTGACTAGGTCAATTTTAAAAGAACCTCTGAAGGAGGGTTTCACCTTGGAGTGGAGGGTAGGGGAAATGCGTGATTTTGAGGAGGAGGAGGAGGAGGAGAAGAGGGGAGGGGGGGGGGGGGGGTTTACGTTTTTTTTCCAAAACTTGTCACGTCACTTTGTTAAAGTTCTTTATCAAGGTCTTTAGTACATCTAACAACATTGCTTAGAGTCCGTTTGATTGCAAGAGTAGAAAATGGGTGGAAAGAAAATGAATAACAGGGAATTGAATTGCATAGAATTTGTTTGAGAGGAAATTGTGATTAATGGTGCTTGATTGATATAATTTTCACTTAATCCGTTTGAATTTGTTTTTCATGCAAATTGTTACTTTTAGGGATAATTTTTTTTTACAATCTGTATTAAAATTTGTTTGGATTGCAAAAAAGTAAAAATAATTAAAAAAAAAATTTTGAAATTTTTTTTATGTACGTTTGACTTTATTTTTCATGTAAATTATCAATTAACTGGATAAATTTTTTTATTATTGGATTTAGAATATATTTTTATTGTCAAAAACTGAAAAATAAAAATAAAAAATGAAAAATACTTTTTCACCAAATTTATGAAAAAATAAAAGATAAAAATGTACTTTAAATAATTATATGTAAAAAAAATAATAAAAATAAATTTCATAAAAAAATTATGCAATCAAATTTAAGGTGTTATTTTCTTGGGGTAATTTTTTAAATGGCCGGTTTACTGTTGCTATTTTCCACAATGGTCTTAATTATTAAAAGTACTATTTTACCCTTAATGAAATGTGTTTTTATATTACAGGATAAATCCTTATCTTTAGAATAGTTTTTCAATTCTGTCCTGTATTATTTCTATCTCGAATTCTAGCATATAAATTCATTCTTTGATCCAATAGGTTGACATAATCTTCCATATATCTATCAAAATTTTCTCCAAGTATATAATATTCTTCAGACGATGATTGATCTATTCTTTCCATTTGAGAGATGATATTATTTATTTTTTCTAATAAAACTTCTAATAAATTATCTAATCCTTCAATTGTATATCCTGGCATGTTATATAAATCTTAACATGATAAACAATGCTAATAAATACAAACATTTAGATAATTTAGTCATGCAAATATTCAGATAAGTAATCCCAACGATTCTTTAAGATTTCAGAAAATATCTTTCTAAATTTAACAAAAATAATGGTTTTACCTTAGTTTTGATCTCAAATCTTTATTCTTAGAATCGAGTAACCTTCAGGTTCTGGATCTGCAAATGGCTCCCTTCAATGGCCTCCTGCCTCTACGGGATAATTGTTATTCCAGCTTTCCACCTTCACTGTATCAGTTCTTTGAATTCGGATTATAGATATTAACTAAAGAAAACTCTCTTTCTGTTAAAGTAAGAAAGAAATTTTTTCTTCAATCTTTTAAGAATCTATGGGATGAGGTGTTTAGAAGCTCATAATATTTTTTGACGATAATTTGGATATGAAATAACTTGGAATTTTATTGATATCTAAAGGCTGAAATATGATTACAATGGAAGACAGAAGATTGTTTGGCTATCTCACAGTTTGAGTGCTCAATCAACTCTGCCCTTTTCATTAGCCCAAAGACCTCTATTTATACACAAATCTGAAGATAAATTACATCATTGCTTACATCATACTAATAATATTTTATTGCCTCGTACTTTTCATCAAGAGCCTCATGGCCCCTCCATCCTTGTTGTTTTGTTACATTTTCTTTGATAAAAGACATAGTCCTTCTATAATTGTCCTTCAAATCTTGTTTTACATACAGCTGGAAAGATTCTCCTGTAGCAGCTTGGACACCTTTCCTCCATGTGTTTATCATTTTTGTCTTCTTATCTTTGATTCTGTCGGCAAGTGGGGCATTCTCTTATTCTGCATGCCTCTTGTATGGTTGTGATAAGTCCATTGATTTGATGAGTATCAAATTTTTCAATGTATTCTTTCAAAATTGTTGATTTTTCTCCTCCATTGTTGGTGAGAAGAGTCCATCCTTCATATTGACACAAGCATTTAATTTTTTTGTCATACAAGCTTTTTGCCATTTTATATAAGATTTTCATCCCTAAAACTCTTCGGGATTTTATCCATGATCTGGTGATTTTTGGTAATGGCTTTTTATTGTGACCGACATCAATTTGAAACTCTCTACTAACATATCCGATTGTTATAATATGCTCAGCAGGATAAAATATTATTCCATCAATTTCTGGACTGATTGAATAAAATTTTATGTATATGGACCTTCCTTTGGCAAATTTGGATACTTCAGATTTAAAAATTTCATCGAATCTTTCAATTTCTTTTAGATCTTTTCCGGGATAGATAAGATCTAAAAATCCATAGTCTGCTGCCATTTTGACCATGACAGGGTCTGCATCATTGGTAATTAGTAACCTTGGATAAACATGATCTCCTGAAGATATGAAATAGGAGTCATTTTCTTGTAATTCATAAACAATTTTGGCAAAAGATCTATATTCTTCTTCTTTTGCTGATAAAGGGGTATCATCATCTTCATCGGTTTTGATTCTAATAACCCTTGTATGTTCATCATTGGATTTTATGGTCAATTTTCTAGGACTTTGTGTATCTCTTTTGATAGTGCTGGGTCCACTACTGCTTTCGCATTGTGGATCACTCCTTGGTACCTGTTGGTATCCCTGTTTGGTATCATAGGATTGTGCTAAGACATCAATCCTTCTATTATTTGTATCAGTAGACATTAATTGTGCTTCAAGAGCATCAATTTTGTCTTTTATCTCGTTTGTAACTTTGGCATGGGATTCACTGATCTCAAGTAATAATTTAATATTATGACTTAAGAGCTCAGCTAATGTCTCCATTCCAATTTTTATATCATCTGCTTCTTCTTTGGCATAGGCTGCCGCAGATTTCATTTCTGATATCACCTGTTTGATATTATCCATCTCCAAATTCAATGTTCCTGCTTAAAAAATCAGCAAGATAATTATTTGTACCTTTAATATGAATAATATCAAAATTATAGAATGATAAATATGCTTGCCATCTATGTAACCTTCTATATTGGAGTTCCATTGGTAATTTATTTCTAACAAGTCCTGCAACTTGAGAATTGTCAGTTTCAACAATAAATTTTTTGGATAATAAAAATAATGAAAATTTCTTTATTCCTCTAATAATTGCTAATAATTCTTTTTCATGAGTAGTATAATTTATCTCTGCTTGATTGAAAGTTCCGCTTGAATATCTATATATTTCATTTAAATCTGTTTTTAATATTGCTGCCCAATATTTATCTGAGGCATCAGTATTAACTATCAAATTATCCTTTTCATTTGGTAATCTTAATTTTGGTAAATTTTTACATTCTTCCTTAAGCAATCTAACTATTTCTGTATGTTCTTCATTCCATCCTTTAGTATTAGTTTTTCTAAGTAAAATTTGTATTTTATGTCTCTTTTTTGAAAGATTTTCAATAAATCCTTCTGCATAATTTAAACATCCTAAGAATTTTTGTATTTGTTCCTTAGATTCTAATTTATCAGGAAAGCTTTCTATCTTTTTAGATATATGAGACTGTAATTTTATTCCATTTTTATCTATAATTAATCCAAGAAATTCTATCTCAGGTTTTTCTATAATAGCTTTCTTTTCAGATAAAACTATTCCTTCCTTTTGACATTCTTTTAGGAATTTTATAATATGATTTTTATGATCATTTTTATTTTCTGAACATATTAGTATATCATCAACGTATACTAATAAGAAATCATTATATTTTCTAAAAATATTATCCATTTTTCTTTGAAATATTTGAGGTGCATTTTTTAATCCAAATGGCATAACTATCCATTCGTATTTACCTTGAGGCGTACTAAATGCTGTATATGGTATTGATTCTTCTTCCATTTTGATTTGCCAAAATCCTGACTTACAATCGAATTTTGAATAATATTCTTTTCCTTTTGCAAGGTTTATTAAAACATCTTTATTTGGTAAAAAATATCCATCAAATTTTGTATATTTATTTAATTCTTTATAATTTTATTACCATTCTTGGTTTTCCTCGTACTTGTTCAGAGTGTTTCATTACCATAAAGGCTGGACTACTATGTGGTCCATTGCTAGCTCTGATTAATTTCATATTTTTTAACTCTTCAATTTGTTTTCTAAATTCTTGAGTATCTTGTATAGTGTACATCATTGGTTTTACTCTTATTATTACATTTTCAGTTAATTCTATTTTTGCCCTTGGATGTTCGGGTTTCCAATAAGCTAATGGATTTTCATTATAGACATTTCCTATCTTTTTTATTATTTCTTCTATTAATTCTGATTTTTCTGTTGTTTGTATTTTTTGTATTTTAATAGTTGTTTTTATTGGTATTTTTATTGTCCTTTTCCACGCTGGGCTGGCTGAACTCTGTATGGTTTAAATTCTCTTGAAATTTTTAGTAGATGTCCACATGGTGTTTTTAACATAATCATATAGTTATTTTGTTGGTAATATTGGAATTGTTGAACAAAATCATTTCCTAATAATATATCACATTCTAATACATCATATCCATATACTTTGTTTATAGTTATTTGTTTACTTCCTAATAGGATTTCTACCTTTTCTTTATTTTTAGTAATAGGTGTCGATATTCCTGTGACACCTGTTATTTTTATAGTATTATCATTGTTCCAATTTTTTAACAAAAATGTCTTGATAATAGTTATATCACTTCCTGTATCTATCAAAGCACATGTTGTTATATTAGTTTCTACAATGGTAATTTGTATATATACTGCTAATGGAAATGTTATTACATTATTCATTCTTTTGGACAAAACAATGTCTTATTATTATGTGTTATATAGATTCCTTCTTTATTAATATTATAATGATTTAATGCTTGTAAAAAACTCATTCCTAATAATATATAATAATGATCTCCCATACTATTATCTACATAACATGGTATTATCATTTCTTCTCCATCTAAAACTATTGGTATTTTTACTTCTAATTCACTAGTATGTGTTTTTCCATCAAAATTGATATATTTATAAGGCTCTACCCTTCTTTTTATTAATCCTTTATCTCTATTTCTTGATATATGGCAGTTTGCTGCTGCTCCTGTGTCAATTATGATATTTTTTCCTTTTATATATTCTATTCCATTATAATATTCTCCATATATTTGCATACTTCCTATATTCCTTTTTACCATTATTTCTCGATTTATGTTCTTTCTTGGTATTATAGATGTACTATTACTTCTTTTTAATTTTCCATCTTTAAATTCTATTAAAGAATTATTTTCTATTTTTTCTGTTACATCTGGCTTTGTTTTAGATATTTCTAATTCATATATTTCTGGTAGTAGGTTTAGTTGTTTGTTTGGTTCTACAATATTCAATATGTCTTTACATTCTTTGTGAATTTCTATATAGGGTTTTTTAGAATAAATGTTTCCATAGTTTGAGTTAGTAAATGTATATAATGCTCTATATTCTATGGTCATTATATGATTTCCTTCTTCCATAATATCTTTTCTATGTATTTTAAAATGTAATCCTAATACTTCATTAAAATCTTTATCTTTTATTGATACACAATATTTTGGATAACATGTAAATATTAATTTTTTATATGCTAAATTTCCTTCTATAGTTCCTAAATGACTGTCATTAGTATTTAGTATTCTTCCATCATGTAAACTCACTGTTATTGGTGAATCTATTCCTTCTCTAAATAGGGATTTGAACATTAATTGTATTCCTGCTAAATAAACATATTGTATTTTTTTTTTTTTTTCCTTTTACTTTTGCCATTAATTGGTCAACTGTAGATTTTGTTAGTAATGCTAATTTATGACTTCCTGAAGCCGTTCTTATATCTATTGATTTTTCTATCTTATGATATTCACTAATAGATACCCTTTCTCTTCTAAATATTTTATCGAATATTTTCCATTCTCCTAATTTTAAATCTAATGATAATTTTTCTAATTTTCTAAATGTATTATTATCAAATGTTACTTTTAATCCATATCCTTCAGAATTTTCTATTTCTTGTTTTTCTTCTATAGTTTCAACTTCTTCTATTTCATGATTCATTCTGATTCTGATATGTAAACCTCTTCTCCTTCATAATTATTAATATCTATTATTTCTTCTAAATCACTTTCTATTTCTTCATATTCTTGTTGTAAGATTCTAACTTTCTTTTTAGTACAATCAGGGCTTATATGTTCTATTTCTCCACAATTCCAGCATTTGCATTGTTTTTTATCCTTTTTAAACTCTTTTCTTTTTGGTTGATATTTTCTTTTATAATATCTCTTATTTGGTTTTTGATATTTCTTTTTGAACTGTCTATATTTTTTATATTTTTTTGGTTTGAATTTTCTTTTATATTTTCTTTCAGGTTCACATCCCCAATTAATAGGTCTTTCTATTTCTTCACAACAGATTCTTGTTAATTTTCCAGATTTTTTCATTAGTTGTCTATTTTTACATATTTCTGTTAATATTTCAAATAGGAATTTTATTCTACTTCCTAATGTATCTGGTACAGGATTGTCCTTTATATATCTCTCATATTCTATTTTAAAATATATATTCCATGTTCCTGGTAATTTAGCAAAATACATTTCTAAGTATGGTCCTTGATTTTCATTACTATAAAATTGAGTATAATAGAAATTTTTAAATTGACATGTATATTCTTTTATTTTGCACATATCACATATCATAATGTTTATTAATCCCAATCTTGCTTTTAATTTTTCTCTTCTAGCTTCTTCTTCTGAATTGTTTATCCAATTTTCTCCTAGGAATTCATCTGATATATATTCTACTAACTTTTTTATTCCCTCTTGTGAGGTTTTTTGCATTTCTGTTTGTATATTTCTTCTCATTAATAATTTAGTATCTTCAGTTACTCCTTCCCACCAATTTCTTACATCTCCTTCAAACGATACTATTAAATAGTCAATTCTTCTATCCGTAGATTCCCATGTATCGTCTTGGTTATATAAAAAGAATAATATCATTGCATCTGCCCATTGTAACAAGGCTTTTTTAATATCTATTTTACAATCTAAATCTAGTTTTGCTCCTCCATGATTTATTGGTTTATTGTAGTCTGAATTTGGGGTAAATTGATCTTTATATTTTTCTATTCTATGTTGTGGTATAATTCTATCATAGTACTGCCTATAAGGTCTATGTGGCATTGGTGCATATCCTCCTTCTAATTCAGAAAATTCTAATTTTGGATTATTACTTGTACTTCTTGATGCTGGTGTTGGTCCTCCACCAGTATTCATTAATATTTCATAATTTTCTAATTCTTCTATACTTAATTGGTCAAAGTTTTCTATTAGATTATCTATTTCTTCATTCATCATCTTTTTTATTTTTTCCTCTTTCTTCTGTATATTTTTCAAATTCTTTCTCTTGTTCTAGGATTATTGGAAATATTTCTTTTCTAAATCTATCATCCATACTTCCTGGTTCATAGTATCCTTCTGTTTCTACATGTTTCTTTCCTATTCTTGTCATTTCTCCTTTTATTCTATCTTTATCCACTTTTTTATCTGTTAGTTTCATATTTTGTTTCATTTCTCTAATTTCTATTTTTAACATTCCTACTTCATCTTTTAATTCTTTAGTTTCATTCATTAATTCTTTTACTAATTTCTTTAGTTCATCAAATGATTCTGAAAAAGCCATTATATTTTTCCACTTTTTACTTCTAATAAATATGATAATCTGCACTTTTTGTCTTTATTTTCATTAATGATTTTATTAAGACTTTCTATTGCTATTTCGTTATCAGGTAATTGATTATCTCTTACGGTTTCAAAATATTTTGCTTTTAATTCTAATTTTTCGATTTTTAGTTTCCCTAACATTTTTCCTTGTGATTTATTTATTTTTCCTGGTGTTTCTAGTATATTTGAGGTTTTTTTCTTGTATTTTATTTAAATTTCTAACAATATTATTAAGCTTTCTAGCTACTTTATCATTACTCATTTATAGCTTATGATGATTCATATATTTCTCTGTAATATAAAATACTTTCAAATTCTTTATTAATCATTTCATATATATATCTATCTTTTATAGATCCTATACTTAATTTATGTAGTATTTGTTCTTTTATTTCTCTAGGTAATTTTTTAATTATATTTAATGTTAATATTTTTGATTTATTAGGAATAGGTTCATAAAATATTTTATATCCTTTTTCTTCTTCTAATTTATAATAGTTATCTATCTTTTTAATTTTAATTCCCATAATTATTTTCTATTATAGCAGTCATTTCTTCTTGATCTATAGTTTCTATAATAGTTTCCCATATCATAAGGTCTCTTATTATACTAATTTCTGTTTTTTCTATTATCTCCTTTCTAATATCTAAAGGTAGATCTTTTAATTTTATAAGTATGATTTTTAAGATTTCTTTCTCTATTATAGGTTTTCCTATTATTATCGCAAATCTATCTTTTATAATTTTATATTTATTTCCTAAATCTTCTATTATCATGTTATGATCTATGGCTCTGATACCAATTAAGATGGGGGGTACTAAGACCGTCTTCAAAATCTCAAAATTTATTATTTTCGTAAATATTTAATAAATCGCAATAAAATTTATAGAATTCACTATCTCTTGTTATGACTTTTTCTTCAATGATTGTATCTAATTTTTCAATTCTTCTTTCTAGATTGATAATTTCTTTATGTGTATTATTTTCAAATCTAATTGCTTGACTATCTATATAAGTATCTTTATATCTTAATTTTGGATCTAAAAAATCTAAAAAGAAATTTTTTAAATCTTCTTTTAAATAATTTAATTCTCTTTTTGTTGCAATTTTTAGATTAATAAAATTTTGTATAATATCCGGGTTTAAATTTATTAAAGATTCTGAATTTATGTTTTCTTGGGGACCTAATTGAAGTATTTTATACATTATGATGGCTTTTGTTGCAATTTTTATGTGAGAGGGTATTTTTGGAAAGATGGTTATTCAAAGGTTATTCTTAAAACTTTTTAACTTTTTGATGTCTATTCTCACAAATCACCTATTTGAAGTGGCTATGTAGGGGTATTTCCTCTATTTTCTTGCCCATCAAGCAGACGATTTCTTTCAAGAAAAAGCAACACAGAGAAAAGGAAAAAAAGAATGACAACCTTACCAATTCATCTTCCCCTTTCCATGAAATTTCATGAACAAAAATAAATTAATTGATTCTCTTCTATACATATAATCTTTGTATAATCAACTAAAATTAAACAAAAGAAGACATTTAATATGTGGGTGGAGCTGATTTGCGGTTTGGTCCTGTTCTGTTTGCTTATGCTTTACTTGTTCAACGACGATGATCTCCTCGATCTCGATACCTCCAATTTTAATGCCCTCTTCGCCGTCGCCAAGAGGTATAATTTAATCTTTTATTGTTTTGATTATTTTTCTGTAAAATAATCGGAATTTCTGTTCTAATTCTTTTTCTTTCTATTTTTGCAGACTGGAACAGCTTTATTACGGGAGTAAAGTCTACGTTGGGCTTCAAATTCCTGACGCTGATTCCGGTTCTCGACAGAATATTGATATCGTTCTTGTTACTAAGGGGTATTTAGTTCATTTACTAATATTTATTATAGAATTGTATTATATAGAGTTAGTAAACTTGTTCGTTTATTTTAAGAAGATTGATGAGAAAATCAGTAATGTGGGATTGGTGGTGCTGTTTTGTTTGGTAATACTAATATCTGCAGGGAGGCACTGTTGATTTCTGTAATGAATGTATCGGGATTCGTGTCCATCGACAAGAATGGGAATTGGGTTTGCTCTGGAGGACTTGGCAACAAAACTGCGTGTCTTCCAGATCCTGTAAGTTAATTTCTTGTTTCTTTCTTAAAGTTATGTTCGTGTCACTATATGTTTGCAGTCTTAAAATGTCTATAAGATGAACAAATTTACCAAAAATAAATATGATGTTTTATTTATTATTGTGCAATGCAAAATTTGAGCCACGTGAGATAGGGTACCACTATTTTCATCCACACTTTTTATATATCCATCCCATTCTAAGTTCATCCCTATTTAATTTTAAATTTTTTTAAAAAAATACTACTTACATCAACGCCATATTCCAATCTCGTCCTTATTAAATTCATTCATTTAATTACTATATATCCAAATAAATTTTATATATTCATCCTACTTTAAATATATTTCTAGCATTCTAGATCCATATATTCCATAAAAAAATAAACTTTTTTTAAATCAGATGAACGAAATAAAAATAAAGTTGAACTAATTGAACATTATATAAACATATATTATTCGCTTTGTCTATTGAATTTTTGAATATTAGAATGTTTCAAACATATTCATTTAATTTTCTTTGATCTATTAGAGTTCTAGTTAAATATAAATTCTAAAAGTAGGTAAAAAGGTAATTTAATGAAAATAAAAATACGTGAATGAATATAGAGTTATGTATTTTTATTTAATTTTATTTATGTCTATTTCAGTAAATTTACATAGGATTTAAAATGTAATAAAATTTTGTTTTTAAAAGTGGATGTAAATATAAAAAGTGTGGATGTAAATATAAAAAGTGTGGATGGAAATAGCGGTACCCCGTGGGATATTATGGAGGAATTTTCCAAGCCCAACTGGCAGTTAAAAAAAGACTATGTTAAAGAGAAACATGGATTTGGATTAATTGTGAACTGCTGATTTCAATAATCATACTTGTTAACTTTCACCTGCTGATCCCATCCCCACAATCCTGCTTCCGTTAAAGGCAGCTAATAGATCCAACCTGCTACACATTAATTATGTTACTCTGCCTAAATACTATTCTGCAGTTGTTCCTTGCAAGTGTTAGAGCTTATGTTAGTGTTGTTCTGCCATACAGACGGTTGAAACAAAACGGCTAGTTCCCATTCTTGAAGCATACCTTGAACAGAGGGGAGTTGTTCTCCCAGAAGGATATCTTTCTGGCAAAGTTATATGTCCCAATCCAAATTTTAGGTATGCATTGGAACAATTCTTTTTTCATCTGCCTACTAATTTAATCTAACATTGTTAATTACACATACAAATGTTGAAGACTATATCATGTTTCCACCACTGCCTTTTTAACTTGAGTCAGTGATGAATGCAGTTTTCATGATATGAATTATAAATGTTTTATCACTAGCTTGTTTTGAATATTTAAACTGATCATATCTATATAAACTCTGGATTCAGTGCTATCATTGCCAAGAAGCTTTGTATGCCAAAAACCTTTTCTTATTAAGTTTAGAGTGTTGAAGTAAAAATAAGCTATCACAAAATTTAATGGCATCAATTTGCATCTACTTGACAACTTTAATTAGTTTTCTTCTAAATGTCATTTGCAATACTGATTTTATAAACATGGTGTTGTGGAACTCTTAATCTCAAACCGGTTTGACGAAAAATAATCTCGAAACTACATACCAGTACACAAGCTGATAATGGTCATGATCATGTGTAGTTATTTATCTGTATGCCAAAGCTGGGGTACTGTATCAGTCGTGATGTGGCATTATTGAACAACCAATCGTGAAAATATTGTTTAGGGTATCAGTTGTTCATGCTAGATCTTAGCCATTGGATTATTGTATTGAATGATGCTTTATTTTTTGGATTATATGCAGTATGGATTAAAATGACTGCTCAATGTTTTGCTCTAAAATGTCTATTGCACTAAAATCTGAAGAATAATTATTACAATAAATAACTTATTTTTGACTATGTGAAGATGATAGTTTAAGGCAAAACTGTTTCTACTATTTATTTGTCCAGTAAAACTTCATTCTTGGTTATTTAAAATCTCTTTGTTGTCCGTGTTTCTAACTCTGCTGCTTTATCAGTGCCATTGACTCAGACGTTTTTCCACCTGAGGTCATTACATATGACAAGTGGACACAGTTAAAACCCGAGCAAAAAAGTATGCTTTCTGGATGGATCAAAGGTGCTTTTCGCAGTGCAAAGAAAGAAATGCAGGAATCGTTAAGTGAGAAGCTTTGTTCAACCCTGAGCACAGCTCCAATGTGGGATAGGTCTGTTACAGTTTTATCTTGCATTGTTTGATTTATTGGTATGTGACGTTATGTCCAGATCAGTTTCCATGTAGATAGTGGTAAGATTGATAAAGTGTTTGTGTTTCACTTAAATCTGGATGGTGCAGCAGGAATAGGGGTTTAATGTTGTCTCAAGTACGAGTGGATTGCTCTGCAATTGCTTTTAGTCAATATTAGATACTAATGAGTCTCTAATGCTGTGCTGCTTGATAATCTTGTTGGAGAATGCATTTTTTGAGTTTTTACACGAGAATGAAGTTATTACATAGAGGAAGAGAGAACGTAAAAGAACAGCTTTCAGATTATCTTGAATAGAGTAATTACTTTTTTCCACAGATAAGCAAAATGAAAATCCACATAAACAAAAAGAATGGCTGTTTTATAAAAGAAAGGCATGTGAATTATCAACAGTCTGTAAGAAGCAAATATGCAGTTGGGACTTGGGAAAGATTACAAAGAAGGAATGCTTTTATGCTTTATTAATGGGTCAAATTCTTGGGTTCAATAGGTGTATAATTCTACTTCTTGGTCTACCGTGCCTTTTAACTATCACAGAAATGAATATTCTCATTTAAATTGATATTATGTCTGACTAGTATTCTTTATCCTTGCTTGCTTTGAGATTATGCAAGTTGCCTTACAATGTATCCTGGGAGAATTCATGGAATTCAAAGGCAAACAAGATGATCTTCAGGCATTAATAAATATCAGGAGATCAAAAGTTAGAAGTCTGATTGTGCAGAAGACGAGCATGTTTGGTTTTGGTATCCCCACTTACTATTGCTCATATTTTACATTTGAGTTTAGAATACGTGCTTTTCCTCTGAACTTTGTGTGTGAGTATATATTGTTAAACAGTGATATGTGCCTGTGTGTTAAATAATTTGCACAACACTTGCTATTGGTCTCTGAGTTTTGTCGGTAGAGATTCATGCACAACATAAGAGAAGTGAAATGTTATGGGGTCTTAACATTCGTCATTTCTGTCCTATCATTCGACATGGCTTTGTGCTGCATTCTCTTCCAGCCTCTATATTTATTATATACCACTAAAATTCATGGATGTAAAGGACTAAAGACTAATATGAACAACTCCTTGATGCATTTCCTTTCGTAGGAATGCCATTTGACAAATCTTTAAATTTTTATTTTTTATTTTTTAAATTTCAATAAGATTTAGGTTTGCATTTTAGCGAGAGTTGTGTGCATGTCTATTGATTCATTATCTGACTGTGCCTTTCTTGTCCGCCTTATACAGCTCGTTCCACACTCCAAGTTTTGTACTCTCCGCGTGATTATCGCAATGAAGGGGCTGCTTCTTCAGAGTGGAAAGAAGCAATGGTGAGGTCGAGCACTGAGGTGGTATTTCAGCCTCAGAATTCTACGAAAGTGCACAAATATAAGCTGTCTTCAGTTATTTCCATGTCATTGAGCGCCTGAAAGTGAGTAATGGAAGTATGCACGATACAACATCTTATGATGTGTATTATGTAAATCTTTATTTTATATTATTCTGTAGATTTGAAGTTTATTCACCCTTCTTGAATATGTGAATTGTAAAAGATTTGCGCATTGCTGGAGTTTGTGCAGCTACGTACCAAGGGATCAGCATATCACCCTCTATGTTTGTTTTCACCATGATTCTGTAATGTCGACCTTGCCTCTGCTTGCAGTATCTAAATGGCGACAATCCCTCGGGATTTGGATTGGGGAAAGAATAAAAGATGACATTTTCAAAATACATACCTTGTAAACAAGGTCATTCATAACTTTTTGTCAATGTATAACAAATGCCCAATATGGAAAACTCATGCATATTACAATGTCATAACTAATGAGTCACACACTCGACAGGTACATAATTTGTACTTATATGTAGATGAATCTCATTTATTATCTCAAAGTCATTTTAGTAAACTAAGCTCGGGTCGAACTAAACATATCCAAACCATGAACATTGGACATTGATGTCGTTTCATGTCATGTTTTTCATTAAAGCCTTGTTTGATAGAAATTAAAATCTAGATTTTTATCAAAATAAAAGTTAACAATTAATTTTAACTACATATTTTATGGGATCAACAACTTTTCAATAGCACATATCATCAATTTTTATCAAAATCTAATAAAAATCTGATTTTAATCTCTATCAAACATGGATTAAGTACCAAACTAAATCTTTGTATATCATGCTCCATTTGGTTAAGCTAAAAACGTTGATTAAAATTTAAGTAAAAATCAACAATTAAATTTATTCACAGATTATGGGTTTCACAATTTTTAAAACACACATTCTATTAGTCATATAGCTTCCCATTTGTTATGGCATGGTCCTTTTATGACAAGACATTGAGGCACAGTTGTCACTACTTGATCCCAACAAATAATTGCATAATCGGTGAATTCAAGGACCGCAATTTTCACCTTCTTTTCCTCCGAGTAGTTGTGGCAATCAAATATCAATTCGACTTTCTTTTCCCACTCCATGTAGGCTTCCAGATCACTTCTTCATTTGAATGAAGGAATGATCATTTTGATGTTGCACATACTATAAGCTACATCTCCAATAGGTTCTTTTCCTCTCTTTTCATGCATAACTCATCTATCCCGCATTCTCCCTATCTCGGCATCCACTAATGTACCCTCATCAATGTCATTGTCTGCTTCATATTTTACATGATTCTCCAGCATTGGATCCCGCCTAACTTGCTTCCTTGCATTGAGAACTCCTCTATGTAAATTGGCAAGCAATGAGTATTGTCTTTCCATCCATGCCTATTGTCTATCCAACATATCTCTAACATCTTCAAACAACCTCTCAAACCATGGAATCAACTCTTCCGACATGTTGACTTGGTTGTTGTTCCTTCTTGATGTGGAATCTGTTGGGAATTTACTTAAACATGTACAGCGGAAATATAACAATTTTCAATTCCTACCGAGGATCTACTTTGTGTTTAGATAGAAATTGTGATATAGATTTTACCTTTTGTGAAATCTGCAAACTCTTTTGCTATTCCTTCTGTTTCAGCAATCCTAATCTGCCTCCCATAGTTGTCCAATTGTCCAACCTCTAATAGTATCCAAACAGAGAACAATGTAGAGAGAAAACCAGGATTTTGTTTCTTGTGCTAGCAAGTAGAATAATGAAAATCTCTACAACTTCAAAACCTTAGCAACTTATATATATAAGCCCAAACAGGCTTGGCCCGTCCCTTAAAGTTAACCCGATCTAATATTTAATTAATCCAATTAATTAAATCCGGTCCATGAATTAATTAATCTTATTAATTAATTCGGGCCTAATAATAAGTAACCCAATTAATTAATTATTCAACGATTGTCAATTAATTAATTGCCCTATTTAATATGACCTTTCACCCACCCCAAACCTCACCTATAAATGCCCCCTTCACTCATTTGATTTTTCACACCAAAAACACTTTCAATTTGCTTTCAAACTTGAGAGAAAAATAGAGAGCTTGGGAGAGAAAAGGAAGGTGGTTTTCAAAGTGTTTTCTAGAAGTTTTAAGTGTGGGCAAAAATATTTTGCAAAAAGGTTGTTGTGATTTCAAAATGTGTTTTCAAACAATAAAGGAAGGTCCAAACATCCAAACTTCGTCAAAGTTTTTGAAGTTCATCAAAGTTTTTCAAAGTTCTTTTCAAAGTTCATCAAGCATCAAATTGAGGTAGGTAGAGGTGCATAAAGTTGTTATACGTGTTTAAGTTATAATTTCTAGCAAGTAATGTTCTATGTTAAATGCTAATGTTGTGTGCCAAATGGTATCGTTGGTTCGGCATGTGCCTTTCATGTCAAATGGTTCCATCGGTACGGCATACATTTGAAGGTTAATGTTGTGTGTCAAATGGTATATTCGGTTCGGCATGCACCTTTCATGTCAAATGATTCCGTTGGTACGACATACATTTTCATGTCAAATGGTACCTTCGGGTACGACATGTTTTATTGAAGTTCTAATGTTAATTGTTATGAAATGCTTAGCTTAATCATGATTACACCTATGACGCCTATTGAGTTTTCAACTCACGGGCTTCTACCCTATATCTACAGATTAAATGTTGATGCACAAAGTTGGATGATGGAAGAGATGGAAGGATATGCAATAAGCCTATGGGAACCCGGTGAACAAGTGATTTAAATTTAAAGTCTTAACGTTTCAAATGTTATTTCCAACGTTATTTCTTTTGAGTATTTTGAACAAGTCATGATTTCATCAAATAAATTATATTTCGTTATTTTGGAAAGTTATAAAGTGTTTTAATTCAATATCTTTCAAAAAGAATGTTTGTTAAGATTTAAGCTTCCGCTAAGATATGTACACTTGTTACTAAATCACCGGTTAAGTTAAGTAAAGTAAGTAGCGTCCCGGTCCACTAGGGATTGGGGCGTTACATATATTCCGCACTTTAATTCTCTTGATAATTTGACATGGAAGATCTTAACAACAAAGAAAAGTTTTTTTGATATATCAAGATTCTTGAAGTTTCAATTTTCTAACAATATAGCCTTTTCCAACATTTTGCACTGTCAAGAGTAAAATAGAGGAATTTAATTAGGACTATAGCAATGCCTAATTTTCGAGAATGTTGTAGTTAATGAACATGTAAAGAACAATGGGTTCTTCTATTGGATCCCGCATCAGTATTCTGTAGTTTGAACACGGTGTTGTTAAATGTGTTGCATCATTTGTTAACCACTATCGAAATGAAATTTTGACAGACCTTTGATGATGTAGAATAAAATTTCTTTGCACGATTTCAAATGAACCCTTATACTAATCCGAAAAAAAAGATCGACCATGGCTTTTTACAACACTTCGCTTCGATTTGAATAGCCAAATTACATCATGATCAACGTCCAACTACCGATGTTTCTGAAAGCAAACATGTAATGAATGGTGAATTCTTCTACTGAATCCTTGCATCACTATCCTATAGTTTGAGCACATTGTTGTTGAATGTGTTAATTATTTTTCCAACCATTAGAAAAAATGGACCTTCTACAATGGACAGTAAAATTGTATAGACAATTTTCTTATGAATTCTAACTTAAATCCTCAAACATGCTAAAAATTTAATCCGCTCTCGCATTCGAAATCATAAATTCCCATATCAAATCACCACAGCTTTACCAATAATATAAGATGTTCGAGAGTAATCTAAAGAAACTTCAGAAAACTTTGCTGTAATTTTTCTTGTATTGCTGAAGAAGTAGGGTAAAGTTTATATACAGATACATACACGGCTAGCCCTATTGTTTAGGCATTCTATTGATGGTAGACTTCTAATGTCCTTAGACCTGTTTACCATAATAAACTATACTAATATATTACAGCATATATTGTGTCAAACTAAAATAAGGAAAGTAGATTATGTTCCAATATACCCCGTCAAGAAGGAGGACGGAAGGACGCCAATCTTGGACCAAATGCTGGAGAGTTTGGAGCTGGGAACTGATTTTGTCAAGTTGTCAGCTAACTGATCAGAGCCAGAGACATGTGAGATGCGAAGCTTGCCATTCTAAACCTTGTCGCGAACAAAGTGGAAGTCAAGAGTGAAGTGTTTCATGCGAGAATAAAACACTGGATTGGCGCATAGGTAGGTGGCGCCACCATTTTCTGAGTAGATAACAGGAGTAGTGGGTAAGAAGTAGCCGATTTCATAAAGGAGAGCTTGGAACCAGGTGACTTCAGCAATCGTAGCAGCAATGGATCGATATTCAGCCTCTGTGGACGAGCGGGCAACAGTACTCTGTTTCTTAGAGCTCCAGGAGATTGGATTAGAGCCAAGAAACACAATGTAGGCACCAGTGGAGGTCCGGTCAGTGATGTTGTAGCCCCAATCAGCATCAGAAAATGCATGAAGAGAGAAAGGAGAATTCTTCTGAAGTAGAAGCCCATGATCAGCAGTGCCATGTAAATACCGTAAGACACGCTTGAGGGTAGACCAGTGGACTAAAGTAGGCGAGTGCATGAATTGGGAAAGCTTGTTGACAACAAAGGCCACATCTGGTCGGGTCAATCCCAGATCCTGTAAAGCACCAAGGATAGAACGATAATCAGAGGAATTTGCCAGAGGTTCACCTTCATGCAGAGCTGGGACATGAGAGGTTGGCATGGGACTGACAGCCGACTTCGAGGACGACATACCGGTGTGTTCGAGGAGGTCAAGAACATACTTACGCTGGGATAGAAACAGACCTTGTGCTCCAGAAATGACCTCCATGCTAAGAAAGTAAGAGAGATCACCCATATCTTTAATTGAAAACCTATCAGCAAGCTTCTGAATACAAGCGGCTATAGAGGAAGAGGGGTTACCAGTTAGGATAATGTCATTGACGTAGACAGGGAGAAAAAAGTACCGCAGACCGCTAGCGGAGAAAAATAGGGAGGCATCAGCTCTGGAATTTTGAAAACCAATACTAACAAGGAACTGCTTGAGTTCAGAGTACTAGGCACGAGGGATCTGTTTGAGACCATAAAGGGACCGTTGGAGATGACACACATAATCTGGAAATTGTTGATTAACAAAACCTGGGGGTTGCTGCATATACACATTTTCAGACAAGGAACCATGTAGAAAAGTATTATTAACATCCAGTTGTTTGAGATGCCATCCATGTATAACGGAGAGAGAAAGGATCAGACGAATGGTCGAATTTTTTACGACCGAACTGAAAGTATCACAATAGTCCAGCACGGGGCGCTGAAGAAAACTTTTGGCGACCAGGCGTGCCTTAAACTTATCCAAAGATCTATCTGTTTTCCGCTTAATGCGAAAGATCCACTTGCAACCAATGACATTGTGAGGGGAGTCACGAGGCATAAGGGTCCAAGTCCTATTTTTAATTAGCGCGTTGTATTCATCACACATGGCGAAACGCCAGTTCTGATGTTTCATGGCTTGAATGGTTGTGGTTGGCTCTCGAGGAAATTGGCAGGCATGGGAGGAGGCAAGAAGGGCGATTTTGCTTCTGGTAATCATGGGATGAATAGTCCTGGGGCGTGGAGGTGGAGCAACCGGCTGATTAGGAGGGGAGGGAGGTGTAGGGGAGATGGCGATGGGAGGGGAAAAAGTGACATGGCTGTATCGTTAGGAGGCTCATTGGCGGAAGGTGGAGGAGAGTGAAGAAGGTGAGTAAAGCGACGAGTGGGTTGCAAGTGATCTGGGGAGTTGGGGGAAGGTGTGAGATGGGGAGAAGAGAGTGATGGTGTGGACGAGGAAGGACTGGGAACAGGTGTACAGGTGCTTGGAATAAGTGTAGCAGCGGGAAATGACTGTAGTGTGGAGTTGGTGAAAGCGGATGGGGACCCGGAGGAAGGGCAGTGAAGGGTGGGGAGTTGGGGCCGGATATAGGGGAAGAGGAAAGGGAGGAAGGGAGAGGTGAGTGCAATGCAGCGGCCGGAGGAATGGAGGGTAGAGAATGCCCACCAATGTGAGGGCCTCTTGATATTGTGGCCACAAGGGAAGAAGAAAAAAAGGGATTACCAGCGTCTGATGATGGAGAGGGAGGTCGTGAAGGGAAAGACATGTTCGACAAATTTGACGTGACGACTAGTGTATACACGACCAGTGGAAATATGGAGGTAGTGGTAGGCACTCCGTGAGAGACTGTAGCCAAGGAAAACACACGGTTTGGCGCTGGACTTAAGCTTGTGAGAAGTATACGGGCGGAGCCAGGGATAGCAAAGGCACCCAAAAACCCGCAGTTTCGAAAAATTTGGGGGGGGACTGATAGAGCTTTTCATAGGAGGTGAGATAGTGAAGGTTGATTTTAGGGAGGCGATTGATCAGGTAAGTGGCTATGGTGAACGTATAAGGCCAGAAATTTGTTGGAATGGAGGCGTGTTAGAAGAGTGCCAAACCAGTTTCGACAATATGGCGATGCCGCCGCTCCGCATAGCCATTGTATTCCGGGGTATGAGGAGGAGTAGTGAGATGACTAATGCCATTTTCATAGAGATAGGAGGTGAGAGCAATGTATTCGCCACCATTGTCGGTAAATAATGTGGTGATGGAGGCACTAAATTGTTTTTCAACAAGGCCACGGAAGCGAATGAAGGTGGCACGAACATCCAATTTTTTCTTTAGGGGGTAGAGCCAAACATATTTAGTGAAATGGTTAATAAACACAACGTAGTACTTGTACCCATCGGTAGAAATGATCGAGGATGTCCATAAATCAGAGAAAACAACTTGTAATGCAATAGAACTGGACACAGTAGACGTGGAAAAAGGTAATTTATGACTTTTATTGCAGTCGCAAGAATTACAATTAGATAACGAATGTTTAAATGGCAATAAAGACAAACACTTGCTAGATGCTAAATGACATAAAATCTTGGGGTTGGGATGTCCTAAGCGGAGATGCCAAGTGTCAAGGTTGGTCGAGGTAGAGGAAAAGGCGGACACTGGGGCAGGCCGGGTGAGGGAGAGTGCGTACACGCCATCCTTAACTGGACCGCGCAGGAGTGGAGTTCCGGTCTGCGGATTTTTGACAATAAGGGAGTCGGGTAAGAACTCAATGCTAGTATTATTGTGGGAGCAGAATTGAGAAACTGAGACTAAGTTGCGTGTAATATGGAGAACAAACAAAATATTGGACAAATGAAATTTAGATTGATGAGACTGAAAGTGAGTGTGACCAATGTGCGTGATGTGTAAACCATTATCGTCACAATTTGAATGTCGTTAATGCCGGAGTAGGTGGAGTGGAGAGAGAGATTGCCAAGATCATTTGTAATGTGATGGGATGCGCCAAAGTCAAGAAGCTAATCCTGAGGTGGCGAGGCTGAAGAGTGAGCAGCAAAGTTGGCTTGGTGATGTCGCGGTTGTAAGGCAGAAATGGAGCTGGAGTTGACTGGGGAATAACGATGGAGGTACAGTGTTTTGCTGAATGACCTTGTTCCCTACAGAGTTGGCATTTGCTAAGGTATGGGCGAGTTGCGAGGTTGGAGTTATTGGAGCTGTGAGGACGGGAATTGTTTGGGAATGAACGATGCTGGGGAGAGTAGGTGGTCCGAGAGTTATGGCTTGGCCATATGGCGGTGGGATTGCGAGAAACAAAATTGGCTGTGACAGGCTGGAAAGGAGAGGATGAGGCAAATGAATGGGTTTGAAGTTGGGATTCCCTGGTAACAAGTTTTTCGTGTAGTTAATCAAATGTGATGGACGTATCACCAGTACGAACGGCTTCTGATAGACCATTGAATTCAAACCCAAGCCCGCGAAGGATGTGAAGAACCAATTCATCAGGATCAGGAGAAGAATTCATGAGGCCTAAATTGTCAACAATACTCTTAACCCCATATATATATATTCTTTTATAAAGGTATCGCCTTTGTAAAGATTACCAAGTACAGATTTGAGGTGCATAATACGACCACGAGAGGGTCTAGCATAGGTATTGTTGATTGTAACCCATGCTTCACGTGAAGTCTGTGTCGCAGCAATGAAAGAAACCAGATTCGGGGAGAGAGAGAGAGAGAGAGAGCTGACAATGACATTGATGAGGAGTTTATCCAGGCGAATCCATAATGAGTGTTCAGGGTTGAGGACGGTTTTGGTGTTTTCTACTGTCATGGATTTTGCTGGACAGGGAAAGGTGCCATTGACGAAGCCTAGCAAATCAAAACCAACGAGTAAGCTGTGGAATTGGATGTGCCATGCAGGAAAATTTGTTGGGGGTGAGTTTTATGGGAATCTGGGCGTGGGCGTTGATGACAATGGGGGGATTTGGGACAGTGGGAGAAGATGGAGTCGGCTGGTTGGTGTTGATGGGTGTTTGGTTGGTGGTATTAGTGTTGGAGGATTCCATTGAGGCCATGATCGAAGCTTGTTAGGCGTATAGCTCTGATACCATTAAGAAACTTCAGAAAACTTTGATGTAATTTTTCTTGTATTGCTGAAGAAGTAAGGTAAAGTTTATATACAGATACATACACGGTCAGCCCTATTGTTTGGCATTCTATTGATGGTAGACTTCTAATGTCCTTAGACCTTTTTACCATAATAAACTATACTAATATATTACAGCAGATATTGTGTCAAACTAAAATAAGGAAAGTAGATTATGTTCTAATATAATCTTGTGATGATGAACATTATTCATCATCATTCATAGCAAAGTATATATATTTTGACTATTGCGTCATCCAAAATGTATTTTTATATATACATTGCAATTATACAGTAACCAATATAAAAATTATGAAAGAAATAACCTCTTATGGTTGATAGAAATCAATGAGCAAAAGATGTAACATAAGGTCAAAACTTCAATAGTCATCAATGTAGTTAAAGAAATCAAAACGAAAATTGGTTTTTGAGCACCAATGACAAATTTTGCAGGCAAACGCTCACCTACTGATTGGAGAGACAATAATATGGCTTTTGTAGCTGGGGTGGCACAAGATATATATAAATGAGTACAATAATCACACTAATAAGTGTATTTTATACACTTATTTGGGCCATTAAATGAGATTAATTGTTATAAATTTTGATGGCTTCTGGTTTAATTAGCTTTTAATTATATTTGTTAGGTAAAACTCGAAGCAAATTGATGGAATTGAAAGAAATGAGCGAAAAAGGCAAAACGAAAGAAATTCAAAGTCCGGGACCAAAGTGCAAACATGCAATAGTTGATTCGGACAATAAACAATGATTAAAGATCACATATGATCAATTGGATTAAATTGGAGGTCAAAGGAGTGAAGTACAGTTGAAATATTTTTCACAAATCAATTTCCAACCGAAAAAGTTTTACTACAGATTTTTTAGTCTCAGATTTGGATTTGGAAATTTTTTTTTAAACAAGAATTGTAGCCCTTTGAGTTATATTTCTAACCTACTTTAAATCATCTCAATCAAATAACTAGAAATAAAGTTATGACAAAAATATCGAAGGCTGATCAAGGATGAAGCGAATGAACCAGTGCATGTGCGCAAGACCCTGTTATCACCAAATCTAAGTGCTAGAATGTTATGCAACATGCGCAGTGTTAATTCTGGAACCAAGCTTGCAATTTTCTACTATAACTCAAATTCCATTTTAATTCAAATTCTTTACGTGTTTAGCTTGATTTTTGGACTCTGATAAATATACAACTTGGCAAAAACATTGGGAAACTCTTTCTTGCCTCTTCATACTCATTAATAACATAAAATTCATCAAAAATAAGAGGTCAATTGATCACTTTTGAAAGAGAAGACCAAACCCTAGCACGAATTGAAGGTCAATTACATCAAGAAATTGAAGATTTCAACTTGGACTTGAAGATCAATATCTTTTCATTATTTCATGATTCGGGTGATATTTTTCTTGTTATTCTTTTTGTAATTTATATAAAAGCATGCTAGACGAGATCCATTTTTATATTAGATGAGATGAACACTATTGTTTATTTGTTTAAAATTCAAGACTGGTAATTTAGTTTATTTCTTACATTTCTTGATTAATTTTGCTCACTCACTACATTATTTAATTATTTCGTCAATTATTAGATAATTAATTAATTGTTTAGTGTTAAAAGACTCACAATAAGTTTAGAATGTGACAAAATTAACATATGTGCAATAAATGTTAGGAATAACATTATCACGTGTGCAATCATATAGATAATCTAAAGTTTAATGCATTCTAGTCATTCAAATTTGAACTAGAAAGATTCGGGTTATGACTGGAATAAATTTAATTTTTTTTTGGAAAAGAAATTTAAATACATTAGATTTATCGATTGTCATGAATGCTTTAACGGAACTAGATTACAATTCAATAATTGAAATAGATAGCAATAGATGGATTTGAAATCCAACACAATTATCCATAATTTGATGCAAAAATACTTTTTACCATATTCTTAAACAATTTAGCATAAAATCAAATAAAAATCTCTCTTTTGTTTATATAATTCGAATTCCATACAAAAATAGCAAACTTGAATTTAAATTTATTCTCTGTGGGACGATTCTCTCAACTCACTAATTTTATTACTCATCAATGCTTTTAAAATTATACCGAACAAGTTTTTGGCGCTATTGCTAGAAAATAAAACATTTAATTTGAGTTTATTAGTTTATATAGTATTCAAAAAAATTCTTTTATTTTGTTTTAGGGCTATTATTTACACATCTAATTTCTCTCGTTTGATTTTGGCAATGTATACAAGATTATGAAGAAATTGAGCTCCTACCATTGGATCTCGAGATCGAAAGGACCCTCAAGTAACAAAAAATAGAACAAAAATAAGTGAAAAAATGGTAGAAAATCAACAACAAAATCAAAACCAAATTCAATTACCACCAGTTCCACCAAGAGCAATTGCCAATGATGGCGAAGTTTTAGTACAAGATTATGTTAATCCCATCCAAGTTCCTATGCAACTTAATATTATTTATCCACCTTTTAGGGAGACCAACTTCCACTTCAACCAAATATCATTAACTTATTTTAGAATCATCAGGACATCAAGTTCTGTGGAAGACCAACTAAAAATCCACACAAACACATACAAGCCTTTTTTATGCTTCATGGGGTGATCAATCATGAAGGCATGTCAACTGATGCTTTTTAACTATGCATAGCTCATACTTTAAAGGAAGGTATACAAGAATGAATACACTCACTACGTCTTGGCTATTTAGGCTTGTATTCTGAATACCAAAATATGGTCGACACTTCCATAGAAAGATCAATATTAGATATTCTCATAGGCCATTTCTTAGATCTTTTTGAGAGAATTACAGAAGATTAGTCTATGTTGCTATCTACAAGAGAAACTCCGAGAAAAAAATAGCGACTATTCACAACATAGATGCAGTTACATCATTAGCAGCCCAGTACTTTTTAAACCGTCGTATCAACTCATCTAACATATTGACTTGATTGTTGTTTGATGTAGAATCATCTCTGTCAGACATCCTAAATCTATTGTAGTATGTGTCTCATGTGTTTATGCTTGTGTATCACTCAGATTAGCTTTTGTCCCTTTAATAGTTTCACTATTTCTACCTTTTTTCACTTAATGCTTTCGTCCAACTGCTTCAAACAACTAATTTAGATCGAATCAAGTCTTATTCTCGTAGAATTCAAACTGGAAGGTAAGTGAGAATTGTAACTTAGAAGACTCAAGAAGAAAGAAAAGAAGAAGCAATTTTTTTGACAACGTTGAATGGGAACAATTTTAATTCAAGGAAGTAGTTCTTAAATTTTGGGTTGGACAAGACTGATATATGTATACACACACATTTGACTTAAAGATGAATTGTACGTTACTAGTAATTTTCGAAATAAAAAATAATAATTTTTTCTTTGAATTTTGGATTTTATTTTTTCGATTTTTTTTAAAAAAAAAACTTCTTTCAACTCGAAAATTTGAATACGATACCAGCAGAAGAAACTGAAACTGATTTGGGTGCTAAATTAGCACCAAAACAAATTTTGAATTTTTTTTTTTTTGGAACTTTTATGGATTAAGGACTCTAAGAACGAAGAACGCGAACAACACAAAAAGGGAGAAGAATTGAAAAAAAAAAACAAAGACTTAAACAAAAAAGGAAAAGGATATAACCTTGATTTCTGGAGTCCAAACTCTGATACAAACTGATGCGAATCCACATAGTAATAGTAGCTATGAAACCCACACGAGATTGATTCAAATCCAAGGAAGCCAATAAATCAAATTCTGAATTTGACCCAAATTTTTTTTACCAAGCAACCAACACAATCGCCGACAATATGTTGACTTCTTGATTACAAAATTTAAGAATCTCAACCGGATTGTTTGAACGCCACAAGAAAATAATTCTTGATAATTTCGGGATTTGTTCAATGAAGAGCAAGAAATTAATATGAATGAATGTTGTCTTTACAATGAAATAATGAGTCATATTTATAGAAAACTCAATAAAACCCAAGCATAAACGAAATGAAAGTCTAAATATTACAAAAGTTACCAAAAATAGAGTTTTAACATAATCAGAAGATTATACGAATTTGGAAAAATTGCGTCCGAAATTTGAACTATGCGGCTGCATAGTACTAACCAATGTAGTCACATAGTAATGTGTGTGTATATATTGTTATAAATTGGAAAGAAAACTAGAGAGAAAAAGAGAAAACAAAAGAAAAGTCAATAAACTATTGCATTTTGTTAAGAACCAAAACCTCATATTTATAGGGGAGAATTATGATTACAAGGGATACAACAGTCTTAATGACTAGGGCTGCAAGGGTATAAAAGTCATTCATAAAAACTACTATATTTATAACATTACTCTTTGAATGACTATTTACACAATAACTATCTCATTGGAGTCTTGTTTAGCAAAAAATTCGATGAGACAAAAATGTCAACAAATGAAAAAAGAGTACAAATAATTTGGAGTAATAAACTATTGCCTCATTAAAATCTTGTCAATAAAATCTAGTGGGACAAAACTTGATAGAAGAAAAAAAGAGTATAACTACTCTCCCTAATTTCAGTTCTTGTATCAATCCATCATTGTCTTGTACATCAATATCATCAATATTGCAATTTCTGGTGAAATATGTCTCATGTTATCTTGTACAGTTTTAAATTACACCATCTTCATGAGATATATTTTACCAACCTTTGATGATTGTAGTGAAGTGATGATTCGAAATATAGATCTTGTCCATCTCTTCGGGAGCCTAATACGTGTAGGACTATTATTCCGAGGGTAAATGTCTTGTATGAAATTGACATTTATCACACGAAGAAAATGTTTCATTAAAACCTTATTAAGAAAAACTTTGTGGCAAAAATCCTAATAAAAGGAAAAATAGTATATTATTCTTTTGAGTACGCTATAAAAGTTGCCTCATCAAAAATCATGTCAAGAAAATTCAATGGGACAAACTTTAATAAAAGGAAAAAGAGTACAATGTATATTTACTACCCATCATGATAATATCACTAAAATTATGCTTCAGACATATTAAATCCTTCAAGAATACTATTAGATTTATGTAAGATAAGTTGACTATAATAACATTTATTATATGCTTATCAAATTTTATGCATTGTCATGCTAACAAGATAGAGACCTGTGATTACATCCACCACATGATAACTTATCTATTTATACCAATCTTCGCGATATTTATTATGTAAAGAGTCGTACATTCCATATTACGGCTTTACTTTTTCCATTTTCATTTCGCATAAATATATACCTTTATGTGTTCAGACTGTAGATCTAGAAACTTCGCATTTGATGTGATCCGGGAAAGGCAACCACTTGGCCGAGCTTTGGAGTCCAAAAGGTCGAAGTCAACAAGCCAAAGACCAAGTTTGGTGAAGGGGGTCGAGGGTCGAAAGCAATTGGATCAACACAAAATGGAGGGTGGACGAAGGAAGCAACCGGGATAACCAAGCGACCGCTTTGTTATCCAGTGAAGTGGTCGCTCAATCGTCTACCGGAAATGGAAGGAGTAAAATTGACCTTCTAAGCGACCGCTTGGAAAATAACTAAGCGACTGCTTAGAACAAAACAGAAGTCGAATTTTCTATTTTTAGCGAGATTGTTTATTTAGACTATAATTCTTATTTTTAGTAATTTCTATATTCTAGGACTCTTAAAATTCGTTATTTCCATATTTCCTAGGTTTAGTATAAATATGAATTTTAATCTCATTGTATGAAGAACCTTTTGATATGAATTAAAATAAAGTTTTTGCTTTTTTCCTTTGTTCTTCCATGGACAATCCTTATCGAACTTATCAAAGATGAGTAATCTTTGTGGCGTTCAAAACATTGGATTGTGGGTTCTTTAATTTGTGAGCAAGGGGTTCATTGCATTATCGTTATCTTTGGGTTACTTGTTTCATCTTGTTGGGTTCAAAATCCAAAACTATCCGAGCGAGATTTCGAGGCTTTGTGATCAAGAGGTCGCTTGTTTAATATACCTTTGGTTGCTTGGTTCAATGTTTAGAGGTTAAATCCTAAACTTTGGTCGTATTTGGGCGTTCTTGGGATCCGGTTCATTCTCCTGTGCGTTCGATAGCGTTCGTGCTAACCCGGTTCGATAGCGTTCGTGCTAACCGGGTTCATGACTCTATACAAAAAATTCAAACTCTAATTGAAGAACCACTTTCTTGAATTTAAAACGTCCAATCAAAGTTGTCCAGTTCAAGTCCTTTGAGTCTTTGAGTCAAAATGAGTGATAGGATGCATCGATGAGAAATGATGTTGGTGGATATGGGGAGTATGTTGGATAGGATGGATGAGAAATCGAATAGAATTTATAGGGATCAATGTGATGATGTGTTTAATGTGAGTAGTCGGGAGAGACGGGAACATAGGAATTTTGGTGGAGATGGTGTTAATCGAAGGATGGGAGGTGTAAAAACGACAACTCCAAAATTTAAGGGTAGAAGTGATCCAAATGCGTACGTGGCGTGGGAAGAAAAGATTAAAGTAATGTTTGAGCGCTATAATTACTCCGAGAAGAAAAAGTTGAAGTTGGTTGTGAGCTCATTCGTAGACTATGTTGTGATTTGGTGGGATCAATTAACAACATCTATGCGAAGGTGTGGTGAGAGGAGTATTGAAACTTGGGATGAGTTGAGGAGTATTATGAGGAAGCGTTATGCGCCTAATCATTTTTGTAGGAAGGATTGGCGTGATCGGGAATGTTGGGATGAGCCAGAAGATATAGTAGAGTTAGGTATTCAAGGGAAGAGAAAGTATCATTTGTGAAGCATGTTGGTAGTACGTCAAGCAGAAGGACTAGCACGATTATGAGCATGCCCTCTCAGAGCTTTGTGACTCCATTAGTCAAAGGGATAAAGAAAAGAGCTCGAGAGAATATAGTAAGATGGTTGGTTGTGAGAAAAAATGAGAGATGCCACAAGAGAGTGAAAATCAGGAAGGAAAGGTGGAGTTGCAAAATGAAACTGAAGAAGAATTTTCGGAGGGAAATAAGGAGTTGGAAGTGAGCTTAAATGGAAAAGAGGCTGAAGTTGAGGAGGCCGTGGTGAATACTAACAATTTCCTCCCTATTTTGAATTATTCTATTTTGCAAGTCATCGATGATTCAGCTCCAGAAAATACTTCCATTGAAACACCAACCGACTCAGGGATGGAGCATCAGTTGCAACATGTGGAAGAAACTCACCAACAATACTACCACTTGGTCCCAATAAACAATCATGTTGAATTACCACCCGTTCCAGGCAATGTTCATCAGTTGGTGTCACAACAGTTGGAAATCTCTTCACTACCAAAAATTGACTTTGTGATTCCCGAGGAGACAACGAAATTTCAGGGGCATTGGAAGGATTTCTTGTGTAATGGGTTGAATTTCTATTATCTGTCAAATATTGACTTCGTGATTCCCGAGGAGACGATGGAGTTTCAAAGGCACTGGAGGAATCTTATATGCAAAGAGCTGAGTGAAATAGATGATCAGAACGGTAATAATGGCACATTGGAAGTGATACTAAAACAAACGCATGAGCTAAGTAATGCAAGGAAGATGCATGGATATTCATCAAATGAAGTTGTTCTTGGAGCATTTCAAACTTACAGAATTAAGAAGTTAAGGCAAGAGCACTTTGATCAGTGCGTTGGAGATTGGGTTTACAATCGGAGACGGCATATTTGAGGCAAAAGGAGGTCCAAATTGCATCCAAGAGGAGATGGACCGGTCCATGTGTTTGAGTTGATTAGAGGCAAGGGCTATAATTTGAGCATTCAAGGTTTGGATTCGAGGACGAATCATTTTGAAGAGAGAGAGGGGATGATGTGAACCGGGATAGGAAACCACTTGGCTGAGCTTTGGAGTCCAAAAGGTCGAAGTCAACAAGCCAAAGACCAAGTTCGGTGAAGGGGGTCGAGGGTCGAAAGCAATTGGATCAACACAAAATGGAGGGTCGACGAAGGAAGCAACCGGGATAACCAAGCGACCGCTTTGTTATCCAGTGAAGTGGTCGCTCAATCGTCTACCGAAAATTGAAGGAGCAAAATTGACCTTCTAAACGATCGCTTGGAAAATAACTAAGAGACCGCTTAGAACAAAACTGAAGCCGAATTTTCTATTTTTAGCGAGATTGTTTATTTAGACTATAATTCTTATTTTTGGTAATTTCTATATACTAGGACTCTTAAAATTCGTTATTTCCATATTTCCTAAGTTTAGTATAAATATGAATTTTATTCTCATTGTATGAAGAACCTTTTGATATGAATTAAAATAAAGCATTTGCTTTTCTCCTTTGTTCTTCCATGGACAATCCTTATCGAACTTATCAAAGATGAGTAATCTTTGTGGGTTCTTCAATTTGTGAGCAAGTGGTTCATTGCATTATCATTATCTTTGGGTTACTTGTTTCATCTTGTTGAGTTCAAAATCCAAAACTATCCGGGTGAGATTTCGAGAATTTGTGATCAAGAGGTCGCTGGTTTAATATACCTTCGGTTGCTTGGTTCAACGTTTAGAGGTTGAATCCTAAACCTTGATCGTATTTGGGCGTTCTTGGGATCCAGTTCATTCTCCTGTGGGTTCGATAGCGTTCGTGCTAACCGAGTTCGCGTCAGCATTTCTCTAGTAAATTCAATTTTACTAAGATCACGTCCAGAAACTTCAAATTTCTCTAGGAAATTCTTTTACTTGGATCGCGTCATTTTATTTGACCAATCATTACTTTGATGAATATGTTCCGATGAATTTATTCCGATTCCTCGCCATTTATAATATGATGCAGTATATCATGTACAAAAGTATTGTCGACAACATTTTATTTTTCGATTCTATTCTTTTTAATAACGGCATAATTTATTGAAATATCTCAATTTTCAACATATCAGATACCTGAACTTCTTCTGAGATTTTATAATTTGTTATGTCCAAATACTCATTAAAAGTATATGTCTCCATATTGGGACAATTTTTTCTAATTGCTCAATCTTCGTTTGAAATTTTTTTATATTAGAATCGAATATCATCACGCTTCAGTCGTGCCATAAGTATATCAAATATAATACTAACAAATTGTTTTCCTAGGACATTAATTCATGTTGGACCATTTATAGTTGGTGTATGAGATATTGTTGGTGTCTTTGATTAGTAAGTGCATCTAAATATATTATTTTTTGAACTTCTGATTCGAATTATCTTTTGCAATGATTTAGATAATGAAACATTTGTACATTATTTTCAGTTTCTTAACCACTCTCCCTAGTGCCGAGAGAATTGTCCAATCAAAATTAATAATCAACAAACTGTGTTATAAAATATCACCCATTTGAGATAAGGGTTCAAACTACTCATTTCTTCTCAACATTCTTTACTTCATCTCAGTACATTATGGTAGATTAATTGCACTATTAAATAATTTGATGAAGAAATTAGGCTCTGACCATAAGCCAATTATAACATGGAGAACTATGATATTGACATGATGCATAATAGCATTCCATAAATAGAAATTAAAAATGTTTTGTTCTCAATTAAATTAATTGAAAGCGTTTAACAAACAATAGTTTTAAATCATTTATTGATATCTCAACCAACACTTCTTAAAATGTTGAGATTTAGGATCATTAGCTACAAGACACTGTCTTAATTGTGCAATCTGAAAATTATGCACATAATTTGAGCAGAATTTCATAAACTTCAGGTTGCAAACTTTGTGCAATAATCTAGTATTTATATCAAATCCATTAGATATAAATAACATCTAGATGGTCACATGGTAGTGTGACGGGGCCCCATTTGTCACCCTAATTAATTTTCAGGAATATAGAAAATTCAATCCATATTTTAACTAGTGATATTTAATGATCAATTGTCGATAAAGAGAACAAATAATATATAAATATTCGTTGGATTGAAGATTCTTCGAGTTCGAATATCTATTTGAATTTTTAATTTTCATCATCATTGATCCAGTAATGATCCAACAGATCATACCAAACAATAAAGTCAAACTGAACTTCTGGTTCAATATAAAACATAATTTAATTATTTAATTTTGAAAAATATGACTAAACCTTATACAATCATTATATCATTTGAGTAGTAAAACTAATCAGTGTCCTCATGACATTAGTTATATTTTTTCCTTCATGGATAAACATGAATTCAAATTGATATATTTTTCAAAAAAATGTTACTTTAAGAGCACATTATCTTTAATTATTACTTTTTCAAAAGCAATATGTCAATATTTTTCAGAAATATTGAAAATTATAATTCATGCTCTTTAAAAACAATAAATTAATATTCTTCTTAAATATTAATAATATAGAAAATTAGTTTCCTTTAGAAATTACAACCTAGTATTGAATTGTTTATTTTTATTTATTCATGAACACAATGAGATATATATTATCCAAGATGTGTGTTATTTTAAGAGCACATTATATTTTATTATTGTTTCTTCAAAGAGCCATAAATCAATATTATTCAGGAATATTGAAAAATATAATATTACGCTATTTAGGAGCAAAACATATATTATTTTTTAGAATAATAAATTATGCAATAATTTACTCTTTAGGAGTAAAAACATAATTTATGTTAGATCTATTTATTATACTATTCTGGAGCAAATAAAATTTAACTAGAACATCAATATATAAATATGTATACAGAATTATGAACATGTGAATAAATTGAGTAGTTTAATTCATGATTTTACATAGAAATGAATCAATATTCATATAGAGTATTAAAATTGTAATATCAAGCTGTTCTGGAGCAATTAATATTATTTTAAAATATTAATTGTAATATTGTGGTACTTTAGGAGCAATAAACTTTTGTAATAGATAGATCTACGAGTAACATTCTCTTAGAATATTGGAATCGAAGTGTTATGCTCTTTAGGGGCAATAAAATAATATTATTTGAAATAATAAATTGTATAAGAATTTACTCTTCAGGAGTAAAAACATAATTTATGTTAGATTTTATTTAATTATACTCTTCAAGAGCAAGTAAAATCTAACTAGAACATTAATAATAGTGTGCTACTTTAGGAGTAACAATATTTTATAATAGACAGATATACGATTACTAAATTCATAATTGTATTAAAAAGAACTTGAACGAGATAATTAATTGAACGATAAAAAAAAATTATCATTCAATAAGTAGTACAAATGATTCATTTTTTTTTTTTGAATAATGAACACATCTGATATATCATGCAGTGAAAAAAAAGAGAGGCAAATTGTATGAGAAATTAAATAGGTAGATAGAGGACTTGTGTACAATTAGTTGAGAACAAAAATCTCCTTTGTTCCAAGTAGAGACGAATGACATGAAGCGAAAAAAAAATATGAGATAAAATATGCATTCAGTAAACAAATGAAGGAACATGGATCACATGCAATTGAATGGATGGGGGTATGCATCTAAAATATAATATTTTCCCATTTAATAGACAAATTATGAATATAACAGGGACAGCTTGCAGTCGAATGAAATCATGGACATGAGCACATACATTTTTTTTTGATACAAAATTTTTTGTTATGAAATAGAGTAGAAAATATTTGAAAAATTGTGTTGATTACGTTTTATAAGATAGACAAAAAAAAGAAAGAACAAAAGAAAAGCCAATAAACTTGTATGTTTTATTAAGAACCAAATCCTCATATTTATGTAGAGAATTAGAGTTACAAGGGATATAACAGTTTTAATGACTAGGGCTGCATGGTATAAAAGTCGTCCATAAATACTATATATATACAATTGAAAAAATGGCAAGTGTATGAAACAAAAGACGCAATATATGCTTTGATTAAGCTCCGAATATTTGTTTGTAAGAATTAGACTTTTGACCAGGGGTTATTAGTCGAGTTGATTTTTGGAGGTTAAAGCAATAAAAAATAAGGAGAATTCTCATTTGTTGATGTGTTGAGCTATAATTAATCAAAGCTAACCATATAGATATGGTGAGGATCAGTATCATATCAAAATTCAACATTAGATCACACATTAAGGAAAAAAAGTGAAAAGAATAAAGTTTGAGAGTGTGCATCTCACGAGAAAAGAAATTATAAATTTGATCATTGAGGGTCGAGATTTGAATCACTTTATGAATTTATGATACTTGATATGAATTTTCACACACACACACACACACAAAAGTCGATTTTGCATTCAATGAGTAGAAATTAATTTTAACAATGTGAATTTAAAGTAGTTTACAGTTTTGAAATATAAATTATAATACTGAGACCAAATGCAGATTATTTAACCATGTTTGTTTTAAAAAAAATTATTTAAGTCAAAGTTTATTTTGTTTGAGGCCAAACAATTGTTCTACTTTTGGAATGTTTGATAAATGTATTTTATACGTTAAATAAGATTAATTGTAATTAATTTTGATGACTTATGACTTAATTAGATGTTAATTTTGTTTGTTAGGTAAAACTCAGGGCAAATTGGTGAAATTGGAAGAAATGAACAAAAAAGGGCAAAAACGAAAGAATTTCAAAGTTCGGCGACCAAAGTACAATCATTCAATAGTTGATTCGAACTATAAAAACAATGATTAAAGATCATTTATGATCAAGTGGATGCAATTCGAGCTCAAATGAGTTAAATATAGTTAAAATATTTTCATAAATCAATTTTCAGTTGAAAAAGTTTTGGTCTGAATTTTCAGTCTCAGATTGAGGCTATTTTTTTTTTTTGGGTAGAAAACCTTTGAATTGGAAAGTTTCTATTCTAGAAGAATTGTAGCAATTTAAGTTATCTTTCTAAGATACTTTGAATCAGCTCAGTCGAATATTGCGAGAGAAAATTTTAACCAATATACCGAAGTCTGCTTAAGGGCACGCGTGGGCAATTCAGGATCCCGCGCGAGAGAGTTTTCACCAACTTGAGAGTTGGAACATCGTGCAGCGTGCATGAGGCTGCACGATGCACGGTGTTATTCTGGGACCAAGGTTGCAATTTTCGATTGTACTCAAATTCCTTTGTAATTCAAATTCTTCACACGTTTCACTTAATTTTTGGACTTATAAACACAAAACTTGGCCAAAACATTGGGAAACTCTCTCTAGCCTCTTCATGCATATTAATGTTACAAAATTCATCGAAAACAAGAGTCAATTCTCTACTTTTGAGAGAGAAGATCAAGCCCTAGTAAGAATTAAAAGTCAATTACATCAAGAAATTGAAGATTTCAACATTGGACTTGAAGATTAATATCTTGTGCAATATGTCATGATTCACGGATTTTTTTATTATTCTTTTCATAATTTATATAGAAACATGTTAGGCTATATTCGTTTTTGTATTGGATGAGAAACACCCTATTGTATATTTGTTTAGATTCAAAAATAGTAATTTAGTTTATTTCTTGTTTTTCTTGATTAATTTTGCACACTCATTGCATTATTTAATTGTTTGACCATTAATTACATAATTAGTTGTTTGTTGTAGTGTTGAGATACTCACAGTAAGTTTAGAATACGGCAAAATTAAAATATGTGCAATAGATGTTAAAAATAACATTTATCACGTGTGTAATAATATAAATAATCTAAAATTTAATACATTCTAATCATTCGAATTCGGACTAGGAATAAATTTGAATCGTAACTAAAATAGATTTAATCTGTTTTGGAAAAGAAAGTTAAATAAATCAACTTTATCGATTATCATGAATGCAATAACAAAATTAGATTACAAATCAAGAATTGAAATAAATAGTAATAGACAGATTCAAAATCCAATACAATCATCCATAATTTGATACAAAAATACTTTTTACCGCTTTATTAGATAAAATCTCTCTTTTGTTTACATGATTCGAATTTCATACAAAACTATTAAACTTAATTTGAGATTTATTCTCTGTGGGATGATATTCTCAACTCATTAATTCTATTATTTGGCAACGACATGTACGCTTGCGAGATTTTGCCGAACATACACCATCAACAACAAAAAAAATTACATCTTTAGGTTGATGAAAATTGACAGGAACAAAAGATGCAATATGATGTCAAAACTCCGGTGATAGGCAATTTAGTCGAAGAAATCAGGACAAAGATACTTTTTCGAGCACAAGTGGTAAGTTTGACATGCGGCTAGTTAAGTCATCTACTGAATGGTGAAAAATAGGGTTTATATGGGATAGTGATGGTAGTGGTGTCAAAACGGACGGTCCGGCCTGACCCTGCCCGTACACCTTTCGACCCGGACCGACCCGCTCACTAAAAAGCCCGCACCATGCGCCGGCCCGGACCGCTAAAAAAAGTAGCCAACCTGGACCACCCGCTAAGCCCTCTCGGAACGGGCCAACCCATATTTTTTTTCCAAAATTATCAGTTAAAAAATAATTTTTTTAATTATAGTAAAAATTAAAAATTGATAAAAATTACATAACATTGATTTAATTTTCAATAAATTTTACATCAATAACAAAAATATTACAATTTTTTAAACAATATTTTGCCTAACTTGACAAATTAAACAATTTTTAACTATTTATGAATTTATAGTTAAAGTACATCCCAACTAGGTTGGCACCTACTAACTATAATTTCGTCATTACAACTCAAATTCTACTTATCTTGAGCTACATTAAGATTTTTAAACTTTCAGCAATATCGTCAACAACTTTATCTTACATTCTTCTATCTGCAAAAATCCAGTCTTTCATGCATATGAGAGCTTCTAAAACATCTTCTTTAAGTCTTGATCTTCTTTCATCTATCACCCTATTACCTGCACTAAAAGCAGATTCCGATGCCACTGTTGAGACTGGAACGGTTAGTAGATCTCGGGCCATTTTTGATAATATTGGATATGACCGTTCATTTAACTTCCACTGTTGTAAAATATTTAAGTTATCAAGCTTATCTTGTGGAATTAAATTGTAGTGATCAAATTGATAATATCTTTCTAATTCAGCAGGTGTAGCATTCTCATTTGAACCTGAACTAGTAGTAGATGAAGTATAAGATACATTGCGTTTCTTCTTGGCTATTAGAGAAAAAGAAAGAATTTTTACTTTTAGAAGCTGTAGCAGAACTCGTATTAGAAGGAACGTTTTCATTATTACCATATTTCATAAAATAACCATTGTACATTTCATTAATAAAAAATTCTATTTCCCGATTTGAAACACTTATATTGAAAGATAAAGTTTCAGAAAGTTGTTCCATAACACACTGAACTTCAAAAAGTTTAATATGAGGATCCATTACTGCTGCAATTGAAAAAATCATTGGCATATTTTCGTAATATTTTTGAAACTTGTCCTCCATTGTACGAACAATATCATAGAAAAATGGATCGTCTTTATGACTTGAAAATTGATTAGCAATTTCTACAAATTGTAAAAGCACAAGATTACTTGTTCGATAATAAATTCCGGAACTACTTTTAGTTGCCTTATATAATGGTTTCAAAAATTTCATGACTTTAAATGCAACTTCCCAATCAAAATCAGTTAATTGAAATTGATGTTGCTTTGAATCAACGAAAGCATTAATAGCATTTGTGTAACCAACACACGATTTTAACATAAGATATGTTGAATTCCACCTATTTGAAATATCATCAATAAATTTTCTTCTCCTCAATCCAAAATTTTTACAAATTTTTTCAAATTCTTGTCGTCTAGAATTAGAAAAAGAAATGTAGTTAATAACTTCTCTAATTTTATGTATTTGTGGTGTTATTAATTTTAAACTATCTAGCATTACTAATAAGGGAGTAAGGGTCATTTTCAAAAGATCAATACATGCAGTATTTGCATTAGCATTATCAAAACTAATGCTAAATAATTTGCTGAATACATTAAATTCATTAAAAATCTATAATAAATTGTCACACAAATTTATTCCATTATGTTGATATTCAAGTAAGCGAAAAGCAATAATTCTTTTGTGAAGTAACCAATTATTATCAATAAAATGTGCAGTGACACATGCATAACCATTGTAATTACGTCCAGACGAACAATTAGATGTAAAACACATAATTCCATCTAAGTTATTAAATTTAGTTTTTAAATTTTCAGCCATTGTATGAAATAATTTCAAGATATCTGATCGAGCAGTATTTTTACTTACAGACCGATAAGCGGGTTGAACATATTTTTGCATAAATTCTTCGAAGTATCGATCTTTTGCGAAAGTAAAAGCCATCTCCCTTGTTGCCAAAAATTCAGACATTCATACTCTCATTCGATCCTGCGAATAAACAAAATTAGAAAAAGTAGCCGATCCACTAGTACTAGTAAAATCAGTAATTTGAGCTTGTTTAGGATCTAAATGCCCTTTTTCATTCATATGTTTATCTTTGTGTCTTCGCAATGTGCTCGTGCTTTGACCTTTAACCCATACATAAACCTTTCTGCAAAGAGTGCATATTACTCTTTTGTTTGGTTCATCTATTATAAAGATTTATCAAATATTAGATGTCTGCTTTTTTCTCCTTGACTGTTGAGAAGATCCAATATTTGGATTATTATCATCTTCTAAATTTATTGGAGAACTACTATCATAAAAATTGACATTTCTTGAAGAAAAATCATGAGAATGTATAACACTTTAACAAATATTTTTGAAATAATAAGATGAAAAGATAATATAAAATACTAAATATTAAAAATACTTGCTGAAAAATATTAAGAGAGATTGAGATTGAGAATGAGAAAATAGAATTTTCAAACTTGTAGATTGTAAGAGAGAATGAAAATTTTTGCACACAAATCACAAGATGCAAATGAAAGCAAAAACTACACAATTTATAGGGAAAAAATGACCGTTCGTACTTTTCAATTGAAAAAAAAAAAATTAAATTTTTGTCAAAAGTCAAAACCAACGGCCACTGTAACTAGTGATCGTCGCGCGACGCATGCAGCAGTTTTTAATTTTTTTTTTGACGGGCCAGCGGTCGATTTTTAAAAAATCGGACTCAATTTTAAGGCCCATGATTCGACTCGCTCGATTCGCGGGTTGGTTCGTTTCCGTGCGGGCCTCTTAGGCCCGCCCGTCTTGACACTACTAAGTGATGGTGCCTTCGAGGCATTATTGTCTTTCTAGTCTTTTTTTTTTAGTGGGAGACATACAGCTAGTCACGTTAGGTATACTATGGACATTATGGAAAATATTTGACATTTTTCTTTAGATTATGAATGTTAGACATTTATCAATTTCTCAGTTAGTAAAAAAACATTAACCTCAATTAAAATCTATAAACGAGCATTTCCTTTTTGTTTCAATTATGTTAATTATATTGGTTTGGAAAAAATTGTTGATCGACCCAGACTGAGTATTTGAGATATTTTTGTTTCATCACAAATTATTTTGGAGAAGTGTGAGCTGTATGTCGAGAAGTGGAATAAAAACAACTCAAATGATTTGCCATGGGTTGAAACTTGAAAGAAAAAGATATTTTAATTAAAAAGTACAAAATGGAAAATAAATAAATAGAGAAAAATAGGGATTTTACACGACGAGGTTTTAAATCTTCAATCTTGTAAGGGCGCTACTGGTCATCATGTTAATTTAAATTTGTAAATTTGAGTTTCCACATGACAAAATCTTGTGAACTTCAAAATCGCAAGTAACACACATTTCTTCCGCTAATGAAAACCGTCTATTTTAACATTAAATGATCATGTATCAATTCACGTAATGTTAAAAATTGGTTAACCTTAGAAGTTATAGTCTCAATTATTTTGAAATATATAAAAAAATGAATAATTTTAGGCTAATATTATGTGTTGTGTTGACAAATTTAGATTTCAAATAAAGCTCTTGTTTGATAGCTATTTTTGTCAAAATGTATTTTTCTCTCCATTCTTTTCAACCACATATTTTTCAATAAAATAATATTACACGCAAACTCAAATTTTTTTATTAATTTTTAACCACATTTTTTCCATTAATCAACTATTTAAAAATGTATTTTTTCCTAAAAAATGACTATCAAAGGGGCAAAATTAACAAATAAATACTGTGTTAATTGGAGACGAGGATGTCACATTTTGAAATTTTTTAGTGCCAATATGAAAAAGTAACGAGGTTTCAAAAGTCTAACAAAACAAACGCTACCCATATTCATTAACGAATATCGCACACCTCTCTGTATTCCATTCGATCACGCGTGCCATACTATTCTCTGATCATCAAATTTACTCCGAATAGGGAAAAAATTAGGCTTTTCTTTCTGCGATCCTTGAATTTTCTCTCAGATTTCAGGTTTTTAGTCACAGAAAGGGGATTATAATAGAGAAACTGGAATGGGTCAAGCCTTTCGAAAGCTCTTTGACAATTTCTTCGGCAATTCTGAGATGCGGGTACGCTAAATTTTTTGATTTCCAAACACTGTAAATTTTATTTTTTATTTTTTGTGTAGCGTATTTGTGACATTTTTTTAAATTAAGTTTACGAGCTCAGGTTTGCAGCTCCTAGCCTGGCTTGACAAATAAGTGCTGCTTCGCGTTATGATTGTCCAGATTAAACTAGTTATATAAAATATTAGATTGGGAAATTATTGTATCTAATTGTGGGTAGTTTACGTCTGATTATAGTTGTGCACTTTGATTGCAATGCTTTTTGTTAGTGCTATTTCACTGGGGAATTCTAGGGCGCCTTTGGGATGCTAATGTTTGCGTTTAATTGCATGTGAGATAATTTTTAATTATGAATGAAATAATACAAAGAGTCCTACTTATATACAGACTGAGATGAGTTCAATACTGTTCATGTTTGATGCTGAAGAAGGAAATGTATAATATTAGGACTGTAACAGTTATTCAAATTTCCATGTGGGGTAAAGATACACTAATATATGTTAACATACTAGGCCCCGTTTGACTCACATTTTTATTTTCATTCTCATTCTTCTACTCATTTTCAACCACACATTCTTCAATAAAATAATATTTTTCATCACATCAATAACTTTTCCTTCTTTTTCAACCACACATTTCCCATCATATCACTATTTCAAAATTCATTTTTCCTCAATAATCTCCATCAAACACACTCTAAAACTCACAGTGGTGCAACTGAGTACAATTGGAGTTTGGAAACTAAAGGATGGTCCCAGCCTTGTGGATGAGAACCTAATGAAACAAGACTCGTAGCTCCTTAGAGAAGGGACTAGAGCACAAGAAGATGATTCATTTCTGGCCAATGATACCCAGTGTAAGATGGAGATGTAGTAGCTTAGCCAATGATGAGAGAACCACTAGATCAAAGACTACTCGCACTAGCTTGTTCACTAGGTTCCAAGTTTCTTGCATTGCTCCGGCTAAGAAGAAGCCAGAGTTGCTTCTTTCAAAGCCAAGTCCAAGGAAAAGTAAATGCCCTTCTTAGTCAGCCACTGCAGAATCTAAGCTGATTATCAAGCTAAAACCAGAAGCCATGTCCAATGAAAAATACATTGCCCTTCTAAATCAGCCACTACGAAAGCTAATTTGACTACCAAGTTAAATCCAACTGCTACAGTTACACTAGCTCCCAAGAATGCAACACCCGTGATTAAGAAGCTTCTAGCTGGAAGGTAGCAGCTTCCCCACAGAAGACAACACTTCCACTAAGCAGCCTCCAGCAAGAAGGTAGTGGCAGGTTTAAAGAAGGCGTCTCCAACAATAAGAAAGTTAAGTCCAAGAGCCTGAGCCAGAGTCTCTATAATCATCAAAATAATGCAAAGACAAGCACACACATGTATGCATCCCCACGCTCACACACAGGGATGATTAGCTTGCTGTCTACAACGCGCAGGACAAGAAAATATATTCTTCTAATGGAATAACTCTTCTGAATGAAGAACACGATACACTAATATATTATCAATCATGACGGAAAATGAATACTAGTTTACAGTCAGTGAAAGGTTTCACACAGAGAAATATAGACTGCTAATGCACAGAAATATATACTTCTTCATCAACATCACTGTTATCATTAATAAAAGATTTTTTCTGATAATTTCATATCATTTAAGAAGATATTGGATCATTATGTTTGTAAGTGCCATGAACCTCTAAATTATTATCATGCGCTGTTGCTGTCATGGTTGTGATTCTTGTTTGAATTGGTATAGGTTGTGATGCTTGGGCTGGATGCTGCTGGAAAAACAACAATACTTTATAAGCTTCACATTGGAGAGGTTTTATCTACAGTTCCTACCATCGGTTGGCCATTCTCCATCGAGATCATATTTTATTGAAACCTGAAGAAATAATGATAATTAATGACAGAGAAGACTCCTTTTCTTTTTAGATTGTCATAGTAGTTCTTTGCCCACTTGCAATTAATTATGAGTTTGCATAACAAATGCTGCTATCGTACTGTCGTGCAACTACGTACTTTCTTACTGTATCCTTATTTGTTAGTCCTCTATCTTGAAATATCTGAATATATTTGAAGCTTGGAATTGGATAATGGGATTAAGATCTGAAGTTAAATGGTTTCATAGATAGAATGCCCCTAATGATGGAGGGTAATGTTACGCAGCCAACTGTTAACAGTGTGGCGTAATACCTTGCATGGGTGGATTAGTTGTACATGATTTGTAATAAATAAAGCAAAGTGTTCGATTGATATAGGAATCTGAATTTCTTCATTTCTCTGGCTCAATTAGCTAGTTCATAATTTAGCATACCTATTTTAATTTTATTTGGAAATAAATTGTTTTTTATGACTTTTAATGCTAATAATTTGACATCATGTTGCAACTTTTGGGTATGATTGTCTGTAGACTTCATATGATGATAGATTTAATTTAAATTTAGGTTCTTTATGAAGGTTAGTTTTGTCTTTCCTTTTGTTAGGGTCACAGTCTAGTGTTTTACAGTTTATAAATAGTCTCTTTCCCAAATATTTCATATTATTGAATATCTTCTAATTTATCGTGGTATCGGAGTAGGTTTAATCCAGTCTTGGTTACATTAGAGTCTCTTCCGTACAGGCCGCTTGTCTGCTTAATTTTCATTTTTACTCAGAGTCTTCTTGTTTGTTCGTAGGTTTATTTTTTACAAAGTTTATCGATCATTGAAATTGCCGATCTGGTTTATGTCTTGATGCCACCACTTGCCTTTTTCCTTAAGTTGATATGGTGGTTGATGTCTTTGTTGCTGATTTTTTTATTTTTGGTTTATGTCTTGATGTGCCCTAGAGTTTGGCCCGGTTAGCAATTTTGTTTCTTGTTCACCTTTTGCCATATTTCCTTGTCTACCTTCCTCTATTTGCTTCCCTATTTCTTGCTAGCCCACATCTTGAATCTGGCTACACATATCGTAAAAGTTAAATCATGGCTCTTCTCCCTTAGAGTCTGGTGTGTGTGCTGTTGATGATGGTTGTTGTGCCTCCGTCATATCTATATTAGATGTGGTGTAGATCACTTGTTCTGGCAACAATAAAGCATCATAGTTTGATTTCACATCTTCAAGAGTTAATTTTGATTGGAAATCTTGCTGGTCGTTTCATCAATTTGTTTGTTTGGATGGTGCGGCAGCTTATGTAAACCTTGGTAGAAATTCAGTCAATATGGACGGACTGGGAGCAGTAATACAGGTCTCAAGGAAATAACAATTTGGATGGCATTCTCAACTTATGAAATTGGATGGGCCCGATTAAGGGAAAGAGATTTGAGACCCCAAAGATTGTCTGGCTGGCTATAAAGGTTTAGTTTGAACAATATTGGACCTGAACTATGGAGATTATCTTTTTGTGATTTTGTTCTCTATGGTTAAATTAGATATGGTGGATTGGTGTAATTGTGAGTCTCGTACCCATCTGTATGTCACTGCCATGTGAGCTGCTATTTGGCCTGGTTGCTTTCCCTTGCTGCTGAAGTTGTAGTAGGTTCTCTTGGGTAATTAATAACGTGGTCTGTTATTTGGATAATCTCTGCACTAAGTTATTTGCTTGGGCCTTGCAATTGATGACTTGCTGAGCTCGTTATCATTTTTGGGCTGAATATTGTGATTTCCTCCTTTGGGACCCGTGGAAATGTCAATCTCTTGGACTTTTTGGTTATTGTTGTGGGCTGTTTTGGCAATTTCTTGAAGTTCTACTCTCTTTCTTCCAAGCTTCGTGCTTTTGGTTTTCCTTTGTTGGCATTTGTTTTCGAGTATGTCTTGCATTGGGCTTTTTTATATTTTTTCCTTTGGTGCATTTCCTTTCGAGTATGTTATAAACAAAAAGCAAGTCTTGGCCGATTGGACTATTTGAACCAGTTTGTTTGTTTGAGCATTTGAGACCTTTATGGTTAGTTTGGAAAGTTATGGGTAAGTTATGTCCCAACAGTTTGGAATTTGAAATTTTTTTTTTTTGGTTTTGGTTCCGATTGTTATGGAACTTATTTGGTATGGAATTGGTTTTGTTTCCAAATTTGGAATTTGTGATTCTGTTAATCTGGAATAAGGCATTTGATATTTTTGGTCCAGTCAATCTGGAATATGAAATTTGGAATATGTGATTCTGTTAATCTGGAATAAGGCATTTGATATTTTTGGTCCAGTCAATCTGGAATATGAAATTTGGAATATGCATCCAGTTTATCTGGAAATAGGACTTTGTATTTGTTTGGTTTGTTTATTTGGATATGTTCTGTTGGTGTTTTGGCTTCCGCAATGAAGTTGAAGACTTGTGAGCAGAGACTATGGATTTGTTTTTCGTAGTCCTTGTCTTGTTAAGCTGGTTTGATAATTCAGAGTTAAGCCCATGGACTTGTAACATGTCTCAATCCTGCATGGAGGGGGAGTATCAAGTGACTCTGGCCCAGACATATAAGGGAAGTGTAATTTGAACAAGAGAAACTAAACCTTACATTGTTCAGCGAGTTAGGAGTTCGAGTGAAGCATACGTGGAGTTGTTTCGTTTTCTTCTTGGCAAAACTCTTTTATGCTTAGATCTTGAGTTTGACATGAGGTGTTAGAACTTATAATTGTAACCTAGGTTCTTTATGAAGTGTAGTTTAGTCTTCTCTTTTGTTAGGGTTACATTTTAGGTTTTACAGTTTTAAATAGTTTCTTACGTAAAAGTTTCATAATCTTGAATAATACAATTTCTTCTAGTTTAACAAAGGGTTCTAATGATCTGTTGCATATATTTGAATCAACGTGTGGATAAAATCATTGAGGAAGTTTGCTGTGTACTATAGATTTATGATGCTGTTAATTATGCAGAGTTACAATAGTTTTATGTACACGGTAAACTTCAATATACCTCCCTTTCTGCAAATGGGACAACCCTCAGAATGCTTCTGAAACTAGTCTTTGTATTGGACTTGTGTAATAGTTACACTGTTTGAACGCAGTAAAAGTCATATTATAATAATCTCAAAGCATATGATGTCTGAATGTCAGAGGCCGAAACCTCTAGATGGTACCGTAATTTCTTCCTGTGCATTTGTGGCTGTTACAGATGTACGAATGCATTAATACATGGGAAGCGTTTTGAACAAACATTTAGTACACCCATGACAGTGCTTGACTATGTATGATCATGATATATTCTTGCTTGGAGATACATTTAACCCCGGAAATGTTTCTTAAACCAGAATTGTAAAACCAGAGAATTCCATTCATACATCACTTGTACAGTTGTACCTGATGTGTGTTCGGCATGATTCTATATTTGAGTTTCTTCTATTGCTTGCACATGAGATATTGGATAGTGTTGTAAATCTTGGAATAATTGATTAAGGATATCTCAGTAATTGCTGATTTCCTGCAAAAAATTGTATTGTCATTTTTGACCTCTCATGAGAATTAACTTGAGAATCACTGAAAGCCTTGATAGTATTTCGGAGTTGAGCGTATAGTTTAGTGGGGCATGCTCTCTGTGGATCCAGTAAAGTCTTGTCATCGCTTCTTGTTAGATCTTAACTTGTGTGTAGATGGGTTTTACAGATTGGTGTTCCTTAATGACATGTCATTGGAGTTTAATATATATCAATGTGTTATCTACATCTAGAAGACTGCTAGAAAATGATCATATTTAGTGCTTCCGTGCAGGTTTCAACGTGGAGAAGGTTCAGTATAAAAATGTGATTTTTACAGTGTGGGATGTGGGAGGACAAGAAAAATTAAGGCCCTTATGGAGGCATTACTTTAATAATACTGATGGGCTGGTAAGACATTATTTATATACTTTATAATTCTTACTCCTGAAATTGCACATCCTGGCCTTATTTTATGCGGGTTTCACAATAAAGCTTTGGCTTCAGTAATTTCACAATTTTTCCATTGCTTCTGTTTTTTCTCTCCATCACTGACCCATGTATAGTTGTCTACTCACCTTACATATCCCTTATTTCCCACTTACCTCTAGGCATGACCACTGAAATTGCCACCTATCTACCAGATAACCACCTGCTGCTTACATGACTATCTCCTTAATATCACCACCAATTAATATGTGAAAATTGCTTCTGCTGCCAATCCACTTAACTCACTCTTTAAAAAAAAAAACAAAGAAACTCCATAATAGTCATAACTTTCAGAATGCTCTTAATAGAACACAATGATGTCACCATTTGTTATCCAAACTACTGTTATGGCTACCACCAACCCATGAAAAAACACTGTAACCACAACAAAACCCTATCAAGATACTCTCTGCTGTCACCCCTTGAGTAAAGCATTACAACTATTGACATCTTGACCCCAAAGCATAGTTTTCACCATTAACAGAGCTTCCACAGAACAACCATCGCCAATGTATCAACCCTCAAACCACCATTACTGCCACTCAAAGCTGCCATTTCATCCTTATTCGCTGATCTTTATTGCTTCATCATCAGATGGTTTGCGAGAAATGAACATTTTTTGCTGCAAGGGAAAATACAAACTTGTCTAAATTAATCAAGCGAAGGATACTTGGTGAAACATGCGAATGATCGTAATTTTAGAATAGTGAACACTTTTTGGCATGGTAATGAAAACTTCTAATTTGCAATCCGGTTTTAGCTTGTTTATAGTTGTTTGATTCAGTATACTATATATAATTTGTGGATCAAAGTGAACCTAGTTCCCCATAATGCTTTTTAACTCATTCTCTATGTGGCTCTTTCTTTTACAGATCTATGTTGTGGACTCTTTGGATCGTGAGAGAATTGGGAAGGCGAAGGCAGAGCTTCAGGTGGTTTTTATGAATGTTTGATAATTTAGACTCTCAAGTTCTCCGGTTGTGGCATAGTTTTCATTTTATTCTTTGCTCAGGCAATCATCAAAGATCCTTTCATGCTCAATGCTGTTATATTGGTGTTTGCAAACAAGCAAGACATGGTAAGTGGCTTTATGCCTACTATTAGTTTACCCATCAATAACGTCAAAGTATATCCGGACCAAGTATAGGAGGATTGATGCTTTTCATTTTACTGGTTACAGTGATATAATGTCTACCCATATCACTAGCACTACTGTTAGAATATCATTATGCATTAAGCATTTATGTCTTTGGATTGGGGTTATAGTCCTTTGTTGAATAATGGATTTGTCGGTTACTTTCAGAAAGGAGCAATGACCCCAATGGAAGTTTGCGAAGGCCTGGGTCTCTACGATCTTAAAAACAGAAAATGGCACATACAAGGGGCTTGTGCTCTCAAAGGAGATGGCTTATACGAGGGCTTGGACTGGTTATCTAGCACTTTGAAAGAGCACAAGGCTGCTGGATTTTCTTCAGTGGGCACTTCAGCATTCTAACGTGGTTTCACTCATCAAACTCTCAAGAAATCAGCAGGCACGTAGTTTCATTGATTTGTGAATGATAAAAAGAACCAAGGTGTCTGTAAGTTAGACAACCCTCTAAATGATACTTCCCCCTTCTGGGTTGTGATCCTGAAGCTTATGAAGTGTATTTGTACTTGCTCAAATTCACTTTGATAACTTGGTTGAATCATGAAACAATAGCCCAACTGCGGTGATATTTTTACACTTGGGGATTCATGTTTAGAAATCCCCACTGCTACTTTGAAAATAGTAAGTGATTGAGTTATATCACTAGCATTTTCCTGCTTTCTTCCCCCTACTATGTGTGCTTATTTGGTGGACATTTATCTTCAACAATAAAATGAAATGTTTCTCCATTGAATCTCCAAGAGCTGTGCATTAGTCTTCTATGATGTTTGGATACTAAGTTGGGACGGTTATATCGGTGGCTAATGAGTGTTGACTGAAACAAATCAGCTACAACAGGCATGGGTATGACATGCATTTTGAAATAATCCATATTAGAGTGGATTTTTTGAGAATAGATTTTGTGAAACATGATTTTTTTGGGTAGTTTGGTTAAAAAGTAGGAAAACGTTAGGGGTTTATGTGCAAAATTATTTTATTTGAAGAATGCAAGTTGAAAATGTGTTTGACAAAAAAATGAGTTCGACAAAAAAATGAGTTCAATAAAATCTCTACCGAATATACTTGGTCTATTTGTTTCAGATTAAAATTTGATTTTAATCTAAGTCAAAGTCAAACAATCAACCACATCTTTCTTGAGTAACCACACATTTAAAAAATTTCCATTGCAGAGAATTAGTGTTGCTATTTGTATTCTATACAGGTGAAGATGCTTAATTTTTTTTGTGTATTTGTACATTGTACTCATGCTACAATAATCATGAACTCATTAACAATACGGGGCTTTGAACTCTAAAATTGCACGTAATGTGAAAGTGCACAAATATAGGGTAGAACTGGTAGCACACAATTGAAGCATAGCCGGGCTTCAAGGAGGAGTTGAGCACACAAGAAAAACATTCCTAATGCCAGTTGATAAGAACATATTATACATTTATTTGGAGCTTTTTTACTTGCTTGTTTATGATTTATTGGGCAGATATTTGCCTAATTTGGGTGCAAATAGGGTCCGTTTGATTGCAAATGTGAAATTTGGGTGGAAAGAAAATTAATTGTAGAGAATTGAATTACCTAGAATTTATTTTACTGAGAATGGTAATTAATTCTGTTTGATTGATATAATTTTTCTCCTGAAAAATGTTTAATGTTTGGTGTCTGTTTGACTTTGTTTTTATGGAAATTGTCAATTAAATGGATAAAATTTCTTAGAATTAGGGATAAAATTTGTTTGGATTAATAAAAAAAAAAAAAAGGGAGGTGGAAAACCAAAAAGGTGGGAAAGGAAATTCACCAAAAAGGGGGAAAAAGTGCACGTGTGAGGAAAAAATTGGAAAATGAATTTCATGGAAAATTTCTCCTATCAAACAACAAAAAATGTTGGAAAATGAAAAAAATTATTTCTTAAATCCATGGAAAATCCATGTTATCAAACAGGGTAATTATCGGTAAAAGTTGGACTTGAATGCACTTGGATGCAATTGGCATGAAAAAGACGTTTTAAAGCTAAGTTGGAGATGATTCGAAGTAATTGGTGATCAATCAGATTGCGATTGATCAATTGGAAGACTTATGAGGGCAATAGGAGGTGATTCATGAGTTTCATAACTCCTATTCTCGCTTTTCACTTCATACTATGTGATTGCAATTCCAATTTTGGCCATGAAAACCTACTTTCCTTATTTTAGAGTCCGTTTGAGTCACATTTTCATTTTTCATTCTTATTCTTCTACTCATTTTCAACCACACATTTTTTTAATAAAATAATTTTCCATCACATCAATAACTTTTCATTCTTTTTCAACCACACATTTCCCATCATATCACTATTTAGAATGTATTTTTTTCCCAATAATCTCCATCAACACACTTTTAATCATTCACTTCATGAAAACCAATTGGGACATAGATTTTGACATAATTATGTGTACTCAATATGTTCCTTAATCTACAAACCATGGGGACTAGGAGGCTCATATACAAGTATTCCATATAATCAAGAAAGCCATTGGAGCCCCCAGGACACATCTCCAAGTGGTAAAAGAGGAAGGTGGAGAAATCCAATTTTGTTTGAGATTGCTGCGTCAAGAGTTCGAATCCTAAAATATGGATTTGGTTCTTGGGTAAGTGCAAGTGTACAAGCAGCCTTCTACCCTGTACCATTGGAGGCATAACCTGCTATTTACTTCCTTTACCAAGGTTCAGGGCAGGGCAAGTGGGGGCGCCAGTAATGAGGAGTAATCAAAAAAGAAAAAGAAAAAGAAAAAGAAAGCCATTGGAGAGAAAATTTAGAAATTTATTCAAACTTTATAGAGGTCTTTTCTAAAAAGCAAGTATCCACATCCATTCATGCAATTATTGCTTGGGATTGAAGAAGAAGAAAAAAAATCCAAACCATTAAATGAATTCAAGATTTCATCTACAATACAAGGGGAGGAAGCTAGGAGGCTCATATACACAGGGGCGGATCCAGCTAGTGGCGCTCTAGCTGGATCCGTCGGAAAGTTTGAGTGAGCAGGGGGCTAGGGGAGGGAGGGAAGAAGGAAGAAGAAAGGTTGTGTCTGTATGTGAATTGGCTTAATGCTGGGCGTCCCTTTAAAAAAAAAAAAAAAAATCTTTTTGTTGGCCCAATCGTCCGATCCATTTTGGTAACTGAGTGAGTAAGTGACCCAATTTCATTTTCCCCAACCCCAACCCCAACCCCAACCTACTCAACCACTCCAACAGCAACACCACAGGCGACAGCGATTGAGAAGAGAAGAGAGCAAATTCGCAAACCCTTACTTCCAATTCCATTTCCAAATTTCTAGTCGAAGCAGAGGCAAAATCCGGAATTGAAATTCATTGATTGAGTCAGCGTCAGGGTTTCTGTGTGCGTGCGGTTGCCGGGCTCTGGCTGTGCGGTTGTGTCTCATGACTCTCGCTTGTAACATTTCAGAAAATTTATGCACATGTTTATTATACTAAACTTCGTTTGGCTGTTCCAATTAGTTTATCTATATTTTGTTGGAATCTGATTCTCTCTCCTCTCAATCTCCATTCACCTAAAATTCAACAACAAAATTGTAGAAAACCTAGAATTGAAACTCGGAGCCGAAGATCAAAGCCGTAGGGGAAATTGAAGAGAAACGAGGGTTTAATTGTATGTATTCTCCTCTTTTCTGTTTCTTTGAGTGCTTATTATTTGATGTGTGAAGACTAGATCATTGGGATTTCTTGTCATTGACTAAGTGAGAAGGGCGGATTTTCTTTGAATTTGATGAATTTGGAAAAAAACCAATAGTATATATGAATTTCCTGGTACACACAATGAAGGAGAATTTTGACAAGAAATGAGCAATGTGTTTATATTGTCATAGGTGGTAATTATCTCGAATATAGTTTTGCTTTGGGATACATAGGAGAACTGATCAATATTTCACTAGTAGGAAATCCTTACAATAATATTTTTAAAATCTGATGTAGAAAACTAGCTAGCAAATTTTCATACTTAAAGTACTCTAAACTTTTTTCTTGAATTCAAGGATAAAAAATCTGCCCAAAAAAGAGAGTTATTGAACCACATATATTAGATATTTAATCAAATTTTAATAAACGATCGGCCGAACTGGGCTATTATGATCGTTGATTATCGACGGTCAACGGTCAAAGTCAACTTCCGCTCTAATTGAACATTAATACTGGATTCGCCACTGCATATACACGTATTCCATATAATCAAGAAAGCCATTGGAGAGAAAAATTAGAAATTTATTCAAGCTTTACAGAAGTATTTTCTAAAAAGCAAATGTCCACATCCTTTCATGTAATTATTACTTACGATTGAAGAAGAAGAAGAAAATCACGAACCATTATATGGATTCAAGATTCAACACTATTTTCGTCTTTCTTCCAAATTCTTTACTTTCGGGTGATGTAATTATTTAATTGATGTTATTGTACAATTATGATTATTGACTAGTTGTATAGATCTTAAGATAATGGCAAACCCTAATTTATGAAGTTTTGATATTGGTTATATGATTTTAACATTAGACAACTGTTTAATTTGAATGTTTGTTATAATCTTAATGCTTTTAATTAATTGACCACTAAATGAATTCATGTGTGAGTTCTATTGAAGTTGGGGAAGAACTAGGAAAGATATCATGTTATCATTCATTGAAAGGTCCTATAGACATTAAGGACAATTGTCTATCCTTTACATAATCCAAACGATGTTCTTATGGATTAATACATTGTCACATGTTAGCATTTGCGATAATAATATTACGAGGTCATATGAGATGATATATCTAATTCTACTCATTAGATATTATCAGATAAATTAAGAACATTGATCTTCATATGAAATAATTATTGTCTAATTGTAAAACTAATGTTAAGATGAATGAATGTTGGGATTACGAGGTCTAGTGTTTATTCAACTAATTAAGCTTCATAAACTTTTCATACGACTTAGTTATGCTAGATTAGTTAGATTAGATCGATTACAAATTTAGATAGTTAATAACATTATTATCTCACCTAATTAATTGTGTGTTTACATTCAATTATATTTAGATTAATTGAAGCTAGGCTAGTGCTTATTTCTCGTGAGATCGATACTTGAAATCATGTCCACTTTATTACTTGTTACAATCCGTACACTTGTGGAAAAATGAAAATCGATAAGTGTTTTGCACTTTTATCGTGGAATTTAGTCATTTAGTTAATTCTCAATTTAATTAAAATTTTCTTTTTCTTTTTAGATACAGTACTTGCTTTTCTTGATTTCATCGATAGGGAACGGAGAGAAGCAAAGAAAAAGCAACATACATTTCAATGATTGATCTCAGTGTTTTCGATATGCTACTAAATGCTGATGAAGACATGAGAGGTGCCTTTGGTAAGATGGGATATAATCCACCAGTCGTTGATGAGGAAGACATACTTGTGAGAGACTTCTTCACCCTACAACAAATTGAAACGACTTGACATGATGCACTTGCAAACTTTGATAAAGATAATTTGCCATGGAATTTAATATGACAATCAAATCTATTGATCTTTCCCGGACATGATGTAAGCAACTATGATGATGAAGACTTGAAATTGTCTGAGGATTTGGATTGTGGGTCGTCCGGTTAACCTGAGGAGATAACAACTAATGAAGAAGAGGGTGAAGAGCATGAAAATTTAATCACAAAGAAACCAAATGAAAGTAGCAGTTAATGAAGATGGTATTAACATATAATCTTTGATTCCATTGATTGCTCAACAATGATTTTGTTATAAAGCCGACGGCGAGACAGAAGTCTACTTAGTTAAATTTGAATTGGGGGAATAGGCAAGTCTTATTACGTTAATAGGGGCAAGATAGAAGTTTGAAGAAGCAATGAAGGATGGAGCAAATTCAATTAAAATAAACTGAGGTATCGTAAGTAGCAAAAGTCTGATTAAGACTATAAATGAGCATTTATAGGGAGAGGCAACTAAATTTTCTTAACCTTTTTATCTATCATGCTTTTCATAATTGCATTGCATGTAGTGAGCTAGAGTTGCATTAGTACTATGGCACACTTAATTATTGCTTTTCTAGTATCTCAATTATAGGGTAGTATTCTAGCATTACAATCATGGCAAATTTTCCTCAATTCTCACGTTCCTAATTCATATAGGAATTAGGATTAGTCTAGACTATCGTGTCATTATAATGGTACTTAATTTTTCTTTCTCCTTTCAGGTATGATTGAAACGTGTTGCAATGCAAACAAACGAAAGAAAAGGAAGATGAAAGACTAACTGATAAGGATTGCGTTCTCATATACACGTTGCGTATTGCTAACTTTTTTAAAAATCTATTTCATGTGATAACTTCATTATTTTTATATTTGCTTGTTTGTGTGATTTAGCATAAAATTCAAAATTAAATTTTTTGGATAGCCATGTATAAATATAGTTATGATGAATAAAATGAGAAAAGGTTATGACACTTTTTTTGCTAATTTGATACTTGTTCATGTGATTGTATAATATTAAACACAATAATCATGAAGATTATTGTGAAATTTTGGATTGGTTACAATTGTAGATTAGGTTGCATTAATTTTGAACTTATGATGAGGAACCAAGATCAAATTGTAAAACCACAATCATTTAACATATTGAAATAAATAAGTTTAGGGGTGATTGATGTAACGCCCCAAATTTTTTATAAAACACTTGAGCGTTATGAAAAACTCATTTTTCTTTGTAATAAAATGCGGAACGACATAAATGAAATAAATTCTTTATTTTCAATCATAAATATCAATTTAAATGTGGGATCTGAGTTTCTAAAATTTAAACACAAATAATTGACTAAATAATAAACGAATCTTTGAACTAAACAAATAAATCTAGAGACATAAAAAAAATAATAAGTGTTCATTTCCCTTTTATCAATTTCCTTGACAGTCCACTGCACCATCCCACGGCTGTTCCAATCGACTCGAACTAACTTGTAAAAATTTGTAAGAATGAATATTTTAAAAACATCAAGTAAGATACTTAGAATTTCCATACGCAGTTATATGACAATTCATACTAGATTCCTCTTTATGGAGTATATCGGCGACCAAGCGAGATATTCATCATTTCTCATTTGATTTCTCGAAGGATTTCACATTTCGTTATAAAGAATTTAAAAGAGTTCACATTCCGAACCCGAAGGTCCGATGGCAATTCATGCATAAATTATTGAACATAAGAGCATACGGAAACATCCACTTATACAAAAGTATCTTAACTTGTTATTGGAATATAAAAAAAATAAAATCGAATGCACATTAACAATCTTTTTCTGTGCCTTGGGTGAAGGACCTTGATTGACAATGATATATGCGCTTTTTGACTTTCCACACTTTTCTTCTTTCTTTCACGTACAAAAGTAGTCTCTCTCTCTCTCTCTCTCTCTCTCTTCCCCTCCTCCCTACTCTATTCTTGTTTTGTGTGAAAAAATAATATGACTATACATGGGTATATATATAAGGCAAGAGAAGTAGAATCCTAATGTACCTAGGATTGAAAAAGTCGTGCCCATCAAGCAATAGGAGATTGGATGACAATGACTTATCACAATATGATAAATGTTAAAATAATCAATCATATAGTGACATGGTTGAAAAGTTTATCTTATATCTATGTTTAGGCTGCCAATCAATAATTTCTCTAACTAGTTTTTAATTAAGAAAAAAAAGAAAAAATAAAACTATAAATTGGGTTAACATTAAATGAGGTTTGTACTATATCTATTATAGGTTCACAATTATTAAAAAAAAGGATAACTATTAAGTATTTAAAGACAAACAACAAAGAGAACGCGTGATGGCATTATAGCAAATCAAATCTAATATATAGTTCCTGCCAAATATCTCATGATAGTTTCATTATGATATATAGATAAAGTACAATTCCAGTCAAACTTATTGGATTTCACGTGGACCAATTGTGAATGATTTTCAAGAAATAGGATAATAACTTAATATAAAATTTTATTTATCATTTAGGGTAAAAAAAGGCATTCCACATGTGAAACAACTATAATTACACTAAATCCTAAACTAACATTGGTAAGACTTGAAATTCCATCTTAAAATGTCAACATTTTAAAGAGGAGTAGACCAAAACCTTATAAATTAGTATATGTTTTTATCCTTAATTCGATGTGAGATTTTATCCCTTAACATTCCCCGCAAGATTGTGGCTCGTTTGAGTAGACCAATCTTGAAATTCTTATACTTATTTTTTGAATCTTAATCGATTGAATTGCTTGGTAGAGCTTAATGGACTCTGATACTATGTTAAGACTTGTGGTTTTATCTTAAAATGTTGACATTTTTAAGAGGAGTAGCCCAAGATCTTATAAATTGATATATGTTTTCATCTTTTATTCGATGTAATAAACATAGTAAACACCAATAAAAGATAAAATCTTACAATGTTAATAACTTGGGCTTAACAATCTAAATTAATTTTTTCTCGGGCCTAAAATACATGATTAAATACGAGCTATCCAACGAGCCCAATTTTGATATAATAAATCTCTTTTTATTAAAATCTAAATATTTGACCTAAAAATATAAAGATTTAGAACATATTTTCATCAACTTTTCAAAATAACATATAGAATAAATAAATTTTAATGGCTAAATTTCGGGGTGTTACAATCTCCCATCCTTAAAAAATTTCGTCCTCGAAATTACCTGCATTCAGGTCCTCCGTTACCTCATCCTAAGTTAAAGCAAAAACTCTAGCATTCCCTATCTTTTCTCGCTCATTACTTTTTTTTGAGGGGACTTCCTAGCAATCTTTTGCAATATGACCTATCTTACCGCATCGATAGCATATGTTACTCCCAAACAGACATTCACCCCTATGTGTCTTGTTGCACTTTGGACAGGGCAAAACGACTTGTCCAGAACTTGATCCGAAGCTGACTTTCTTGTTTTATCCTTCTCCTTTTTTCTTCGTTGGACCCATTCCATTTTCGCTTTCTTGAATGCTCAGCCCCCTTGTTGAGAAGTTTGATCAATCTCTAACCTATTTGAGATTGCCTGAGCAGTTTGTAAAACCCAACTATAGGTAGAGAATTGGTGGGATGCCATTATTCCACCAATCTTAGGACGCAATCCTAGTTCAAACCTTCTCGCTTTCTGTGTCCACTAGGTGTGGTGCGTACCTGGAGAGTTGTTCAAACATTCCTCTCATAATCCTCAAGCTTCAGCCTCCCCTATTTCAGTTGAAGGAATTATGTTTCCTTTCGGTCTCTCAAAGCTTGTGGAAAGTATTTTTCTCATCACTTCATCCTTCAATTGTGTCCATGCGATATGATCCAGGATGCGGGAGTCATGAATGCAAGTCCAAACCGAGACCCGTTGATTATCGAAGAAGGGGCAATGACGCGATCAAGAGTAAAACGAGTCAAAGAGGCATTGAGGATGTTTGTCAAAGCCACTATTGATGAAACCATGTTCGGGACACAAAATGGAGCAAGTTTCATGTTGGGGTCGAAGGCAGAAAAGATTTGGATCAACGTGATAAAGCTGGTTGAAGAAAACCTTGGCCAATCGGACCCAAGGGGATCAACTGGATGCACCAACCGGACGTTCGGTAGCCCAAGACTTGAAATCTCTGCCAAACTGGACACGAGCAGCTCAACTGGACGAGCTCTACCAGACGTCCAGTAGAGAAGTTCTGTGAAACCGGACGCATTTACTGGACGTCCGGAAGGGTCGTCAGGTACCTCCGATTTTTATGCGATTTTATTCCTTTTTTATTAGGATTCTATTTCTTTCCATATTTTGACATTAATTGTTGCCTTGTTCATGTTTTTACTAGGTTTAGGGCTCTAGTATAAATACTTAACATTTTTGTTACTTTTTGAACTTTTGACATTGAATTAATTGAAAAGGTTTGCTTTCTACCTTGTTTTTCAATTGAACAACAAATCGAACTTCCAAGATCTAATTATTGTGTGTTCAAACATCGGATCATGGGTTCTTCAATGTATAATCAAGGGGTTCAGCGCATCTTTGCTATAGTTGGGTTTTTTGGTTCACTTCATTGGGTTCAAATCTAAAACTGGGTTATTCATTGTCGTTCTTGGGTTCCGCATCAATCTAGTTGTGGGTTTCGTAGTCACCGGTGCTACGGGGTTCGCATCAGTTGGTATCAGAGTTTTGACTCCAATTTAATCAGGTTCTATCCTTTATTTTCTTTGTTGAGTCTTAAATTTCAATTTTCTTCTTGTTCTTGAGTTGTTCTTCGTTTTGTTCTTCCTAAATCCGTATTTTCTTTGTTGGTAGTGCAATTTTGTGTTAAAAAAATAAGTTACTGTTCACAAAAAAACTACTGTTCACGTACGGTACTGTTCATCCCTACAGGTTAAAATATATATATATATTGAGTTTTGTTTGATTTGCTATCAATACTTCTTCAAACTTTGATTCACTATCTAAATCTCGTTATACAAGTTGTGTCCAATTCAAGTTGAAATTTTCATTGAGTTTCTTAAATCCTTTATTCCAAATTTCAATTTCTACATACTCTTGAGTCACATTCCTTCTCATATTCGATTTTTGATTTCACAAGTTGATTCGGTAAGTTCTTTGTTGTCTTTGAAAGCACTTGGTGAAAGTATTGAGTGGTAAAAGGCAGAGAGTGAGATTATTAGAGGGTAAAAGCCAATTGAGTGATTCCGAGCGAACTTGGTGAGGCAGAAATTGAGAGAATGTCTGACATGGAAGGTTCCAATTCTAGCAGGTATGGTAATCAAACCAATAAACAGAATAATAGGATGGATCGGTTTGAGCGTTTATTGTTGGATATAGGGAAAAAGATGGAGAAATTGAGTACTTCGGTGTCGAATATTAGTAGGGGACCACCGGTGGATGTGCCTCATGATAGGGAAACGGGTAGGTGAGTTCCTAGGGTGGATGAGCATGAGATCGGTAGTGAATGGGGGTGAAGATGAGTACGATGGAGTTGAGATGGAACAGATGAGACATAAAGGAGATAGGTTTGAACGACATGGTCAAAATAATCATGGAAGTGAAGTTGATGGCAATTTGGGTAATGTGAAAATGACAATTCTACAATTTAAAGGTAGGAGTGATCCCGAGGCATATCTAGATTGAGAGAAAAAGCTAAAGTTGATTTTTGATTGTCATAACTATTCGGAGAATAAGAAGGTGAAGGTTGTGGTGTTGGAATTCACTGATTACGTCATCACTTGGTGGGATCAAGTGGTTACTTCACGGCGTCGGAACCGAGAGAGTCCTATTAATACTTGGGATGAATTAAAGGCGGTGATGAGAAAACCGCTTGTGCATAGTCATCACTACAGGGAACTCCATTAGAAACTACAGAGTTTGTATGAAGGGTCTAGGAGCATAAAAGACTATCATAAGGAGATTGAGATTTTGATGATTAGGGCAAATGTAGAGGAAGATCGAGAAGCTACTATGGCTAGATTCTTGAATGGGTTGCAAAGGGAGATAGCTAATGTGGTGGAATTGAAGCATTATGTGGGAAGACATGTTGCATATGACCATGAAGGTGGAGAGACAGTTGAAGAGGAAGGGAACATCTAGGCAACCTTTGGGTAATTCGGGTTCTAACTCAAATTAGAAACCGATGTGGGAAAACAAAAGAGATGGAGCTAATTTGAAAGGGAGAACTGAAGCACCAAAGGGAAGGGATGAAAATACAAGTAGGACAGCACCAAAGGCAGAATCACAAACAACCAAAAATCGGGATATTCAGTGCTTTAGGTGTTTGGGAAAGGGACACATCTCTTCTCAGTGTCCAAACAAAAAGACCATGATTCTGCGCAATGATGAAGTGGTGACTGATAGTGAGGATGAGTTTGAAGGCATGCCGACGTTGGAAGAAGTTAGTGATCGTGGAGACACAGTGGAATTTGCTGCTGTTGGGGAGCTGCTGGTTACAATGGGAGCTCTTAACACTCAAGTCAAAGCGGAGGATACGGAGCAGCAACGAAAAAACATATTCCATACATGATGCCACATCAATGATAAGGTATGTAGTATGATAATTTATAGAGGTAGTTGTACAAATGTGGCTAGCACGACCTTAGTTGAGAAAATGGGATTGGTATTACTTAAGCACCCTAGACTTTATAAATTACAACGGCTAAATGATAGTGGAGAAGTTATGGTGAATAAGAAAGTAATGATTGCTTTCTCGATTGGAGGTTTTAGTGATAAGGTTGTATACGATGTGGTGCCTATGCAAATGGGTCATATACACCACATTGACTTCTTACCTAGAGCTGTCCCTCCAAATCGACCTGTTTACCGAAACAATCCCGAGGAGACAAATGAGCTTTAAAAGCAAGTGGAGGAGTTGATGAGCAAAGGTTATGTAATACTCCGAAATTTTTGCTCGTTTATTTTGCTCATTTTACTTTTTTTAAGATAACAATTTAACTTTCAATACTTTATTAGCCAAAAGAAAAGGGGGCGCCACCTTTGTAGTGATTAATACTTTGTCGTATGAAAGTTGAAGGACTTATATGCAATTGTTGCCATAAGTAGGAGACATGTGGCAATTATATATCTTTGGCTTCATTTCTCAATTGAGATAATCTTAAGCATTTTTTTCTCCACTTGCCGAGAATGCATCTTTGGAATGGTTTAGATTTTAGTAAAGCAAGCATGATGTGTTAAATGCATGGGGTGTTGTTTTTTCAAACAAAGCATGAGGCGTGTTGGACAAGTATGAGGTGTTTAATTAGGGTATAAGCTGATTTTTAGGTATTGAATGAAATGCACCCATGCAAACCCACGTGTAAGGATAATTGATAAAGGTGACCACTTATTCAATCCATTTCTTTAGTATATATATGCATATAGCCATAACCATAACACATTTACTTCCATTTGCAAAACCAGAACGTTTATAGAGAGAAACATTGGCAGGAAGAAAGAAAAAAAAAGAAAAGGAAATGGAAAGGAAAGGAAGAAAAAGGAAGCAAAGCCTAGCATCCTCAATTCATCTATTAACCGAAATTTCTCCAAATTTTATTGTAAGATACTTTCTTCGCTTAAGTGGTAGGATTTCATGGTAATATTTATACTTAAACTATGCATGAAAACCATAATATGAAAGATGTGGACAAGTCCACAAAGTTAGATATCTATGCCTTAGGACAAGTCCGAAAGGCACCGGCAAGCTGGAATGTGCAAGTATGTGTTTGAATGCTTTCTTTTGCGTAGTATTAACATGTTAAATCCAAGTATGGTATCTTACTGAGTATTCTTTATACTCATAATATTCTATACTAAATTTTCAGATCCATAAGATGTGAAGTTGGTGGAAGTCGGTCGGTATAATCGATGATGGGTTAAGGATAAAGTTAATTTGCATCGAAGTTTTGTTTTTGCATGTTTTGTTCGACTGCTTCATATATGTTTTTCCTATGGTATTGTATAAAAACTTGTATAAGACATGATGTAATATGGTACCGAAAGTAAATTAAGTAGTTATGTCTTCCATGTTATGTTAAGAGACATATTTATAGACCATTTTTCCCGAATGACCAAAAGAGGCAGAGTCCGGGCAGTTTCTAAGTCAACTTCAAAATATTATTTTCAACTCTATAGACATCCATTTGAGACTCTAAAAATACTTTTGCTTTCCTCTTCGAGTTTTCTAAATATGGACGCAAGAATCACTCAATTTGGATGTCCGTGGCCTGAGATATGAATTTTTAAACATTGAAAGGTCAATCTGGATTTTCTGTACAACACTACACTGTTTTCAGTAAAACGTCCATACTATATGATCTCAGAAAATTTTCATATTTTAACCTAGAAAACTACTTGAAATTATCTTTCTAATGCCATAAAATTCATAGAAAACTGAGTTGGGATGAATTTTATAAAAATAGTTGAACCTACTGTCTCAACTAACCGTGGCTGCACCGAGTCCCCTTTTCGTAAAATAAAAATTTCACGTCGGCATGCGCTTCTGCTGGCCATTATATTTTATGAGAAATAATTTACTAAATTGAAAGTAAGTTTCGAACATGTAATACTTCTGTTTAAGAGTATTTATATGTACCAAAGGCAGAAGCTATTATGATTAGTACGTGACCCTCGAAGCTTAAGTTTAGGGTGTCACAGGTTATGTGAGGGAAAGTATGAGCTCGTGTGCTGTACCTGTCTTGTTAGTACCGAAAAAAGATGGGACGTGGAGGATGTGTGTGGATTGCAGGGCTATCAACAATATAACGGTAAAGTATCGTCACCCCATACCTAGGTTAGATGATATGCTTGATGAATTACATGGTGCTTGTATTTTTAGTGAGATTGATCTTAAAAGTGGGTACCATCAAATTCGTATACGGGAGAGTGATGAATGTAAAACGGCGTTTAAAACTAAATATGGATTGTATGAGTGGTTGGTTATGCCATTTGGTCTCACTAATGCAGCGAGCACTTTGATGCGTTTGATGAATCATGTTTTACGTGCTTTTATAGGAAAATTTGTTGTTTATTTTGATGATATCTTATTCTATAGCAAGAACCTAGATGAGCATCTGGAATATTTGAATTATGTGCTGGTGGTACTTAGGAAAGAACAGTTATATGCTAATTTCAAAAAATATATATTTTGCATGGAAAAACTTGTCTTTCTAGGATTTGTAGTGGGTGTCAATGGTAGAAGTGGACGAGGAGAAAATTAAAGCTATTAAGGATTGACCAACACCTAAAAGCATAACTGAAGTTAGGAGTTTCCATGGATTGACTAGTTTTTATAGACGATTTGTAAAGGACTTTAGCACAATCACTACACCACTAACAGAAATAGTTAAGAAGAACGTAGGCTTTCATTGGGGTGATGTACAAGAGCATGAATTTAATACTATTAAAGATAGATTGTGTGAAGCACCTGTTTTGACATTACCTAACTTTGATAAAACCTTCGAAATTGAGTGTGATGCCTCAGGAATAGGTATTGGAGCAGTGTTGATGCAGGATCGCAAGCCTATAGCTTACTTCAGTGAAAAGTTGAGTTGAGCTACTTTAAACTGCCCTACTTATGACAATGAGCTGTACTAACTTGTTCGGGCATTGGAAACTTAGCAACACTACTTGTGGCCTAAGGAGTTCGTGATACACACCGATCACGAATCGTTGAAACACCTGCGGGGTCAAAATCAGTTGAACAAATGACACGCAAAGTGGGTGGAGTTTATAGAGTCGTTTCCCTACATCATCCGGTATAAACAAAGTAAGAAAAATGTAGTTGCGGATGCGTTTTCACGAAGGTACGTGCTTCTAAATTTCTTACATGTACGGTTACTTGGCTTTGAACAAATTAAGAGCATGTATGTAAGTGATCCTGATTTCTCTGACATTTATAAAGCATGCAATAAAGGGGCTATTGATAAATTTTATAACCATGAAGATTATCTACTTTGGAAAAATAAGTTGTATGTTCCTAATTGCTCTATATGTGAATTGTTGGTTAAAGAAGCACACACTGGGGGTCTAATGAGTCATTTTGGGGTACAAAAGACTCTACATATGTTAGATGAACATTTTTACTGGCCTAAAATGAGAAGTGATGTAGAACAAATTTGTGAAAAATGCATAACTTGTAAAAAGGTCAAGTCTAAAGTTTTACCTCATGGTTTGTATACTCTGTTGCCTGTACCTAGTGAACCTTGGGTGGATATCTCAATAGATTTCGTGTTAGGTTTACCTATGACAAAAATGGGTCGGGATTCAATATTTGTTGTGGTGGATAGGTTTAGTAAAATGTCACTTTATACCATGTCACAAAATCGATGATGCCACCAATATTGCAGATTTGTTCTTTAGGGAGATAGTACGATTACATGGGATCTCTAAGAGTATAGTGTCAGATCGAGATGTTAAGTTTTTGAGTCATTTTTGGCGTGTTCTATTGAATAAGTTAGGTACTAAATTGTTATTCTCTACGACTTGCCGCCCACAGACCAATGGCCAAACTGAAGTAGTCAATAGAACTTGAAGAGTTGGGATAAGTGTTTGCCATTTATTGAATTTGCTTATAATAGAGTTGTACACTCTACTACTTCGTTTTCACCGTTTGAAATTGTTTGTGGGTTTAATCCACTAACTTCTTTGGATTTGTTACCGTTGCTTGTAAATGAATAGGGTAGTTTGGATGGTAAAAGGAAAACTGAATTGGTCAAGTCACTGCATGAGAAAGTCAAGATGCAGATTGAAAAGAAAGGTAAGCTCGTTGCACAGAAGGCGAACAAAGGAAGACGACGCGTGACATTTGAATAAGGAGATTGGGTCAGGGTGCATCTCAGAAAGGAGCATTTTCCGGAGCAGGGGAAGTCTAAGTTGTAGCCACGTGGAGATGGTCCATTCCAAGTCATCAAAAAAGTCAATGATAATGCATATAAAGTGGATTTTCTAGGTGAGTATAATATTTCAGCTACATTCAATGTTGCTGATCTCTCTCTGTTTGATGTAGATATAGATTCAAGGACGAATCCTTTTGAAGAGGGAGGGGATGATATGATCCAGGATGCGGGAGTCATAAATGTAAGTCCAAATCGAGACCTGTTGATTATCGAAAAAAGGGGCAATGACGTGATCAAGAGAAAAACGAGTCAAAGAGGCATTGGGGATGCTTTTCAAAGCCACTATTCATGAAACCATGTTCAGGACACAAAATGGAGCAAGTTTCATGTTGGGGTCGAAGGCCGAAAAGACTTGGATCAACGTGATAAAGCTGGCCGAAGAAAATCCTGGCCAACCGGACGCACCAACTGGACATCCGGTAGCCAAAGACTCGAAATCTCTGCCAAATCGGACGCGAGCAACTCAACTGGACGAACTCTACCGGACGTCCGGTAGAGAAGTTCTGTGAAACCGGACGCACTTACTGGACGTCTGGAAGGGTCGTCTGGTATCTCCGATTTTTATGCGATTTTATTCCTTTTTTTTATTAGGATTCTATTTATTTCCATATTTTGACATTAATTGTTGCCTTGTACACGTTTTTTATTAGGTTTAGGGCTCTAATATAAATACTTAACACTTTTGTTACTTTTAGAACTTTTGACATTGAATTAATTGAAAAGCTTTGCTTTCTACCTTGTTCTTCAATTGAACAACAAATCGAACTTCCAAGATCTAATTATTGTGTGTTCAAACATCAGATCATGGGTTCTTCAATGTATAATCAAGGGGTTCAGTGCATCTTTGCTATAGTTAGGTTTTTTGGTTCACTTCGTTGGATTCAAATCTAAAACTGGGTTATTCATTGTCGTTCTTGGGTTCCGCATCAATCTAGTTGTGGGTTTCATAGTCACCGTTGCTACGGGGTTTGCATCACCACGTCAGTGCATGTTGTTGACCTTCATTCTAGTGCGTGATGATGACTCCCACCAGTGGCCTGCAATATCAACCAACATAAATTCTGCACATAATACCTTTTGAGAATAGGTTCAAAAGATGTTTGAAGATTCGCTCCATTCCTCAAATCCATTCCTCAGTTGCTAATGGGTCTGCCTTGCCATCAAATGTTGGGGGTTTGTAGCGGCGAAATTGTTCCACAATTGAACTGATGTTTTTAGCATTTGCATTCTGGGGACCAGCATGTGCTTGTTGTCTACCCAAATCTTGTACAGCTCTCAACAAATCCATGATGACCGTTGCTTGATTTTGTTGTTGTCTTGACATTTTCTTAACACAAATAAAATTTTAATTTAGAAAAATCTAATGATGCAGAAGTTAATTATAATAATATTAATGGTAAAAACTTTAAAATTTTTGAATCCTTACATATAGTATCTGGTTTTTGAAAAATCCAATAAATAAATAAACAACTATACTTTTGCTAAATGAGTAAATAAAATCTATCTCTAATCTCTATAAGTTCTAGAAATCTTCTTTTGGTGGAGTCTCATCATCCAACATAAGGCATGACTCGGGCTCAGAATCTAAATCCATGAAATTTTGTGGCTCGAGTTCTTGCTCAGGGTTTTCCAGTTCCAGTTCGATTTTCTCTTGTGGGTCTTCCTCAGGGTCCTCCTGTGGGTCCTCTTAAGGCTCTTCCTCTGGGTCTTCTTCAGGTTCAGGCTCGGGTACTAGTGCTAGCTGTTGTTGTTTGTGGTTCCACAAGATTATGATGTCCTCAAAGTATCCCTTACAATCAATCTTGTCCCAATCTTCCTGCAAATATAGTCCAAACTACATATCTCCTATGAAGTAGGCCACATCTCTCCATTGAGGATGCATAGTAGTTATTAGATGATATATTGAGAGGATTGTCCCCTTATTATATCCGAACGATCTTGATTGCTCCCACTTAAGAATGAAATCCTCAACATGTTCGATAAATGTTTGCTCCCATCTTATTCGTAATTTATATATCTCTCGATAGCAATTTCAGCGCGTTCTAGGTATGTAGGGGCTACATCCAATCATCCTAGTTACTTTCCAAATCCTAATCATGTGACAAGTATAACTTCAATTATGCTTGATCTTTCAGTGACAATGTTATTTCATTCCGTGTTTGCATCAATAATACTCATATAAATTTGTGAAAATTTTAACAACTAAAATGCGAAGTAAGCATGATTATACATGACACATAAACATACTAAAAGAATAACATTTCGTTTCATACCTTGGATCAATTTGAGGGTGGTCGAGTAGTGAGCACTACGTACCAAAGATTCTTCATCTCATTACATGTTTAAGACTTTAAAAAAATTTACATTGTCTGCAAACGTCTAATGTTTATGAAAAATACTGCATTTTTGTTTTGAAATTTCCAAAATAAGATTTTCTCAAAATTGAAGTTTCTAAAAATAGAATTTTTTAAGTTTTTTTGAAAGGTTTGAAATATTGTTCCATCTTGTTAATTTGAATAATGCGCAATCAAAAGGCTTCCAGATGAGGAGGGGGGTCACAACGGACTGCTTAAATTTTAAACTCTTCTTAGATAGTTTAGATCTTTTTTACCAAGCCTTTCAATTTTGCATCTACACAAATCAACAAAACTCTAACAATAAATCAAACGTGAAATCTCTTAAAATGTGAATTTTCAAATTGATAAATTTTCAAAATATCACCAAAGGCTAAAACTAAACACAATTTTTTTTTTATCAGAAACTTTAAACCATGACAATTTAAATTTTAAACTACCATTATTCAGAATTTATTTAAACCAACATTTATCATTTAAATAAAAGAAACAAATAAATAAATAAATAAATAATTTACATTTTCCCTCTTTTACTGTCACGTGAACAGTTCACTGTGACATGCATTGTTCACATTCACGTTAAAAGTTAAAACCTTTCTTTTTTTTTGGAAGAGAAAAAATGTTTACAGGAAAGTAGAACAGCGCTATAATATCAAACTTTTATGCCACAAATTTTTTGTAAAACACTTGAGCGTTACAAAAAACTCATTTTTTTTTGTAATAAAATGCGGAACGACATAAGTAAAATAAATTCTTTATTTTTAATCATAAATATCAATTTAGAAGTTGGATTTGAGTTTTTAAAATTTAAACACAAGTAATTGCTAAATAATAAACGAGTATTTGAACTAAACAAATAAATCTAGAGACAAAAAAATAATAAGTGTTCATTTCCCTTTTCTTCGATTCCCTTGGCAGTCCGCTACATCATCCCGCCACTATTCTAATCGACCCGAATTAACTTGTAAAAATTTGTAAGAATGAATATTTTAAAAACAATCAGTAAGATACGTGCAATTTTCATACGCAATTATATGACAATAACATAGACAATTCATACCACATTTCTCTTCATGGAGTATATCGGTGACCAAACAAGATACCCATCATTTCTCATTTAATTTCCAAAAGGATTTCTGATATGATCTGGCATAGGGTTATTTTTGGACGATTATTTTCTATTTTCGTGAGAGTTTTATTTAGCATAGAATTCTTATATTTTGGTAACTTTCCATATTTTAGGACTTTATTCCGTTTTTAATTAGTTTTTAGGTTTTCCATATAAATAGTTTATTATTTTATTGTATTGAACAAAATCTTTTATATGAATTAAATTGAGATTTTCTCTCTTGTTCTTGAATGAACATTTTTTCGAACTTATCAAATATATTGTTATATTTGTGGCGTGCAACCCTTAGAACTTATAAAAGGATTAGGCACCTTTGTGGCATTCGCAAATCCAGGTTCGTTGGTTTTGTAATCATGAGATCTTTCAAGCTTCGTTTTTGTTTGGTTGATTGGTTCAAAAATTTACGGGTCAAGATCCTATCGTCTACAACCTGAATTTGGGCTTTTCCAACATTTTCAAATCAATTTCGCGAGTTCCATGTGATTTCACCAACCGGGATCTCATCAAGTGGTATCAGAGCTTGGGTACCAGATTTAGTTTCTATCTTTTTCTTTTAGTCTTGTTATTTGTTCTTCGTGTTCTTGTATCCAGTAATATTTTTGAGGTTTCGATCTAAACAAAAAAAATTACAAGAAATAGTCAAAGTTGTTTTTCGAGCTATTTCAGAGTCCAAATAAGTTTTCGTTTGTTTCGCTGAACTTGTAGTCGAATTCCCGAGTAAAAAAAAGTTCGGAATTATAAAAAAAATTTGAAATTTTTTTTTATTATAAATTTTGGGAATTTCCAGCAGTTTTCAATTTTCTGTTTTTTTAGTAAAAAACATTATAAAAAAAAATTTAAGGATAGACGGTGATTGGGGACATATTTTCCAAACTCGATGTTTTGTAGGTAGTAAGGTATGCAGTCGGGCTATTAATAGAGATTACATATCAAACTTGGTTAGTATCACGATGGTTGAAAATTGGGGTTACTTTTACAACAACACCCTAGTCTTTATAGGATGACTTGGTTGAAGGGGTGTGGAAATCTAGACGTGACTAAGCAGGTTCGAGTGAATTTTACCCTTGGGAGCTATAGTGATGAAGTTTGGTGTGATATAGTACCAATGAAATCTTTTCATAGAAAGGGGTTGCGTGATGATTATGGGTATGATAGTGATTTGTATGAGAATGCATCAATGGTAGGTGAAATGGGTAGGATGAAGAATAGATGTGGTAGGTTTGAACGAAGGGGAAGGAATAACTTTGAAGATGATGTAAATAGGAGTATGTGCAATAGCAAGACAACAATTCCTTCATTTAAAGGAAATAGTGATCCGGAAGTATACTTGACATGAGAAGAAAAGGTGGAGCTCATATTTGATGGCCATAACTGCTCTGAGGAGAGAAAGGTAAAGTTAGTTGTAACTCAATTTGTAGATTATGCTATAATTTGGTGGGATCAATTGACAACATCTGGGTGGAGAAATTATGAGAGACCTATTGAAACTTGGGGTAAGTTAAGGCTGTTATGAGAAAACGATATGCACCTAATCATTATTTTTGGTATAGGAGTGATAGGCGTGGAAGAGGGTTTCGAGAGAATCCTAAAAGGTGTGGTGAAGTTGAGAATTCAATGGGGGTGGGGATAAAACACCTATTTTGAAGCATGTTAGTAGTATGTCAAATAAGCTGACTAGTTTAGATTATAAACTAGTGTAACGCCCCAACCCCTAGTGGACCGGAATGCTACTTACTTTACTTAACTTAACCGGTGGTTTAGTAACAAGTGTACATATCTTAGCGGAAGCTTAGATCTTAACAAACATTCTTTTTGAAAGATATTGGATTAAATAACTTTATAACTTTCCAAAATCACGAAATATAATTTATTTGATGAAATCATGACTTGTTCAAGATACTCAAAAGAAATAACGTTGGAAATAACATTTGAAACATTAAAGACTTTAAATCTAAATCACTTGTTCACCGGGTTCCCATAGGCTTATTGCATCTCCTTCCATCTCTTCCATCATCCAACCCGGTGCATCAACATTTAATCTGTAGATATAGGGTAGAAACCCGTGAGTTGAAAACTCAATAGGCATCATAGGTGCAATCGTGATTAAGCTAAGCATTTCATAACAATTAACATTAGAACTTCCATAAAACATGCCGTACCCGGAGGTACCATTTGACATGAAAATGTATGCCGTACCAACGGAACCATTTGACATGAAAGGTGCATGCCGAACCGAAGATACCATTTGACACACAACATTAACCTTTAAATGTATGCCGCACCGACGGAACCATTTGACATGAAAGGCACATGCCGAACCAACGATACCATTTGACACACAACATTAGCCTTTAACATAGAACATTACTTGCTAGAAATTATAACTTAAACACGCATAACAACTTTATGCACCTCTACCTACCTCGATTTGATGCTTGATGAACTTTGAAAAGAACTTTGAAAAACTTTGGATGAACTTCAAAACTTTGACGAAGCTTGGACGTTTGGGCCTTTCTTTGTTGTTTGAAAACACCTTTTGAAATCACAAAAACCTTCTTGCAGAATATTTTTGCCCACCCTTAAAACTTCTGGAAAACACTTTGAAAAATCACCTCCCTTTTCTCTCCCAAACTCTCTATTTTTCTCTCAACTTTTGAAAGCAAATTGAAAGTGCTTTTGGTGTGAAAAATCAAATGAGTGAAGAGGGTATTTATAGGTGAGGTTTGGGGTGGGTGAAAGGTCATATTAAATAGGGTAATTAAGTAGTGCAAGTAGTAGCCATGAATTCAAAAAAATCGTGGGTTTTTCTGCTTTTCCGGTCGACCGGTTAGTTGCTCCGGTCGACCGGTTATCACTGCACAGCCTCCGGTATTTCAATCATAACTTTTTCTCCCGATATCCGATTGAAGTGATTCAAAGTTTGTTGGAAAGATAACTCAAAGAGCTACAACTTTTATTCAGATATCATTTTCAAATTCGAATGTTTTCTATATCGAAAATGGGTCTCAAAGGAGACTAAAAATATTTGAAGTATAATTTTAACCATAAAATGAAATACTTTGCATTCCGTCCAATCTTCATCAAATCGTTTTTGAGAAAATACTTTATAAACATCATTTTACCTTTAAACATGTATTGGACTATCTTTTGGACTTATATTTTCCTTTATTGGGCCTAATGTGAAGTTAATCACACAATTATGGGCCTAGCTTTATAGAAAAGATTTGGGCCTCTACAACTAGAATTTTCAAATATTCGCGACATGATTAATTCTCAAAATGATCATACCAAGAAGCAAGTGAGAAAAAAAGAGAAGATTGTGAGGTGGCTAAGTGTGATGAAAAAATAGTAGAGCCACATGAGCCAAAGGAAATAAAGAGTGAAAATGAGAATGGAGATGTGGCAAAGAATGAAGTGGAGCCACAAGAGGTAAAAGAGAGTGAGTCTTCAGAAGAAAAAGAAAAGTAAAAAAAGAGCTTGCATGAAAATGGGAGTGAAGTTGAGAAGGCTTTAGTGAGAACTAACAATTCTCTCTTTAGTTTTGCTACTTCTGTTTTGCATGATTTTAAAAACTTGGTTCATAAAAACAAGCCTATTGAACAACAACTTGTGAAAGAAGCTAACCAACCGTACATTAGCTTGGAAATCTCTCTATTACTGAATGTTGACTTTGTGATCCCTGAAGAGGTAAAGAAGCCGCCATGGATGAAATTTATATGCGGTGGAATTACGAAGGTGAAGTGAAGGAAGAGATGAGTCCATCTGCAGTGACATTGCTACAATCACCTAAGCAGGGTAAGACATGGAGGAAACACGGTTACTCAGTCTTTGGAGCATTTCAAACTTGCAAAAGGAAGCCATTGGGACGAGCACACTTTGATCTACGTGTTGATTATTGGAAGTTCTTATAAAAGAGGCGGATCTGAATTCAGAGGAGGTCTAAATTGCATCATAGAGGAGACAGGCCGTTCCATGTTCTTGACGTGATTGGGAGTAAAGGCTATAACTTGGGTTCGGATTCCAGGTCGAATCCTTTTGAAGAGAGAGGGGATGATATGATCCGACATAGGGTTATTTTTGGACGATTATTTTCTATTTTTGCGAGAGTTTTATTTAACATAGAATTCTTATATTTTGGTAACTTTCCATAATTTACGACTTTATTCCGTTTTTAATTAGTTTCTAGGTTTTCTATATAAAATAGTTTATTATTTCATTGTATTGAACAAGACTTTTGATATGAATTAAATTGAAATTTTCTCTCTTGTTCTTGAATGAACATTTTTTCGAACTTATCAAATATATTGTTATATTTGTGGCATTCAACTCTTAAAACTTATCAAAGGATTAGGCACCATTTGTGGCGTTCGCAAATTGAGGTTCGTTGGTTTTGTAATCAAGAGGTCTTTCAAACTTCGTTCTTGTTTGTTGCTTGGTTCAATAATTTGCGGGTCGAGATCCTATCATCTACAACCTGAATTTGGGCTTTCCCGACATTTTCAAATCAATTCCGCGAGTTCCATGCGATTCCACCAACCGGGATCTCATCAATTTCACATTTCATTATAAAGAATCCAAAAGAGTTCACATTCTGTTAGGTCGAACCCGAAGGTTCATTGGCAATTCATGCATAAATTATTGAACATAAGAGCATACGAAAAGATCCACTTGCACAAAAGTATATTACCTTGCTATTGGAATATATAAAAAATCTAAATACACATTAACAATGTTTTTCTCTGCTTTGGCTGAAGGACCTCGATTGACAATAATGTATGCGCTTTTTGACTTTCCACACTTTTCTTCTTTCTTTCACGTACAATAAGTAGTCTTTCTTTCTCTCTCTCTCTCTCTCTCTCTCTCTCTCTCTCCCCTTTACTCTCTATTCTTATTTTGTGTGAAAAAATAATATGACTATACATGGGTATATATAGGGCAAGAGAAGTAGAATCCTAGTGTACCTAGGATTGAAAAAGCCATGTCTATCAAGCAATAGGAGATTGGATGATAATGACTTATCACAATATGATATCATATTACTACATGGTTGAAAAGTTTATTTTATATCTACGTGTAGACTGTCAATCAATAATTTCTCTAACCAGTTTTTAATTAAGAAAAAAAACTATAAATTGAGATAACATTAAATAATATTTGTACTATATCTATTATAGGTTTACACTTATCCAAAAAAAAAGGATAACTATTAAGAATTTAAAGACAAGAAACAAAGAGAACACGTGATGGCATTATAGCAAATCAAATCTAATAAATAGTTCCTGCCAAATATCTCATGATGGTTTCATTATAATATATAGATAAAGTACAATTCCAGTCAGACTTGTTGGATTTCACGTGGACCAATTGTGAATGATTTTCAAGAAATAGGATAATAACTTAATATAAAATTCTATTTATCATTTAGGGTCAAAAAGGCATTCCACACGTGAAACAACTATAATTACACTAAATCCTAAACTAACATATTAAACACCAATAAAAGATAAAATCTTGCAATGTTAATAATTTGGTCTTAACATATCTAAATCGACTTTTTCTCGGGCCTAAAATACATGATTGAATACGAGCTATCCAACGAGTCCAATTTTGATATACTAAATCTCTTTTTATTAAAATCTAAATATTTGACCTAAAAATATAAAGATTTGGAACATAGTTCCATCAACTTTTCAAAATAACATATAGAATAAATAAATTTTAATACGAATTTCGGGGCATTACAATTGATCAGGTGTTGGAATATATTTAAATAGGTGTTGATTCCGTATTTGTTTAAAATTGTACGAAGTTTTTATTTTTATTTTTTTTACTAACAAGTGGAACATAGGTAGCTATCATAAACTAGAAAAATTAATATCAATTACTTATGTCAAAAAATAAAGGGATAATTGCAGCCGCGGTCCCTAACCTTTGCGTTTTTTGCAGACTTTACCTCAACCTTCAATTTGTACCATCCGGAGTCCCAAACCTTTCATATATTATCAGCTGAAGTCCAAAATGACGAAAACCGTCAGTTCCACCGTCAGTTGACCTTCAAAATGGAGAAAATCCATATTTTGACCAATTTAAGTGGAGGTATTTTCGTCCAACTCTATTTCAGGGACTGACTGTAATTAGGGCCAAAAAGTATAAATCACAAAGCTTGACGTACCACCAATTACTGCACAAAATCATTCGACGTCATCTTCTCCATCAGATTATACATACACACGAACGTGTATATATATACCCGTAGAACATTCAGACAACTTATTCTTCTCTTTCTAGAAGTTCTCACAATTTGAATTGAATCAGTCTCCTCTTTTGCTCTCTGTATATGCACACATATAAGCATATATAACGATATATGTGTATATTTTTGTGTGTATATCCAAAATGCCAAGCTTGACAATGAAATTGTACAGCGTGCTCTTCAAATTCCTCCTCAAACGCAAATTACAAACCCTAATTGAAAACCCAAATTCTAATCCTAATTTAATCTCGCATGGGGTAGTTACAAGGCCTGATGAAAGCATCGTAGCTGAAAATCCCAGCTTTTCAATGGACAGCGTCGCCACCAAGGATCTATATATTGACCATTTTACCTCCCTTTCGATCCCGATTTTTTTACCGGACTCTGAGATTGTTTCTCCTTAATCGATGCCGAATCTTAGGGTTAGGGTTCCATCGAGCAAGAATTTTAAGAATTTAGGGAATGTTTTGGAAAATGGGGTTGTTTATGGGGGCTATTTGTCGGAGAAAAGGGAAAAATAGAGTTGGACAAAAATGCCCCCACTTAAATTGGTCAAAATATGATTTTTCTCCATTTTGAAGGTCAACTGACGGTGGAACTGACGCTTTCTGTCATTTTGGATTTCAGCTGATAATATATGAAATGTTTGGGACTCCGAGTGGTACAAATTGAAGGTTGAGGTAAAGTCTGCAAAAAATGCAAAGGTTAGGAACCGTGACTGCAATTATCCCAAAAATAAATAAAAGACATTGTGATAATCGTGATAGGTAGAAAAAAAAATGACATATTTTGTGTGGAGTTAGTCTCGAGTAATCACAATGTATTCATCACTAATACGTAGGAGACGATCTAGCGAGGAAGAAAGCTGCCTACAATGTAGAGTAAAAATTACATTAAAAAACTAAAAATATTTAAAAACAAAAAAAGGGGATAATGAAAAAAAAAATTAAAACACAACAAAGTATTGAGGCAGTGAACAATTTTAAGAACTATTTTTGTCAGGCTTTGGATACTTAATAATAGATTTAAACATCTAATAAGGCTATTACTTTAGGTGATGTTTGAAGGTCGAGACACTCAACCTTGAAGAAAATCACCACTTATCAATTAGTAATTTTTATTGGTGAAACCCAACCACACTTGAGCAAAAAGGAAAGAGTATTATCTAATCAAGCATGGAATGATTACAAGGATGTGTGATTGAAAAAAAAAAAGAATTGGAGATGTGCAGATTATGAATGAGAAAAAGCATTGAGAAACAACAATGATGATTTTATACACTTATTCGATGCCCTAAATAATTCCACTTTGTAGTTCTTTGATTGAAATATTACCTAATTTGTTATGTATTGCGTTTAATTGGTAAAACTCAAGATTTGATGAAGATTTTGGATAAAACAAGCTAACAATATAGAAAAATGGCTTAATTGGAGAAAAACTGTGAAAATGACTTAATTGTAAGAGATCTAAAGTTTAGGGACTAAAAAGTGCAAATACTCAAAGTTGTATCGAATCTTTGAGGTGTGCTATGGGTCAATTGGATGAGAAAAGAAGTCAAATGGATGAAATATAATCAAAGTATTATCACACATCAATTTTTAGTCGAAAAAGTTATGCTTCGAATTTTCAATCTCATATTGAGACCTATTTTTGGCATAGCAAACATTTGAATTGGGAACACGTTATTCCTAGAATAATTTTAGTATTTTGAGTTATCTTTCCAACTCACTTTGAATCGTCTTAATTAGATATCGGAATAGAAAGTTATAACAAAACTACTGAAGATGTTAGGAACAAGCCTAGGCAGAGGAGGCAAGCGCCTCCTCTTCTTCTGAGATCTCCTGCAGCTCCAAAACCACCTAAGACATGCGCAAGGTAAAATTGGAATTTTTTTTTTCCTTTTCATATTTCGGTATCTTTTAGAATGCAATCTTTTTGCATTCTATATATTCCAAAATTCAACCAGAACGTTCCGAACCTCCCAAGACTTAAAAATCTACATATTTCTTTATTTTGGAGGTGAAGAATGAGGTCAATCATCAATTCAAAGACAGATTATTACAAGATTATTCATCCCTTTTCAAGATTTAGATCAAGATCCACTTTCTTGCATAATTCTTCATTTCGGATGATATTATTTCCTTCTTTCGTGTATAATTCAATCTTTGGGATTTATGCTAGATTTCTTCATTATATTGGATGTTTGATGAACCCTTTTGCGCATTTATTTTAATGCAAGATGATTAATTTAGCATTTCTTGATTTTCTTGATTAGTTTTGCATTCTTATTATAATTATTTGATTACTTAGTTACCAATTAGATAATAAATTGCTTGTTGTAGTGTATGAATACTCACAATGAATTTAGAATGCGACAAAACTAATATATGTAGCTAAATTTTGGGATAATCTCTTTCACACCTGCAATCACTTAGATAAACTAAACTAAATGCATGATTTTCATATGAATGCAAAGTAGGAATAGAATCGAGTCATGTTAATTATAGGATCATGTGTCTTGAAAAGGAGAATTAAATAATTTAGTGTTATCGATTGTCAAAATGCATGAAATTAACTTTATTATGAACTAAGAGTTGAAATAAATGGCGATAGTGGGATTCAGGATTTAGTTCAAGCATCTCACATTTGAAAACTTAACTTTTATTGCTTTGATAGATTAAAAGTAGTATAGAAAATCAAACAAATCACTCTTTTGATGTCACGCACACTCAAATTTAGTAAAAGTTATTGAACTAAATATTAGACCTTGTTCATCGTAGGAATGATAAATTTGAAACTCAATTTCTATTACTTATACAACGATCCCGTACACTTACGGGTTTCAACGTAATAAGTTTTTTGCACCGTTGCTGGGGGATAACGATTTTAATTTTAGTTTATTAGTTTATATTAGATTTAATATTTTATTTTTATTTTTTATTTGTTTTAGGCTATTCATATATGCACTTAATTTTTTTTTGTTTCGTTTCTTGCAGGTTGTCAAACAAATTCAGGATCCGATTTAACAACCACCATCAGCTCTACGGATACCTATAGCCAACGGGGGACAAATATTAGTGGGGAATTATGTGAATTGACTCCATGTACTGCTGCAACCTGCAATCTCTTCCAGAATCATCATGACAAGCTACCCTTCCTTCGGACAAGCTAACTTCCACATCTGACCAGATGTCATCAATCTCTTCCAAAATCATTATGACAATAGGTTTTTCAAGAAAACCGCGGAGAATCCACATGAACACATACTTGCTTTTCTCGTGTTATGCAAACTTATCAATCAACAAGAGATGAGAACTGATGCATTTCAGATGCAATTATTCCCTCACACTCTAAAGGACGTTATAAGAGAGTGGGTTCGTACGTTACCTCCAGGGAGGATCTTGTCATGGAATGACACGGTACAAAAGTTCATGTTGAAATTCTTCCTTCCATCTCGGTTCCATCAAGTCCAAAATGAAATCCACACAATTAAACCTCGAGAGCTATTCAGAGGCGTTGGAAAGGTACAAGAACTTATTCAGGAAGTGTCCAAATCTTGACATTTCTAAGAAAGCACAAGTATACCCTTTTACTACGGAATACACCAAGAATTCAAGAACATGGAAGATGCTTCAGCAGGTGGATCAGTAATGATGTTCTTCACAAATTGAACGAGAGAATAGCAGAGAATCGATCTATGTGGCCGAGCTACAGGGAAGTTTTAAGGAAGGTAGCTGGTATGCATAATGTAATGACCCGAACCTTGCGTCCAAGCCGCTAGAACATACATACTGTCCGCTTTGGGTGAGCTTGTGCCCACTTTGCCCCTCACGGATTTTTATACTCGCCCAATTGGTACCAGGATTCTCCTTAAGTCTCCCATATGATGGAGGTCTTGAGTTCGAATCCTGGGGAACGCGATAGAAATTCGTGAGGGGCTAAGTGGGCACAAGCTCACCCGAAGCAGACAGTACGTATGTTCTAGCAGCTTGGGCGCAAGGTCCGGGTAGTTACAAAAAATGCACATTTTTTTAACGACCGGGACCTCTCGTCCAAGCCGCTAACTTTCGTACTATCGGCTTTGGGTGAGCTTGCCCCTACTTAGCCCCTCACAGATTTCTTCACGTTCCACAGAATTCGAACTCAAGACCTCCATCATATAGGAGACTTAAGGGAAATCCTGGTACCAATTGGACAACTTGTCCAATTGGTACCAGGATTTCCCTTAAATCTCCCATATCCAATTGGTACCAGGATTTTCCTTAAGTCTCCCATATGATGGAGGTCTTGAGTTCGAATCCTGGGGAACGCGAAGAAATTCGTGAGGGGCTAAGTAGGGACAGGCTCACCCAAAGCGAACAGTACGAAAGTTAATGGCTTGGACGAGAGGTCAGGGTCGTTACACATAATGTTGACCCAGTGACAACGTTAGCAGGACATATGAAAAAAATAATGAAGAAACTTAACAATCTAACTCGGTTTGTGAACATGGTACATCAACCAATACTGATTTACATAGGTCGTGGGATAGATGATTTCACAGCTAGTTGCCCTTTAGCCTACAATGTCAACTATGCAAAGAATTATCAGAGGCAAAAAAATGGTACTCCAACAACTACCATCCGGGTTTGAACAAGCATCCCAACTTCTCGTGGGTGGATAATTCGATTAAGAGATATCAGATTAAGGGCAATCCACCGGTGGTTTAACAATAGCAAAATTGGGATTGTAATAAAGAACCAACAAGCCTCTATATGAAACTTAGAGAATCAGGTGGGGCATATCGCAATTGCATTGACCAACATGCCACTAGGTACCTTGTCGAGTAAAGAACCCATGAGAGTAGGTATTAGTAGTAGAGGGCGTGAATGTTGCAACTATTGAGCTTCCATCATTCACTTCCACCATCGATGTCAATGCTTATGTGCCATCAATGCTACAGGTTCAGGTCATCACTACTAGGAGTGGTGTTAAGTGTCAGAAATCACTGTAAAAAGGAAGGAGACAAAGAACACTCAAATATCTACTAAGGGTAAGGAACAAGTGGAATAGTTCGAAGAAACAATATAAAGGGATCAACAATTAGTCTCAAACAACCCACAACTTAAAGCAGTAGTTCTTGATGCTTCACTCACGTCCATTTTCCCCAAAGGCTATAAAACATCAAGTTGAAAAATTAGCTCATCAAGTTCTTGGATGTTTTAAAGAAGCTGCAAGTGAACATCCCTTTCATTAATGACATCTTTCAAATCCCAAACTACTCCATTTTTTAGAGGAGATGCTGCTTAAGAAGAGAAAGCTGTTGAGCATGTGACAATGGCGTTATCTGAATAGTGTAGCTCAATCATTCAACGTAGGATTCCTCCCAAACTGAATGATCCAAGGAGTTTCACTTTACATTACTCCATAGGAAATTTAAGAGGTATTAATTGTTTAATTGATTCAAGTGTAGGTATTAACTTAATTCATTTGCCTATTTACAGGAAATTGGGATTAGGAGATCCCAATGTGGCTTCTATCTTTCTTTACTGAAACACCCCTACAGAATAGTCGAAGACATGATTATCAAAGTTGGGGAGTTCATTTTTTCAGCTGACTTCATCATCCTAGACATAGAAAAGGTATATAAGATGTCAATTATCTTGACAAGGCCATTTCTATCACAAGTCAGGCCTTGCTGAATTTGACACAAATGAGATAGTCCTGGGGTAGAGGATAATCAATAGAACTTCACTATTGATATTCCACTCAAGCAACCTTCCTACTTTGAGTATTGTTTGAGTGGACTATTAGGAAAGCTACAAAGGTAGGCCAGATGAAGGTGAAATTATTTATAGGGACAACAATGAAAAACCAGTGGTGTGGATGCTCAAGGATGAACAAAATGGGTGTAACCAGTGCATGAAGTGCAAAGTTGAAAATTCCCTTTTCAAGCCACCATAAATAGCATAGAAATGTGAATCAAGTTAAAAACTTTAAAAAATGCTTGTTGGGAGGCAACCCAATATTTCTATCCCTTTTATTTATTGTGCTTTCTAGACTTAGGATAACTTAGAGTAATTTTTATTTAATTATTAGGAACTCATCATCCATTTCATGTTTTCCCTTAGGTCCTTGAGATTTAGTTGGTTCATTAGATGTTTGAGCTAAGTAATATTTGTTCCAGGTATTTGATCTTTAATGTTTTATCTAATCGCATTGTGTAGAAACATGACGTCACTGAACAATTAAACCAACATTAACCAATGAGACAATGGGTATAATATGACAAGCTAGCCATTGAATTTCACACCATATCACGGAAATATTTTCTTGCTTTTTGAAACTTACGAGTTTGACCTAACTAACACCTAGAGGGAAGTGAATATGTGTTTATATGTAGAATTTAAATTTGTTAATTAATAAAAGCAACAAGTCAATTTTTTTTATTTTATCCAAATGAACTCACAGGCAATACTATCCTAAGTTGAATTATCACAGTTGATATATTGCGTAAAAATAAATAACAAAACGAAATTGTTGACGGAGAAAACCCTTCATGGGATAAAAATATCGAGCCTAAGCTAGCAGTATCCACTATAAACGATCAAGACTTACAGACTATTCAAACTCAACTAAACCTAAGTACTTTCTGACATCCTTACTATAATCACCACGACCATCTTGTTCGCATGCTCCTACACTAGCTCCCGACCTTCTGGAACCATTTATCTCATGTGGATCACCTGAGAAGCTCTCATTCTCATTCAACTGGAATTGAGGTCTCCTTCCCCAATCTTCAAAGCTTTGACAGATTATGAGGAAGTATGGGTTTTGGTGTTTTGATTATATGATTCGATGTTTTCAATGATTTTGTTGAATCAAAAGGAGATTGAATAATATATAGGATGTGTAGAATGTAATCTCTTTGATAAAACAATATTTAACCAGGACTTTTCACGAAGTTGGGCTTGGGGACTTGGGTATACATAGTATCTAGGTTTTGGGATAGTAAAGGATAGATAGAACTCTAGAAAATCGTGAACTAGAGTTTCATGGAAAACACCATTGCTCGAAGGTCTAGCCACAGGCGAGAGACAAGTGCATCGCTCTAGCGACAGGCGGTCGACCTTAGTTCCGTTTTGGACACTCGAGCATCAGTTTAGTGACATGCTAGCATAACTTTGGTAACTTTTTCTTCTTGTTCCATAACCGAACACAAGGACTCCTGGTTCATCTATGCAACCTAACATCTGACTCTTTGACTTTTAAAACTCTTTTATAACTATATTTTTGTGTAAAGATTGTCAACAACTTTAAAACTTGACACTTTTCTTCCCTACCCCCCTTTAGATGCGGACTTAGAGTCTAATCTAAGTTTGAGATGGAAAATATGAGTTTTCTTTTGTTGTGTGTTTTATTGCTTTAGATATTAGAAAAATACAAAAGGTTGAAAATTTTGAAAAATTCAATATATATATATAATTTCCTGGCTAGCAATGATGAATATATTGAATTATAAATTGATCTATGAATGATGAATAGGTTACATGCTTAGGTTAATTTTTACTTTTTCATGTGAAGTTTGATATATATTGAGCACGTGAATTAAGTTAAACATTATATAGGAAGGAGTTGATTTCATAATTGAATATGTTGAAATAGTGAACCATATATGCTAAATACAAAACCACTATATTTTACATTCTTAGACATAATTTAGAATAATTTGGGAGGAATTCACTATTGTAGGAAGATGTCGAGATAAATAGAGATTTCATTTGTAAAATTAAAAATCTTGTGTGGATTATATAAGGTCAACAAGATGAAATTTGGTGAAAATCTCAAGTTAGAAGTCGGTTTACTTGAATAGGTGTTTAATGAGGGATATTGCATTAATCAAAGTATACAAAAACATTTTATTTGAAAATTTCTCTTCGTAACTTTTATGCTCAAGTTATCAAGCCAGTAAGGATTTCAAAACCTATTGGTCTAAAGTCAACAGATTTGAGAGTTATCGTTCTAAAGTTTGTTACATTGGTCATTTAGAAAGTTTAAGGAAGAGAATGCTCCAAATAAATAAAAAAGTGTTAAAAAGAAGAAAATTGAAGAAAAGTATGAAAAATTAAAAACAGCGTGTGCGTTAAATGGAAGATGCATCAAATGCCTTGGTTATGTCCGAAACACTTATTTAGGGAAATTTGACTTTTGATAAGGGAATATTAGCCTAGTTAAGTTTTGGAGATTGAAGCAATCAAAATTAAAATATAATACTTGTTTATTGACATGTTGAATTGTAATTAGTGAGATTTACTTAAACTAAAAAGGTGAGGATAATATAAAATTTAAATTTATATCATACACTTGGAGAGAGCGAAAAGAACAAGTTTGGGGGTGTGTGTGAATCTCACGAGTGAGGATAAGAACATATTTGACTGTTAAAGGTCGGGAATGGAACCACTTGTGAATTCATGATGATATGTTTAATTCATCACACACACACACACACACACACACACACATCGACTTTGCATTGGAAAAGTAAACTTTGATTTCTATATTGTGATCTTGAAGTTGTGGTTAGACTTAATGTCATGATTTCAATTTTGAGATTAAATGTTGGGTTAGCTAGATGCTTTTACATGCTTATGCGTCTCTTTCAAGTTAGGTTGTGACTTTGTTTGAGGACAAAGATATGTTCAAGTTTGGGGGTTTGATAAGACTATTTTATACAATTATTCGAGGTCATAAATAATGACATTTTATAGTTCTTTAATTGAAATGTTACCAAATTTGTTATGTATTGTGTTGCATACATAAAATTCGTGATTTGATGAAAAAGTAGAGAATACAAGCTAAAATTATAGAAAAATGTCGAAATTGGAGGAAAAAAAGAGGTGAAAATGGCTCAATTGTAAAGATCCAAAATTTAGGGACTAAAGTGTAAATATTCAAAAGTTGTATTGAAACTCAAGAAAAAGATTCGACATGTGCTACGAGTCAATTGGATGACAAAAGAAATCAAAAGAGTGAAATATAGTTAAAGTATTATCACGCATCAATTTCCAGCAGAAAAAATTATGCTCCGAATTTTTAGCCTCATATTGAAACCCATTTTTGGCATAGAAAATATTTGAAATAGAAAAATGTTATTTCAATAAGAATTGTAACCCTTTGGGTTTTCTTTCCAATTCACATTAAATCGTCTCGATTGAATATTTGAAGAAAAAGTTATGACAAAACTATTGAAAGCTATACGAAATAAGCCTAGGCGCTCAGAGGATGAGTGTGCCTTTTTCTCTTCTAAGACCTCCTCCTGCATCTCCAAAACCACCTAAGACATGCGCCCTAAGGTAAAATGGAAAATAATCTTTTTTTTTTCCTTTTCTTATCTCAGTATCTTTTAGAATGCAATATTTTTACATTCTATATATTCCAAAACTCGACGAGAACGTCATGTACCTCCCAAGACCAAAAACTCCACAGATTTCATCTTTTTTGAGGTGAAAAACGAGTGCAATCATCAATTCAAAGCCAGATTATTGAAAGATTGTTGATCACTTTTCAAGATTTAGATCAATATCTACTTTCTTGCATAATTCTTCATTTAGGGTGATATTATTTCCTTTTTTTCGTGTATAATTTAATTAATAGAATGTTAGGCTAGATTTCTTCATTATATTGGATGATTGATGAACTATTTTATGCGTTTATTTTAATTTATGATGATTAATTTAGTATTTTTTTGATTAGTTTTGCATTCTCATCATAATTATTTGATTACTTAGCTGCCAATTAGATAATAAGTTGTTTGTTGTAATGTAGGAATACTCACAATGAGTTTAGAATGCGACAAAATTAATATATGTAGTTAGAATTAGGGATAATCTCACACATGCAATCACTTAGATAACCTAAACTAAATGCATGATTTTCATATGAATTTGTACTAGAAATAGGATGGAGTCTTGTTAATCATAGGTTCGTGTGTCTTGGAAAAGAATATTGAATAATTTAGTGTTATCGACTGAGAAAGTGCATGAATTAACTATATTATGAAGAGTTGAAATAAATGGCAATAAGGGATTCGGGATGTCAATACAAGCATCTCACATTTGAAAACTTCACGTTTATTGCATTAATAGATTAAAAGTAGTATAGAAAACCAAACGTATCACTTTCTTGATGTCATGCACACTCGAATTTAGTAAAAAATATTGAACTAAACATTAGACTTTATTTCTCGTGGGAACGATAAACTCGAAATTCACTATTTTTATTACTTATACAACGATTACATACGCTTGCACGTTTCAACATAACACCACACATCGATCGAGCGTGAATAAGTGAAAATTGATTCCAGTTGTTTTATTTTAGAACTCTTTGTACATTCTCAATAATTACAATACTTGATGCGAGTTTGACAAAGTTATTATTTAGGTTTGTTTGCTTGTATATTTTAGTAGAATGTTTGTTCGAAATGATCAAGAGTTCTAAGTTTTGTGGGTGTGATAAGTGCACTTATATAGGATTCTTGTACTTGCTTATTTATATTTAATTAAACAGATATCTACCTAATTTGTATGTAAATACGTTAGTTGTATGTAAAACCCCGATTTGAATGCACTTGAATACAATTGGCATTTAATAGACGTTTTGAAGCAAATTAGGGATGATTCGGAGCAATTGATGATCAATCGAATTGCAATTGATCAATTGGAATACTTATGAAAAAAATCGGAGGTGATTCTCAAGTTTGGAGAGCTAAATTCTAGGTATAAAAAGTTTGAGTACAAATTGTAAACTCTCAGAACTGACGTGATTAAATTATGAAGATTTAAATATTAAGATGCAAAGAAGAAATGACTCATATACAATATCTGGGACGAAGCTAGGAGGCTCATAAACACATATCCCATATAATTAAAAGAGCCATTGCAGAGAAAATTCAGAGATTTATTAAATCTTTACAGAAGACTTTTCTATAAAACACCTATTCACATCTTTCCATAAGATTGAAGATGAAAATATCAAAATCCACTGAATGAATTCAAGATTCTAGACTATTTTGTCTTACTTCAAAATTCTTTTACTTTCAGGTGATGTTGTACTTGTTGTATTATTATAGTTCTTAGCTAGTTTTTTTTTTTTTTTGGTTGTTTTTTAGCTAGTTGTATAGATGTTAGGTAACGTTGAACCATATTTTACGATGTTTTGATATTACATGAATTTGACATTAGACAATTGCTTGATTGGATTGTTTGTTATAATCTTAATATTTTCAATTAATTAGTTTGTAATTGAATTGATGTTTGATTTTTATTGACAGAAGGAATAGGAAAAATTACATATGATAATATTATTCATTGTAAGATCCTATAGACATTGTGGGTAACTATCTATTCTTTGCATGATCCAAATGATATCCCTGTGAATTAATGTATCATCACATGTTCGCATTTGGAATGGAGATTCTACTGAATCATATGTAAGAGTATATCTAATTCTACTCGAAGGAGATTATTAGATATATCAAAAATTGATCCTTATATAAAATAATTGATGTCAAAGCATGAAATTATTGTTAATGAATAAATGTAGGAGATACAAGATTCTAGTGTTTGTTCAATTAATTGAGATTCATAAACACTTCTAATTAGCATTTGTTCTCCATTTTCAAAACGCATTTTTTTTATATTCATTTTTAATCACATATTTCATGTACTACACAATTTTTATCAACTTTTCAATAAACTTTTACCAAATTTACTAAAAAGGGAGTTTAGCTGAACCAAGCATGAACTTATTCATCGTGAAATCGATACTGGACATGTCTATTTTATTACTTGTCATGATAATAAAAATCAACACCAAGAGTCAAATTTAAGCCAAACTCACTCCACTCAGAAACTAGAGATGACATCTTTAATTTAGTCTCGTTTGTATTTCACCCTAGATCAATCCTTGTAGCATGCAATACCTAATGCCGGTCACTTTTTAGGTCACGACAACAAATTCATCATAAATCAAAGCCAAGCCTAATGCTTATGCAGAAAGAACCCCTAAAAAGATCCACAAAATTAAATTCACCAATGAAGAGTATAATCATCAAATACTATCCTGCCAAACTTGACAATCAAGCGAAAAAACATACCAAACCATTCTTATCTTCTAGGCATAAGTTGCTAAAATATGCATCAAGTATCAGCCCATGATTATATGCTATGCCTGAAAGAACAGGTTTTTAAATGATAATAATACAAAGAGGCAGACTCCATATTGCCTTTTATGCAGTATTCAGCCTCCAGCTTTCACGCCCTTGCTAGAAGACTATATTATGAGATCTATGGGTATTCAGTGATGCTGTAAAACTCTTAATGCAATGCTATGACTCAACAGTCGGTGTTGAATTTGCTTCTGATGATCTGGCTATTTCTTCCATGGTTTCCATGTCTATTGTCATACCTTCATCAACCTCAGTTTCCTCTGCCTCAGCCATTATTTCATCCCCATCCCCTACAGCAGGCTCAACCCCATTTTCCACTGAATTGGCCTGATGCTGGGGATTCTCGGGCTTTTCATAAGCTCCATTAGATTTTTGTATGGTTGCTGGAGGATATGAATCACTCGAGACAGTCAATGTAGATGTAACCAACAGATTCTGCAGGGGGTAAAAATCATCAAATGTACCAGAACCGATGTTTGAGAAAATTAGCAACAAAAACAAGGCCCTATCATAGATAGTGCTCCAATTTTATCTATTTCTAAGTGATCCAATTTTATCTATTCCTATGTCTTGATGGAATAAATATCTAGAATATTTTCTTTCTCGAGCATGATGGCTGGAACTAAGGCATATCAAACAAATGGATCAGCACAATCAAATTATGAAGACATGATGCATCCAAGATGAAGTAACAAACACAGACTCTACCACCAAAAATTTAGATTATATATTTTGAACTCTCCAGGCCCATACTCTTTGTCCCAACTCCCATGAACAGATAAGCAGCTTCCTTTACCAGGATATTTATAGTGCTAAGAACATTCAGTATTGCTCAGAAAAAGGGTCCTTACCAGGCTGAAGTGACTCACAGGAGTATAACTAATTTCCAATGACCAAATTCATCCCTCACCAACTAGATGATCAAGTTCCAAGAAGATCAAATGCCATAAATCCTTGGCTTCCAAGCATAAAGATACAGAAACACATCCAAGTGTGCATGTGGAATTATATATGAATATGATGTATACATATTTTTCACTTGAAAAGAAAATTTTTACACTAAAATTAAAGAAGGGGCTGATGATATTTAAGAGGATTTCCAAGAAAGCATGTTCAAGATTTAAAAAGATACATTTCTGCAGAACTCTCAAGTATAGACAAGATAAAAAAACATGCCCCAACTCAAGGTCAGATGCCTTGTTCGATTCAAATATTGGGGAGGGAGGGAGGGATGATGTTAGACAAGAAAGTGAAATACCTTTTCTAGAGCCAAAGCAAGCTTTGAAAGCTTGGGGTAAATGTTTCTTGCAGACAATAGAATCTGTTCAACACGTAATAAACAGATATAACACATTGAAAACTAAATTCAGAAATCCAAATTGAAGAGTGGCAAAACACAGAAGCCTGGAGATACAAACATTTATACTAGTATATGATATTGTATTTATTAGACAAATTAACATTTATAAGGGACATTGGCAAGATGGTAAATTTCCAAAGCAGAAAACAGAAGGAAAACCTCATAGGATAAAAGATTAGCTTAAGCTACCAAAAAGAAAAGGTCACGAGTATTGGGCATAGCATCAAGATAAAGCTGAACTTAAAAAGAAAAGGATAAAACATGATCACCTCACAAAGCCTTTGCAATGTAAATGGAGGACCTTCATCGAAGCTATGAACAGCTGCAAAACAGTGGGGCATAAAGTATGTGATAGGTCCTATAGATATTAACCAAGCTCAACTCAAAAAACTAAATAAATAAATAATTCTATTCCAACTATCTGATGTTAGCTGCACTGACAATGAAGTCTTTAGATTCATAGAAAGAGGAAATGGAATAAAGGAGCATGTTTGGCTAAGCTTAAAAGTTTACTTCTAAGTAAATAAGTTTTTAAATAACTACTTCTATTGATAAAAATTGAAAATAAGCAAGTTACTTATTTTCACAAATCGATAATAGTTAATTTTAAAATAGATAATGGGAAATTTGCAACAGAGGTCCCAAAATAAAAAATGTGCGCACAGGTCCCAACATTCTAATCTTAGCACCTATATCCCAACATTTTAATATATGTGAACCAGAAGGACCTCAAACGGTTTTCATCCAAAAATCATAATTTGAGTTATTTAGTGCAAAGTAAAGTGGTCTTCTAACATTTGATTAATTAAAAAAATAAAAAATAGAAACAAATAAATAAATAAGACAAATTAAGAAAATTCATCTCCCCCAAACCCACACGACCCCAACCTTCCCAAACTCCACCCACCCAGCCACCAAAACCACCACAATCTGGGAATTCCAACCACCATTCTCAAATCCTCGTCCTTGGGGAATTCATCAAAATGGTGTATCAACTCAGCCCGCTTAAAGCTCTGTACATAGACACCCTTCTGTGCAGAGAAGCAGCTCGATGCCATTCAAGAAAATTCTGTTGAAAACAATATCAGCAGTGTTAATAATACTGAGGTTAATGATGATGTAAAAGTGAATATGAACCTGAAAGGAGTCCTGTGGGGTGATTGGGAAGAGAAAAACTTGGAAATCTGAGAGTTTTGAAGGGATCCCACTTCAGATTGCAAAGCAAATACCTGAATCAGGGAATAATTTGGATGAACCACTCTAAAGAATTGAGTGTTTCTGTTGATGGGAATGGGATCAAGAAAATCCCAGATTAAAAATGAGATCCGTATCATCGCAAAAGGGGACTGTTGAGCAATCTGGTGATGCAATTGAGAAGAATTAAAGTCAATTAAGTCAAATCAGATTCCAATGAGACATTGACTGAGTAAAATTGAAGGGAATTATGAACTAAGAAAGGTGAAATCCGAGTACTCTGATGGAATGGGAATATGGAAATGTAAAAAAATTCACTTCGGTGGCTGGGTGGGGTTAGGGTAGGTGGGTTGGGGAAGATTAATGTTTTTAAAAATTTTTATTTCTCTTTTTATTTATTTATTTATTTGGCAAATTAAGATAAGCAGTTTGACTTTTCATCAACTGACATATTTTTAAGATATTAGAGGTCCTCGGGGAATATTGGGCAACCTTGGGAAATATTTATTGAAATCATTAGAAGTCCTTTCGATACACATTTACTAGTTTTAAATGTAGGTACTAAAACTAGAAGATTTGGGTTTACCCTGCACATTTTTGAAAAGTTAGGGACCACTACTGCAAATATCTCATAGATAATTTTGAAGAAAAAAAGTAACTTATCCTGACACGTTTCTAACAAAAGTTACTTAAGCTAAGCCAAACATGCTCAACATGTTTCATGAGTTAGCGTTAGGTCACCAATTTAGAGTTTAGTGTTATGAATTGAAATTAATGAATAAATATAATCATTTGAAATAGCAAGTCTGATCTGGTTTCTCTCATTCGAGCAGCTCAAGATAATAGAATAATTTTTGTAAATTACGAGGTAAGAGACCCCTCCAAAAAAAGAAAGATCTAAATCTACTTCAAACATGGCCACTGTTATATTTTGTTCACAAAGCCACCGCCCGCCAGGCAGAGGAAAAAAAACAACTTATGTGGTGTGCATGTTGTGTAAAACCTTGTTGCATAGAGTCCAACAATTAGAACTGGTGCAGCCAAATAACTTGGACAAACAAAGTAAAATAAAATAAAAATAAAAAAAGGAAGGTGTGTGACTGGGAAGTACCATCATCCAACCTTTTCACCAACTCCAAGAAGGTCTCTCCTAATAAAGAAATCTGCTGCTCGGTGGTCATTTTCGACTCCGGGTATTCAGACAGGACCTTCAAGATAGACAATATTATTTAGCAAAATTCATGTGGTTGAAGACTAAAGTTGCAGGATAAATCATTATCAAGGTAAACAAGAGATGACCACACAACCTGGCATACCTCCCCATACCTGCTTAAGATAGAAGGATAGCATACTCCTTAATTTTTCCCAATCTTGCCTAAGATGAAACATCAAACCAACAATTGATTAGACTGTGGAAGAAAAGAGACACCAAAACGTTCCTAATGTTCCTGGAAATTCTTGCTCCCGAAGGACAATTTGTATCTATATTATTAGGAACCCATTCATGGATTCCTCGATCTAAGAAATCAAGATAAGAGGACCGAATTAAAGGAAGTGATCATTAATGGTAAGTCGTCTAGTACAATTAGCAACAAATAACACAATTATCATAATGGAGAAATATGTAAAAAAAATTAATCAAATTTGCAAAAAGAGAAACATAAAAACAGGGCATGATGTGACATTATTCTTGTGCAAATAAACATTCTTAATGTTCAACATAATAGTGATTAATCTTTGGGTCACCCCCTTATATGAAAAAAATTCCCAAGTTACAAAAACTTGTTTGGAGTGTCCTCAATTGTAATTTTAATGGATTTTAGAAGTCTTTGTAAGTTCATGTGTCCCTAATTGAAATTTTAATGAGTATTATTGAAATTCATTAAAATCTAAGTGTCTTCAATAATTCGTCGATAAAAAGGATTTCAAGATATTTGGATGGATTTTAAGCTTAAAAATACACATAACAAACTATTTTGAAACTTCATTATTTTTAACGAAGTTCTTATGGATTCAATAGAAATCTATTCAAATTCACACAATTAATTAGATTTACAATCTTTCAAAATTCACTAAAATCCTAGTCAAAGACTACCCCCCCCCCCCCCCCCAACAACACCCAAAAAAAAAATATATATATTTACAACAAGTATCTATGCAAACTAAAGTCAAAGCATAACTAGTAGCAATCAATAATGTATCGGTGATGTCAACAAATATAACATAACACCACGCCCAGGTATTTCATCATATGGATACTATGTCATGAATCATGACAACTCCTAGTTTGTACATCATAGAATAAAATAGTATCACTGCCAATTGAATTTACTCAAGTATGATTGACATATAAATAAAGGACAAAGAACTCATTACCTTAAATGCTTCTTGATAAATAACAAAAGAAGGTACCATAACAGACCAAATAAATCATCAAGGAATGAGAGAAGTAAGACAACGTTTAACAAACTTAAGCCACATAGTGACAAATCTTCTTAGCAAATCTCTACACATGTTTGAGAAGTGTTCATAAGTGGTTTAAGTTATAAATAGATAGAAATGAGTAAGGGATAAGTCGGCAATACTTGTGAGTCTCTTGAAATGAGCGGATAAAAAGTGGCTTGAGTTTTATAAACAGGAGCCAAACATAGGCTAAGTAGTTCAGGGAATCAACTATATCTACCTAAAATAGAATAAACTATATCTACCTAAAATAGCCCTATTTCTACCAGAAGGCTTTACCAAAATAGTCCTAAAATCTTTGTCAACTACATCAAAATTCGATCATGGATAGAAAGTGAAACCACCAAGTGGCAAAATCAATATAGCCTCACCTGGTACTACAGAAGTACAAAATTTTCTAAAGATACGTTATTTTAGCCTAATGAAGGTTAACAGCTTCATAGGTAGGTCAAGAGGCTAGCAGATATTATGACCGAGGACATAATTATATGGTCCTAGTTGAAAAACACAACTTTAAACTCCTTTCTCTTCAGGTGGAACAGTTAACATATAAGAGGCCATTGGGATTTTTCGGTGCTTTTCTCATATCCTTTTTGCTTTCATTTATGAAGAAAGAATTGAATATTACAATGCTAAATTGTGATTAAAGGATGAGTCAAGAACCAAGACTGTGCTATGCGGAACGTCACATTTCCGGTTGTGTTTTCAAATTCTTAGAAGCATTAATTCACATAGGTATATAGAGACGAAGGATTTTTACAAAAGAGCGAAGAGGGATACAGGATACCTAGTTGCTGAAGCTTTTAGAAATTCTAAACTATCTTCACAAATTTGAAGTCAAATACAATTATTGCCAAATATAGCAAAAGTTAGAAACACAGACGTGTACAGATTATTTTACACAAACTGGTGTCCTGCCTTGCAAGGGAACAAGAATTGGATGTAAGGGAAATATAATACTCCTTTACCTAACTGCTAACAAGAAAACATGAAGATAAAATTGGGTAGTGGAGCAGTAAAATTCTTGCATAAAATGACATGGGGATAAATTAAAAAGAAAAAATATCATCCTATCTCCACCCCAGCCAATGATATATGTAACAAACTAGAATCAAATGCAAATGTCGACTCACACATCAATTTCGCTTGTCCATCAAAGAATTTAATTTTTACAAAGCCGAATATTTGGAGTCTGGAAAATAATATGCATGTATATAAAGAAAGTGTTATCAACATAAAAGCATACCAAAACTTCCCGGTGGATGCACTTATTTCCAATGTACGTCTTATTTCTTCTTCTGCAAAATCGTGTTTAGATTCCAAGCCTCTGTAATCTCATAGACATTAGATTTAATTAAATAATAATAACATAATAAGATAATGCATAACGAAAGAATTAAACCCCCCAAAAAATAAAAATAAAAATAATAATAAAAAACACTATTCTTTATCAATGAGAAGGAGCAAATGTGTAAAACCAATCATGTCCACCCTAATATTATTATGGGATTCCATACGTCTTCAAGAAGGAAACATTTTTGGAAAGAAAATCACTGCCTGTCATTGTCCCCCAACAACATATGTTTGACGGCCGGATGACCCAAAAGGTTTTAACCATACAATGCATCTATGGCTAATGAAAATATAAAAAATAGTTGAATCGTAGAAATGTCTTGTGCAAAAATGGAAATCAATAAGTTTAACCTGTTGTTTCTTTTCTAGTCTTTTATACCATAGGCTGCAAAAAATGCCGAATATATTGTGAAAGAGACTATTATGGTTCCTTATTTATTAAGATGGGACTTAACATATTCTAGTAATAGCCTCGCGGCTGTATGATAGACGATTGATCATAAAGGAATGATGAGGAGCCAAACCTCACTCCCCAACAAAATCATTGCAATCTAAATACAGCAAATTAATGCAGTATAATCGCTAAGAAGAAAGTGCACAGCATCAAAAAGATTACATCAACAGTTCAATTTACAGACTCAATAAAGACTGTACAAATGAAGAATTATGGCACCCATCAAACTTCACTATTAGTTCGAATACTGCATTTTATCACTTTATAGAGGTTTTATTAATTTGCCATTTTTATATAATGTAATCAAGAATCGAAAATAATTACATGAACCCCATGTTACTCCCAAATGCAGAACTATTTCCTTCAGGAAAACAAATTGCATTGTGAAAAGGTAAAGTTTACCCATGATTCGACAAATCAGAGACTAAATTGTCATGGTTCTGCTCCACGACAGCATCGGCTAAAGCAGGTGAACTTTCCGAATTCTCCTTCGCATTTGTCTCCATAAACGAACTTTTTGCTACAGAACATTTATTCATGAACCAATAATCAGACAATAGCAAGTAGAAAATCGGGAGTTGACTTCCAATATTGAAATTTAGAAGATGAACATTTATAAGGTATAAACAATAGAAATTAAAAACCCTAGAATGGTAGCTGAACAGTAATGAATCGAATGAGGGGGATCTTACCAGATAACGAAGGATCGAGAGATAAATTGGTGTGATGGAGATTGAAATTCCCCAAGAGATAAAAGCGTAAAATTGTACGCTAGAGAAATGGAAAAGGGGAGTTCTACGGGAATGGGGTGAAGTTGGAGGAAATACCTCTGGCCTGTATTTGTCTTTCACCAAATAATAGATGAATAAAAAATAAAAATGTGAAAACTTAGAAAAACTATAAAAAGTCAAAAATACCCACACTATTCACACAAACCGACTTCTCTCTGAACCGATCTTTTCTCTCTCTAAACTGACCACTCTCTATCTCTCTCAAAACCGACCAATCAGACACACCGACTGAAGTCGTCGACGACGCCAGGGCCACACGTGAACGACCCGTGGACCCATCATATAGGTTAGCTTTTTTAATCAATGAAAATGAATTTTTTTTATTGGTAGTAAGTTGAATTTTTATACATTTACTTGGATTAATAGTTCATATATAGGTTAGAATGATGGAGTAGATAGATTATGGACCATTTTTGGGATGAAAAATAAAATTTTGGCATGTTTTAAGGATCTCAGTCGCTGAAAATGGAGATTTTCGACGATTAGAGAGGATGACTGAAAACCAGCTGTAAACAACCGGTTTGACCGACTTTATACAGCCGGTTTGACCGGCTTTTTACTTTTAATTAATTTTTTTTATTTAAAATAATACTAAACAATTTAATTTTTCGAATTTAATTGTTATTCTGTATATTATACATAAAAGAAATTTAATAAAATTTAAGTTTTTGATATAATAAAATAAATAACTTTAAATTGATAATTACGAAAATGAAATAATATTATTATTTTTAATATAGTATATTTCAAATATAATTAAATAATACTTGTATTTTTTTTCAATAATTTCCTTTTATTTTAAATTGCATATATAAAATAAAATAAATAACTTTTTTAATTTAATAATTTACTACCAAAAATCAAACGTAACGTAATTAAATAATATTTGTATTCTTTTGTTACTTTAATAAATTTATTTTGTTTTATTTGTATATATAAAAATAAATAAATAAATTTAAATTGATAATTACGAGAATGAAATATTATTTTGTAAAAAAATTAACACATTCTTATTTTATCTTCATTTGAATATTTTAATTAATATAAAATTAATAATTACCAAAAACGAAATTCAAAGGGAAAATTTAAATTGATAATTATTTTATCCCTTTTTTTACTTGTAATCTTTTATGTAAATCTGTTTTGCGTATAATTATTAGAATTCGGTTCACTTAATTTTTAGAAAATATGTTGTATTCCAGTATCTATTGTTTCATGTGCTAATAATTTAAGTTTTTGCAGCATGGAGTATCATTTAGATGCGACATTGAGACAGATGTCAGGTAACGCTACCTGGAACGGTAGCCTGAACAGTTACAGAGTAGTCCTGGATCAGTTGGATGCAGAGCATGAAGATATGCTTCATCAGTCCTTGTGGCCCCTGTACGAGTTGAGACACTTGCAGTTTTCGAGGCAGATTATCGATGCCCTGCTATGTCGATTGTTGAGTCCAGTCGACGGCGATGCCCTCCATTTCGATCTCGGGGGCAAAGTCGCCAGTTTTTCTGTGTTCGACTTTACGATGATCACTGGATTGAAGATTACGGGCGTTGATGCGGGTCATGCCGGTACGCAGAGGGCCAGTAGGCTGCACGACACATAATTTCAGGGCAGTGGTCAGTTTATTTGACGCAGCTGTTGGACGCAATTATCAGGTGTGACGACATGTTAGATAGACTAAAACTCAGTCTGGTCTACATCCTGGAGAGCACATTACGATGTCACCACAGGAGGACTGCGATTGACCCCTTCCATCTGGAGATGGTCGATGATCTTGATGCTTTTAACACATATCCGTGGGGCAGAGATGTTTTAAGGACACGGTGCACGTTTTCACAATATTGCATTCGACGCTGAGGGGGACCATGTGGAAGTATATACATATGGATTGCCCCTGACTGTGCAGGTATATGTTTTACATAATTTATTCTTAAAATATTGTTTATAATAGATATGAATGTAATAATTGTATTTGTTGCAGATTTGGGCGTACGAGACTGTCCCAGTCATCGGTGACCGGTATGTGACTCGACTGGAGACACGCGTCCCTCGGATGCATCATTGGCAAGCATCTCGAGCAGTCGGATATCCAACTAGCAAACAATTATCAACTATCCTCGACGACGCTCAAGTGAGATGATACGTTTTTTTCGGTTTATGTTGTTTGTAGCTCAGATATCTGATCACATGATTATTAACTAGTCGAAATGTGGTAATGTCAGGTTGAAGTCATAATTGAGTTAATGCCATCCATGGAGGAGGAGGCTCACGGATATGGGCGTGAATTGACCGATCCGCACAATGAAGACGAGCCGACTCCCGATTCCATCCCAGACCCCGAGGAGGTACGTGAATGGAATATATAATGTTCATCGCTATGTGTTATCTGACTTTCGTTAAATAAAAATTAATTGTTAATGTTATCACTCATGTAGGAGCGCGATATGGTTGACCGATGATTGTCTCCGAGGAGGGCATCACCGTCGTCGAGGCATCATCGTCTCCCCCCAAGGAGATCACCCACGCCTATGAGATCTCTTTCTCCTCCATCCAGGCACCTCCCCATGGATCTCCTGCACACGGTGACATGTATGTCCTTCTGACTGGATTTATGGCGGAGATGAGAGGGGAGATACGAGAGAAGATAGTGGCGCTTCGAGGGGAGATGAGAGAGGAGGTGGGGGCACTATCAGTATGGGAGATGCGAACAGAGATGCGTGGCGAGATATCGAGCTTACGTCAGGATGTATCAATGCTACGCAGCCATATATCAGACCTTAACGTGGCAGTTGTAGCTCTCCGATGCGATATAACAGGATTACAAGGAGATGGTGATGGACGGGGTAGTAGAGGGGGTGATGGAGAGAGAGATCGAGATCACTCACCATTATGGTCAGATGATGGATTACAGTCACTATGGATGGCGGTACGAGGGATGTCGAAGGCGAGGGTGTAGGAAGCGGGGTCAGGGGTGGCCCAGATGCCAGGTGAGGTGAGGAGCCTCGAGGAGACGATGACGAGGTGCAGGAGGTCGGGTTAGGGAGTGACCCAGATGGCAGGTGAGGTGGGGAGCCTCGAGGAGATGATGGCGGGGTACAGGAGGTGGGGGTGCAGGAGACGGGGTCAAGGAGGGTGACCCATATGGCAGTTGAGATGGGGAGCCTCAAGGAGATGATAGAGACAATGGTGGAGGCCGTGACCTCGATAGCAGTAGAGAGCATGACCTCGAGGTGTGAAGGCCGATAGTACACCCGATGTGGGCAGAGGGAAGAAGTGTGTCGCAGCCAACATGGAGCAGGTGGTCGGCAAAAGGGACAGGTTGTCGTCGCAGTATGTCATTTCTCCATTTACAGCCGAGACGAAGAGGAGAACGTTGATTGACGGGACGTACCCTAATCTCTTCAAGGAGGTGGACCCTGCGAAATGGAGAATGTTCGAGCCGGCATGGAGATCGATGAGGCCCGGGTACGTATTGTATTAATTTATTAACGTGCATTACGTTTACTCTACTACGCGTTGTTTAACATTCGTTTTGTATTGTTTTTAGAGCCAGCCACACGATATCTTCGAGGATGATGCCTAACGCATACAAATGGTTCCACGACATCAACTGGCCTGGAGCATGACTCGTCGACGATGTAAGTAAATTAGGCTTATTGTTATTGATATTATATACTCACCATTGTCTATGAATTGAAATAATTTATTCAAACGTAACGTATTGATTTTTTTCAGTTCAGCACATTGACATGGCCATGGACTTGTTGTGTGATCGATCTAGACGATTTGCAAAATCGTTTGCCTTTCCTAGACGACTCATACTCAACACCGATTTTGCACGCACTATTATCATAGAGCACGATTCGCTCCAATGTTTGGGTAACACATACACGGTCCCCGATTACATGATGGAGTGGGTACTCGGAGTGTGGCCGAGTGTCGGAGGGAAGCCATGGGAGGAATGTATACATCTGTACATTCCAGTGATTGCGAACCTACACTGCTTTGCCGTAGAGATCATATTCGTGAACTCCACTATCTATATGTATGACTCCGATCATTCGTGTCTGACACAAGGCCAGCTCGAACACGTCTTGGAGCCTCTGGCTGTGATCGTTCCTATGATGGTTAGACGAGCGGACGTAACTGTACTAGATAGACTAGCCATCGTGCGGAACATGACGACGGCGAGACAATCCGTATCGTAAGTGTTTATACTTTTGTTATTACTTAGAATATTTTGTTTTTTAACTGCACGATTTCTGATATAAATTGTCTAACACATTATGATATTAATTGCAGGGAAGACTGCGGCATGTTTGCAGTAAAGTACATAGAATTTTTGAGTATAGGACATAAGGTTGATGGAATCAACCAATCATGGATTAACATTTGGCGTCAGAAATTAGCATGTGACTTGTACGAATTCAATTGTGATCCGTTTACATATTCCTACAATCGATGTAAACATTTTTCAATTATTTGTATAATTATAAATAATTGTAAATATATGCATATTTATAAATGTATATGAAAGTTTTTTCGGAGATCAATGATTGTAAATATATATGAAATTTATAAATACTAACATGAATATAAATATTATTCATTTAACATCAATAACATTACATAGTCAACTAATTGTCACTCAGAGGAACCTGACTATTACAATTTTGACGAGTATGACCGACTTCTCTACATCTGCCGCACCTACGCAGTCAAGAAAATTCTCCAGTGGAGGGTATTCTAGAAGTACATGGACGTCCAGGGCCACGCGGTTCAATTATCGATGGTGACAAACTATTAAATGAGAGAATACGGTCAGGAACTTCCCAATCAGCTTCGTTTGGTTGGGAAAATATAGTGTCTGCATACGCTGCTCTCCAATAATCAGCCGTGTAATAAGGAGAGCATAATGTACTCGGTGCAAAACCTTTGTGCATAGCTACTGCGACTACATGCTCACATGGAAAACTATCCAGCTGAAATCGATTACAAGTGCATGTGTTGTATGTCAAGTCCACCATGTATGCCAGATGATGTGAACAATGTACAGAGAAGCACGACTCATCCAACGGTTCCACAACCAACCTTCTCCCGACCTCCGCAGCCTTTAATAATTTATCCTCTTGAGCCGGGGCTAGCATGCTCGTGCAATTTTGTGATTCCGTACGTCGATCGTGAAACCACTACTGCAGCTTGGTACGGATGTTCTCAATCATTGCAATGATTGACAACTCTCGATCCTTCTTGAACAATGAATTCAAAGACTCCACGTTGTTCGACGTCATCATGTTGTACAGACGTCCTGGAAAATGTGACCGCGTCCAATGTTCCATCCCCATTTTGATAAGATACGCCCATGCCGGGTACGACTTATTTCCTATCTGGACCATAAACATATTATAGTCCTCGACACTGTAAGCTTCCGCCACACTCCTAAACAATCTAACGATGCCTTGACCCCTATACCTAGTCTTTAGATTACCCTGTATATGGTACATGCAATACCCGTAATGTGCTTCAGGGAAAACTTCAGCGATAGTATTTATCAGAGACTGACCCCGATCAGTTATAAATGCAAGATCCTCGACATCCCCGATCACTTCCCTAAGCTTCGTAAAGAACCAACACATTGCCATATCATTCTCACTGTCGACTACGTTGAATGCAAGTGGGTAAATCTAGATGTTGGGATCTTGACATGTAGCAACAATCAGCTTGTCCCCGTACTTCGATTTCAGAGTTGTACCGTCGACTAAAATTGCGGGTCGTATCACATTTTTAAATCCTCTGATGCATTGTCCAAGAGCTATGAATAAATACTTAAAACAATTCTCGCCCATCGTCGCAATGAAATAAGGGGAACCATGATTAGTTGTCCCCAAATTATGGCAGTACTTAGCCAATTTCGCATAACTCTCCTCGGTCGAGCCCATTAATTGCTCCAATGCGCATTCTTTGGCCTTCCAGGCCTTCTGGTAACTCAGTTTCACTCCGTAGTTTCGTCGAACGTCGTTGACGATGTCTGAAGGTCTATAGATCGTCCGTGGGTCCTGATACTTGTCCATTATTTGTCGACCAATAAACCATGACCGAGTTTGTCTGTGATCGTTTACACGAGTCCCCAATCCGCAAGTATGTTCTCGGGTATACTTGCGAACTACAAATGACTCATTCGTATCCAACTTAGTCGCTCGCAACCACCAATGGCAATTATCGTTGACGCAAACAAGTGTCAACAAAGACTTGTTTGATTTCTTTACCTTGAACTCAAAGTTGAATTTCAATGCCAGCTCGTGCACAGCTACCTGTAGATCTGTCTTCGTGACAAACTGCTGGCCGACATGCAGATCATCATAATCGGGAGCCACACGTGAATAATTAGATGACGGTCCACTTGTTTCAGCCTCTGTGTGCCCACTCCACTCACATCTACGCCGGGATAAAGCAGCCAAAACCTCATTCGTAAATTCATTTGCATTCATGTTCTCGCTGTCTTGAACTACCGACTGAACTCTGTGCGGCACAATAATATCACGATCAGGTAAAACTGTCTCGGGAATATTAGCCTCATCCTCGTGAGCTATCTGCACTGTATCCCAAAAACCTGTTGCTCCATTTGAGCCGGCATTTATACCTTCCGTGTCATCCTTCCTCACTAATGTCACGCAAATATGGGTCATTTGCGTTTTGTTCAAATCAAACAGATAATTCACATGAACATCAGATGTAATCTTTGTAGGTGGAATAGAAAAAGGCAAATGCTCTCTGAATTGAAATCTTAATACCATATCGTATCAAGATGAATCGACGTTCAGACTTTTCTGTATATCATCAAACAATTCCTCATACGATGTACTCTCTGTTATATGTGTTGGAACACTATCTTGTATATCATTCGACCATTTCCATGCTCATCGATTACTTTCATCCAATTCGAAATCACCAAAGTAACAAACTGGGAGTACAATCCTCATATCTGCATGGCAAAATTTATTCATTCAAAAATTGGGCTTACAGCGTCAATTAAAACAAGAAATAAATTTAACAGCTGGCTGTTTATAGTTAAAACAGCCGAATATTCGGCTGTAAACGACGTTCGACTGTTTTGGTCGTGTGGCTGTTTGACAATCGGAAAATTTAACTGAAGATAAATTTTTTTCTCCTATTCGTGCTAAAAAAAATTATATACAGATGCTAAAAAACTTATCTGTTACAATCCATAAATCTTAATGTTTTGATTTTTAATATACATTTAACGAAAACAAAATTAAACTTACGTAAATATACTTACCGGTTCGAAGTTATTGGCAGAAAACAATTTTTTTCTTCAGCTATCGATATTTTTGAGATTTTTAGACTGAAGAAGATGAGAGAGTTTATCTGTGTAGGATCTGATTCTAAAATTCTCAGCAAGAAGTGTTTGATTTTTATTTGTTAAGTAAAAGGGTAGTATCGTATTTTTTAAAAAAAAAATCATATTTGTAATTGTTTTATATACTTAAGGGTATTTTTATCTTTTGATATTTATTAGGCAAATGTGGAAATATGCTATGAATAAAAAGTCAAATTGGAAATAAGGCCCTTTGACTGGGCCAAACTTAAAAGAATCCCGTGAAGTTGAATGGAAAAGGTGAATTATTTGGAAGGTCGGCCTAAATAAAAATAAAGGGTTAATGGCAACGAAATTTCAACCTCTTTGGTGGCTTGCGAACTCCAAAAGGCTGGAACTAAAAAAATAAAATAAAATAAAATCGAAAGCAAAGGAAAGGGATTGGATGCTAATTTGATAGATAGATGAATAAAAGAATTGAATCGTTGAAAAAAATACGTGTCTTGTGAGCCGACTTTCTTTCTGTATCTATCCCTCTATTCTAGGGGATGTACACAAACGTGCGAGATAGTTAATGCTCATTTGGACTTTCATGTTAAACTTGTTTTTTGGATAATCATGTCCTAAACATTTTAAAATGGAAAATTGACACTTTTCATTTCCAACCTTTACGATATATTATTAATCTACCATTAAGTTTTTTAACATAATATTATTCAAATCCAATTGTGTAGCAAAACTCTTTTTTTTTTTTTTCTTTTTTCCTTTTATATTGAACAAATTTGTCCTCCTATTTAAATAAACAAAAATATAACAAAGTCACAAAACAAAAAAAATGACGAAATTTGTAGAGAGGGACCATAACTTTTGAAAAAGTACAAATGAATCCAAAATCCAGGAAATTGAAAAGAGGGAAAGGTATTGAGAACTACAAAAACATTCGGTAGAGATTGAAATATTTGTGATACGCCTCGTCTAACAAGACTCCAAACATGATCACGTGATCGCACTTCACATCACTATTCTACATGACCTATTTGAGGCCATTTAGTAGTCGAATTGATGCACTCCATCGAACCCTCATGCAGAGCCAAGCCTCCATAGACAAAGGTAAAGCAATGTGATGCGATGTAGCACCAATCAGAACTGAATAGCCTCTAGGCATGTGAGGTACCTACCCTAAAACATTCTTCATATAAGATCTTCTATAATTTATTGATGTGGCCTTTCTACAACAGCTACCCTATCAAGTCAACTTATCAGCCTACTCTTTTCATGCTAGGCTTAAGCTGTAGGGTAGTTACTTTTTAGAAATATTAAATGTCCATGAGCCAATGATTGATGGAATGATGCCTATAAAAATGCACCTCGACCGTTAAGATGAGGCTACATGTCTCTTCGTCCAACAGTGTTCATTCTACTTCTCTTACTATAAAAGCTCATACTTAGTATCATTTGAAGGTAATGTAATTTTACACATTCAATATAATATTTCTCTCTCTCTCTCTCTCTCGTTTTACTCTCTTATATCAATTATATTCTAACCCTTGATATCCGAACACTCATGTGGCTCACGTCCTTTGTACGTCTCACACTTAAATATATTCATACAAGTTGATTGATTTAATTGTCGGAATGTACACGATCACCTTGCACATCTTTGGAGAAGGTCACGTGTTCCCAATGATTTGTCCACGTATGTGGGAGAAAAGCTATGTGGACGTGGTAGAGCCAAGATTTGTTGACTACGTCAGCCATGTAGAAATCGAAGTTAACAACTATCTTTTTGGTTTATACTCACAATAATCTTTTCTATACCAATATTTCCCAATCAATGTTCCATAAGGCAAAAATATCAACTTCTATACAAATTTCAAGCCTTTGTTTAAATTTCTGCATGAAGATAATTCATTTCCACCAAATTGTAAATATCAACAGCTACTTCCGATTTCTCTAAAATATTTTCAACTAGTCCAGTTTTTTTCTCCACATCTTTTCATGATGATAATAGCCAAAGGCACCAACAATGAAGAGCTAATGGTGCAAGTGTTGCAACATCCTCAAACAGGATCCCGAGATTTTGAGGCCCTACGTTATTAATTTTAATGATTCTTATTTGAGAACCTTTTAGCAACTTTGAGATTTTGAGGGACTAAAGTAAAAATGAGTTCCTAGGTCAATAATATATTTAAGCTAAATGTGTAATTATTGGAGGATCGAAAATTACTCTATCAATATTGGGCTCATTTCAAAAATCATATTAAATGGCACATTAATGACTCGAGAAAAATTTAATTTGGATAAGTCAAGTTCGAGTTATAACACATTAAAATAAACAACTTTATAAATAATATTTGTTTTCAAATTAGACACTATTACAATAGCAATATTAGGTTGTTTAGTATTTCATAATTAATTATGTATATTAAATTTGAGAAAAAGATATTTTAGATAAGTCGAACCAAGTTAGAATCAAACAAAGAAAATTATAGTTAAATGATCTTTTAAGAAATGAATCCATTTGTTGCATTAATTGCTAATAATAATTTAATTGGGTCTGCAAAGTTCGAGGCCCCATTTGATGCGAGGCCCTGGGCCATTGCCTAGTTGGCTTTCGCCAACGCCTTGTCCTCAAATGCCTACATGAATTTCAACACTAATTTATTTATTTTTTACAGGTTCCGTTTTGAACTTATAACTGCCTGTTTCAACTGGATTTTCAATAGCTCATCATCTACATTAAAAACCAGTGGCCAAAGAAAATCTTCCATGAGGGCCGTCCAGAAATGGGTAGTTGTAGATTGGTATCATCGTATTCTCAAAGGAATTGTGGGATATCTCATGGGCTTTTTCGGTGACGGTGTTACTATTCGCTAAAATATATGTCGCAAGTGTATGTGGTGCGTTCAAGTAATAAAGTGGATGTTGAGTCCGAGTCGATCCTTCGAAGAGTGCTTCTTCCAATTACACGATAATTGATTCAAATTAATGATAAGAGACACACACAATTAAAAAAATTTGAAATTAGAAATGAAAAAAAATAATAATATTAGACTTTAATTAAATTAATAGTTGTGAAAGTAAAAAGATTTTGGATTTTAAATGGGTTGGGATTTACGATATCGCTTGACTGTCATTTCATTAATATCTCAATAAACCGAAAATGTAAATTACCAAATTACAATATTAGACTAGATTTTTCAATTTTAGTTAGTTACCTCTCTCGAGCGAAAATAGCTCTAGTTAATTAGTTTTACTCACTATATCTCTATGTTCATAAAAACACAATCAATCGCATTAAATCGTAGTGAAAATAACTCAATAAATCACCTAGAGTTAGGGGTATATCTCTATTTCCTAAAACAACATAGGGCATTAAGAGGCCGTTCTCTTTGCTATTTTTGGGACATTTTTCAGTTTTCAAATTTTTAAAATACTGAAAACACGTTTACTTACCTATTTTCAGAAATGAATTCTCAAAAACGTGTTTAAAATTAACAAAGAAAATGGAAAACGAAGAAATGTCGTTTTGGCTGTTTTCAGTTCAACCCAATGGAAAACTTCAAAAATGCTAAAAACACAATTTTTTTACAAACAATGCGTTAGCTCAGTTGATAGAGTCACGAATTTTCTGAAAGGTCAAGTGTTCAAATTTGTTTCACTGCAATCCAATACAAATAATTTTTTCTTTTATATGAATAGTACAAAAATTTTCAAATAAATATATTGGCTGCGGCTGAAATTTGAACCCGGGTCTTCAATATGGAATTTCAATGCCTTAACCATTATGGCAACCACTATTACATTGTTATACAAGTAACATAAAATACATATATATTAAATAAGAGTAATGCTACATGTACCAAATCTCTTAGCTAAAAGGTGACCGAATTGACAAGTGACGGCCCCCCCAGCGGGCGCCTAGGGGGCCGCCACTTATCAATTCGATCAAAAATTAGGTAAGAGATAAGGTACAAATAGAATTTTCCATTAAATAATTAGGATTCCCAATTTCCCAAAATGAGAAAGTAAACGCATTTTTCATTCTTTTATTTTTGAAAACAAATTTTCAAAATGTCAAAAATAATGCATTTTTAACAATATCAAAATGGACACTCAAAACACTAAATCCAAAATGAATTCAAAATTAAAAACTGAAACATGAAGAGAACGACCTCTGATTATTTAGGTCTAGAAAGCCCAACAATCTCTCAATAATTGCAAAAATCACCTAACCCAATCATCTATTGGCCAAATAAATGATGAAAATGTAAACCAAAAAAAAAAAAAAAAAAAAAGCGCAATGACAATGGTAATTTTAGCATCAAATGGTAAATATATTGATATTAATGAAACTTAGGTTGAGCTGAATCATAATCACAACCAAACACTTAGCTCATTAAAAAATAGAGATAGAACATGGAAATAGAGATGAAATCCATTACAAAATGAGGGAGATAATGAAAAGATACAAAATAATAGAAAAAACTCGTCCCTTGAATGTATTCTTGAAAAAATGAACGGTTGAAATCTTAAATCTTCCTTTGAAATCCCAAATCTTGCGTTGTATTTCTTCATGCTTTCCTTCTCCTCTTTTTCTCTCAAATTTAGCACTTTTAAGAGATGAAGAATGAATGAAAAAAAGGGTTCCATGTGCATTAAAAAATCCCAAAAAAAAATTGTGTAAATAATTGCTAAGTGGTCCAACCATTTAAAAAAAAAAAAGGCCAAACGGTCCCTTACTCGGTAGCCATGGCACATAGGTGCTGCTACAGTGCCACCTAGGCAATACTTTCCTTCTTTTCCTTTTTTGCAGTTTTGGTCCTCTTGTAATTGCACGTCCAGTCTCTCCACTATTATCTTGTCCATTTTAGTCCTCAAATTTTGACTTCCTTTCAATCACGCCACAGAAAATTGCACCCTTAAGTTCCTAAACTTTTTGAACTTGTACACTTTGGACCCCAAAGTTATGTTTTGTGCATTTTTCCCTTACTTTAGCTCTTTTCTGCACCTATTTGGAATTTTGGCCTACTAACACCATAATTACACAATTATGAATGTGAATTAACTCAATTTCATCAATAATTGATTCATAAAGTGCATAATAAGTGTGTAAAAACACACTTATCAAACACCTCAAACTTAGGTTTTTGCTTGTCTCGAGCAAGATTAACTCCTAACACAATCTTGAAATACATGCTAAGAACCAACAATATTAGATAGCCGATCAAGGTATTCACGAGTGTAAAATTGTGTAATCAATTCACACATATGCTTCTGAATCATGCTACCAAAAACAATGTAAGCTTGTCCAATGCTTGATCAGTGTATGTGTGTGCATAATCACTTTAAATCATCATCTAAATTAGGAAACAATTATCAAGATGTACAAAAATTTCAAATTAGTTTCAACCCGACCCTTTGTGGTGAAATATTTTCTATCCCCACTCGTGAGATTTACACTCCTCAAATAGAAATTCATTTTCTTTCCCCGAGTGTAACTTTAAAGGTTGCTCTCAATTCACTCATTTCTTTTTCCGCTCTTGTTTGGTTGACCCTAACAGGCAATATCAATCTCTAGTCATGTGATGATTCTCCATTAGATGAGTGCTTCCACATTCAAGTTTATACTAAGTAATTCAAACTCACTAGTTATCTAAACCCAAATATCAAATACAATTGTACAATTTATTTATTTTTTAAGCTAAATTTCATGTTTTACCTCATTCCCTTAAGCTTCCTTTTTTACCCTTGTAGTGAGTTTTAAATCGATAGCTCCCCGATTGTTTAGACCAAAGGGTGCCAAGTTTTGAGATATCCTAACGGACATAATAACTCGAGTAAAAAAGGTTATGAAGTAAGGTCTAAGATTCAACAAATGCAATATCATTCTTTTAAGCACAACAAAACTACATAGGACTTAGATCTCTAGCATATGGTCATTACCTAGATTATACTTACCAAAAGACACTTCACACAAATGTTTTCAACATGCATAGAATCAACACACTTCTAGATTATATCATTCACCGGCTTGACTACCCCCAAACTTAAATCATAAAATGGTGGAGTGATAGAGAATTAGAGTAGAAGTTTATGTGTAACTCACAACCTAGTTTTTCGAATTCAAAATTTTATCCATCAATCAACGATTTCCACATCTAGACAACAACCAATCATGACTATTGTGCTCAAAGTAACATAAGATCTCACATGGACAAGCAAATTTTCAAGACTGAGACAAATAACATGGTTGGGCATAACTTATGAATTAATAACAATTTTAAACATCATATCAAATCATCAAAAATCGACAAGGCTATCTAACACGTCAATACCAACACCAATATAAGCACAATATCGCAATGTGTACAAGAATAATATAAAATAAGACAAGAGGGTTGACGACACTTTGCCGATTAAATGTTCGTCGAACGATGCTTGTGATGATTTTTTGGCTTATGACCTTGTATACAATGCACCCCCAAAACTTGTTAAGATCCATGGGTGGCTAAGGCTTCAAAAATTTTAACCTAAAAAAGAATGGTATTAAGTCAAAAATGTGATAACACAAATATTAATCACAAGTAGCTATCAAAAAGGTATAAGGGTAAGAACATTGAGTTGTCTCCCAACAAGCGCTTGTTTTAAAGTCTCTAGCTTGACCATATGGCTTGATAACTTTGGGTTAGCAAGAAGAACATAAGACTTTTCTTTTGAAAGTTCACCTCTAAAGTATGGTTTCAATCGTTGCTCATTAACCTTGAAGTTCTCCTATTCCTCGTGATAAGTTCAACCGCCCTATGTGGAAAGATTTTAGCGATGGTGAAATGACTCGACCATCTGAGCGGAGCATTTAGGGAAACAATCGGAGTCGAAATTGTAGAGAAGAACTTGTTGCCCAACAAAGAATTCTTGCTTCATAATGTTTTCGTCATGCTATTTCTTTGTCTTTTCCTTATAAATTCGGGTGCTCTCATATGAATCAAGGCGGAGTTAATCAATTTCATTCGATTAAAGTAACTTTTTCTCATCGGCCATTTTCTCATCAAAATTTAATGCTTTAATTTCTCAATAAGCTCATTGCTCGAGTTCGATTGGGAGGTGACAAGCTTTCCAAAATAAAAGGCGATAATGAGACATACCAATAGGAGTTTTGAACGCGGGATGGTAAGCCCACAATGCATCATCTAATTTCTTGGACCAATAATTTCTCAAGGCGCTCACCGTCAACTCTAGAATCCTCTTCAACTCCCTGTTCGAAATTTCAATTTGGCCACTAGTTTGGGGATGATAAGGGGTGGGCACACAATGCTTCACTCCATATTTTGTAAATAGTGAGTCGAAGAGGCGATTGCAAAAATGTTTACCTACATCACTAATGATAGCTCAGGGTTGCCATAGCGAGAGAAAATATTATTCTTTAAAAAAGTTACTACCACCCGAACATCATTAGCGGGTAAAGCCACTACATCTACCCACTTTGACACATAATTGACCACCACCAATATGTATTGATTTGAGAATGAAGAACGAAAGGGCCCTATAAAATCAATGTCTACACATAAAAAATCTCCACCTCCAATATAGTATTCAAAGGCATTTCATTTCGGTTAGAGTTATTACCACTACATTGGCATCTATCATACTTGAAGACAAGAGCGTGAGCATCCTTGAATAACGTGGGCAAATAGAAACCAGATTGAAGTTGCGGCACCAAAGTGACCACCATAGGGAGAGGAATGACATTGCTCAAGTATTTACTCCATTTCGTCTTCCGGCACACATCTCCGAATAATTTGTTCCGAGCCCCGTTTGAACAATAACGGATCTTCCCAAAAATAATGCTTGATATCGGCGAAGAACCTCTTCCTTTGTTGGTAAGAAAGATCTAGGAGAGTGATGCCACTAGCAAGAAAATTCACATAGTCCACATACCATGGTGTATGAGTGGTTTGGAGAAGATGCATAATTTACAAGAGTTTTTCATCGGGGAATACCTCATTTATATCCCCATCCACCAGTTCTTCAGTTTGCTTAAGTCGAGACAAATGATTAGCAACAACATTTTCAATCCCTTTTTTATCATGAATTTTCAAGTCAAACTCTTGCAAGAGGAGTACCCATCTAATCAACATTGGCTTGACATCTTTCTTTGCCAACAAATACTTGAGGGCTGAGTGGTCGGTGTAGACAATAACTTTGGAGCCAATGAGGTAGGATAAAAACTTATCAAATGCAAATACCACTGTAAGCATTTCCTTTTCAAAAGTGGAATAGTTCAATTGAGCATCGATCAAAGTCTAGCTAGCGTAGTAGATAACATGCAAGATTTTATCTCTCATTTGCCCCAAAATTGCTCCAACGGCATCATAAGGAAAATGTCGTAGAAGACCTCAATACATTTCTCCACCATGTCAGAGAAGATAGTCATCATACACCATTGAAAAATGGCGGGTGCGTTGCAAAGACCGAAGGGCATCCTTCTATATGCAAGTAAAAGTAGTTTTCTCCTGGTCCACTAGGGCTATTAGAATTTGATTATAAACCGAATACCCATCCAAAAAGCAATAATGAAAATACCCTGCCAACCCTCAAGCATTTGATCAATGAATGGAAAAGGAAAATGATCCTTTCTAGTAGCGTTTTTAAGCTTGTGATAATCAATGAATACTCTCCAACCGGTCATAGGTCTAGTAGGTATAAGTTCATTATCCTCATTTCCTATTACCGTAACACCTCCTTTCTTTGGCACCACTTGAACGGGGCTCACCCATGCACTATTTGAAATCGGATAAATAATGCCCGCATCAAGCCACTTTACCACATAGGCTCTCACCACTTCTTTCATATTCGGATTTAACCACCTTTGAGGTTTAAAATCATCCTCTATAAGGATTTTGTGCATACATAGTGAAGGATTAATCCCCCTAATATTTGCAATAGTCCAACCAATGGTCTCCTTGTGGTCCCTCAAGACCCGAAGTAACTTCTCTTCCTCCAGCTCACTTAAGGAATTGGAAATGATAACTGGAAGTATAGATGAATCTCGCAAATAAACATATCTCAAATGAGATGGAAAAGGCTTTAATTCAAGTGTAGGTGCTTGTTGAAGAGATGGTAGTGGTGGTGAAAAGTTCTTTTTCAAATCCTAAAAGTATAGTGCCCTCTTGTAATAGCGGGAAAGTATAGACTCCAAATAATGTGTCATGTGCAAGACATCTTTCAAGGGGATCCTTAGAAGTCCAGTAAAGAGAATCGGCTACCACATGGTCAACAACATCAACTCGAAGGCATGAATTGGGTTCTGATGGATACTTGATGGCCTTCAAAATATTGAAAATAACTTGCTTGTTTTGGACCCTTAAAATGTATTGCCCCTCTTGCACGTTAATCAAAGCTCGATTGGTAGCAAAAAATGGTCGTCCAAAAATTATAGGGATATCATAGTCATCCTCCATGTCAAAAATTATGAAGTCTCCTTGATAGATAAATTTGTCCACCTTGACTAGCACATCATCAATGATACCCCAAGGATATTTAATAGATCGATAAGCTAATTGTAATTATATGGTGGTAGACTTGGCTTCTCCCAATCCCAATTTCCTAAAAATGGACAAAGGCATGAAATTAACGCTAGCTCCAAGATCACACAAAGCTTTACTAAAATTTAAATAATCAATAATGCATGGGATAATAAAACTCCCTGGATCTACGATTTTTGGCGTAGCTTGTTTTGAAGAATGGCACTACACTCATTCTTTAGCATCACCGTCTCATGTTCTTCGAGTTTCATTTTCTTTGAAAGAATTCCTTCATAAATTTGGCATAACCCAGCATTTGAGTTAACGCATCTGCGAACATAATGTTTATGTATAACTTCTTGAACACCTCCAAAAATTTACCAAATTGGGCATCTAAATTATGTTTTTGGAGCCTTTGTAGGAAGGGGGTAGGAGACACATAGGTCTTGACCGGTGCTGGAACCTTTGTTTTCTATAGAAATATTTGGCACCCCTCACTAAATTCTGTGGTTAATGATAATCTGACAGAAAGTGGTTCCTTATTGTTGGCACCTATCAAAGTCATGTAATCCATGTGTACTAATTAAAAAATATAGTTATGTTAAAAATATGATAATACCATTTTAAGTTAAAAAAAACAAAAACAAACACTTCAAAAAAGATAATAATACATTTTTTTAAATTACAAAACAAAAACAAACATTTTCCATTTAAAATTTCAAAATCAAATTACTTTATTTATCTTTTGTTTATACCACAAATAAACAACTCTTTCATTTTTCATTTTTTCAACCTTAAAACTTCATAAATTTATCAAATGCTCAATAAAAAAATATCGTTTATATCATCACTTCGAATAGGTAACTATATTTACGCTATATTTAATTTCGTTTTCAATAAATTAATATACTTTTTTAATCGTTAAATTTTATTTCAACATATGTTAACATGCAGACAAGTTCCTACATTTTATTAAACAGATATATAAAATTTTTAAGCATTAACAAGGAAAAAAAACTATCTACATGGATTAGATTTGAAAATATTAATTTCAAAGGCCTAGATGGCTGGGCCGCCCTTTAATGGATGACGCTGTCGTCCGAGCCCTCTTTTAACAGGCAGTCAATTTTTTCAGCACCCTTATTTATTTCCTTATGGTAAATCTAACTTTAAAAAAAATGATTCGTAATGCAAATATGGTATCGGTGTGTGTTTTGGCTTGTTATTTTGGTGAATGAAAATGAATGAAAATGGTCGATGGATATGAAAATAGACAAGTGAAGGAGATGGTGTTACTAGAATTTTGATAACATCCAGTACATTATATGCGAAAATGTACCATGATTTACAAAACATGCTCAACGTTGATCCCTCTCAATACGATATAGAATTGAGATTTCTATTTAATGAGCATTCAACCATTCCAATTCCACCTGTAACCATTACTTCTAAAGTGCAAATGAAGTTTCTAATTGAATTGAATAAAAATGGCACAACGACTCTTACTTGCATAACTTTAGTGAGGAAGAATGTCCTTTGAGGGCGAACACAAAGATTTCGATGGCAAGAATCGTAATTTGAATAATTTTTCAGACACTGTAACGATAACTTGTGTAGATGATGTGGTTATTTCTAAGATAGTTGCTACTCGTTATGAAAGCATTGTTAAGCACATAATTATTAATATAGTTCAAGACAAGGAGATGAAATTTCATTTACAAATCAGGATTTGATTGCTTTATCCAGTCAAATACATGAGCAGGATGGGAGCTTACAAGCTGGGCTGAGTACATGGTCTTCTACTTGCTCGCGTGTGATTTTCAATGATGAAGATTTACATGCTGAACAACTATTTGACACAAATGGAGATTTACAGGAAGTTGTGCATCAGATTGTAATGAAACATAACTTTAATAATGCACAAGTTTCAAGACCCATAACGATTTACAGATTTGTAGACCTTATTAACGACGTCCATCGAGAGTATAAGGTGGTCAAGAGCTAATAGAAGGCCAAAAAATGTACGTTAGAAAATTTAATTGTTTCAACCAAGGAGAATTTTGCTAAATTGGTCAGGTATTGCCATAACATGATGAGAACTAATATTGACTCGGCATTTTTTATTGAGACTAATGGCGAGACTCGCTTCAAGTATTTTTTAGTGGCTCTTGGATAATGCATTTAGATATTTTGAAATGCGATACGAACCCTAATTCTAGACGACAATAAAACCCTAAAAGCTAGATAAGAATGGAAGTTGATTATTGGTACCTGTCAAGATGTTAAGATTCAAATTTACCCTTTTGCATTCGGTATAGTCAATGGTGAGAATGATCTAATGATACATTGGTTCTTCACAAAGCTAAGGGAAGTAATTAGGGATTTCGAGAACCTTGCATTTGTATCTAATTGAGGACAGTCTATAATAAATGGTATCACTGAAATTTTTCCCCAGGCACATCATGATTATTGCATGTACTATATACAAGGCAACCTGAAGACTAAATATCGAGGCAGTGACATCGTTACATTGCTTAAGAGAGCGGAAAATGCTTGTAGTTTTGAAGAGTTTAATAATTTCATGGTTAAAATAGGACATTGAATATTGGACACGGTCATATTTTCCAGAACGTTGATACAATATGATGATGTCAAACAATGTGAAGTCCCTCAATGCATTGTTGAAGAAAGATTGATAGTTACCAATTCTACCAATGATTGAGCATATTTGTAACAAGCTGCAACAATGGTTTCGTGATCGACATTTGGAATCAACTATTTGCACAAGTGTGCTAACTCCATCTTAGGAAGATGAACTCTTCAAAACTCTAGAGGTGGTGAGAAAAGGTATGTGTGGAACCACTGGATCATTTTCGCTTCTCCGTGAAATGTGAACATAATATCGTATGCATTATGGACTTGAATGATAACACATGCACTTGTAGACAAATTCAGTTGGAGAGTTTTTCATGTGTCCATGCAGTCGTAGTGGCTATGCATAGAGGATTTCCACTACACACCTTATGTACTCATTATTATATTTCTGATTATTGCAGAGTAGCGTATGTTAAACTATATTTCCTCTACAAAATAAAGTCGAGTGAGAAGTTTCGAAACCTCATTCTTACACTTAATAATTTGTTGTCACCCAAAGTCAAAGCGTGTACTCTTGGATGTAGACATACATCTAGAATACCATGTACCAGTGAATTTTTCCATCTGCTTATGTACGATCCGTTCAACGCAACATGGCATATTCACTAATTTTGTACAAGTCGGGACTTCTACATAATAATTCGATAGATGTGTAACTTATATTTAAATCTATTGACCTATGGTTGATTATAACTTTCAAGTTTTGATTATAACAAACAAGTTAATCTTGTTTACTGACAATTGAATTTAATGTGATTCTACTCTACAAAGCATTCAATAATAAACTGATAGATTATCATCAAAAGATCAAAATCAAGACTATTACAAATTGGACTCATGAAAAAGGCCAAGATCAAAGTCACACATTCAAGGTAAATCCTTCAAGAAAAGATCTTAAAAGATAAACATCGAAGAAAGATCAAGATCAAGTGCTTAAGAGCTAAATGTCAAAGAAAGATCGAGACGAAAGCCTAAGAGCCAAATTTCAAAGCAAGATCAAAGATTATGTTTTCAGTTCAAATCTAAAGGTATTAATACTTTGATTTTTAGCGATGAAAGATAAAAGCTTAAAAACCATTCAATGCACTAAAAGCTATTTTGATTATGACTTGCATAAATTGTTTTGATTAAAAGTAAATTTTGATTTTCAAAATTATGTTTGAACTTAGATCATATTTTTAAAACATCATTTGCCTTGAAAACTAGTTTAAAAAAATCCTCCAAAAGTCTACATTTGTTAAAATATTTAAATCAGATCAAAAGGGGTAAAAAAAAAATGGAAACACTGGTTGAATCGGCCGCGGACTTCCGGACATTTAAACCATTGTCCGAATGAAGGAGGCGGACATCTAGATTGATTGACTAAAATCCAGTAAGTTTTGGCAGACGTTCTGTTGGTCCATGTGGACATCCAGTTGATGCAACAGCCGAATTTTTAACCGTTATGATTTCAAATGTATAACGGCTATTTTGGTCGTTTGGATCCAAGGGCGGACGTCCGATTGATTGTTCGGTTTAATAGAGTATTTTTCTTTTTGAACTCTATAAACACCTTCACTCTTTCTATTTTTCACAAGTTTTTTGAGAGCATTAAGTGAGATATATTTTTAGGGAATTCTTTGAGGCTACATTGCACTCATTTCATTTATTTATCCATATCCAAACTTTGATTGATTCAAATTCTTTTCATCATTTTCATCAAATTTTTTGTCTCTCTTTTTGTACTTAACTTATTTATATCATTAATAAAAGAGAGATATATTTTGAAGAAAAATTTAAGCTTACATTGCATCTATTTATTATACTTTGAATTTTGATTAATTGAATCAAACTTGTAAAATCATAATATTCATCAAAGTTTCTCATATCTTTTTTAGTACTTATTTTATTATCATTATTCGTTAAAAGAGAGATATATTTTAGGAAGATTTTTTCATCTTCATCTTCTCATTAAAGAATTTTGATTGATTGAATCAGATTTTAAGATCATCACATTCTTCAAAGTTCTCTTATCTAACACTTGAGCTATAATGTTTTGTTATTCATTGAAGTGTTAGTCTCTCTTAATTCATTTCTTTCATTTATTAAAAGAGAAAATTCGTTGTAAAATTATTGGTCTAAACTTGTGGGTCATATTAAAGTCTTTCACATATTAAGGTCTTGTGAAAGCTCAATAGTATAAGGATCAGTGCTCCTTGTTGTAATTCACCTTGTGGGTCATACTGAAGTCATGTAAATCTCAATATTGTATCAGGATCAATACTCAATATTTGTATGTCATCAGAAGCATTGTAAAGGGCTGGATTTTACCACAAGTCAATCAATATAGTGAAAAGGGCTTGCTCGTGCCAAACAGCTTGGTAATGGAAGCCGTAGATCTTTGCTTTAAAGCGAACCTCTGCAATTATATTGTTTTTATCCTCTCTACCCTTTTACTTATCGTTATTTTATTTATATTTATTATTTGATTGATCTACTTGCTATTATTTGCTTACAATCTAATTGATTAATGTATTCTTAACTTGCGCTATTTAAGTTTATTTTTTGGAAAAAAAAATTTAAAAACCAATTCACCCCATCACGGTTAGTTATTCTTGGGCTTTCAATTGATACTAGAGCTAGGTGCTCATTTTGAAATTAAGATTTTACAATCTTGTGTAATGGCTATTCAAAATCTTTGAGGGACATTCTACAAATCATCCTCCTTTCTCAGATGGCACTCATTATAACTATTGAAAAGCTAGAATGATGATTTATATTCAATCAATAGATTATAATATCGGGGAAGTTATTAAATATGGTCCTTATGTGCCTACAAAGACTATTAAGGTTGATGGCAAATCGGATCAAACCATTTCAAAACCTAGAGAGGAGTGTGATGAAGAGGATAAAATAAAATTATCTTTAAATGCTAGAGCCAAAGATCTGATTTATTGTGCTTTAGAAGAAATGAATTTTATCATATTAGTATGTGTGATTTGCCTATGATATTTGGCATGCATTATAAGTCACTCATGTTGGTACTAGCAAAGTTGAAGTGGAAGTGTAAATTTACTGAACATTTATTTAGACCTAAAGTCACTTTTTAATTTTTTCTAGATAATTAGATAAGTCAATTTATCATATGTTTGAATACGATAGTTTGTAAATTGTATAAAGTACATAACATCAATACGATCATACAGATAATCCTTGTAAAAGATCAAAAACTCCAAACAATTTGCCAATTAACAATCTACTATAAACGATAAGACTTACAGTATGGTCCAAACCCGACTAACCCTTAGTCCCTCTATCCTTCTTCCTGTAATCACATTGGCCATCCTAGATTGCGTGCTCTTTGTACCAGCTCCCGACCCTTGGTATCGTTTATCTCATGTGGACTTCAAAGAACGAACATCCTTCTTTAGTGCCAAAACTCCAAGCTCCTCTTCCCAAAACTCTAGAACTCTGAAGGCTTCAGTGTTTGTTCAATGATCTTGTATATTTTGATATATGGTTTAATGTGAAGTTTTATGGCTCGATTAATAAATCTAAGTTAAGATGAATTTATGGCTCAAATAATATGATGGTTGAATCTTGGAATCAATAAAAATGTTTTGGATCTTCAAAGGAATGAACTCTATGGAAAAATATGATTCAACACACTTTGAGACGATTGAAGAGTTAGATATATATATATATATATATAAGGAATAAATTCCCAAAAATTTTAAGGCAGGTCTTTTGGCTACCAATTGTCGTTTCAGTTCTCTCTGGTCTTTGTTTGGGATGAAAGGGGGTTGTAAAATAAGTGTTTTTCAAGACGACGAACTACTGCTCAAGCATTGGGCTAGCACTAGACAAGCGGAGCGCCTGTCGCTCAAGCGACAATCTAGCGCTTGGCGAGCGACATGGATTCTACTTTTGCCTCTTGAGCACCGAATGAGCGACAAGCTAGAGGAAAAGCGTCATTCTCGATATCAACTTCTTCAAGTCCGAATATTGATCTTCTTTTTGGATTTCTTTGACTTTTTATTTTTGGATTCTATCAATCCCAAACTATTTTTACAATAAATTTGACTTTACTAAACTCATTTTGACTTTGATTATAACTCAATTAATTCCTAATACAATTCAACTATAATATGATTTTGACTTAGAAAATTGTCAATTACAATATAGACTTAACAATCTCCCTCCTTTGACATTCCGTAACAATATAACTTATTTCAAAGTCAAAAGTCTAATGTAATCTACCCAATAGACTCTTCCAAACTTTTCTTTACCATGTTTCCTACAACACATGAAAACTATAATATCACGTGAAAAGCAAGAGAAAACTAACAATTAACCAAATCATATAACTAAGTTATATAAAACAACATAATAAAATATGTGCAACACCGAAGTATGTAATATCATGTGAATTACTAACTTAGAAATAACATAGAAATTTTGTATTCATATTGACAAAATATAAAACAACATTCCTAATAAAATTCCAATAGAGATATCCAAATATTACAGTTTTCACCCTATCTCATACACTCAACTCCCTGAAATTAATACTAATTTCTCCCACTTTTTGTCACGAATAATAAAGGAAAAATCAGTAATAATCATGAAGAACACAGAAGTAATGAGTAAAAAAAATATGCACATGTATAATTATGCAAAAATTATGCATAACGTGTGATAGGAAAAAAATGTTTCATTTTGAGACAAATTGCTATTGATTTATTTTTTATTCATTTTTTCCATAGATTTTTGAATATATCATGATGAAACATTATTTGCTCACTAATACATGAATAATTCATATATAATAAACTTTTTCCACATAACTTATTTTAAACGTAAATGGAGTAAATTGTGTAAGGTATACATATGTGAAAAGTGATACTAATTCCTGTAAGTCTGTCTCATAACCTTAAATTAATGAGAAAGGATATGCAAAAAATCACTTGTGTATGAATATTTTTATCAAAGTATGAAGTCAAACCTTGTACTGAGACATTTTAAATAAAATGCTCATATTGATTTTTCAATGTATAAATTTTCTTTCTTTGCCCTATCAATAAGCGCGCGCGCGCGCGCGCGCACACACACACACACACACACACACACACACACACACATATATATATATATATATATATATATATATATATATATATATATATATATATTCTGTCATTCTTTTTACTTATATCTTATGTACAATCTCCTTTCCATTAAGCGATTAAAATAAATCATGTAATGAGCTTTGGATTGTTGACTCCAAGTTAGATGACCATATGACATCAGTTTTAGAGAAACCCCTTAGGCTTAATTTTCAAGTCAAATAGGCTTCAAAAAGGAGTATGAGATATAACTCACTTTTTCATATATTTCAAATTTTGAATCACTAACTTCTTTTTCTTTTATGAGGAATATATAAGAGATGAAGTCAATCTAATTCAAGGTTATTCCATATCCAAAGTCAATTTACCACCCAGATGACCACCATCTCAAATTCAAAATAACATGTCCAATATATATACTTGTAAAAAAATTAATATAAAGTTTAAGAGTATTTTAAATTTTAAATATTTGTTAATTATTTTTTATTAACTATTTCTTCATATGAAAATTAAATGAGCCCAAAGAATGTCATAACCCTACATATAAAATAGAAAGGCCCGATAAAGTTAATTAAACTAGAAATTTAAGCCATTTTCACGGAAGATGGGTATTGCTTCTTTCTCATTTTTTTTTTTCTGGACGACGGCTTCATATATAATTAAGTATTCACATAAATTAGGCAAGTTAGAGAGAATCGTTAGCAAATATTTTTTATATGCTTCTTTCCTCTCTCCTCATTTTTTTTTTTTTTGGGGTTTTTGTTTTGTTTGTTTGCTTGTTTGTTTTTTTTTTTTTTTGCTTTTCAAGCTAATCGAAAAAGTTGGCAGAATCATGTCTGGTTCAGTTATCATTTTTCTGGTTTCTAAATTTCTGTTCACAAGGTTATAGTCGAACCGATCACACAATTTGTTCCATCAAACCAATCGGACCAGTTCAATTTCCAAAACATTGATAAATTCAAGTGAAATTGTCAATTTCTCGTCAGAGAAAGGACTGGTTGATATGCAAGAGTGAAGCCATCCCCGAATCCAAACAAAAGTTGTTTCAACATGTATAGAATTGGGTAAGCTCTGGAATAATGGACATATGCTCACTTCTCACCACACCTCATTTCATGGGGTCCAAAAGGATTTTAAATCTATGTGATGTGGAATTTATACATTAGAAATAGGGTTATAATAGTAAATAGCAACTAACTTTGTCACTCCGATCCCTATGTGGAGAGGCATGCCTTCTTTTGATGTTGGGGGGACTATATTGTCGAATATCTTTACTTACTCACGTATGTCAATATCGAATATGTACACCCTTTGTTTAGATCTCATTGACTAGCTCGAATTTCTCTTCTTCAAGTTTACTTATTAATTTAATAAATTAGACTTGTCACAGTTTAGTTAATTGACAGAATTACAAACTTAAAAATACTAGTAAATTATTATCAATGTAACAATTGTTTTTTTTTTTTTTTTTTTTTTTAAGTTATTATGATGTATATAGATAGAGTGTTTGTGTCTACTTTCATTTTGCTTGACACTCAAACTAGAGTCCAAAATGTAGTTACAATCCAATATTTCCAAATTGACAAAATTGTTCAAAGCATGAAAGAGTAAAGATGTTTATGGTTGGCCCCTATTGCCCCATTCCGTCTGGAGAAGGCAATTGCAAAGTAGAAGGAACATTCAAGACTCTATTTAAGGTTGGTATAGTTTAGGTGAGTAATAGGTTGATATCCGTGGCAGCTACTGATGGTGGAGATGGGCAAGGGGTAGGGACAATCAAAGATCATAGTTATTAAAATCAAATAATGGTCTAGTGCGGTAGTTCGGTCAAATAAGCCAAGGAACCGGTTGAACATTCAATAACTGGACAGTTCAATCGGGTTTAGGAGACAAACCAAACGGTTCAATATTTGAACCGATTTTTTTTTAATAAAGGGCAATGCAAAATTTTATTTCAATGTGTCTCCCCTGTGATTCAAACCTAGGTGTCCAACATGATAATTCCCTCCCTTAACCATTTTGGAAACTAATGATCTCTCAAAAAACGTGAAACTAATATATATATATATTTATCATAATGGTTTTCCTATTGTAGTAAAAATATGTTATCATTAAAAATACGGTATAACAATGACCCATCGATTGAACCACCGACCTATCGGTTGAACCACTAATCCGGTGATTTTTCTGGTTCGACTATGGAGTTGGGTCTAATAACTATGTCAAAGATGTTTTCTTTTTCTTTTTGATTTTATTCTCTATTTTTTTTTTCTTTGCACTTCTATTCAATTAAGAAATGAAGGGCAAATGTCTTTTTTTTACTTAAATTTTATCATTTTAATGGTTTGTTCATTGAGGACTTTCATGCTACACCATTGAAAGGTTAGGAATCTAGGTGTTTCTTTTTCTATGAACTCCATGTAGAATTTTTTCTAAATCTTTTCTAAGGGTTCATTGGTAGACGTCTGCTTTTCATAGAAAAATTCACTCTAAAAGTTACTCTGAGCCTACATCCTCCAAAAGTTCTTTTAATAAGAAGAAACACTTTCAAAAATTTTTATCCGAAAGACCTAAAAAATAAGGGTGCATTTGTTTATTATTTTCAAGTTGCTTTCAATTTTTCAAATTAGTGAAAATGTATTTGATTTAATATTTCTAAAAATGTATTTTCGAAAATAAGGATAAACTTATAATATAAAATACAAATCGTATTTTTGACTTTTTTTTTTTAGTGTTTTCAGTGAACATTCTGAAAATACTCAAAATATGGAAAAACAAACATTTAAATAAAAATTTATTTATATAACTTTTAAAAAATTTAAATTTTAAAAAATATCAATATAAATGATAACAAATAAAATTAAAGAAACATAAATTCTAAAAATAAAATTGATAAACTCTAAAAAAATAAAAATAAAAATGTGATTTTTGAATAAATAAATTCTAAAAAAAATAAATTTATAAAATTAAAAATTAAAAATTCTAAAACCCTTTATGTTTTTTTAAGGAAAAAATGAAACTTCCTAATGCAGATACAGGAGTGAATTGTCTAAATAGTCACTGAACTTTACATTATGCTTCCATAAGGTCACTAAACTTTAAAAATCACTCAACTCATCACTGAATTTTTCAAAATGTTTACATGGGGTCACTGAACTTTAAAAACCCCTTCATTCATCACTAAATTTTTTAAAAAATTCTCACGGGGTCATTGAACATTACAAAAGGTTTCCAATGGATCACTAAATTAGTGATCCCTGAAAAACGTTTTGCAAAATTTAGTGATGAATGAGAAAAAATTTTAAGTTCAGTGACCCCGTGGAAACTTTTTGGAAAGTTCAATGATGAGTTGGATGGTTTTTAAAGTTCAGTGACTTTATGGAAGCATGATATATAGTTCAGTGACTATTTGGACAATTCACTCGCAGATACATGTACCAAAATAACTACTTAGTGAGATACACCAACGCACTTACCTTCAAGAGCACTATGATCCGATTCATAATCTCTCAGATCACTCTTCTTAACCTAGACTTTCCTAGAAGCTGAATTAATCATAATCAACTGTGTTAACATCTCGATCAAGTGACTAACTTGATTAGTAAGGAAGTCAACCCGACTAGAGATATTATGACTTCTATTCTTATTTAAAATTTTATGACACCTAAACCGTGTATGTCTAAACTTGCCATAATTATGACATGTACGAATAAACCTAGGTCCAAATTTACGTGGTTGCTGATATTGATTTTTGGGCTAGTTGGTCCTACGATGTCTAGTAGGTCTCTGTTCTACGATACCCTTGTTCTTGGGTTCATGATTTGCAACATACCTAGGTTGGTTAATGACAGGGACAAAAGTGGTCTTGGAAGTATTGACAGTGTTATGATCAGTCCGCTTTTATCCTAAATCTCCCATATTTCCAACAAGCTTGTTCATCCCTAAAATGTTATCAAATTTCTTAGAACCACTAGAGAAGCAAGAAGTTAAATGCTGGACTTCTCAAAATTGCTAATAAGAGACTTAACCTTAGTCTCCAAGGATTCACAACATTTAATTCACTAATGCTTCTAGTGAACTTTTCAATATCACTCATAGGGTCTTAACCTTAGTCTTCTCATTGACTAGTCTTAGCTTATTAAGGCATTCAGCAGGCTCCTAAAGGTCAGATATAAGCCTCCACCTCTCTGTAGCTCAAGCTTATGTAACTTCTTAAAGGGAGTAGTATTGGCCCTTTTCAACTTAAGACAATCCTTAAACAACTCATCAAATGCCTTATAAATAGCATGCTCATCTTGTGACCCTTCCTGAGAAGGGTCAGATTTCTCTAAATCCTCAAGTGAATCACTTTTAACCAAAGATGTGAATGCCATATAATTTCCCATCTCATCGAGATTGGACTTTTCACTTTGATTATCCAAGCTAGACTCTCATTATTGAGAATAACATTCATAGCTTTCCCTTCGGTTTTCTTATAGTTAGGGTACTCATGACACCTCATAGACCTCTTCCAAGGATATCTAGTATTACTCTTCTCATGTTTCTCTTTCCTAGATGTACTAAAGTCACATTTAAACCTCTTAGTAGGTCTCTTCTTATTTTTAAGGAATTTCTTGAATTTCCTAGAAATGTAGGCGAGATCCTCATCCTTAAATTTTTCATCATCAATGGTGCCACTCTCAACTTTCCTAACTGTACTGAGGGCTATTGAATTGTCCTTCTCGGAATGAGGTAGTCTAAGTTCATAGGTTTGGAGAGATCCTACACGTTCTTCTATCTTAATTGCATCTAGGTCCTTACTCTCTTTAATAGTAGTCACTTTAGATCTATATTTCTCAGGTAGGGATCTCATAATCTTTCTTACTATCTTAACCTCTTGAATTCACTTGCCTAAATTTAAGCTAGAGTTGACTATATCATTTAGTTTAGCATGGAACTCATCAAAAGACTCATCATTTTTCATCCTAATTTCCTTAAATCTATTCGTCTACATCTATAATTTAGAGTTCTAAACGGGTTTGGTTCCCTCATGTGTAGTCCCAAGAATATCACAAACTTCTTTAGCAGCCGCACGCATTGACACACAAACCTAAACTCTTCAGGTGACACAGTCATAAGTAGGACATGAAGCTTTTTACTACACCTGTTACATTCATCGAAATTAGCCTTAGACCAAGTAAAAGTATCATAACTATGCCTGCAACAGTAGAGTCCAACCATTCTAAAGACTCACTTAAACCCGCTCATCCATAGACTTAAGAAAAGCTCTCATCCAAACTTTTCAATATGCAAAATTATTAACATCAAAATAAGGAGGAAAGGAAAGTGATTTACTCATCTAGACGAACGCAATTAGGGCTTTAGTACCAAGTGAAATTTTAAATTTACCGAATATTTATTTAGACCTAACGTGCGGAAATAATTAAGTAAAAGAAATAAGTCACTTTTTAATTATTTCTATATGATTAGATCAAACAAGTCAATTTATCGTATGTTTGAATATCACAATTTGTAAATTATGTAAATTAAATAACACCAATATGATCATGTAGAAAACCCTTGCAAAAGATAAAAAAAACTCCTAGCACTTTGCCAGTCAACAATCCATTATAAACAATAAAACTTACAGTATGATCCAGACCCAACTAACCCTTAGTCTCTTCCTGACATTCTTCATGTAATCACCTTGGCCTTCCTGGACTACGTGCTTCTCACACCTGCTCCTAATCCTTAGTACCATTATCTCCTCCAAGAACGAACCTCGTTCTTCAGTGTCAGAATTCCAAGCGTCTCTTCCTAAAACTCCATAACTCTGAAGGTTAATGGCGAAGGTAGATTTTGGTGTTTAATCAATGATCTTATGTGTTTTGATCCGTGGTTTAATGTGAAGGTTTATAGCTTGATCAATAAATCTAAGTTTGGACGAAACTATGGCTCAAATAATATGGTGGTTGAATCTTGGAATCAATGAAAGTGTTATGGGTCTTCGAAAGAATGATATCTATGGAAAATATGATTATCTATATATATATATATATATATATATATATATATATATATATATATATATATATATATATATATATGGAATAGTGTTTGGGATGAAAAGGGTTGTAAAACACGTGTTTTAGCTAAACAAAATCTCCGGACGACGAACTGCTGCTCGAGCTCCAGTCTAGCGCTAGACGGGCGATAGGGGTTCAACTTCTACCCTTAAGTGTCGAATAGGTAGTGGGCTAGTGGAAAAGTGTCCTTCTCAATATCAACTTTTCCGAGTCCGAATCTTGGTCTTCTTCTTGGATTTCTTTTACTTCTTCTGGACTCTATCAATCCCAAACTATTTTTTTTACAATAACTTGGACTTTACTAAACCTATTTTGACCTTGATTACAACTAGATCAATTTCTAATACAAATCAACTAAAATATGATTATGACTTAGGAAATTGTCATTTACATTATAGACTTAACAAAAATAAACTAGGATAAATCTCTTAGTTAAAAACTTTCAAAATTTCTTTATGAAACAAAATGAATTAATTGTTGACATGATCACTCTTCTTACCAATATTGTTAATGGTATTAAAGGATTTGATGAAAAATTTAATACTTGTGAACTTGTGAGTAAAATACTTAGGTCTCTAGATTGGAGCTCACTAAGGATGTCGATAAAAAATAACAAAGATATCAGCATATATCCATTGGAAGAGCTCTATAGAACATTAATGATATATAAACTAAATCACATCGAGACGAAGAAGAAAACAAAGAAAATCAAAGAAGAGGAAAAGTGCCAAATTGCTTTAAAGTCGGTGATGGATTAAGGTACTTCAAGAGAAAATATGAATGATGAAGAACTTGGTGACATAGTTCTTCTTGTCAAAAATTGGAGGGGTCTTTGCAACAATGGGGGACTTCAAAAGAAAGAAGAAAAGGCCAACGAGAAAAGTGCTATGATTGTAACAAACTTGAACGCGTGAGAACTAGATGTCCGAACAAAAAGAGATTTATAAAAAAGAAAGAACTTCAAGCAACATGGGATGAGAGTGATGATCATGATCATGATCATGAAAAAGATGAAAGTCAAAGGAAATTTCCAAATGTGCTTCATGGCTATTAAAAATGAGGTAAATGAAAACTGTTTATATGATGTGTTATCTACCACTTGTGATAAAATGCTTAAAGAATTTGAAAAACTTGCTTTAAATCATTCTATCCTTAAAAAGAAAAATCCTTTATTGGAAAATCAGGTAAAGAAACTTTTGAAAACTCAAAAAGATTTTGAAAAATAAAAAATGGATTATGATTCTTAATTAAGGAAAATTCCTTGTTACAAGAAATTTTTTTAGATTTGTCTCAAATTGTTCACAAATTTACTTAAGGCAAGAAAATTTTGATCTTATGATTGGTAGAAAAAATGTGTTTTTGATAAATGCAGAATTGGATACAAACCATTTTTGAAACAAAAGTCACTTAAAAATTTATTTGTTAAATTATCTACTTCCACTTTTTTAAATGTCACATGTAGTTTTTGCAATAGAAATGGACATGTATATTTTAATTATTCAATCAAAAAGAGACTATACTTTGAAGGTAACTACAAGTGGATTTAAAAGTCCACTAACACTAACTATCAAGGACCCAAGATTGTATGGGTACCAAAGACCAAAGATTGAATTATTTTTGTAGGTATCAAAGAAAATAAAGAGCAAATGGTTCTTTGATAGTGGATGCTCAAAGTACTTGATTGGAAATAAAACTTTGTTATCAAGCTACAAAAAGAAGGATGGTGGTATGTTAGTTTTGGAGATAATGTCAAAAGCAAAAATCATTGGCATTGAAATGTTGGTAATTATTCATCTCCCTCTAAATTATTCATCTCCCTCTATTGAAAGTGTTCGTAACTTACTTGCTTAGCATTTATGTGAAAAATGTTATCATATCAAATTTGATTCTTCTAAATGCTTCATTGAGGATGCTACATAAAAAAATGTAATAGAAAGCTGAAATAAAGATGTTTATGTTATAAACATTGAATTTAAAAGTGAAGAAAAATATTTATCAAATTTAAAAGATGATACTTGGTTGTGAAATAGAAGAATAGGTCAAGTTTGCATGGACCTACTTTCAAATTTTTCTAAAATTATTTTGCTAATGGTTTCCCAAATTTGAAATTTAAAAATCAAATAAAATTGTGATGCATGTCATTTTGGAAAACAAGTGAAAATCACTTTCAAATAAAAGTAATATTCTTCGACTACAAGATCTTAATAACTTCTCCATATGAATATTTTTGGATCATCTATATATACAAGCTTAAATGGTAAACATTATGTTTTCATCATTGTTGATGACTTTTCTAAATTTACTTCAGTCCTATTTTTGAATCTAAAGGATAAAGCTTTGAATGTATTTAATCTATTTTGTAAAAATGTTCAAAAATGAAAAGGGATACACTATTACTACAATTTGGATTGATCATGGTGAAGAATCTTGACAATATTTCTTTTGATGATTTTTACAAAACTTATTGCTATGAATATAATTTCTCGGCTCCTAGAGTTCCTCAACAAATTGGTGTAGTAAAAGGAAGAATCGCACATTGCAAGAAATGGCTAGGACTATGCTAAATGAAAAATAGTTTACCAAAGTATTTTTAGATCAAAGTTGTTATCACCACTTGTTATATTGTGAATAGTGTCTTGTTTAGTCGAAAGAAAATCAAAACTCTATATGAACTTTGAAAAATAGAGTTCTCAGTATCGATACTTTAAAGTGTTTGGTTGGAAATGTTTTATCTTGAACACTAAGCAAAATTTGGGAAATTTTGATTCAAAGTTTGATATTGGAATCTTTTTTAGATATTCATCGACTAGCAAAGCTCATATAGTTTTCTTTTTAACAAAGTATTTTAGTCATCGAAGAATCCATGCATGTAACATTTGATGAAATTAATTGTCTTGACCAAGAGAAATGTATTATTAATGATGTAGATTTGGAGATTCCTTTTGAGTAAATGAACATTCAAAATCAAAACAAGGAAGACCTTAAAGATGTTGAAGATCAACTTGAGGAAGAAGCAAATGTGCAACAAGATGAAGAAAAATCTTCCGATGTAAAAAATGATCAATCTATACCTAAGGAATGGAGTCAAACAAAATATATCATGGACATGCTCAATAAATTTGAAATAAAAGAGTAATTGATGAACACTCTAATAGCTCATCAATCAAATTGGACAAAGATGATCAGACATAAAAAAATATCGAGATATAATAAGATCTCTCCTTTACTTAAATGCAAGCAGACTCGATATTATGTTTTGTGCGTGATTATATGAGAGATTTCAACCCAATACTTAAGAATCACACCGTGGTGCCGTAAAAGAATTTTAAATATCTTGGTGACACTAAGACATTACATCTACGGTATCATAAAGGCACCCAAAAGGGGGGTATTTATTAGAATTTGTGAATACGAAAAATCAATTGGCCAATATTCTCACTAAACCTCTACCACTTGATAGATTTTCATTTATTCAAAGAGATTTAGGAATTATTGAGGAATTTGATGTATGTGCCTAAATTGAATTCGTACTAAACTTTCTCATATTATCGATTCTATGAGAATTATTGGTTGAAATTTATATAAACTTTACTCAAATGATTATGCTTTTGTCATTTCATCACTTATGCTTTGATTAGTATTTTATTATAAATGTAAAGATTATCATCTTGTTTAAACTTGAATATATTTGGCATCTTGTGCTTCATTGATGGAGAATATTAGGGGGCGTTCTCTTTGTGTTTCAGTTTTGTGTTTTGTGTTTTGAGTCTTGAATTTGTTTTGTGTTTTGAGATTGTTGAAAACTCGTTCTTTTTGTAGTTTTAAAAAAATATTTTTTAACCCGTATTTTTTGAGTTTTGGCAAATTTGTGAAGAAAACAGCCAAAACGTAAAAAAAAAATTGTTTTCTATTTTCTTCACAAAAATTTCAGCCATTTTCAAAAACTCATTTTCGAAAATGGGACAGAGAACGTGTTTTCAATGTTTTGGAAAATCGAAAACAGAAAACGGTCCGAAAACAGTAAAGAGAACGCCCTCTTATTATTTCTTATGGTTGATTTAATGTTTTGATCTTATATGACATACTCTTGCTCTCATATGTGCTACTTTTTTGCTTATGTCAAAAGAGGAAAATTGAATAAGATAGATTTGAAAAACATTGAAAAGGGAGAAGATGAGTGAGATGATATGCTTTTGAATGGCTAAATGATACACTATTATTTGGTATGTTTTAAATTGATGACGATTGGTTTGTAAAACATAGGGAAAACTGCTTGAAATGTGAGATCTTTATTCATTATCCCTTGTTGATATTATTTTGCAAATCATCTTGTTTGTCATAATCGAAAAGAGAAAAAATACTGATTTATGGTTGATTATAACCTTAAAGTTTTGATTATAACAAGCAAGTTAATTTTGTTTACAAACAATTGAATTTAAAGTAATTATAGTATTCAAAGCATTCAATGATAAATTGATCCATCGTCATCAAAGGATCAAAATCAAGACTATTACAAATTGGACTCATGAAGAAGGTCAAGATCAGAGTTACACATTCAAGATAAGTCTTTCAAGAAAAAAGATCTTAAAAGACAAATGTCAAAGAAAGATCACGGTCAAGAACTTAAGAGATAAACGTTAAAGAAAGATCAAGATGAGAGCTCAATAGCCAAAAATTCGAAGCAAGATCAAAAGACTAGATTCTTAGTTTAAATGTAAAGGTACTAAGACTTTGTTCTTTAGCAATGAATGACAAAATTGATTTTGAATATCACTTGCATAAATATTTTGATAAAAGTAAAATTGATTTTCAAAATTATGTTTGAACTTAGATCATATTTTTTTAAAACATCATTTGCCTTGAAAACTAGTTACAAAATCCTTCCAAAAGTCTACATTTGTCAAAATATTCAAATTGGATCAAATGGGGTCAAAAACGGAAAAGCTGGTCGAATTAGCCACAACTGGCGTCAACTTGTCGGACGTCCAGACCGTTGTCCAGATAAAGAGGCAAACGGCCGGATTGATTTCCAAAATCCCTGAGAGTTTTGGCAAACATCTTGTTGGTCCATACGGACGTCTGGTTGATGGAACGGTCGAATTTTTGACCGTTATGATTTCATTTGACTAAAGACTATTTTGGTCGTCCGATCTAAGCACAACATCTTGTTGGTCGTCTAGTTCGACAGAGTATTTTGCTTTTTGTACTATATAAATGCCCTCATTATTTTATTCTTCACAAGTTTTTGATGAGCTTTAAGTGAGATATAGAGAATTTTTTAGGCTATGTTGCACTCATTTTATATATTTCTTCATATCAAAAACTTTGTTTGATTCAAATGCTTTTCATCATCTTCATCCAATTTTTCATCTCTCTTTTGTACTTAATTATTTCTATTATTAATAACAGAGAGATATTTTGAAGAAAAGTTTTGAACCAACATTGCATCTATTTTTTCTACTTCTTTATACCAAAACTTTGATTAATTAAATCAACTTGTAAAATCATAATATTCATCAAAGTTTCTCATCTTTCTTCTGGTACTTTTTATTACCACTATTCATTAAAAGAGCGACGTATTTTAAGAAGATTTTTGAACTTACGTTGCATTTATTTCCTCTTCATCTTCGCATTGAAGATTTTGATTGATATATAGCTTGTTTGGTAGCCATTTTGTTAGAGAAAATGAATTTTTTGGGTTGATGTGATGGTGAATATGTGGTTGAAAAAGAAGGAAAAGTTATTGATGTGATGAAAAATATTATTTTATTGAAGAATGTGTGGTTGAAAATGAAAATGAGAATGAGAATGAGAATGGGTACCAAACAGGGCATAAATCAAATTTTGAAATCACCATATTTATCAAACTTTTCATATCTAACACTTGAGCTATTATTTATTATTATTCATTAAAGTATTGGTCTCTCTAAGTACTTAATTCATTGTATCATTTATTAAGAGAGAAATTTCATTGTATAATTATTGCTCCAAAATTGTGGGTCATTGAGGTATTATGAAAGCTCAATAGTATAAGAATCGGTGTTCCTTGTTGTAAGTCACCGTGTGAGTCATATTGATGTATCGTAAAACTCAATAGTGTGGATCATATTGAGGTCCTATAAAACTCAATATTGTATAAAGATCCTCATTGTTTGTAAATCAATAGAAGCATTGTAAAAGATTTGATTGTATCACAACTCAATCAATATAATAAAAAATCCGTACTCATACAGGAGAGTTTGGTAATAGATGACGTAAATCATTACTTTGGAGTGAACATCCATAATTATATTGTTTGCATCCTTTCTACCATTTTACTTATCGTTATTTCATTTATATTTATTATTTGATTGATCTACTTGCTTTTATTTTCTTACGATCATTAATTAATTAACGCATTTTTAATTTACTTGATTTAAGTTTGTTTTTCGAAAATATTTTAAAAACTAATTCACCCAGCCCTTGGTTAGTTATTCTTAGACTTTCAAAATCATGTGTGATCTCTATTTATAGTATTATATATTTCGTAATTTTTGAAACTTATAATACTCTACTCGTTTCTTTAATATTGTCGTAATTAAATATACTTACAATTACTTATACAAAATATATACAATTAAATTCTAAAAAAGTTAGATTAAGAGAGATGAAAAAAAAGGTTTGGTTCACCTTTTAACAGGTGACCCAAACATCCGAGTTGATGATATAGTTGACCCAGATGTTCGGGTTGCCTGTTCACGAGGGACCGAACCTTTTTTTGTTTTTCATCAACTATTAAAAAGTTACAATTATGTCTCCAAACTTTCTTTTTAGCCACTTTTCACCATAATTTTTTCTAATTCGATCCTTCATGTTCCAATTGTATAAAATTGAGTATATTTAATCTTCCATCATCATTTTATGTTAATCAACTATTAAAAAGTTGTAATTAGGTCCCCAAATTTTTTTCCGATCGATCCTCCATATTCCAATTGCATACATTGAATATATTTAATCTTCGATCATTGTTTCATGATCTGAATCAACTATTAGAAACTATAAGGCGAGACAAAACTCCCGAACCGGACTTACTCCGATCCGATCTGAACCAAATCGAATAGAGCGATTTTTTCTTAAGTTAAATACTCGAACGGGTACTCGAATCGAGAACAGATGGATTCGATTCGGCTCGATTCTATATCACAAACCAAATAAGATTCGAATCTCTCTAATTTTTTAATTCATTTATTCTAAATAAGTCAAATTATTTTTTTAAATAAATTTACTAACTAATTATTTTAGTCCAAATCCAAAATATGATTTTCGTATTTCTAATTTTCTGTCCAAGTCCAATTTAATCAAATTGACATAAATTTTTCCCAAATATATTATTCTATCGTAGTGTCATTTCTATTGTTACGGAGAAATAGAATTGGAAGCTCGCGCCTCTTCATTTTTACGAGCTCGCTATCTTCCTCTTCTTGTAATTTTAATAATCAAATCTATGAAAAACTCAACAAAGAGATGTGCTAAAGAAATGTAAGATTAGACTACATTATTTTGTGAGAGTTAAGATTGCACAAATCATTAGTTGAATTTAAGTAGCGTTGTTGTAAATATTTAAAAAAAATTATTGTATGGAACCCAAGAATCGAATGGAATCGAGCCCCGACAGTTTCATAATTAAATTTGGATATGATGATTCTACTTACTAAGATCGAATCGAACCATGTCCAGCCATATTAGAAAGTTACAATTAGGCCTCCAAACTTTTTTTTCATCATTTTTCGCCATAATTTTTTCCTGATTGATCCTTCATGTTTCAATTGCATAAAATTCAGTATATGTAATGTTCGATCATCATTTTATGCTCCAAATCAACTATTAAAAAGTTATAATTAGGTCTTCAAACTTTTTTTGCCACTTTATGACATAATTTTTTAGATCGATCCTTTATGTTCCAATTATATACAATTGACCATATTTAATCTTCGATCATCATTTTATGGTCCGAATCAACTATTAAAAGTTACAATTAGGTCCACAAACTTTGTTTATTTTTATTTTTCTTCATAATCTTTTTTGGTCAATCCTCCATGTTTCAATTGCTTACAACGAAGTATATTAATCTTCAATCAACACTTTATGATCTGAATAAACTATTAAAAGTTATAATTAGGTCCCCAAACGTTGTTTATTTCCATTTTTCCGCATAATCTTTTTGGTCAATTCTCCATCATTCAACTCCTTACAACTGAGTATATTCAATCTTCGATCATCATTTTATTCGAATAAACTTTTTGAAAGTTGCACTTAGGTCCCCAAAATTTATTAAGTTCACGATCACTAGAACGTAGAAATGTGTACAATCCGCCTATGGTTTCTCTAATCTCAGCTCGAGCCCTATTACATATTCTTGCATGTAAACAGGCAACACATATCCTCTATTTTGGGAAAATTGGAGCATGCTATACTCAAACAAGTGGCACGTGCAAACTTCCAGCTTATGATAACTCGACTAGGAATGTCAAATGATTTTAGGTGTCTCTGAGCTCGATAGTACAAGATTCTATAGCCAGATCGACATGCTACAATAGGAAAAATAGAAAAAAAAATATAAAAATTTAATTAAAACAATAACCAATTATGTGAACAATAAATAACAAAGGATATGCACTTACATCGTTGGTTATGCTCTTCTCCTTATCATATTGTTAAACCATATTTTACGTTTGATACCTTATTCTGCCCTATCTTGTAGCCAACTCTAAAATCTCTACTAGAAAATGCGTAAATTAGTTAATTTAGTTTTACTAAAACCATAAAATACTTACTCGGGTCCACGACTGTTGTATCAACTATCGAATGCTTTCTTCTTCATCAGGTGGACCTTACGAAAGAGATTGGTGAACATATCATCCATGAACGTCCTCATATTTACCTCGACGGTGAAGGGAGAAATAATATAGTGTGATATAAATATCATCCTCTTATCGAGCACGTACTCCAATACATAAATAGTACACTTATTACCCTTCGTCACCTCTATCGCTCCTTCTGACACAACTGCCACGTCATTCTCTTCTGTGTCATCCTCCATCATGTTGGGTATCCCTCCGTTACAGGGCCATCCCAAGTACCATCACATCCTTTGTGGTTCCTTTTGCCACCAGCACCTCATTTGTCACTACCACTGGCATATCCTTTGTCACCTCTTCGTCATTGTCATCATTCTATCATAGGTATCGTCATATCTTCTATCATCCCCTTTCACTACTAACACTCCCTCCATCACCACCACTGACACATCCTCTGTCATCCCCTCCGCTACCAGCACCCTTTCTGTCCAGAGCACTGTCACATCGTCGGTTACCCCTTCGTCATCGATGGCCTTGGTCCAATCCATGCATCGAATGTGTTATTCAATGGCCGCATCAACTCGTCGAACCCTCCATCATACCTCCACCAGTCCCTCTATCAGTTTCTCCATCATATCCTCTGCTATACCCGCCTAATCCTTGTAGTGCTACGACCTCATTTCGTAGGCCTGCTATATCACCTCTTATCTGTATTACCCCGAACTTCACATTACACATTTGGCCAATATGACTCATAGATTTCATACTATCTAAAATGTCGTATGCATCAATTTTCCTAATTGCTTTTCCTTAAAAAGGTGCATTCGATTATTGAGGTTTTAAGATCTTTATATGGTGTTAGTCTTCGAATAATCGACGTAGATGGTGAATTTTACATTGATCTATGATAGAAAATTAGGTTAATCTAGATATTGGAGATTGGTTTGTTAAACAGTGAAAATCATGAAAATACCAGAATTAGTATTGACAATGTTTCAAGCTTTCTATTCGATTGGTCAAAGTCACGCTAAACCCTAGATAGGTAATCGACATATTTGGAACATGAGGCATGGAGTGACATTATCATGATGCAATAATATAGACTTTATATGACGTTATAAATATTGAGGTGTGAATTGTTGAGATTGGTCGAGAATCGGGTTTCAATCAGGTAAGTAATTAAATGAACGATTAAGGAATTAGCTCAATAAAATATTTTTGGATCTTAGGGAAAGTAAAATGGGTTGTAAACACATTAAAATATGCCAATGACACTTGATTTGTACCCGGAAGAATAGATGTAAAATCAAATTTTTTGCTACAAGGAACACCTCATGCTTAGTACGCATCATGCGTATTGATTTGTCTTTGTAATGGTCAATTTCTTCACTCTTAAGCATTAGCCATGCCTAAAACTCCTTTAAGGCTACATATATGTGGTATATTAGCCCTGAAGTTACATATAAACCCTCCAAGGATTGGTATAAAATCAGATTTTAATCATAAGAAACCACCTCATGCTTGAACACCTAATGTTAACATTTTTAACATCCAATTTCTTTATCCTTAACGCATCCATCACGTCTCCTACCCCTTAGTACTTCATATAGGATAGATATATATCTTATAAGCCAATATGGATCCAAATATTATAAGAAAAAAGTCAAATATTATTGCAAGAAGCCACCTCCTGCTTAACACATCTTAACTTGGCTGCATCCCACATTTTCTTAATCCTTAAGTAAGAGTCACGCCCCCAACCCCTTTAAGACTCTTTATACACCTCCTACCAATATATTTAGCCCTTCAAGTTATCCCTAATTGACCGCCAATTGAAAGATAAAGCAAAAGAAACAGATAGAAGCAGTAACAAGGAGCTGAAAACTGAATTTCTGATAGGTAAGTTTAGCTCACAGTTTTGAAGGTTGTTTTCATTGTCTTTGAAGGTGTTATAATATCTTGAGCCTCTGAAATTAGTTGATCTTATGTTGGGGTTGGTGTTTGGGATGTTATTATGGAAAAAAGAGAGAAAATTTTTGGAGATATATAGAGTGAAACAAGTAAGGATAGAAATTGCATAGTTGCTAGATTCTGCCTATTCAACTATTGATGTTGGATAATACCTTGAGTATAAATTGTATTTATTAATAGGAATATTTTCATATATGAGTTATAAGTAAATAAATGATTTTAATAGGTTAGAATCTCAGGTGTGGTATGCTAATCCAAGTGAAACTCAAAATAGCCATAATAAAATTCTTGATTCGGTGTTTGGTAAAATAGATTGATTTTCAGGCTATAAATTGATAAGTTGTGGTGAATTAATGACATATTTACCTGTACCTATATGTTATATAAGTGTGGTAAAAGTTTGGGAATTGATTGATGTGATTAAGGGTACAAAAAGGAGGTCGAAAAGTGAATCGAACAACAAATAGAAATTGAAAAACAAATTATGTCCATCTTCAGACTTCATATAGTTCCACCTTTATATGATCACTAATCGCTTCCAAAGCTTGGGAAAATTGATTTGAATGAATTTTTGGACGTTAATGATCCAATTAAATGATGTTTATATTCATAGAACTTGAAAATAACAGGAATTATACGATTGGTTACTTGTAGTGTTAATCTAGAATATGTTGGCATCTAAGCTATTAGTATGAAATTGTATGTGTTGGGTTTATCAAATTAGGGATTGTGTTTGATATTAGATGGTAATATAGGTTGTCTTCCGACATTAGGTGAGAAAGACACTTGACCTATACCCTGTAGAAAGATCACACTTAAAGGCAAAAAGGTAAGTAAAAATTCATTCGCAACTATGATGCAAGAATATAGTATTTGTGATATAGTAATGTTATAATATTTGCATAACTTTGATGAGGAGCTCATTGTACATCGTATGTGGTTATGATGATTGAGTATGTGGTTTTGGTATATATTGACATCAGTTTTGATTAAATATGTCATTCACGAGCAGTTTTATGTGCACGCACGACATATGTCCATGGTTGAAAACTTAGCACGCACAACATGATTTCAAATTGAGTTTTCCTCATATATATTTTGTTGGCCACTACTAGGGCACCAAGGCATATGGGATATGCTTATATGATACGTTTTGACAACGCAGATGATACTTCTTCGGTGATTGTAAATGTAGATAGGAGATGGGCCTTTGGTGATCATTAGAGGGTGGACCACTCGGCTGTGGTCTCGTGATATTATTATTATTGGCACTTTCGAATGAGATACTTATTGGGTGATCATAAGGGCAGTTAGGAGATGGGCCTCTAGTGGTCACCAGAGGGTTGTCCACTCATCGGTATCGTTGTCATACTGGCCATTTGATTATTGATATTGGTATTGCGCAGAGCTCTTTTCGGTGCATATTAGGTGGGTCAATGGCCCAATGAAATGAAAGATTTCAAAAGAAATTATTTTGAGTTGACTTCGACGAATATTTAAATACGATTCATTTTTAGAATGGCATGATGTCATATACTCTTATTACTCATAGTCATGACATGAACAATTTTTGCTTATTGAGCATTAGCTTATATAGTTCTTGCATTGTAGGTGAGCATGGAATTTCATAGAGGTCATAGCTAGTTGTGAAGCTCTTACGAGATTCCAAAATTTGATGTACATGGATGACTACTTTAGGGTCATTTTGTAGACTTCAGTTGTATTATATTTTGGAGATCTTGTATTGTATATGTATACCTTTTGAAATACCCTGTAGATACTTTTATAACCTCAGAATATATATATGTTGGGTTATGGTTATATGATATTTGGTTTCGATATATTACATGAATGCCATAGGTGATCAGGAGTGAATATATTAGGATATACTTGTGAGGATCCTTATTTCATTTTATCAGGTAAAAAAAAGGTGAAATCTTGTGTCTAGGACAAATCATCAATATCATTTCTACACATTTTAATGTATGATTATCTATATAAAGGGAGTATGACATTATCGTTGTGATCTCATTCAAAAAGTTTCCTACATCGCCTTGAAGAGTGCCTACATCATGTCGTAGGCCTCCTACTATACCTCCTACATCTTGTCGCATCGCATCTACCTCATGTCTTAGCACTCCAACTCTTGCTTGAACTCCTATCCTAAAGCATGTCAGAGCACTTCTAACTCTTATATGAACTCGTGTCGCATCAACGCTTTTACCTCATCTCCAATAACTCTAGCCAATCATTAAAATAAATCATCTAAATAATACCTCAACTATGCAGGCTCATGACTAGGTGCAAGAGATCCACATAGGAGGTGATTGGGTGCTAGAGATCTCCTAGGTGAAGAAGATATCCGGAGTGGAGATGAACGTCATTCCACTGGACAACGCTTCTATATAAATAAGAAGATTAACAATTTATAATTTAATTAAAATATTACAATACGAAACAGTAATAAACTAAATGGACATTTCAACGAGTTAATGGTCATGTATCAAGCAGATAAATATACATACAATATAAATCGCAAATGTATAGTACTCACTTGAAGGTCGTCGAGGATAGATGTCAAGTCTTTGGTATTTGGCTTATCTCGTGCTCGCTGATGAAGCATCCAAGGATAGCTTGTCTCCTTTCTAATCACCATTTGCTACCTAAGGCAATGATAGTCTCATACGTCTGTATCTGCAACAATTACAATTTTTATATATATAAATTTAACAAAAAGTTTAACATTCATTAGGTTAAACATTTACATATAAAACCAATGGAAAGCCATATGCATCATACATACTCTCAGCCTTCTCTGACTTGGACGTCAAATGTATCCTCCTAAAGACGTATAACGTATATGTATAACTTCTTCGACCCCATTGATAATTGTTGAAAGTATCAATGTCATCAACAACGTTCAACGAAAAAATGTCAATTGATGTCTGATGTTGTTGACAACTCTGTACACTCTCCAGGATAAACGCTTATTCCAACTTTAATTTGTCCAACATGTGGTCGCATTTCTTGAATGAGTCCTCTAATTGTGGTGGTGTAACAAGCGCTTTACCTCCAAAATATACATCCAACAAACCTTTTATTTGTCATAATACAGGCATTCGCTACTTCTTCACCCATATTCTTCAAACCCGTAATGAGGGCAAACTCAAAGATCGAAAATCTTGTCACATTTTCACCCATTAGCTTAAAATGCAGCTTATTGCCATTGACCGTCTTAAGTAGATGTAGTAATAACGAGTTGACGATTCGGCTAGAAAACTGCATGTCCCTTAATGGATTGAAGGACCATAGGAATGACTGGGGTAATATGACTACATGCTCCTCATCGAGCCCCTCTAAAATGGTCGTATAACTAGAAAAGTTACAGTACATCTCAATTTTCCCAAATGATCTCTCATTCTGCGTCGAGGTGGTACTCCGTCTTGCAATAATGTCAAACGTTAAAACCATATACAAGAAATTATTAAATATAATATAATATCATAAAATTCAACCAACAGATTGTATACTACTATACGTAAGAAAATTAGATAGCTAATATAAAATAATAGGAAAAAAATGAAAATCATATTTAAAAAAATCAACTGAAATTGAAAGGGGGGAAAAAAGATGATCCAGACCATTCATAACGAACAACCTAATTTGAGCCATCTGAAAAGACGACCCGTGCGCTAGGCGATTCTTTATGGACAGTCCAGCGTCTGGGACATCCGAGTGGCTTTTAAAAGCTACCCGGTGTCCAACCTTCTTTTCCAGCGAGCTCCACCACCTAAAATGGTAAAAAAAAAACACCCATAGAAATCCCAACTTCAGTCATTCTCCCATTTTAGCCATACATTAACCTCAATACATGTATTAATCTCATACTACAACTATCTAACAACTAATCTACCTCAAATCAAAATCTCCCATTTACATTTGAAATTTATTAATTAAAAACAATAACTAACTTTGATCGTAGAAGAAGATGATGGTGGGAGATTTTGTTATATTTTACAATTTTTCACTTTTTTTAATTAAAATTTTTGGTCAAATGCCATTTCGAAAATTGGGTTGGGTAAATCGTCTATCTTCCACTATTTCCTCATTTGTTGTGGGTGTAGAAAGGGTCATAGCAACTTTTGAAGCCCAATGGGCCGTGTTTGAATTTACAATGATTATAGGGAAAATACACAATTACTAGAACATAAGAATCATATTTCATAATTAATAGTCTTTTAAAATAGTTGCAAAAATCATGTTGTAAGTATAATATAGTAATATATAATAATATAAAAATTATAAAGATAATATAATCTAAATTAGGATAAAATATAGTTTAAAATAGATCCTAAAAATAAAAAGATATTAGTCACTCTTCTCACAATAAAAAATTATATTTCTCTCTATATTATTCCGATTTCCAAAATAATTAAAATTACTCCATAAATCACTAAAATTTCTCACTAAATCTTCAATTTCAGGCTACAATCAACGTATTAAATGACAATACTATCATCGACACTAGCAAATGCACTTCAATTTCTAGATTGGAGTTTACGGATGGGTTTCGTGGAAATAACAGTAATTCAAATAATAATGGTGATGAATTTAAGGGTGTTTCTTACTGTTATGACATCGAGTTGCTCAATGGATGTATTCAGATAGATTCTGTGGCTATTATATGTGTGTATTTCATAATTTACAATCTCTAAACAGATTTTTGTGTTTCATAAAATTTCAGCATGACTATGACCTATAGAGTGCCTTTGACGCGGGTGGCAAAACCTAATTATACGAATTTCAGTTTTCATGAGTTGGGACACCCTACATCTCCCTGTGTGTTTTGTGATGTATGTGACCAGATTTTGTTTAACAATGTTTGTTTGTCATGGGATCTGTGTAAGTTGTTATTGTTTGTAACCATGTCTAAGTAAGTTGTTACTGTTTGTGACATGACTTGTGTTACCCGTGACTAACCTGTGATCAAATTTATCTTCAGTGTGACTGTCATAACCAGATCAGTCCAAATTGTGACTGTATGTGATCAAGTAACTATTAATTTGATCACATACATCCACGGTTAAGACAAATATGGTCACAGAAATATTGAATTCACTATGAAAAATAAATTTCCATATAATTTAATTGTCTTATATTTTAGTTAAGTAAACAATTATTTTCATAAATGAGGTCATTGATGTTTATTATGTTAAAGAAAAATCTAACCGTCTTCCATATTTATGGTTTTAAAAATTAATTTTAAAAAAATACTTCCAAGTATAGGATATCTAGATTTGGGGTGTTATCCTTGGAGAATTGATTCTTTGTGCATGATCATCCTTCTTTGTTGTTTCTTTAAAACTGGCTAGGTGATGTACTAATTATTTATTTTTTAAATTTTTTGAAAGCATGAATAACTAATTTCGTTGTTGGAACGAGCGATATAACTTAGTTGTGAACATTTAATTTCAATTTTCTAGGTTCATGATGTTGATTTTACTTAAAATATTTATTGCCTTTGAAATAATTCAATATTATTTCATTGAATTAATTCATGAATTTGTCTCGAACCAAGAGGTAAATTTCTCGATAAATCACACACTTAGACGATGTAGTAAAATTTGAATTTGGATAAAAGATAGATATTTATATTTTTATTATTGTGCAGTCATAATTTGAAATCTTTGACGATTTAATGCATTTATTTAAGGCTTATTTGGACTCATATATAGATATAGTGAGTAGAATCCGTTAGATATAATTAATTTGAACTCGAAAGATGTAAATTGATTTAATTAGCAAATTTGACCAGTACAACATAAAAAAATGAATTCTGAGTGGTAAAACTGAAGGGAAAATTAGGATAAAATCTCAAATCCTTACACTACTCACTCATAAGTTAACAACCCTAATTTTTAATTTAGCATTTTATAATTGGTTTCTTATATTTTTAGTTTAATATTTAGGATTATAGTTAAAATCAACCGTTTTTAATTATTTTTAAGTGAAATTGAGGTTAGGAATGATTAAATCGTATTTAAACTGATAGTCCTTATAGAAACGATATACGTATCTCGTTGTTACTTTCGACCATGGATTGTTTAAGATTTAATCATACGTATTTATATCTCACAATCACAACTCCTTGTGATTAATAAATTATCGAGACTTGAATCTACGGACTCTATTATTTAATATTATTCATCAGAATATTAATTTAAATAAATAATAAATCTTGCCAAAATAACTGTATTAAAGATATTAAAATTGTTTACAACCTAAATCGATTGGACCTAGGGCATAACACTTACATTAAGGACACGTCGCCTTTATTCGTGGAAAACCTCGCATGTGATTAATGGAGGAAAATGATTATGTTCGGTTGTTCACGACAAGTTGTCCGAAGATTCTGCCATATGCAGATTTTTCCTTTTACGATGCTGAAATCCTTACTTCTTTAATATGCATGGGGCTCCTATCCTATTTTCACTAGCATAGTGTGTTTGGGTTGTGATGCCAAATCAAATCCAAATATTGGGCTATGATGAAACTCGGCCAAGCCCACTCGCTGGAATTAATGCCATTGCCCAATAACGCAAAGAACGAAGCCCAACAACCCGAGCCTAATACTCCGATCCGTTGGATCCCCCCTAATTGACATCTACGGTGATGATATGTTGTAAGGGGTACTTAATTGGTTGCCCTAGTTAGATATTCACGTTGCTTCCGCCGCTTGAACTCTCTAGAACCTAAGTCGAGTTTTCTATTTCACCTCTTCTTCTTCTTCTTCATGACTGTCTAAATCATCTGTGATTTTGGTACTGTTTTTCTATGTGAAAAGAGAGTTTATGTGATTCTTAGAAAGGAGAAAGTGTTAGATGTTAGTTTTGGGGGTTTTGCATTTGGACCGTCGAAGTTGCTGCGTTTGGTCTTCTTTATGTTGAGCTCTTAGGTTACCAGTTAGCTAGGGATAGGGTTAGAATAGAAATAAGGGAACCTATTAGAATGAGTAAGTACCTATCTCTAGCTTTACTATCCTATCAAGACTTGGCCTTTAAGAAACCAAAAACATAAGAGGAGGTTGTGAGTTGCCATTTAGCAAGAGACTGGCTATTGGCTATAGAAGAGGAGATGAACTCTTTGATAAAGAATAAAACCTGGACTTTAGTTCCTAAGCCTAAAAATAAACTCATAGTTGATTGTAAGTGGATTTATACAATTAAGGAAAGAAATACTGTGAAGCAGCCCTCTAGGTTTAAGGCCAGATTAGTAGCAAAAGGTTTTACACAAAAACCTGGTATTGATTACAATGAAATTTTCTCACCCATAGTTAAATATACCACTATACGTGTTATGCTTGCATTAGTTGCACAATATGATTTTGAACTTGAACAAATGGACGTTAAAATCACATTCTTGCATGGAGACTTGGATGAAACTATCTATATGGATCAGCCACCTGGATTTGTTGATAAAAAGAAACCTGAACATGTTTGTTTGTTAAAAAGATCTTTGTATGGACTTAAACAATCGCCTAGACAATAGTATAAACTCTTTGATAACTTTGTCTCATCTGTTGGTTTTATTAGAAGTTCATTTGATCATTGTCTATATTTTAAAAATGATAAAATTGGATCTATGATTGTTTACTTGCTTATGTATGTGGATGATATACTATTAATTGGGTAGCATTTAAGTGATATTAATGAAATTAAGAGGTCCTTATGCTCTAAATTTGAAATTAAAGATTTAGAACATGCTAAGAGAATATTAGGTATGGATATTAAGAAAAATAGATCACAACAGGTTCTTTTTCTCTCACAATCTACCTATGTTGAAAAAGTGTTATCAAATTTGCTATGCATGAATCTAAGCTGGTCACTTTACCACTTGCGAGTCATTTTAAATTGAGTAAAGATCAGTGCCCCGTTGATGAATGTGATGTGAAATTTATGCAAAAAGTCCCTTATACAAATGTTGTGGGGGTCTGTGATATACACCATGGTATGTACCAGACCTTGTGTTGCTCATGTCATTAGTACCTTAAGTAGATTTATGGTCAATCCTGGCCCTAAACATTGGACAGCTTTAAAATGGTTACTTAGGTATCTAAAAGGAACATCTAACCTAGGATTAATTTTTAATCCTAATAAAGAAGGTGTTGTGCTAAAGGGGTTTGTTGATTCTGACTATGCGGGGGATAAGGACAATAGAAAATCAACCACATCTTACATGTTTACTTTGTGCGGCACTTGTGTGAGTTGGAAATCACAATTACAGCCCATTGTTGCACTATCAACCACTGAAGCAGAGTATGTGATTGCTACTAAAGCCATAAAAGAATCACTATGGCTTAAAGGTTTGTTATGTGAAATTAATGTTCTTTCACAACATGTTGTAGTTTACTTAGATAGTCAAAGTACAATTCATTTGTGTAAAAATCCAGTATTTCATGAAAGAGCTAAACATATAGATATTAGGATGCATTTTATTAGAGATATAATTCATAAGGAATTTGTTGTACTTGAGAAAATCCCAATTAAGTTCAATCCTGCTGATATGGGAACCAAGGTACTGCCTCTTAACAAGTTCAAGTCATGTTTGCAAATGCTGAAAATTGATACTGGTTAACTTTGTGTTATTGCAGGTACTTGATGCAGTGATCTACGATCCTTAAGAAGAGGATGAAGTTGTGAAAGGCTTAAAGCACTGTAGTAGTTGATCATTGGCATCAAGGTGGAAATTGTTTAGGTTGTGATGCCAAATCCAATCCAAACATTAGGCTATGATGAAACTGGGCCAAGCCCACTCGTTGGAATTAATGCCACGCAGAGAATGAAGCCCAACAACCCAAGCCCAATACATTAGGCCACATGTGCTCCTCCGGTCCGTTGGATTCCCTCTAATTGACATCTACGATGATGATATGTTGTAAGGGGTACTTAATTGGTTGCCCTAGTTAGATATTCACGTTGCTTCCGCCGCTTGAACTCTCTAGAACCTGAGTCGAGTTTTCTGTTTCACCTCTTCTTCTTCTTCTTCTTCGTGACTGTCTAAATCTTCTATGATTTTAGTGCTATTTTTCTGTGTGAAAAAGAGAGTCTATGTGATTCTTAGAAAGGAGAAAGTGTTAGGTGTTAGTTTTTGGGGTTTTGCACTCAGATCGTCGATGTTGCTGCGTTTGGTCTTCTTTGTGTTGAGCTCTTGGGTATCTTGTTGGAGATTCACTGTGTACAGAAGGATACAATGTTATTTCTGAGCCCAAACCATAAATCGAGCCCTTGATGTCGATTATCAGTTTGCTATTGTAATTTCTCTTTGTGAGATTCGAGTGATACTTTGTGTATTCTTGTAAACTTTGTATAACATAGTGGCCTATCCAAGGGGAATTGGGCGCCTCTGGTGAAGTAGTGAGGTTTCGATACAGGAATCTTTGGATTATATTTCTGAATTCGATAAAAATCTTCTTCATATAAAACATTCAATGGACTTCCATTGTCTGAAGCATACGGTGAAAACAACATTCTTCAGCTATTATTGTGGATGACTACTACGTCATCTCCTGGACTTGAATTTTCACCCCTAGGTTCTGTAGATTTAATTGAATAGGTTATAGATTTCGAATTGCCCGACGTCCCGAAGTTTTCTAAAGCTTTGCCTCGTCTGGTAGGTTTAATTTCAGGTTTGTTATTTTCGTGTTTAGAGCAGTATGTTCTGCCATTAACTCTTTGAGGTTTTTTGCCATTTCCTGTAGAGTGTTTGCTGTCAACCTCTTCTTCCGTAGATGTTGGCGTCGAGTGACGGATAGATCCTCTTGCTGCTTTACCGTAATTTCCTCTCGCTATTGTTTTTAATTTACACTGCTGCTGAATGGATCACAGCTGATCTCTTTACTCTCGATCTCCAACATTTTTACTTCTTCTGGATTTACTTCTGCTTGATTCATTTTTTTGCAAATTTTAGTAATTTCTCAACTTCAACGGACAGATTCATGGTTTTCTTTTCTATTTTTCATAGACAGCATCAACTTTTTTACTACAAAATTATAATCAACAAATTCCTCTCACCTAGCAAGGACTTTCTCTTCTTATAGTCTCTGATTTTCATGCTCAAACAGAAAGCAAGAAGGAAAATGGCTATTTGAAATAGAGATAATTGAATGTGCATTGTATTTCTTCTCTTATAAGGGAGTATTTATAGATTTCCTTAAAAAGCATTGGGGTAGTTATGTTTTTTAAATGAATGATAGTTGGCGAATGACAGCTTTATAACTGATTCTATTATGCACTCACGCGTTGTTCATTAATTTACTGTCCTACATTCATTGGTGAAGTTATGTTTGAATTATTTATCTGCTCATGTTACTTTGTGATCTCTTCAAGCAAGATAGTTCGCTTTCTTTTCTGTGAGCATCGGAATTTATTTGTAGTCTCGTGCTTTTAGGTTTGCACAAGAATGTTACGTTTTTCATTTGTTTATTTATATTTTCATACTCAACAATTCCAAAATTTGAATTTTTGTTGCAATCCTATGGTTCAAATCGCGGTCACAATGGAAGGAGATCACTATCCCAATCTAAGTGCCAATTTTGTGAATTTTCTAACAAAAAATATGGTTCTCGGCACTTTCCAATTTTGGTGCATTTTCACATACAAATCTTCTCCATTTCATCCATATTTACTCTCCGCAAGGCACTTTAAGTGGAGTTATAGGGAGTTAAGGGAGGTTAAAAGAAGTTAAAAGGTTTGAATTGAAAGTTAAAATCTTTTTCTGAACTTTCCAAAGCTCTTAACTGAGTTGCAGCAAAGGCAATTGCTCAAGCAGAGTGCAGCCATTCGCCCGGTAGTAATCATGTTGTCTCATTAAGTTCACATATTTGTATATACTGATTTCAGGTTTCGATAACTGCTGTACATGAAAACTCAGCAAAATGTGGCTTCAGCTTATTTTAACTGTTTCTTTTCATTCGCCATTCTTGATTTGCTACTACCAACTGAACAAATACTAATAAAATATTAAACGAATCACCTTGTACTTTTGTTCTACACATTCTATGCTTTGAACAAGTTCAAAGAATGAAAAGGGTAATCACCATCGCATTTGGATGTTATGAAATAAATAATTTGCATTTCAATGTTCCTAAGGGAGAATGACTCAAGACTCGCAGCATTTTGAGCCTTCATTTTCCCACAGGTTAACAGAACAGTGAAATACTATTTCATTGGATTCAAACACCATGAAATCTGAACCCAATTTTGGAAAGTGTCCAATAAGAAGAGGGGATGGAGACAAAATTGTAAAGTTAAAACCAGTTCAAAATGATCTAGCAAACAAAGCAAGAAAGACTGACATTACATATCTTAAGTACCAGTTGTTACTGACCAACCAAAACAAGAAGCTTATAGACAAAAAGAAAAGAAGTGTTTATGCAAGCTGCCGCCTCATATAAGTATCTTCATGCACAAAAACAGGGTTCGGAGCATTTTGTGGAGGAATTTGAGGTTGTGCCATAGCAATGCCACCTTGTCCATTCCATGGATGATCACTTGTGTTCTTCTCACGAGTCAAGATTATATAGTAGATGATTCCAAGAATGATACTTGCAAGGGACAAGATAGCAGCCCCAGCAAAAACACCAGGCTTTACAACGTAACAGTAATAGTTGCCAAAGTACAAGTTCTCTTCACTATGCTGATTATTCAGTGCTGCACCCGTCAACAACAGAAGGAATGCTATCACGAATGTGAACCTGCATAATATGGTATCAGCAACATTTTTCACTCTCCAAGACAATGCCAAATCTTTGAAATATCAAAGTAAACTTAAACTAAATAAGCTAAAGAAAAAATTGAACCTGTAAAAAACTTGACTTTCTTTATATACTCACTTCAATTCATTGCAACATGGATAACAAGGTTAACTTGTATCTTATATTTCACTTTAGATAAAATAACTGAACCTATAAAATACATTTTTAGTCATTGATAGTTCCAAGGGATGAACAACTTGTCATTATAATGCCACACAAGATGAGTTTCCAATAGGAAATGGCGGACATGACCTATAGAGCAAAGTAGACCCACTAGTGTAAAGTGATATATGGTAGTAGTCCACAGAGATACGTGAAAGTACTATGATGCAGAAACTATGATTAGCCAATGACTTCAAATGTTGAATGCCAGACAATTGAAGCATACAAAGTATAAAGGACTTCGAATGGAAAATAAAAGTCTAACATCCCTTATTATTTTCATCTAACGATTGCAAGGTCAACTGTCCATTACCATCCAGTGAAAGGCTAATTTATCAATGAAGCATGCTTTATTGTCTCAAGTCAGTCAGTATAGGAACATTAAATTGGAAACAAGCCTCTGTTTGGGTTTCATCTTTTCTTACTAGGAAGATACTTTTCAAAGTCAAACTTCTATTTTAATCAAATATTTGTAATACTCACAGGAACTACCCACTTATCCGACACTCATTTCTTGAAAATCAACTTTTTAGCCAAAAAAAAAAAGAAAGAGAAAAAAGAACGTGAATCCCGAACAGAAGCCAAATATTCATGAAAACATTACCAGGAAACAACAAAGCAGATAAGTGCTAGCGTCCAATTAGAGTTTGATCGACGAGGGCCTTTTCTACAACATATGCACCCAGTTGCAGCATTGATGATGATTTGCGCCATCAAGAGAGCTAGAGCTGCAGTTAACCCAAGGCCAAGGGCAGGACTCCTTGGGTAGATACATTCATCGGGAGTAGGAAATTGAACCTGAGAACCCTGCAGAGTAATAAATAAATTAAATGATAGCAAGAATTAAGATACAAACTAAGAATTATACAAGCAGAGGTGGAAAAATAAACGTACTACAACACAGTCAATTATCAGATCTGAAGACCTCGCAGCTGTGGAAAACGTGGTCCGACATTAGTGAATGACTAGTCATTAAACACAATTGTGTAAGAATTCATATGTCCAATATTATGGAAAGAATGCTTCTCTCAATCATCTATATACTTTCAGAAGTGTGGCTACTCAACCTATCATTCACACAATTACAACTGACGACTACATGCCAGTGTGTCCAGGAATACCAGGACAATGGAATACCGAAAAAGTAATGAAATCGCATTTTCATTTTGACATTGATTGCAAGTAAGGAGATTGATCAGTCAATACTTATTTATTTGCTCATGAAGACCCTTTAGTATTTGTTGTCAATATATTATAACCATGCAATGAAAGCTTCAGAAACTACATGACTACATGTGTATCATCTGGCCTAGAGCATAATGACATCAAGATTGATGAACATTAGAGCAAGAGAAATTGTTCCTCTCTATAATATGGCCGTAAAGTATGGGCTATTTGTTGGATAAGAGGTTAGGGAAAGAGGACGAGAATTTTAGCAAAGGTTGGTTGTTGATAGGTCATCTCAACAAAGCCTTATCCTGTGCTTATCTCCACCAAGCTGCATGGATCCTCCTCTTTCACTCAGTTCTTTCAAAGTCTATCTCCAGATTTGAATCACCAAAGTTAGAACCTTCTTTAATTGCCTCCTTCATACGACATCTTTTTCTCTTTCTGTAGGTTTAACATTTAAATGTTATTTTCTTTTCTCTTGAATGGTGCACTTAGCAGCCTTCTCAGAATGTTCCAAAACATATAATCAGTTCTTCCGTCAGTCATTTATCTTGAATAAACACCAAGTTAACTAACTCATAATAAGCTCATTGCTTTGGCTAAGCTTAAAAGCAAGTCAAACTTGCTTTTAGTGCATCTTTAGGAAGTGATTATCAAGTTAACTAACTCGTGAATAAGCTCATTGCTTTGGCTAAGCTTAAAAGCAAGTCAAACTTGCTTTTAGTGCATGTTTAGGAAGTGATTATAAGTTGCATGACCTTCGAAAATTGTAGCTAATGAGTGGTTAATAGTTGTGAATCCTACGAAATGTGTAATAAAATTATCAAATTATAATTTAATCACTTCCCAAACATGCAATTAAGCATCTTAGTTTTGCCAAACATACTCAGCTAAAAAATAAGCGGCATTATTTAACCCAAACGAGCAAAAAATCTGGCCCAAAAAGAAGCACTCCCATCCTTACTGCAAGCAAAATAATAATAATAATAACAAAATAAAATAAAAAATGTCAGCTAATCCAAGAGTTGACCACGAAAAATACAAAATTACCCTCAAGAAGTGCATCATCTTCAACCTCCTACTACCACCACAGACCTCATCCCACCATAACTTAAACCTCCGGCCGCCACCACAACCGCCATCCACTAAACCAGTCCCCCTTCCCCATCCACCACAGACCCAATTTCATCACCGCCACTAATCCAGTCTCCCATTTCTTTCATTCTCCATCATCCATCAGAGGACAAGATGTGCTGCGAAAGTTTCAACTTTTAAATTGCAAATTTCACTAATGTCTTCTCCTCCCATGTTTCTTCACAGCACCCCCAACTTTCAGATAACAATCACCCAAACTCTACAGCTTCTTCACTCGTGAAAGAGAGAAAATGACTATTACAATATGGGCTTTTTAGTGATTTGTGAAATTTATTTTACTTAAAAGAAAACCTTTCCAAACTCAAACTTATAAGTACAATTTACAGAAACTTGAATACTAAAAATGTAAACTTGCTTCCTTTCTTAAACCTAACTTACTTTTTTTCCCCCTTAGGCTAAGCCAAGCATGCTCTTATTCTACCCATTCTTGTTTCATGCAAATCGATGTTAACATTTATTTCTCTTCAATTCATTTATATATCAAATTACACGATTACTTCAGCAAGCACAAATTCACTTTTTATAGGCCCAAATTCTTTCACAAAATAAATCATCATTCACAAGATTATCGATTTTGCAAGGAAAATGATAAAGTTTGTAACCTCTCCAGCTATCTTTCCACTAGGCAGGATTTTAGTAGCCCAAGTGCTTATTTGTAGCAAAGAAACTAATCTAACTTGGAGTTCTTGATTTTTATACCAATTAATCTAGTGACCACTACTCTAAGGTTACCGAGAATGAATCACAATTGAAAGATAAATTATGAGAAGTAATTGCCTAATTACACCAGGTTTACAGATTTAAGTTGCTGCTCCGATCAATGGCAAAACAATCTAAGCTGCTGCTCCATGGGTGCCCAACTAGTTATATACCCACAAACTAAGGTTTAACTTTGTGGCGGTGGGATACAATTAAGGTCATTACAAGTTACAACACCACTCCATATGACCCGGTACAGAAATATAATATCAAAGACACCAATACTAGAAACAAAAAAATTAACGCAACTTTACAAATACAAATTTACACACAACATTCTTTATCAGCTGAATGGAAAATACACAAATCACCATTTAACCGGCTAGAGAAAATCTAATCTATATACATTCCAGGATCAAATTAAAAAAAAAAAAAAAGTCAGATCTTTTTGCCTGATTCTTTGGGAACCAACATTTTCTTGAACAATTATCCCAAAAATAAAAAGATTGTCGTTTTAGTATAATAATAATAATAATAATAATAATAATAATTAAGAAATTTCGGGGTAGAATTAAAAGAAAAAACCTTAACCCTCTTGGCCTCAGCAGCAAAGCCAGTGGCAGCAGATAGAATACCTAAGAACCCTACAAAACTGCACAGCACTATCACATTTCTCTCCATCATTCCCTCTCTCTAAAATTTGATTCTCTATCTGGAAGGTGATAAAATTGTTGGGACCGATGATTTGTCTGTAAAGATTGTTTTTTGGGGAGAGAAGGTGCGAGACAAATAACTTTTGAGCGAGAGATGGGGAAAGCGATAGTAAAGAAAGTGTTGCCGTGAAGCAAGTATTAAACTAGTAAAATACATATAAAATTTTGTTGGCGTCTTATAGTGTTTCTAAACCCGGTCAGGTGGTGTTAACTAGAGTAAACGATCGTGGTTAAAAGATTCAATTAGGATTAGCTCAAAAGAAAAAAGAAAAAGAGGAAATTACATAATAGCATATCTTTAAAAATCACTTTTCAAAAATCAGGTACCAAATTAATTAATCATAAATCAGGTACTATAATTAACCCACCACACCCAAACCCTAGATTAGTTCCCCTTTCTTATTTTCCCTCTTCATTTCTCCAACCTACCATCGTCTTCATTTTCTCTCTACAGCCTACACCAACTCATCGCCACCTGTCGTCGTCTCTCACCACAGCCCAAACACCCATCAGCAAATCGCCAACCAGGAGCGCGATTCACCGCTAGTTGCAGCGGCGGCGACGAATTCAGTCGCAGCGAACCACGATGGCAAGGCCAAGGATGTAGATGACTGCGCAGAGTCTGAGTTGACGGACTCGATTGGTAGAGGTGATTTCATGGACAAAAGTGCTTGCGATGGCGGTTTACGCCGCGGAGGAAACGAGAACGGAGAGGCATTAAAGAGGATTTATGTCATTTCTACTGAGTACCCTAATACAATTCATTCGTCTCTCTCTCCAACCCACCACCACCCTTTCTCCATCTCTTTACCCTCTCCAGTCGAAGATCTGAAATGTCTAGTTCGACTTCAAATCTGACGATTGTGGTTGGTGGTGTGGCGGTGTGATGTTGTGGTGTGGTATTGTTGTTGGTTGTGGTTTGAAGGAGGTTATGATGTTGGATTTGATGTGGTGGCGATGATGATTGGTGAAGACAGTTGGTGATTTTGGAAATGGGTGGGAGTGAGAAATGGGTTGGGGATTTTGCATTTTTGGAAGATGATGGTGTTGGTGTGGTCTTAGCGTCGATCACAGGGCTAGGGTTGTCACAAGTTGCGGTGGTGGTAGTCGTAGTGTTGGTGGCGAGATGTGTGACACACACGATCTTGTGTGTGATCAATTATTTGGTTATCTGTGTTCGAAAAAATGTGACCAACTAATTTGAAAATTTGTGACCAAAAAATAATCGGTGACCATAAAATTCAATAATATGTGACTAAAAAATAATTCGTGACCAACAAATTTGAAAATATGTGATTGATCAATAAACTGTGACTTATAAAATTGTTGATCTGTGACCTCGACATAATCCGTGACCTATAAAAATTTTGATATGTGACATCGAAATAATCTGTGACTTATAAATTTTTTGATTTTTGATTTCGAAACAATTTGTGGCCTATAAATTTTTTGATCTGTGATTTCAAAATAATCTGTGACCTATAATTATGTAACTGTGACCATTAATAATATAATTTTGATTTTATTATGATTAATTAATAAAATATTTTTAATTAAAAAATAAAAATCTGATTTTTGCATTTTGACAACTTTAAACATGAAAATTGAATTGTGCATACTTAATGCCTTACATATGAATTCTTCCCAAAGAAAAACTAGTATAACTAACTAGTCTACCGCTTTGGGCCGTGGATACGATCGTAGGTTTTAGTTTTTTTTTTTTATATATATATATGAAAATGAGTTTTATAATATTGAATTTTTGAAGAAGTATGGTTAAAAATATGAAAAAAAAAATAATATTAGTTTACTTACAAAAAAATTTATTATAAGAATGTATAATTAAAAATGGGTTGAGAAAAACAAAATTAAATTTTAAATAATTAGGAATAAATTCTCACTCAAATGAAGAATTTGAAAATCCTTCCAATTAAAATTCATCAGTGAATAGCGAAGAAAACCTCCTTATACTTCATGATTAATGAGTAATTATTATTTTGTAAGTGTATCCGTCTCTAATTATTTGACTAGTTTTCATTAAACATACTTAAAATGCAAATAAATTATCTTCATACCATTTCACGCATTTATGAGGAAAATTACATGCAAGGCATTCTATTTTTGCATAGTATAGCAAATTGATCATAACATAGTTTTTTTTTTTTTTTTTTTTTTAAGTCTCCTACACTTTTATTTTATAGGATACGTGCCTCCCGAAAATGCAAATAGTCATTGTCACCTACTAATAAGTAAAAAAAAAAAAAAGCTTATTTGCAATTAAAATTATGAAAACCCTTACTTAAACTAAGCCCTTGTTTTGGTACTAATATCCAAAAAATACATTTTTCTCTTTCTTATATACAAGAATAATGCTCATCGTACATTCTCTGGATGACATGAAATTTGACATCCTTTGCAGTTATTTACAAATTCAAAATGTTGTGTGGAGGGAAAGTGTGTTGAATTCAAAAAATTGACCAATTATGTGTCGACACGTGGTACAATATCAAACTTGATGTCAAATACAATGAACAAGTAGCGTGATTGTATATACAATCATACATTTTCGATAAAATTATATTATATGGAAAAGTCAAAACTTTTCCTTATCTTTTAAACAACACATTGTCAAAAAAACAAATCCAAAATATATTTTCTCTCAAAATCATATTAAAATAGAGCCCAAACAATGGCTAAGGTAACTAAACAACCTTATGGGCTTTACAAAATTCAAGCAATTTTTCTTGTTAGATATGTAAAATAAGCATTCATATGTTCAACTGCAACACACATGTGCCCAAAATAATTAAGACCAACACAAGTTCACAAAATATAATTAGAGTAGAGTATGTCAAATGAGGATGAAGTTTGTGGTCCTCAACTAATCCGTCTTATATCATGAACTGTTAACATACAAAAATGAAGTCCAATTAAACGAAACTCAATTAAATGGTCCAAAGAATAAAATCCAGTTCGAATGAAGAATGAAGCCCCAGTTCGAAGGATAAGCCCGAACGAGACTATCCAATAAGGGGTTATGTAGCGATGATCCATAATCACTCAGCCCTGCGAGACATCGTTCAACCCCGTGAGATGCCCAAGATCTGGGCGAGCATAGTTTCTTATCGTTATTTAAGACGACGGTTATTGAAATAGTTAATAGACAATCTTATCACATTCCACAATCCAAGAATCTTGGTTGCGGGCAATTACATAATGGGAGTAATGGTAGCAGTTAAATGCGGTAGTTTATTGACGAATCATCCATCATGGAGAAGGTGGATGGTTACAGGGCGACAAACAGCTTCCAGACGGTTCTACAAAAAAAACTGTCTAAGGACTATAAAAGAGAAAAAATAGCACAGAAGAAGTACGGAATCAATCACTTTCGAACAGAGAATTATGTAATTTACTTTCTTTTTAATTTCGTCTTGTCGACTTTCAATTACTTTGTGTGCTTGTACCCCTTAGAGGCATTTCGCTTCTTGTACATTGTAATCTTCATAAATAAAACACCCATCATTGAGACTTTGTCTCGAGAGGTCGTTGTTCCTTACATAATCGTTTGAACATTCTTTTAATTGTTAGCAATTACCACGCGAAACAATTTGGCACGTCCAGTGGGACCACGTTTGGTGTTTGAAGATACAAAAAGTGAAGCAATATGTCTCATAAAAATTCAGATAAAGAGCCAGCGAACCAACGGCTAGTCCAATCTGTGATTGAACAATATGAAGAGCAACAAAGTACTCCAGGAATAGAGAAACAGAATCAAAGTCGTTACGGATCAATGACAGAATTGAGTCATCGAACCGTGTGTGCATTGCTTAGTGAACTCACACAGGATGTCGTTGAACAAGTAAACTTACAAAGTGTTCATAATATGGAAAAGTTTACTCAAAATGGAAATGTGCACTATGACAACATGGCCAAACAACTAAATACTTTTAATGAAATTATGAATAAGTTAGTAGGCCAAGTTTGTCAACTAGTTATGCCAAACATAGGGAATCACTTTCAAGCCAGGACAATTGTGGGACATAATCTCCCAGTCCTGGTCTGAACCAAGGAATAGAATCACCCTTCGGACCATCTACTTCAAACCAAGGGGGGTAGCGGAATGGCAAACTTGAATAATGCTAATGGAATACCAAACCTGGGGGTAACCCAAATGCAAGAGACAATGTCGAAACCAATGGACAGAACACCCCGCGTGTCAATGATGGCGGAAATACTCAGACTAACGGTAATAATGGTCTGAACAATGGCACTTTTGCCGCAAACCAAGGATCAAATATTAGGCCTTAAGCAATTCCACCAATGAATCAACCATTAGGAGTTCCATATGATCCCAACGTTATGTTGAGGAATCAAATTATGGAGATAGTGCAGGATCAAATGCTTTTGGGATGCGTCATTTTATTAGGCCGACTTACACAAAGTCATATCCTGATTCGGTAGACCTAGTATATTTGTGGCCTAGAGGGTACAAAATACCAGACTTTCATTATTTACCGGTCAGGGAGAGGTTTCTACTCTGGAACATATAGGACGATTCACATTGCAATGTGCGAATTAACTGATTACCACAAAATGAGACTATTCCCTAGTTCTTTAACAGGGGTAGCTTTCTCATGGTTCATTAATTTGCCAGCAAATTCTGTCCAAATATGGTAACAACTAGAACAACTGTTCCATGCTCAGTCTTACAAAACTGAATCCGAGGTTACTTTGGCCGACTTGGCGAATTTACGTCAAATGCCAAACGAGTGGGCAAAAAGTTTCCTCCAAAGATTTAAGACAGCTAGAAGCAAATGTTTTGTACCTCTGCCAGAAAAAGAATTTGTTAAAATCGCTCAAAATTGTTTGAGTTTTGATTTAAAAAAGAAGTTCCATGACAGAGAGTTTCCTAACCTTTTTCAGTTGAGTGCCAATGTGATTAGGTATGAGCATTTAATAAGAGAAGAAGAACAAATGAAAAACTCTAACAAATGGACTTATTATAGAGACCCGAATTTTGATGTTCATGCTGTTGATGGTGAGTATTACGATCAGACAGAAATATGTCTGGCCGAGTTGATTAAGGAAGATGCACATGTTTGCTTGTAATGGCTAAGTTTAGAGCGTCGGGCAAGGGTGAGCCTATTAAAGGCAAAAAGGGGCAAGGTTAGGATATTCTCATTTGATGTGACCAAAGCTGACCTTATATTCAATAAATTGTATAAGGATAAACAGATAAAATTGAGAGACAAGCATAAGATGCCAAACCCTGAACAAATTAGGGGTAACAAATATTGTAAATGGCACAATGCATGGTCACATATGACTAATAATTGCCTGATTTTTCGTCATGTGTTATAAGATGTCATTGAATCAAGGCGAATTACGTTTGAAGATAAGAAGAAAATGGAAGTGGATGAAAATTCTTTCCCACAGCCACTTGGGGTGAATATGGTGACAACTGGTTTAAAAAATAAGTTGCCAAAATTCAAGTTGGTCGTGGATGATGGAAAGGACGATTCTGAGTCACATGTGGAAAGATCAGGGACATGGCAACATCAACGTCATCCTAATATTATTCCAAATTTCCAGCCCGATAGGGGACGATGTATGTCATTCTATGGGAAACCGCCTTTTGAGAGGCAGTTCAAGCCGATGAACAATGGGAGAACATTCAGGCCGCAACCTTGCCAACCGAATATATGGCATTCGTTCCAATATAATGTAGGAAGGATGGTACCCTTTGACGAAATGACCAGAACCCAACAAAAGCGTTTTCAATAGAACTATAGACCCATGATGAGGCAACAACAGGGATCGTCGCGTCCTAAGGCACCTAAATCGCTCGAGGTGGCTAACAAGAATGTTCTCAATATCTTTAAAGATGATGAAGAAGCTGATACGGGTGAATCAATGGAGGAATTACCAGAAAGTTCTTCTGGGAGGTCAAAATTTGAACGTGGAAAGAAAGATGAAGATGGAGAGGATCCAGGGCAACCCTTCACTATTCAGTTTGGTACAATGCCTCCTATTATGGCAAACAATTACATACTAGCCAACGAATTCAAAGGTAAGGAAAATAAAAAGGGAGAAAGTGAAGATCATGAGAAAGAAGCATGTGTATTGGAATGTGAATAAGGACAGACATCTCAAAAGGTATATAATGAAGAGAGCGATGGCATGACCGACATTGAGGAAATTGACTTAGAAGCAGAGAGAAAGAGAAGATTGGTGCCACGCAACAAATTATTGAAGCAACTATATCAAGAAGGTATCCGCGAAGTGGATTTGTTGGGCGAGCCATCTGGGCGTTCTTTTGATTTCTATGTATTATATAGGACGCCCAAGAGAAGGGTAAGAGTGCCTCGCACTAAGAAATATAGGTCACCTCCGAGAATATTGCCTCCCCATACAGGTTGGATGACTGAAGAAGAAGTATCTGAAAAAAGTGTGGAGACGGAGAAAGTCCAAGGAGCAGAAGCTCAATGTGAAGTACTGCAAGTGGACTTGTCCAAGGAAATAATTCAACAGAGGATAAACAAGAAGTGGAAATAGATGCCGCTGAAAATGTCATCTTTAAGAGACCAAATATGAAATTGACCAAACACTTAAAGCCATTGTATGTGAAGGTTCTAGTCAATGGTATACTTGTGGTTAAAGTGCTCATCGACAATGGAGCAGCCATAAATACCATCTCGTCCAGAATGATGAGAAAATTTGCAAAGGCAGAAAGTGAAATGATCCCAACAGAAGTTATTCTTACAAGTTTCAATGGGGGAGCAACTTCAGCTAAAAGGGTGATGCGACTAGACATAACTGTGGGAAGAACTACTAGGACCACAGTCTTCTTTGTGATAGATGGTCCTACTAGTTACAATGTGCTACTAGGAAGGAATTGGATTAATGGGAGTCGTTTCATACCCTCATCGCTCCACCAATGCTTATTTTTTAGAATGACAAAGACAAAGCCGAAGTGGTCCAAGCAGATCATAGACCCTTTGTTGCAAAAGCAAACTCAGTAGAAAGGTTCATGTATGAAGGAAATTATGGACCTGTCAGGTAGTCCAAGATGGGGAAGAGACTCAGATTGTCGCACAAAGCGAAGAGCCATTTTTAGTAGACGCACTTACCAAAATATTCAATTAAATGAGGTCAAACATAGTGGCCCTTGAAGAGCCAGTGATTTGCAAGAAGATAAGTACAAAACTCTAATGAGTTGTCAGCAACAGAAAAATAAGGCCAATATTCAGGCCTTCAAAGCCAGGTTAATGGATTTCAATAAAGAATGTGAAGAGAAAGCAAAGGAAAAAGTAGCATTAAAGACGTTGAAGAAAAAACTGGCAGTGTTCAAATTTGAGCAGAAAATTGGCCGAGAAGTCAACAAAGTGGATTGTTTGTAAGAGGAAGCTCCTGCAAAGAACCTAGATGATGAAGTAATAATGATCGCAAAGCCTGGGCATGCTCAAGCATAAGACCCTTTGATAAAGGTGAATATTGGCGACGAAGGGGAAGATCGCCCAACATTTGTCAGTCAATGCTTAGTCAAAAGGTAAGTAACAAATTAATCGCTTTATTAAAGGAATACAATGATTGTTTTGCTTGGGAATATGAACACATGCCTGGATTAGATAAAAGTTTGGTAGAGTATAGATTACCAACTAAGCCAAATTTTAAACCTCATAAACAACCTCCTAGGTGTTTTCCTCCTAATGTGTTGCCTGAAGTAAAGAAAGAAATAGAGCGATTGTTAAAGGTTGGTTTTATTAGAACAGCTAGATATATTGAGTGGTTATCTAATAATCTACCGGTATTAAAAAAGAATGGTAATATTAGGGTGTGTATAGATTTTAGGAATTTAAACTTAACAACGCCCAAAGATGAATATCCAATGCCAACGGTCGATTCCTTAGTAGATTCAACTGTCGAACATGTAATGTATTCTTTTATGGATAGATATTCAGGATATAACCAAATTTATATAGCTGAAGAAGATGTACATAAAACTGCCTTTAGGTGCCCTGGGGCCTTAGGATGCTTTAAATGGGTAGTTATGTCTTTCGGCCTGAAAAATGCAAGGGCAATTTCTCAAAGGGCGATGAACTTAATTTTCCACGACTTGATAGGAGAATTTGTTGAGGTATATGTAGATGATATAGTGGTGAAGTCTACTAGAGAGGAAGACCATTTTGAACAATTAAAATGCTCATTCGAACGGATGAGGCAATACAAATTGAAGTTGAATCCTTTGAAATGCGCATTTGGTGTTAATGCAGGGAATTTCCTTAGTTTTTTAGTGCACAAGAGAGGAATTGAACTTGATAAAAATAAAGCAAGTGTCATTTTAGAGGACAAACCACCTAGTAACAAGAAAGAATTGCAAAAGTTCATAAACCAAGTAAACTTTTTGAGACGTTTTATCTCTAATTGTGCCGGGCGAACGAAAGCTTCTTGCCTCTTTTAAAGCTAAAAAATTAGGACGAGTTCGTCTGGAAAGAAGAACATCAAAAGGCTTTCGATAGCCTGAAGACATATTTGTCAAGTCCACCAGTGTTAGTATCATCTATTCAAGGACGGTCAATGAAAGTATACATATCGACTGAGCAGGAATCAATGGCCGGAATGGTTGGGCAAGAAGATCAATTTAGAGAAGAAAGAGTGATTTACTATTTGAGTAGACGGTTAACGAAATGTGAATGTAATTACTCTGCTATTGAAAAGTTGTGTCTTACTTTATATTTCACATGTATAAAACTAAGGGCTTACTTGCGACCTTCAACTGCCTATTTAGTTTCTCAAGTAAATTTAGTTAAATATATGTTTTTTCGCCTTATTTTGCACCAAATGATAGGCTTGTGGACTTTGGCATTAATGGAATTTGAAATACAATATATACCCTAAAAGGCAGTAAAAAAACAAGATTGGCTAACTTTTGTATTTTGGTGTTATTCTAGCATTCTTCTTGTGAATCATCTGTTAGACTAGCTGCAGGATAATCACTATATGCCCGGCATCAGTTGGTATAAGAGCATTAGCATATTTCTGGGTTGTTACTTCATCAGCTTTCAATGGTTGGTCGTGGTCGTGGTCGAGGTCATCGTGGACAGGTTCCGAATGAGAAAGTTCCACACTAAGATCGTAACATCCAGGACGTGATGATTGAAAATTTACAGAGGCAAGTTGCAAAGTTAACCAGCGACGCAGGAATTTGGTAATCGTAAAGTGAAGAGTCAAGATTTCGATTCCAGTTTCGAAAATCCATATAAGAACCATGCTCGATTTAGGGAGCATCATGGTCGAGGGAACTGTTAGGGAGACCTCGATTTCAGAGTGGATCTGCCCGAATTATCTGGTATGTTGCAGGCCGAAGGATTTGTTGACTGGTTGAATGAGGTGGAACGGATTTTTTAGTATATGGAGGTTCCAGAACATGTCAAGATGAAACTGGTTACCATTAAACTCAAGGGTTGAGCCTCTGCATAGTGGGAACAAATGAGGCGTTCACGAGACAGACAAGGTAAGGCCAAGATTACAGATTGGGAGAAGATGAAAGGCCATTTTCTTCCTTTCGGCTACACCCAAACATTGTTTCAGCTTCTTCATTTATTGAGACAAAGTACGAGATCAGTTGAGGATTACACAGGGGAGTTCTATCAGTTGATAGCCTGGAATGATTTATCTAAGCCAGAAAAATAGATGGTAGCATGATATTTGAGATGATTACGACAGCCCCTACAAAATGTCCTCAGCCTTCATGCGCTGTAGACCATTTCTGAAATATACCAGCGGGCACTAGCCATGGAAAAGCAGCAGAACAGAAAATCAGTCTTCAGAAGCGAAAGTAGTTAGCCTTTTCGCCCTCAAGGACCCCGTCCTGCTCAACAGCCACCGCATGATAACTCTAATTCAGGTATTAAATGTTTTAGATGTAGAGAACAGGGTCATAGAGCATCTGATTGTAAAAAGTCGTTTAATCAATACCTGTTGTGAGAACGTAGTGTCCGAAAAAACTATTCAGAAATTGCAGTTGAAGACAGTCAACACCCTAGGCTGTATAAATTGTCTTGACTGAATAAAGGCAGTAAAGTAGCAGTGGATAAGCAATACCTGGTATCTTGCTCTATCGGTAGGAAATATTTTGATAATGCTTGGTGTGATGTTGTGTCTATGGATGCTTGTCATGTACTGTTAGGTTGACCTTGGCAGTATGATCGCAGTTGTTGTTCATGATGGGAGGAGAAATACATACTTCCTTAGTATTAAAAGGAAGAAGATTGTGTTAGCATATCATCGGAATGAAACCACTGTTATACAGGTAACCAACAATAACAACTTACTTTCTATGTCTAAATTTTTAGTTGAGGTTGAGCATGAAAATGTGGTATATGTCCAACTTTATCCTAAGGATAATGTGACAGAAGAGGGTCCAGATTTACTAGTAGAAGTACAGCAGCTACTTGGAAAGTTTTCTGATCTAATGCCAAGAGATCTCCCTCCGAGATTACCACCTATGAGGGATATTCAACATCAGATAGACCTTGTGCCGGGAAAGAGTTTGCCTGATAAGCCAGCTTATTGCCTCAGTCCCAAGGAAGCTGAAGAACTACAGTAGCGGGTAATGGAGTTGTTGGAAATGGGCTATATTTGTGAAAGTATGAATCTGTGTGCAATTCATGTCTTCCTAGTGCAAAAGAAGGATGGTTTTTGGCGCATGTGTGTTGATAACAGGGCAATAAACAAAATTAAAGTAAATTATAGGTTTCCAATTCCTCGTCTGGATGACATGCTAGATCAATTATCTGGTTCCAAGGTTTTTTAAAGAATTGACCTTAAGAGGGGATATCACCAGATCAGAATTAGACCGGGAGATGAGTAGAAGACGGCGTTTAAAACACAGCAGGGGTTGTATGAGTGGATGGTCATGCCTTCTGGATTGTCCAACGCACCTAGCACCTTTATGAGATTTATGCACTAGGTTTTAAGGCCTTTATGGGAAAATTCATGGTAGTGTATTTTGATGACATTCTCATCTACGGTCCTACTTGGGAATCACACTTTGATCACCTTCGTGCTGTTTTCAAAATGCTAAGGACTGAGCGTCTATTCGTCAATCAGAAAAAGTGTTCATTTTTCACTACTTATGTATCTTTTTTGGTTTTGTTGGGGCTTTTGATATACGCCTAAAGTATTACAGTATGCCTCATAAAGTCCCTTCATCTCAGCATAAGTAGCGCACTCTTGCACAGGGTTGTCACTTCCTCCACACACAAAACAATTACCACTGGACTCAACACAGGATGCACTATGTACAGATTTCAAGTCTCTAGCACGTAAGGTCTCAAGTTCTTTAGTTAGGGCTTCTACCTTTGCTCTAAGGTTATCCTCCTCCCTAAGGTGATATATACCTGTGCTAGTAGGATTAATTGCGGGTCGTGACCTATTAGTACTCTCAGTGTCACTAGGTCCGGTCCATGTATGAGCTTTCTTAGCTAGTTCATCTAGGTATTCCATGGCTTTGTCAGGATCCTTCCGTAAAAATTCACCATTGCACATCATTTCTACGAATTGGCGCTCCCTAGGTAATAATCCCTCGTAGAAGAAACTCACTATACGCCAACTCTCATAACCATGGTGGGGGCAAAGGGTTTGTAGTTCTTTAAATCTTTCCCAGGCCTGATATAGGGTCTCACTATCCTTTTGACAAAACGTAGAAATTTGCTTTTTAAGTGCGTTAGTCTTATGGTGGGGAAAGTATTTATTAAAGAAGGCTTGAGTCATTTCATCCCAGGTGCCAATCGAACGTGGTCTCAATGAATACAACCAGCTTTTTGCCATTTCCTTAAGGGAGAATGGAAAGAACTTAAGCCTAATTGCATCCACTATACCATGTTGATTGTGGAAGGTTGCTACTACCCCCTCGAATTCTCTAATATGCACATACGGGTTTTCATTTTCAAGTCCATGAAAATTTGGGAGAAGTTGAATTATTCCAGGATTAAAATCTACACGTGGCATATTGGGTGGGAACATAATACATGATGGTGTAGATGTGCGTGTGGGGTGAAGATAATCATGCAAAGTTCTGTAAGGTGCATCATGCTCACTATCAGACATTATGTTACGTGATGTGGTGGTCGTGGCAATAGATGCAGTGTCAAAAATAGGGTTAGGAAGATATTCAAACACTGGACGAAGCCTTTCGGTAGAGCTTCCTATATCGCCTCGATCCCTGCTCATAAACACATGCAAAAGAAAAAAAAATGGAACTATGTGAAAAACGAGAGAAAATAAACTAACAAAAAAAATGAAATGAAAATGAAAAGGGAACGAAGTCACCCTTTTGCTAGAAGCTCCTTCAATTTTTTGTACCGTCTCCCCGGCAACGGCGCCAAAATTTGATTACGCCCAAAGTTTACCGCGGTGTTGTAGTGTAGCTTTGGGGTGTCGTATCCACAGAGAGATGGAAAAATTATTAAAGGTTTCAAAAGTGGTGATTTGTTCTCTCAAAGTTCGCAAGAAAGTTTGGTTGTTGACAATTAAATCAATATCAAAGTTTTTGGGATAAAATTCAGTAATTAAAATAGTGAAGCTCAGAATTCCCTCATCCGAATTGGATTATTCAATGTCAATCATTCAAATTAATAACACAATTAAAGGCTTTCGTCCCGGCACTTTAATCGGAAGATTTATCGTTTAAGACCAAAATAATTCATACATATACTCTTAAATTCTAAATTCTCTTCACAATTCACGAATTTGTTTATTGAAATTAGATTACAAAACGACCATATACTTATAGCATAGGGCAGTAAATAATCACACCAATAAATTCATGAAATTAAAATTCAATAATTAATTCGATTAAACAATGGAGAAAACATGATTAAATCCATGAACAATCTAATAATCATTAACCCAATTTCAAGATAAATTCACAAAGTTGAAAATCTAGATTTAACATTTAAGATCAATATGGTTCACAATTGTACTTTTAGATTTAGGATTCATTTCACAATTTCCACAAGCAATTATTAAAATTAGATTATAAACCAACCACATACATGTAGCATAAAGTTGTAAATAATCACATCAATAATATCAATGCAAGAAAGATTCAACAAATACTTCGATCATTTAATAGAAAGAACGTGATTAATCCTATGAAAAACCTAATATAAGTTAAACCAAATTCTTCATAAATTCATAGAGATAAGAATCCAGATCTACAAGTGTTTATTAAAATAAATACCAAATGTTTGAATAATCGACATGAATTCCCCAAAATTGGATGAGTTCATTCTTTGCTTCACATGTTTTGATTAGTTCTCCATAGGTTTCTTGAGAGGAAAAATGGTAGAAAAAAGGTTCCAAGATGAAGAATAATGGCTTCTGGACGTCTTCTGATCTATTTAGGTCGAGAAAATCAAGCAAAACGCGTTTCCATAGGTGTTTAGGTTATTTTCGGAATTAGAACAGATCTGCCGAAAAAAATCACTAAGCTGCCGCTTAGTGTAAATTCCAGCGGTAGCTTAGTTCAATGATATTTGCCTTTGAATTCTCGGTAGGGTTGTGGGCGACCGCTTGCCAAATTACTCTAAGCGACCGCTTAGTTATAATATTTTTCCGCCAGACAGCTTGTAGTATTTTGATAATATCTTTCTCTCCCGATATCCGATTGAGGTGTTTCAAAGTGCGTTGAAAAGCTGACTCGATGGGCTACAACTTTCATTCAGATGTCAAAACATGTTGATCTTATACCATGTGAAACAACGGTCTCAAGCTGAGGCTAAAAATCGGTGCAAAAGTTTTCAACTTGAAAGTTGATGTGTGAGAATGTCTTGGCTATATATCACCCCTTTGACTCCTTTCTTCCTCCAATTGACGCCGAACACTCTCAAATCTTCATATCTTCATTTTCCTTGCCGAGTCATCTTTTGGTATTTGCAATTTGGTCCTTTAACTTTCGATTTCTTCTATTTCGATCATTTTTCACTTGTTTCACCCATTTTCCACCTAAACAAAGATATAGAAACATTTAGTGCATTTCGGTGTCAAATAATCATATAAATGAAAATATTAAAGGGTGAAAAACGTAACAAATGTGCTATTATCAGGAGTTCATTCTCCTCACTAATCATAAGGCTTTGAAGTACATTAATGGCCAGCATAAGTTGAGTAAACGGCATGCCAAGTGGATGGCTTACTTGTAGGAGTTCACATTTAATATAAGGCACCAAGCTGGGAGTCTGAACCGTGTGGCAGATGCATTAAGCCATCGCACATTACTTCTCACCACCATGAGTACTAGAGTTGTAGGATTTTAGGCATTTCCTGATATGTATACTGCAGATCATTCCTTTTGGAAGATAATTCAGGAGGTAACTAATAATCAGCGTTATGATTTTATCTTACATAACAGCTATCTATTTCATGGCTTATAGCTATGCGTTTCGGATTGTTCACTAAGGCAACAAATTATTACTAAACTTCATGGTGAGGGTCACTTTGGGCAAGATAAAACGTTGGCTTTGATCTCATCCAAGTATTATTGGCCCAAACTAAGCAGTAACGTAACCCATTACATAGTACAGTGTTTTGTATGTCAGCGGTCCAAGGGAGTTCTCACTAGTGTCGGCTTATACATACCTTTACCTGTACCTGAAGCACTATGGTTTGATGTTAGCATGGATTTTGTTTTAGGTTTACCCGTACTCAACGAGTCATAGATTCTATTTTTGTTGTTGTTGACAGGTTCTCAAAGATGGCCCATTTTGTGGCATGTCAGAAGACAATGGATGCTACTCGGATTGCCCATCTTTACTTCAAAAAGATTGTGAGACTACATGGTATTCTCCAATCAATTACTTCTGATCGTGACACCAAGTTCATGAGTCATTTCTGGAGAAGTTTATGGGAGAAATTAGGTACGCGTTTGAATTTTAGCAGTGCTTACTGTAACGACCCAAATTTTTAATTTAAATCGTTACTAAAATTTCGTTCAATAAATAAATAAACACATTTCTCATAATAAATTTCCAGCAACTGATACCTTAAAATAAAAAATTCATGCATATCACGTTTATATTGACAAAAAAATAAAGTGTTTATCCCACCAATATAAAAAAAAAAATTGAAAAACAATCATTTGGAGAATAAAACCAAATAAATCATGTTCTCAATCCTGAATTACAGATCCACATAATAATAAAATTAAAGCAATTACTGAAAATAAAAATATTTAATCACATTACACAGGATTATTTATTGAGTTCCATAAATCCTGGCATCACGACTGCACCTCATCACCCGCCAACCAACGACACGTTCTAATCTGTGAAAAGTGAGGGAAATAGTGAGTATATGAGAATACTCAGTAGGACAAAAATATTGGTGCATCCCAAATAAAAAATTTAGAACATGCGTCAGAAAAATCATACCGTCATCATATCTTTATAAATCGGTAAGGGCTTATATCATTTGTACCGAAAATGCCATAACATCATATCACATCTTTCATAAGTATAAAGATTCATCAACATGAATAAAAATATTTTAAAAGGGATAAATCAACTGCACCTCTTTTTCTACCTTGAAAAATGGATTTTGGAAAGATGAAAACCAAAATTCACGTTCCAAAAGATTTGATTTTGCTGCCTCTACTGGTCTATACTATAATTTATTCTTTTGTATGGAAAAAGTTATTGCCCAAATAAGTTTTATAAAATATACTCTAGTTGGGATAAGGGTAGTGATCGGATTTAAATCGTATGCCGCAAGCGCACGGACCTTGATCAAGTAGTAAAGTGGACCTTTAAAGTCCGGATATCGATCCCTCAAGGAGTGTTGTTTTCAATTACGAGTATATTGTTTCAAATTTCCGAAACAAACACACACATTAAAGTTTTAATTTAAAAAGACGATAAACTAATGAAACACAATTTTCTATTTAAAAAGATTAGTTAAAACTTTGGAAAAGAAGGAAGATTTGATTTGAAAAGATGTTGGAATTTATGATTTCATTTAACCGTTATTTCATTAATATCAAGTCAATTATGCGCCGATGTAAGTTACCAAAATATATAGTTAGATCCGATTCTCCAATTTTAGTCGACAACCTCTTTCGAGCGATATCGACTCTATTGATAAAGTTACCCACAAATCTATATGCAGATAAAACTTAACCAAAGCATTAAGTTATTGTGAGAATACTCAAAGGATCACCTAGGGGAGGTATATATTTCTATATAACCCAAAACCACCTAGGGTACTAACTATCGAGGTCTAGCAATGCAATAATCTTTTCGATAATTACATAAACCACCTAACCACATCATCTATTGGCCAAATAAATGAAGCATACACAACAATAATAATTAATACACTATACTTTTGATAACATAAACATCATTCAAAACATACAATGATATTAATGAATATTTGGTTAAACTAATACATAAATTCCAACAATAAATGTTTAGTTCATCATTCTAGCAAAATAACAAAAGATTATCTATTACAAACATTACAAACATAGGATAAATGATTGAAGAACACAAAACAATAAAGATAAAACCCTTTTTTAGAATGGATTTTGCCTTCTTCAACAATTTCTCCAAGTTTTCCTTGTATAATCCTTTGTTAATCTACCACCTCTTCTCCAAATTAACCTACAAAACACAAAATAAATTAAAACAAAGACAAAATGAAAGAGAGAGAGAGATTTTCGAGATAGAGAGGGAGAGAAAATGGAGAGAGAGGTGTGTGCAAGTGTGTGTGCAAATGAGGACCAAAGTGGTATATATTAGGTATAGAAATAATACAATACTAATATATTCTAGATATTATAGGATATTTCGTGAGATAGCCAAAATATCTAACATTAAAATAAGCCAAAAATAATACAAAAGTTTGACCAAAAAATCGTGCAAGAAAAATAGACCGCCATTGAAATTTAACTCTATGCGGCCGCATAGTTCAATTCTATGCGGTCGCATAGACAAATCCAGATAATAAGTTGACGTCTCTGATTAACCTGTGCGGCCGCATGGTTAAAACCAATGCGGTCGCATGTTTAAAATGATTTTGCAGCTCAGGTCCTTCATCCTTCTGGTCCAGTATAATGCAGTCCTTCAACTTTGATTTAGTGCAATTAAGTCCTCATACTTTGACTTTCATTACATTTTAGCCCTTCCTTAATTGCACTTCAAGTCCTTCATCTTTTAGACTTTTGCACTTAAGTCCCCAGCTTCACAACTTTGTTCATTTTTAGTCCCTTTTCTTCTCTATTTGGTCATTTTCACTTCCATTCAGGGTTTTAGTCTGCAAAAATACAAAACACACAATTATGCATAGAAATCAACTCAATTTTATTAATAATAAATTAGAAAAAGTGTAAAATAAGTGTGTAAAAAACACACTTATCACACCCCCAAACTTGAGTTCTTGCTCGTCTCGAGCAAGATTGACTTCTAACCTAATCATGCACATGCACTAATGATCAACATATTAGCTACCTTGCCAAAATTATAAAGAGTTCAAAATTGTATATCAATTCACAGCCATGCATTTCAAATAATGCTATCGAAAATAGATTAAGCTTATCCAACGTTCGATCTGTGTGTGTGTGCATAGCCATTTTCAATCATCATCTAAACTCAGAAAAAGAATGTCCAGATGGAAAAATATGTAAATTAGCACCAACCCGACCCTCAGTGGTCAAATATATTCTTTCCCGCTCGTAAGATTCACACTCAAATATAGATAATTCATTTCATTACCCAAGTGTAAATTTACAGGTTGATCTCAATCACTCTTTTCTTTGTAAAAGCTCAAATAAAATCAAATAGCAAGCATTTCAAATGAAGATAAAGTAACTGAACATATAGATTCTCACAGAAATAGTATAGTATGAACACTCACTCTCAAGTGTATAAGATCAGGTCGCTGTTTCGCTCAATATCATTCCTGTGAAAATGTTCTACCATAAGCTTGCATATTTTCTCAATCGCCACCACTTAGATCACATGCATTACATAAATCATAAGGACTTTCAGGGTTGAAATGTGGCTTAAGGTTAAGGTGTGGAAATATTTTAGATAAGTGACTGAAGTCTCAAATAAGTCTATGGAGTAAAAGATATTCAACTTAACATAGATAGGATCTGTACACAATCCTACCACTCCCAATAATAACTTCTCACTCATCATCACTTCAAAACAATCACCTTTTTCTTTTGAATATCAGGAGGAATTATACATATAAATATACAAATCAATCTCCTCCACACACTTCTACAACCCTTTCATTATCATCTTTTTTTTTTTTTTTTTTTTTTTTTTTTTTTGTCAACATAAACCAAACAGAATACCTCAATAATATTGATACCCCCAAACTTCTTTTCTATCGCCACCCAACATTCAGATGTCTAACAATACTCCACTAGCTTCGAAGGCTGGTTAAGACTATTGTTTTTCAGTATATGAAAGTTTGTAATGTAGGTAACCAAAGAAAAGGCTAATAAGCTCAATAGGGTTATCAAAAGGAAATATTAACTTCAGGGTAAGCTATTTGGATAATGTGGTAAGTCAAAGATGGCCTTAATCATGTTCATGCATACATGTGTCAATGTGATCTTGACGAGAATCAACGCAAGTTCTAGAGAAACAAAATCATGGAATAATCACACATGAAAGAAATGAGACTATATAAATGTCAGTCCATAAGCTCAAGATCTCACCAGTTTTTGTGTTCACACAATTCAGTTACTACCTCTTCAATAAAAATAACACACTAGTTGATTCAAAATTTTGTCACAGTAAATGGTAAAGTGAAAGAGAAAAAGAGTATAGGTTGATAAATTTTTTTCAAATCTGCTCACAACCTAAGTTCTACCAATTCAAAAATTTTCACAGCTAACACCTATTTCCGCATCTAAATGATAATCAATTGTGACTATGTGCTCAATATAACTCAAGATCTCACATAGAATAAGCAATTTTCGAAAAATTTTAGGCATAAATAGCATATCTGGAATGCATGCATAGCTTATGAATCAATAACAATTTTAACATCACGCATTTCAAAGCCGGCAAGGCTCAACTAACATGTTAATATAACAAATGAAATATGTACAAACGCAAAAATGGCCGGCAAGGCTAAACATCAAGCAAATAACAATAGCCGGCAAGGCTAATACCCCCAAACTTAATTCACACATTGTCCTCAATGTGTAAATTATAACAAAAGTAAAGAAGAAAAAAGAAACTTCCCTGAGCAGCCCTTTGTGAAGTGGAACGAGTGCGTGTACTGGACTTGAGATTCAGTTGAATAGTTTAGCAATAGACCAGTGTGCAATTCATTTCTTCTAAAACCTGAGAAATCAACTAATGGCGGGGATTACAAAAATGTCCTACAAAAAATGAGTATATTAGTATTCAATATAATACAAAAAGAAGTAAACACAAATAATAACAACTACCTAAAAGCAAGTAAAGAAAACAAAAGTTAAAACAGTTGGGTTGCCTCCCAACAAGCGCTTGGTTATAGTCCTTAGCTCGACTATAGGGCATCTTTATACCGGAGTTGCAAGAAGAAAAGATGAACTGTCTTTCACAAAGTCACCTCCCAAATATGGCTTCAATCTCTGGCCATTTACTTTGAAATTCCCTGTTTTGCAATAAAGTTCAACCGCTCCATGTGGATAAACTTTTGTAATGGTATATGGACCAGACCATCTGGAGCGGAGCTTACCAGGGAATAACCGGAGTCGAGAATTGAAAAGAAGAACTTGTTGCCCAACAGAGAACTCCCGCTTGACAATTCTCTGATCATGCCATCTCTTTGTCTTTTCTTTGTAGAGACGAGCACTTTCATAAGCATCAAGGCGGAGTTCATCAAGTTCATTCAGTTGGAGCAATCTCTTCTCACCGGCCAACTTTTCATCAAAATTCAGAGCTTTGATAGCCCAATAGGCCTTATGTTCGAGTTCGACCGGTAGATGACATGCTTTTCCGAATAGAAGCCGAAATGGAGACATTCCAATCGGCGTTTTAAAAGCAGTCCTATAAGCCCATAATGCATCGTCCAACTTCTTGGACCAATCTTTCCTTGATGCATTGACCGTCAACTCGAGAATTCTCTTTAACTCTCGGTTAGATATTTCAACTTGGCCACTTGTTTGGGGATGATATGGTGTGGCTACACGGTGAGTGACTCCATATTTAGTCAAAAGTGAGTCGAAGAGGCGATTGCAGAAATGTTTACCACCATCACTAATGATGGCTCGGGGGGTGCCATAACGTGAGAAAATGTTTTTCTTTAAAAAGTTTACAACCACCCGAGCATCATTAGTAGGTAAAGCTACCGCTTCTACCCACTTTGACACATAGTCAACCGCCACCAGTATGTATTGATTTGAAAATGAGGATGGAAATGGCCCCATGAAATCAATACCCCAAACATCAAATATTTCCACCTCTAATAAGGAATTCAACGGCATTTCATTCCGATTGGAAATATTACCCGTCCGTTGGCATCGATCACACTTAGATACAAGTGTGTGTGCATCCTTAAATAAGGTTGGCCAGTAAAAACCAGATTGAAGGACCTTCGATGCAGTTTTCATAGTACCGAAGTGACCACCATACGGAGAAGAATGACATCTTTCAAGTATTTTCTCCATCTCTTCCTCCGGAACGCATCTTCTTATAACTTGATCCGGACCCCGTTTGAATAACAAAGGATCTTCCCAGAAGTAATGCTTCATATCAGCGAAGAACCTCTTCCTTTGTTGATAAGACATATCAGGGGGTGTGATGCCACTTACAATGTAGTTCACATGGTCAGCATACCACGGTGTATGATTGAATTGGATTGAATGGATGATCTTAAATAGTTGTTCGTCAGGGAATACCTCATTGATTTCCCTTTCCACAATGTCTTGGGGTTGCTCAAGACGAGATAAATGATCAGCAACGACATTTTCAGTTCCCTTCTTATCTCTGATCTCGAGGTCAAACTCCTGCAAGAGGAGTACCCATCTGATCAACCTCGGCTTGGCATCTTTCTTTGCCAACAAATATTTGATGGCCGAGTGATCAGTGTAGACAATTACCTTGGAACCAATGAGGTATGACCGAAATTTATCAAATGCAAATACTACTGCTAGCATCTCCTTTTCAGTAGTAGCATAATTTAGTTGCGCATCGGTCAAAGTTCGACTGGCGTAGTAGATAACATGCAGGACCTTATCTCTCCTCTGCCCCAAAACTGCTCCAACAGCATAATCACTAGCATCGCACATCAGCTCAAATGGAAGACTCCAATCTGGAGCTGCGATGATAGGAGCTGTGATAAGTTTCCCTTTAAGCGCATTGAAAGCATTTAGGCAATCTTGAGAGAAATTGAAAGTATTATTCTTCTCAAGCAAGGAGCAGAGAGGTTTTGTGATTTTTGAAAAATCTTTTATAAACCTCCTGTAAAAACCTGCATGTCCCAGAAAGCTTCTAATCCCTTTCACAGTCTTTGGTGGGGGCAATTTTTCAATTAATTGAATTTTTGCCTTGTCTACCTCTATGCCCTTCAGAGAAATTCGGTGGCCAAGAACGATGCCTTCTTGGACCATGAAATGGCACTTTTCCCAATTTAGAACCAAATTGGTCTCTTCACAACGTTGAAGTACCATCTCTAAATTGTTAAGGCATATATCAAAAGAGGTACCAAAAACTGAGAAATCATCCATAAAAATTTCGATGCATTTCTCCACCATGTCGGAGAAAATCGCCATCATACACCGCTGAAAGGTTGCAGGTGCATTGCACAGGCCAAAGGGCATTCTTCTGTACGCAAAAGTACCGTACGGACATGTAAATGTTGTTTTCTCTTGATCTTCTGGGGCTATTGCAATTTGATTGTAGCCCGAATATCCATCAAGAAAACAATAATGTGAATATCCTGCCAACCGCTCAAGCATTTGATCGATGAAAGGAAGAGGGAAGTGATCCTTTCTAGTCGCAGTGTTTAGCTTGCGGTAGTCAATACAGACTCGCCAACCAGTCACCGGTCTAGTGGGTATGAGTTCATTGTTCTCATTTTCCACTACCGTTATCCCACCCTTTTTAGGTACAACCTGTACAGGACTTACCCATGGACTGTCTGAAATTGGGTAAATGATGCCTGCATCAAGTAATTTAACAACTTCCGCTCTCACCACTTCCTTCATGTTCGGGTTTAGCCGCCTTTGATGCTCAACTGATGGCTTAAAGTCATTCTCCATCAGTATTTTGTGCATACAAAACGACGGACTAATCCCTCGAATGTCAGCTATCGTCCATCCAATTGCTTGCTTATGTTCTCTCAAAACTCGAAGTAGCTTCTCTACTTCTAGCTTGGTTAAAGAATTGGAGATGATAACTGGAAGTGTAGATAATTCACCTAAATATGCGTACCTCAAATGAGGTGGAAGTGTTTTCAATTCAAGAGTAGGGGCTTTTCGATGAGATGGAGGTGGTGTTGAAGTGGTCTTTTCCAAATCCTCAACAGGTGGTTTCCAATTATGAGAGTGGAAAGGTGTAGCTTCCAAGTAATCTTCCATACCCTCAACATTGAGATCACCATCATTGGTATATGAAGAACGTACAAGGCATCTTTCAAGAGAATCCTCAGAACGTCCATAAAGAGAGTCGGCAACTATGTGATCAATCAAATCTACCCGAAAACAATCATCGGGTTCCGACGGGTACTTTATGGATTTCAAGATGTTGAAAGTGACTTGCTCATCTTGAACTCTTAAAATGAGTTTACCCTCCTGCACGTCAATCAAGGCTCGACCGGTAGCAAGAAATGGTCGTCCCAGAAGGATAGGGATATCATTATCTTCTTCCATATCAAGAATAATGAAATCAGCAGGGAAGATGAACTTATCTACTTTTACCAGTACGTCCTCAACAACACCTCGAGGATATTTAATTGACCGATCGGCCAATTGCAGCGATACCGTAGTAGCCTTTGGTTCCCCTATTCCCAACTTCTGAAAAATTGATAATGGCATTAAATTAATGCTCGCTCCTAGATCACATAAAGCTTTACCAAAGCTTAAATTTCCAATAGCGCATGGAATAGTAAAGCTTCCTGGATCTTTGCTCTTTGGAGGCAATTTGTTCTGGAGAATGGCGCTACACTCTTCCGTCAACATCACCGTTTCATGATCTTCGAGTTTCCTTTTATTGGAAAGAATATCTTTCATGAACTTTGCATAACTTGGCATTTGAGCCAAAGCATCTGCAAACGGAATGTTGATGTGTAACTTTTTAAACACCTCCAGGAACTTACCAAATTGCACGTCCAGCTTATGTTTCTGGAGCCTTTGAGGGAAAGGAATAGGAGGTACATAGGCTTTGACTGGAGTTGGAGCCTTCGATGTTGATGGCTCCTGCTCCTCTGCCTTACCTTCTTCCACTACCTCCTGAGGTGCTAGCATCACCTCATTCTCAACGACCAGTTCTTTGTCAGCTTGAGCCTTTGGCTGTACTACCGTGGGTTCGGTCAACTGAATCCCACTCCTGGTAGTGATGGCCTTTACATTCTCTCTGGGATTGGTTTCAGTATTACTGGGTAAAGCCCCTTGAGGCCTCTCAGAGAGAATTTTTGCAAGTTGGCCCACCTGCCTTTCCAGATTTTTTAGTGAGGCATCATTGCGCTCTTGATATTACAGCTGATGATTTGCCAATTTAGCAATGGCCTCTTCCCAACCCTCTTTCTTCTCTTGTGGTTTGGGATTCAACACATTCTGGTTGTTCCCATAAGAGAAATTAGGGTGATTTCGCCAACCAGGGTTATAGGTTTGTGAATATGGATTATACCCGGGGCGTTGAAAATTTTGTGCATATGCCAGTTGCTCGGACGATCCCGAACCGCTGGCAATCAAAGGACAACTTGAGCTCAAATGATTAGCTCCACACATTTCACAGACTGGTGGGGATTGAACCATATGAGCTGTCTGTGAACCAGATGATGAAGTAGAAAGTCCTTCTACCTTTCGTGCTAGAGAGTCTATCTTTGATAACATAAGAGAGTATGCTTCACTCTCTCGGGCTCCACTTACTCCCACTTTAGCACGTCTGTCTGGCCACATAGCACTCTGTTCACTCATCACCTCAAATAACTCATACGCCTCTCGGATACTCTTATTTTGGACAGATCCGTTTGACGAGGAGTCAACATTTGAACGGTGAGGAGGAGTCAACCCAGCGTAGAAGTACTGGACTTGCTGTGCTAAAGTAATCCCATTGTTTGGGCACTTCCTCAGCATATCCTTGAACCTCTCCCATGCCTCGTGAAAGGTCTCAGAGTCAAGTTGTTGAAAGGTGGTTATGTCGTGCTTTAACTTGGCAACACGAGCAGGTGGAAAGAATTTAGTTGTAAATTTTTGTACCAACTCCACCCAACTCGTGATACTCCTCGAAGGTAGAGTGTCAATCCACTCTCTTGCCTTATCTTTTAGAGTATGCACGAATAACCTCATTCTTATCGCCTCAACGTTCACACCTTCATATGTGAAATTGCTCACAATTTCCATGAATCTCGCAATGTGAGCGTGAGGGTTCTCATCTATTCTACCATAGAATGATAAAGAATTGGAGAATAGATTTATGACATCCGGACGTAGTTGAAAATTGGGATGTCCATATGACGGGTAGATGATACCAGCCTGGTTCTCAACGACAGGGCGATTCAGAAAATCCCTGAAGAGCATATCTTCTTCATTAACCACAGGATTTTGAACCCTGCCCGCTTGATTATCGAAGCCAGGCGGCGCACCATCCCGAGGAGCTTGGTCAGGTCTAGGAAAAGGTTCCAGAAGACCTTCTTGATGCTCCATGTTTTGTTGTTGTCTCTTAAACTCGTTTTGTTCTCTAAGCCTCCTTCGGAAAGTCCCTTCAATTTCAGGATCAAATTCAAGAAGGTTGAGACTTCGCGAACGATGCATAAACAAAAACAGAGTCCAGAAATTGACAAAAACAGAAACAACGTAACTTTTGGATTTTAAAAGGGAAATTTAAAAAACAGAAAGTAAAGTTCGAAAAAGTGATTGACAAATTAACAAGTAATTTGATAAAAACACTCCCCGGCAACGGCGCCAAAAACTTGTTCGGATTTAAATCGTATGCCGCAAGCGCACGGACCTTGATCAAGTAGTAAAGTGGACCTTTAAAGTCCGGATATCGATCCCTCAAGGAGTGTTGTTTTCAATTACGAGTATATTGTTTCAAATTTCCGAAACAAACACACACATTAAAGTTTTAATTTAAAAAGACGATAAACTAATGAAACACAATTTTCTATTTAAAAAGATTAGTTAAAACTTTGGAAAAGAAGGAAGATTTGATTTGAAAAGATGTTGGAATTTATGATTTCATTTAACCGTTATTTCATTAATATCAAGTCAATTATGCGCCGATGTAAGTTACCAAAATATATAGTTAGATCCGATTCTCCAATTTTAGTCGACAACCTCTTTCGAGCGATATCGACTCTATTGATAAAGTTACCCACAAATCTATATGCAGATAAAACTTAACCAAAGCATTAAGTTATTGTGAGAATACTCAAAGGATCACCTAGGGGAGGTATATATTTTCTATATAACCCAAAACCACCTAGGGTACTAACTATCGAGGTCTAGCAATGCAATAATCTTTCGATAATTACATAAACCACCTAACCACATCATCTATTGGCCAAATAAATGAAGCATACACAACAATAATAATTAATACACTATACTTTTGATAACATAAACATCATTCAAAACATACAATGATATTAATGAATATTTGGTTAAACTAATACATAAATTCCAACAATAAATGTTTAGTTCATCATTCTAGCAAAATAACAAAAGATTATCTATTACAAACATTACAAACATAGGATAAATGATTGAAGAACACAAAACAATAAAGATAAAAACCCTTTTTTAGAATGGATTTTGCCTTCTTCAACAATTTCTCCAAGTTTTCCTTGTATAATCCTTTGTTAATCTACCACCTCTTCTCCAAATTAACCTACAAAACACAAAATAAATTAAAACAAAGACAAAATGAAAGAGAGAGAGAGATTTTCGAGATAGAGAGGGAGAGAAAATGGAGAGAGAGGTGTGTGCAAGTGTGTGTGCAAATGAGGACCAAAGTGGTATATATTAGGTATAGAAATAATACAATACTAATATATTCTAGATATTATAGGATATTTCGTGAGATAGCCAAAATATCTAACATTAAAATAAGCCAAAAATAATACAAAAGTTTGACCAAAAAATCGTGCAAGAAAAATAGACCGCCATTGAAATTTAACTCTATGCGGCCGCATAGTTCAATTCTATGCGGTCGCATAGACAAATCCAGATAATAAGTTGACGTCTCTGATTAACCTGTGCGGCCGCATGGTTAAAACCAATGCGGTCGCATGTTTAAAATGATTTTGCAGCTCAGGTCCTTCATCCTTCTGGTCCAGTATAATGCAGTCCTTCAACTTTGATTTAGTGCAATTAAGTCCTCATACTTTGACTTTCATTACATTTTAGCCCTTCCTTAATTGCACTTCAAGTCCTTCATCTTTTAGACTTTTGCACTTAAGTCCCCAGCTTCACAACTTTGTTCATTTTTAGTCCCTTTTCTTCTCTATTTGGTCATTTTCACTTCCATTCAGGGTTTTAGTCTGCAAAAATACAAAACACACAATTATGCATAGAAATCAACTCAATTTTATTAATAATAAATTAGAAAAAGTGTAAAATAAGTGTGTAAAAACACACTTATCAGGTAGATGATAGCATATTTCTAGTACACGTTTCTATCAACTTGAAAAGAGATATCTCCACCAACAACATAGTGGGGCACGGGCAAGCTGGTACAATTTTCACCAAAATATAAGGTTGACTACTTACTCATTCTCCAACAATTCATCACGTGGCAACATCTCCCATATCTCTTTACATACATATATATAATATTATTTAATCAAATAACATTATACCAAAAGCTACCCTACGTGTACCCTCAAGATTCTAAAATCAATAAATAACATAACTAAATTACATTTCTAGATAATGTCTTTTGACCTCGATAACTTGGGCTCCGTTAATTCAAATTAACCTTTTCCCGAGCCTATTATGCATGATTAAGTACGATCTATCCAACGAGCCTAATATTCATATACTTATCATTACTCGATTAATATCTAAAAATATGATTCAAATAAAATTAAAATTCGCTATAAATCATTTTAGTCCCTAAGTTTTCAAAACATAAAAAATATAGCATAATAAAATTAAATTCTATTCTACGAAAATGTTCGGGGCATTACACTTACCATCCCCAAACAGATGGTCAGATCGAAGTGGTAAATCGGAGCTTAGAAAAACTCTTAAGGAGTCTAGCAGGAACTAAACCGAAGAAGTGGATTTGGCATTACCTCAAGCTGAGTTTGCTTATAACAGGTCGAAGAACAGAAGTACAGGAATGACCCCATTTGAGATCGCATGTGGTCGAAACCCATCTGAGATACTTGACTTAGCCCATATCCCACGTGTGGGTCGTTTGAGTCACAAGGCAGATAAGATGGCAGAGTATCTTCGGAGTGTTCATGAGCAGGTGAAGTTGACCATTTAGGAAAGCAATGTCAAATATAAAGTTCGGGCCAATAATCACTGTCGTCGGGTACTTTTTGATGTTGATGATTTCGTTTGCGTAGTTTGAACTCGTGATCACTTTCGTGTTGACGATTTGAACCATCATTCAAATAAAACAAAAAGAAAAAAACTAAAGAATTAATTGCAACTATAACCCCAAATTTTTAAAACCTATTCTCAATCACAAGATACTAATTTTTTGCCCCAAACAAGCCACCAACTTTGGAGCCATTTTCAGCCACCTTCCGGCCACCAAAACTACTAGACCAACACACTATCTTGAAGCCCTCATTTTGCTCTTCACATTGTACCCAACCACAGGTCGTAACTCTATCGGAATTTGCCAAAAAATGGGACCAAAGTAGGCAGTCCACGCACATTGAAACGGCTGGAATGTTCCATTTTCGACGACACCCATGGCATACATAATCTCCAGGTCAATCAGGCTCCTCATTGCGCTCCTAGAGATGTGATCATAACATCAAACAAAGTTGAAAATCAAATCTCCAGCCATTTCTTTCAACAACGAAATCGATCATTTCAGATCAATTTTTTGGCGCCGGCGTCATGAACGACAATCGCGGACCAGACCTACTAGCTTCGCCTCTTCAAAGCCCACCTAATTCACCTATGGGTCATCACCAATTTCGGCCAAAAATGGAAGAACCAGCTTCGCCAGTTCGCGTCCCACTTTTGCCTACTTTGGTCCGATTTTCGGCCAATTCTAATGGAGTTTCGGCCAGTGGTTGGGTACAATGTGAAGATGAAAATGAGGGCTTCAAGATGGTGTGTTGGTCTGGTAGTTTTAGTTGCTAGAAGGTGGCTAAAATGGCTCCAAAGTTGACGGCTTGTTGAAGGCAAAAAATTAGTATCTTGTGACTGAAAAGTAAGTTTTAAAAATTTGGGGTTATAGTTGCAATTAATTCTTTAGTTTTTTTCTTTTTGTTTTATTTGAATGAGGGGTAAAATCGTCAAAAAGATGTGAAAAGGAAGAAAATCTATAACTACTCCAGCCTAAAAAAACAATGCAAATTCAAATATCTTCATCTAAGTAGCCATTTTCTCTCTCGATCCAATTTGAGCATCAAAACCAAAAAGATTAGGAGCAGAAAATTCTGCCTAGATGAGGGGAATTTGTTGATCATAATTTTATCATCAACAAATTGGCATCGTCTATGAAAAACTAAACAAAGAAAACCACAAATTCATCCATTAAACTTGAGAAATCTTTAAAATCTACAAAATAATAATAATAATAATAAAATGAGCCAAACAGAGGTAAATCTGGAGGAAGTGAAAGTACTGAAAGTTTGAGTAGAAGAGCAAAGCAATGATACTAATCTAAAATAGTAGTAGAAAAAATACCGACAAGGTTGCAAGCCGACATTTCTCTCGTCCATGAAAGAAAATGTCCATAGCAAAACTATACTTGAAATGACGAAAAGCCTTAAGATACTAACAACGAGGAATACATCCTACAAAATTTGAAATTTGAGGGTGAGTTTGTAAAGTGAATTCAATGAAAAAGAAGTGAAGCCTATCACTAGCTTCTTTTGTAAAATAGTAGCAACCTACAGGTGTCAAAAACTTGTGATAGTATGTTAAAAAGGAAATGGAAGGGGTGGCGGATGAATAAACCTTCCTTGGAGAGGCTTGACATGAGGTGAATTCTAATGACAAGAAGTATAACCAGCACTATCACCGTAAAGGTCACAGAGTGGAAAGCCTAATCAATCTTCATATAATACTCCTTTATATGAGGATTATAAAGACTCGTCGACAAGTTCATACTAGCTGAATAATGATGATGAGCATCTGTCGTTCTCAAGAGAAATTAAGGAAAAACCAATTTCAAATAATTTTATCCATCCTGTAATGGAAAAATATAGTGGTAAGGATGATTTAATGTACCATCTATACGAGTACATGATGTAGTGAGACAAAAAGAGCGAGCCCCGCACTGAATTGTCAAAGCTTCCATCTGACTTGGATAGATCTATTAAATAATGGTATAGTAAGTTGTGGTTAGGCTCGATCAAGAGTTGGCCATAGTTAAAGCAGGCATTCCTGGGGGCGCTCACTAAAAGAAGGACGAGATAGGCACTAACAATGAATTTAAACGATATGAGACAGGAGAAATGAGAATTCCTTAAGAGCTACTTCACACGATTTAGTATTAAATTGAACGCTTACGAGATCATATCAGATGAAAAAGGCTAAGGACACCTTATAGAATGGTAAACGTTAATGGAAACTCCCTTCTAGCGAGATGTCCACAACAAAAATTCAAACTCATGTCATCAGCTAGTAAGTCTAATACATAATGCGATCTAGAAGGATGATATAATTGAAAAAGAAAGAAAATTGATCAAGCCCGAGCTTTTAAAGGAAAAGCTTCGACATATGCACATAGATTGTCAAAACAACACTACTTGCATTTCAATGAACTCAAAGGCAAAGTGCACACGATCTCTCCAACCCCCTTGCAAATTATAGGCAAAGTACATCCATCCCCTCAAGATTAGAAAATAAAATTGTACAAAAACCATCGTATTAACGATCACAATATGGAAGAGCGCTTAGAAGTACGTAAGATGACAAATTTGCAAATTCGGCAAGGTAAAAATGTAAAGGGTCGGAAAGTTGAAAGCCTATTTATTCAGGTTTTAGAGGTTCAGGTCGAGAAGGTAGGCTAAGACATGCAGATTCATCGCAAGCGTCAGTGAACGTCTCACACTTCCAACCTCTGATAAGAGGAGTTGATACTATAATTGGGGGCCTTACGTCGGCGGAGAGACGATGAATGCCTATTGAAAGTATGTCCTTGCAGCCAAGAAGCCCACATTGGAGAATTTTTAGATTCGAGGTAATCCTAAAATTGCATGCCTTCCAATTACGTTTAATAATAATGATGAACAATAAATCATATATCCCCACTATAACGTACTGGTAGTGTCGGTAGTAGTAGCTCACAATGGCTTTAACCTTATGCTGGTGGATAATTGTAGCTTTGTAAATATTCTATTTGAAATTACCTTTGATCAAATGCAAGTGGATTTTCCTTGGGTACCCAAGGCCGAACCCTTGTATGGTTTCATTGGTGACAACTTGGTCTTAAGGGAAAAAACAATTAAATTAGGTGAAGAATCAACTATATTCCATGGATATATGGACTCTCTGATCAGGTCGAATCCGCATAGAGGCAGATGTGGTCGTTGCCTCCAGCCCAAAATATGAGGGGGCCTTTTTTGGCCCAAATAATTTTTTTATTAAGTAAACACTGTAATCTCTAAAATGAAAACCTTGTTTTCTCTCCTTGGGGGGCCTAATTTACGTAGTTCGCCTCGAGCCTCGAAAATCATAGGACCGGCTCTGTCTCTGATCATGGATAACAGGTCCACGTATAACTGAATTCTAAGAAAAATTGCCCTAAAGCTGCTAAAAGCAATAACATCCATTTATCACCTGTGCATAAAATTTAAAACTCTGAAAGGAATAACCAATATCAAAGGCAACCAAGCAACTGCATGCAAATACTATCTCAGCTTCTTAAGAAAAGCATCCCCAATGGTTCCATGGAGGTGGCAACTGAGACATAAGACTACAATGATAGTCTTGCATATACTGAGGAGCACGTTTAGGTCTAGTGGATTTCCTTATAGGAGTAATGAGAGGCAGTGAAGGGTCTACAGATAAGGGTAGATCAGATAAAGCAGGAGATGGTTGAGTAAGACTTTGAGGATTTTGAGAACTTTGATATTCGGTGTTCTTGAGTTACTTGAACTGGGGATAGGATAAAACTCATCAGCATTTGAATCAGAGGTCATGGGAAATAGAATATGGGAAGGATTATGAATATCCTCAGATTTTGATAGAGAATCAAGAAAAGTAGAATTATGATAAGAGAAAATATTTTCATGGAAAAGGAGATCTCTGTAAACAAAGACAGATTTGGTCTTGAGATTAAAGAGTTTGTACGCCTTGATACCAAAGGAATAGCCAACAAAGATGCAATGAATAGTGCTTGAATCAAATTTGGTCCTGTTTCTTTTCAAGGTGGATGCATAGCAAAAGCACCCAAAAACCTTGAGATTGTTATAAGATGGTATGATTTTGAATAGTATTTCATAGGGTGATTTATTGTCAAGTAGTATAGTAGGTGTTCTGTTTATAATGTATGTGGCTGTCAATATGCAATCTCCCCAGAAAATATCAGATAAATTTGCTTGGAATTTGAGGGCTCTGGCAACATTGAGTAAGTGTTAGTGCTTTCTCTCACCCATACCATTTTGCTGAGTTGTTTCAACACAACTCAGCTGATGAACAATCCCTTTTTGAAAGATAGAAATCATTCATTTTAAATTAAAGACCATTGTCAGATCGAATAGTTCTTATATTGTACTGGAAATGAGTTTGAATGAGGTAATAAAATGACTGATTGTAAGTTCTGTTTTGAGATTTTTCCCTCATCAGGTATGTCCATGGCATTCTACTAAAATCATCAACAATGGTTAGAAAATATTTCGAATCATCCAAAGAAGAGACTGAATAAGGCCCCCAAATGTCACAATGAATAATTTCAAACTGATGTGAAGCCTTAGTCTCACTGTTAGGGAATGGTAGTCTATGTATTTTGGTTAAAGGACAAATAGTACAATGCAATTCTTTATTGAATTCAATACTAGGAACAGATTTGTGTAAAATGGAGAGTTTAGAAATAGGTAAATGTCCTAATCGACAATGCCAAAGATCAATATTCATTTTGACATTGGAATCAACAATGGTATTACAAACAGGAATAGCAAACGTATTACATTGAAAAAGAAAACTAGAAATATCAGCAGAATTTTTGGTGTTGAGATTGTCAGGATCAGATTTTAGCAGATGACAGTGTGATGGCTGAACATTGATTTGAGGTTGAGACTGTTGGAAATGATAGAGTCCATGCTTAAGTTTGTCTACCCCAATCATCTTCCATGTTGAAAGATCCTGAATGAAACAAGCATCATGAGAAAACATTAGGCAGCAATTATCTTCAAGTGTTAGCTTGCTAACAGATATCAAATTGAACTTAAACGATGGCACAACCAGGACATTGCTCAAGTATAATGTAGGTGATAACTTCACTTTTCCAATGTGAGTTACTACCACATTGTTACCATTAGGCAACCTCATATAAGCACCAGCAACAACAGATACAACAACCAAACAATAAGCAGAGTATATCATATGCTCTGAAGCACCAGTGTCGATGATCCATTCATTTGCAACTAACGAATAATCCATACGAGTCTGATTACCTGAGAAAGCAAATGGATCAGGATCTGTTGAAGAAGATGAAGATGTGTCCTGAGCTTGAGGCTTTTGAACAATCTGACTTTGCAACTAAGGCATCAACATAGATAGAATTTGTTGAAATTGATTTAGAGTAATAGTAAGCTGTGATAGAGACTTCAACATTCCTGATGCATCACTACTACATATTTGACCTTGATGAGCTTGTCCTACAGCGTTAACCACTGGAGACCTTCCTTTGTTAATTCTCTGATTTTGAGGATGATTTGGAGGATATCCAATCAACTTATAACATTTGGCCTTGATATGCCCAGGCATACCACAGTGACTACATATTGGTCTCTCCCCTTTTTTATTAACATTAGCAAAATTGAATCTCTGATTGAACGATCTCTGCACAGCTTTACCAACAAAAGCAGCAGCATCATGTGTATTCTTTACTTGCACTTACCTCCTTTTGCCTTTCATCTTGTAACACAAGTGCAAAGACCTTGTTCAATGAAGGCAATGGATCCATCAACAAAATTTGACCTCTAACACCAGCAAAGTGTTCATCCAAACCCATGAGAATCTGCATTATCTACTCCTCCTATTTATAATCAGTTCTATCAGTACTTGGCCTATAGTTTTCCAATTCTTCCCATAAACCTTTAAGCATGTTAAAGTAGGAATTAACGGAATCGTTCCCTTGATAAATTGAAGCATTTTGTTTCTTCAATTCATAGATCCGAGGACCATTCCCCTAACTGTATCTATCATGCAATTCGATCCATATATCTCTGGTTGAATCCTTGTGCATCACACTTGGACAAAGCTTCTTAGGTATTGAATAAATGATCCAAGAGGAGACTACGTGGTTACACCTCCTCCAAGCCATAAACAATAGATCATTCTGAGAAGGTTTGATGATAGATCCATCCACAAATCCTTCTTTATTTTTCACACTAAGCACCATGATTGCTGCTCAACTCCATGTCGCGTAGTTTTCCTCAGTTAGAGTAACATAAATGAGTTTCATTTCAGTGTTATCTCCATAATGAAGGTAATAGAGACTACTAGGATCACTTATCAGTCGATTGATTGCAGAAATTGCATCAGATCCAGCTACATCTTCAGCTGATGATCCATGAATGGAATTCGCCTGTTCAAATTGACTTTGAACTTCTACATGAACACTAGAATCTCTCTCCATCATTAATTGATGAAATTCAAAATGAGAAAATCACAGAAATCGCATATAGAAGGAGCAATTCTGCTCTGATACCATGTAAAAATATCAAACAAGGAAAGAGAGATCTAGAGAAGAGGAGAAATTGGCGAGAAAACCCTTATTTGTGTATAAAAGATTAATTTAGAAAGATACAAAACAACCGGTATTTATAGAAATCGGTAAGTGAACTATAGCCTAATATCCAGTAAGTGTAATGTAGTCTAATATCCGGTAAACTATAGATATCGGTATCTACTTCTTCAATATCCGGTATTTAATGTATACCCACATCCAATAAGCATCAAATACAATATTGTACTCTAATATCGGGTAATTATCAGATGCACTTCAATCTGGTAATATCAACACTTACTGTGAGATTATAATTATTCGACTGATTTGAATGTCAGATGACCTTAGCTTGACAACCCTAACATCACCTTAGATGCGTGTTCTTTTGCAAATCAATTCCAACATCAATATATTGATTGTTGACGAAGTTTGGAGTCAACATGTAAAACTATTGCCACATGCATTCAATGGTTTTAATCATGATATTCCAAAAATCTTAATATGATTCAGTATTACCAAAGCATGTTTGGCGTCAACATGTAGTTGCCACATGCATTCAATGGTTTTAATTATGGTATTCCAAAAATCTTAATATGATTTTATTACCAAAGCATGTGAATTTGAATATAAAAACATTTCATTACTAGTATTCTGATGTCTTCATCCAAATCTAACAAGAACTCGATCAATCTAACGTTATGTTAAATAAATAAAAATGTCCAATTATCCAGCCCCCAATGATATTTCGCATAGGAAAATAAGAATGAGATATTATAATTTCTCTTTATTATGCTAGCAAGATTATGATAACTGTAAGATGTGTTAAATTTTCTCAAATCCTATCTGTAAGGATGTCAAAAGGGCCGAGCGGCTCGTCGGCTCAGCTCGTCAAAATGCGGCTCGTGGGCCACTCTGACGAGCTTGAGCCGAGCACAAGTTTTGCTCAGCTCGCAAAAAATTGGACAAATTTTGACCAAAAAGTCTAAAAAATCTTCAAAAAAAAAAAAAGAATTTGTGGGCTCCGCTTAGCTCGTCACTTTGACGAGCCGAGCTTGAGGATAAATGGGCCGAGCCGCTCAGTTCGACCCATTGTCATCCCTACCTATCTACTTATTAATAAATATTTAGGTGGGCTTAACCCACCCATTAAACATATGTCGGCTCAATATTTAGTTAATTTAATTAATTAAACTCGACTCATAAGTTAATTAATCTAATCTAATTAATTAACCATTAATAAATCATTCATTCAATTAATTAATTTTATGAATATTCAACACTTGTCACTTTATTAATTCATAATATCATTATTCTGGTTTTTCCTTTTCTACGTGACTCATTAGGTTCTCGATTACAATGTCGAATGACGTGAACTATTATTTTGATATAATCAAAATATAATTCTCCTTTTAATTTATCATCAATTTACCTTGATTAATTAAGTTACATTAGTCATCTTAGATTGATATCTAACAATGTGTCTTGAAAAATACATGTGATGAAAAATGTCACATAGTGTGGCAAAATCAAACTTGTTTGTTTAATGTGAAACTGTACTCTATTTGTCAATATGATCTGATAAATTACGAAATATGAAAATATGTCAAACTTGATTATCGATTATATCTTTCATTATGCTCTTAGGTCAATAATAATCGAAATTATTTCGACTTATATACTTACCTTGATCAAGGATTTCGATATCAATTTAGACCTGACATGTGTGTTCTACTAATCACAAAATCTCTCTTCCTCCTCCTCCTCCTCCTTAGAATGTGTATTCCCTTTAACAATTCCAAGTGGAAAGTTTCCTTCGATTAAATTGATATTGAAATCCTTGATCAAGGTAAGTATATAAGTCGAAATAAATGTTGGAACACACATGTCAGGTCTAATTCCAACAGTTAAGTTTAGGGAAATTTACAAATGTACATTTTATTTTACAAATTTATGTATAATGCTTACAAAAATACACCAATTGCTGAAAATTTTCCAAATATACCATGTAGATAGTTGAACAAATAAAAACACTCTTATTTGAAATAAAAAATCCCACTAAATATGTTACATTATACATAATGTTTTGCATACTATTTTCTAATTAATGATTTTCATTATTTTTTAAGGATTTATTTTATATAAAATTTAATTTTTGTTATCTTCTTTTCCTAAGGTGTAACATCAAATCAATAAAAATAATTTTTGTTAAGTTAAGAAAATAATTCATCTAACTCTTCCAATATTGTAAAAACAAATAAAATCTCTTAATTGATATCTTCTAATTATAAAAAAATAATAAAAAATTATTCAATTATCAAATTTTAAAAAAAAATCAATTAAAATAAATGTTATATTAGTTGTTACTTTTATATCTAAAAAAATCCTATTGTTATGAAATTGACCGAAAGATTATGACAATAATAAAATAAATAATGAACACCACAATTTAAGTGAAAAATCCAAGACGGCAAAAATCACTGGCAGAGAAAGATAATTTCACTATAATCAATAGCAATATGTGTTTACAGCAATGTCACAATTCACTCAACTAAGATCTAAACTCTCCAATATGTTGTTATTTCATATGAAGATAATACACGCCGAATTGTATTTATATGAACCATAAAATCAAGTTGTAGATGAATAGAAGACCAAAATGCGTTAAATCTCGTAACCTCGGATAACACTGTTACTCGAGCGACGGGGGAACGAAGAGCGGGTGACAGTCTCTCTGTTCCAGATATTCAAGCGGTCAGCTAGCGAAAATGTAGCAATATTTTGTCCCAGTCCATAATTCTTTTTTCTTCTAAACCACTTCAAATACAACTCCAATTTTCATTAGAATTTGGGTCACAATTCAACAAATTTCCACCTTGATCCAAATTTCACTTCAAGGAACTCCAAGTAAACACAACTCCTCATCTTTCAAACAAGTCCCAATGAACTAAATCAATGACAAACACCAACTAAGTTCAAGCAATACTCAAACTTAGCAATAGACAAATGTTTTGTCATCATGTCAGCAAGATTATCCTTAGTATCAACCTTGCTCATTATAATATCACCACGAGCAATCACTTTACACACAAAATGGTACCTCACATCAATATGCTTAGTCCTCTCGTAAAATATTTTATCATTGGTCAGAAAAATAGCACTCTGACTATCACAAAAACACTGTAGAAATCTGGGAATTTTCACTGATTTCACTGATCAATCCCCTTAACCAGATAGCTTCCTTACTTTTATGTAAGGAATGGCTGGGAAAAAAAGAAGGGAGAGAACTACTAGGAAAATGAAAAAGAAAGAAGCTCCAACGGGTTTATCTGACATTTACCTCAAAAATGGATTAAGTGAAACGATGACGTTTTGGACTCAATTGAAATAGTTGAAACGTTTCTTTGTTGTTAATTTTGTAAAACACGACTTTAAGGTACCTATGTTTATATACTCCATGTACGTAGGTCAAAGAGTTGGTGATTTTGTCTGTGTAATCTCATATTTTCAGCTGCTAATTGAAGTGATTCAATTCAGTTCTCTCCTCTTCTTCTTATTTTACGTCGTTTAATCCCCCCTTTCTCTTTTATCTTTGGTTTGTGAAAGTATTTCAGCAGATTTCAGGTGGAATAGAAACATTGGTCGTGTTACAGTTTTGGCAAACAAAAGCAAGTTCTGACCATGACAAGTGGTATCAGAGCAGGCATTTTGCACTGGGAATTCTTGCGATGGATACACGAGCAAAGATAGTAGATGAACACTTGAAGAAACTGGACTTGGAAATTGCTAACCTAGGTATTTCCTTCAAGGTTGTTACTAGTAGGTTAGAAAGTAAACTTGAATCTACAGACCAAAACTTGCAGGTTTTTGGTCATAGGCAAGAAAAAATTGAAGATGTTGTGGTGGACATGAACCACAAGTATGAGAAACTAGTACCCCTGGTGGCTCAGTTAACCTCTGATCTTAAATCTAGACAGATGAACAAAGGGATAGAAGAACCTTCAATTAATCTGAAATCTGGGAGTGGAATGTCTACATCGGGAGGCAGCAGCAATGAAAATAGCACTAATAATAGGGGTGAGATCAAGGGAAATAACAGGCTTCCTAAAATTGATTTCCCCCCTTTTGAAGGTGAGGGACCTAGAGAATGGTTGAGAAAAGCTAAGGAGTATTTTAAACTGCATTCCAAATGAGTTGAGGTTGGGGGTAGCAGAGATGTATCTAAAGGAAAATGTTGATATCTGGTTTGATGGGTTTATTGCTAGTCATCCCGAGGCACATTGGGGCTTATTCTTTGAGGAATTATGTAGGATATTTGCAAAAACCACATGGGAAGAAGTGGTTGAAACTTTTAGTAAGATCAAACAGCTGGGGACAATAGCTGAATACTAGGAGAAATTTGAAAAACTTAAAGCCCAAGTGTTATTGACACTACCTCATGTCCCAAAATCCTACTACATCTCTGTGTTTACCAATAGGTTGAAAAGGGAAATCAAACCCATGGTTAAGATGATGAAGCCAACCATCCTAGCACAAGCATTTGAAGTAGCCAGCTTACAAGAGTCCACTATACAAGCCATATACAGAGACTAAAAGCCAAAAGATTTTACACCAAACAAACCGAACCCTTACCCCTCCAAACCCCCTAAAGCAACTAAACCCAAAGAATCGTGGCTAAAACCCAATAAAAATCCAAACAACTATAAAACCATCACTCCCACTGACTTCCAAACCAAAAGAAACCTTGGGCTTTGTTACAAATGTGATGAGAAGTACACCATTGGTCATGTGTGTAAGAATAGATCCCTGAATTTCATATTGGTAGATGAGGAGGAAAATGGGGAGAAAGAAGAAGAGAAGTCTGAAGTGGAAGAAGAGGAGGTGATGGAGATTTCTATCAGTACTTTGGCAAGTAACCCAAAACATAAAGCTATTAGAGTTCCTGGAGTTCTAAAAGGAAGGAAAATTTTGATCCTAATTGATAATGGAAGCACACATAGTTTCCTAGATGAGGATTTGGTTAGGAAGCTGAATTATGCCCTTGAAGAAACCAGAACTATGACAGTTAGAGTGGCTAATAAAGAAAAGGCTGGAGAGTAAATCCCTGAAGCAGTCATTGATCTGGAAAGTACATAATTTGGAGTTTCAATATAGGTTGAGAACACTGAAGCTGGGGGCAGTGATATGGTCTTGGGAGTAAATTGGATGAGTCAATTTGGACCCATTATGTTTGACTTCACAAAGGGGTATATTAAATTCCAGAATGAACAGGGAGAGGTGATCTTGAGAAGTGGAAACTCGAAAATACCTGTAGAAATTATAGAAGCAAAAGAGATGGAGGATTTGTTTAAAAGACATAGCTATGGAGTAGTTGGACAGATATATTCAATTGTAGAGAAATGGGAGGAAGAAATTCCAATCCAAATCACAGAAATCATTAGCCAGTTTGCTGAAGTGTTTGAAGAACCCACAGGGCTACCTCTTCCTAGATCCCATGATCATCATATTCCATTGAAAGAGGATACCCAACCCTTCAAGATTAGACCCTACAAATGCCCATTTATTCAGAAGACAGAGATTGAAAAATTGGTGAAGGAAATGTTGGAAAGTGGAATCATCCAAGTCAGTAATAGCCCATTTGCATCACCAATCCTTCTAGTAAAAAAAAGGATGGGTCTTGGAGGTTTTGTATAGACCATATGCAGCTTAATAGCCTAACTGTCATGTACAAATTTCCCATGCCAATCATTGATGAGTTGCTAGATGAACTTAAAGGCTCCAAGTATTTTTCTAAAATTGACCTTAGAGCAGGATATCATCAAATCAGGCTTGCTGATCGAGTCATCTACAAAACTGCCTTTAAAACTCATCAGGGGCTCTATGAATTCAAAGTGATGCCCTTTGACCTCACTAATGCTCCTGCCACATTTCAGTGTCTTATAAATGAAGTATTCCAGAATCAGTTGAGGGACTACATGTTGGTCTTCTTTGACTACATCCTAATTTACAGCCCTGATCTGAACACACATTGCCAACACTTTAAGAATGTACTGGAGATTCTACAGAAACATCAGTTATATGCAAAAAAATCCAAATGCAATTTTGGACAATTACAAGTAGAATACTTAGGACACATAATTAGCCAGGCAGGAGTTTCAACTGAACTTGGTAAAATTGAAGCTATGCAACTATGGCCTATTCCTAAAAATGTCAAGCAATTGAGGGGGTTTCTTGGATTGACTGGGTACTACAAGAAGTTTGTCAGAAATTATGGGATTATCGCTAGACCCCTAACTGACCTCCTTAAGAATGATAACTTCCAGTGGAGTGAGACAACAAGTATAGCCTTTGAATAATTGAAGCAAGCTATGAACACTACACCAGTGCTAACGTTACCTGATTTCATTAGGCCTTTTACAATTGAAACTGATGCATGCCAGAAAGGAATTGGGGTTGTACTAATGCAGGACAGGAGACCATTGGCCTATCTAAGTAAAGCTATTGGAATCAGAATTATGGGAATGTCCATTTATGAGAAAGAATTACTGGCCCTTGTAACAACAATAAGCAAATGGCGGCACTACATAGAAGGTCACCATTTCATTGTAAAGACAGACCATCAATCCCTAAAGTATCTACTGGAAAAGAGGATTACCACTCCTCTCCAATAGAAATGGCTTACCAAGTTATTAGGCCTCAGCTATGAAATCATCTATAAGAGAGGGGTCGATAATGTGGTAGCAGATGTTTTGTCAAGGAGACATGATGAACCCTCCGAATGTCTAGGAATCACAACGGTGGTACCTGCATGGGTGTAGGAGATCATGGATAGTTATGAAGAAGATGAGTTGGCTAAGGAAAAGATTCAAGTTTCACTATTACAACCTAAGTCTGATCCTACCTTTACCTACATCAATGGGTTGCTGAAACACAAGGAAAAAGTGTATATTGGGACAGGGGGAAATATCAGAGCAAAGCTGATAGAGAACATTCATAGCTCACAAGAAGGAGGGCATTCAGGTATTCATAACAATATTTATAGAGCAAAACAACAATTTCACTGGCTAGGAATGAATCAGGATATCAAGAGGGTGGTTCTACAGTGTGAGGTGTGCCAGAAGTGTAAAGGAAAACACGTTCCATACCCTCGTCTACTACAGCCCTTACCTGAACCCCTCCATGCTTGGAGCCATATTAGCATGGATTTCATAGAAGGCTTAGCCATGTCAGGAGGAAAAAACACCATCCTCGTGGTTGTGGATAGGTTTACCAAGTATGGGCACTTCATTGGTCTTCACCACCCATTTACAGCCTAATCAGTAGCCAAAATTTCCCTTGATAATGTGTATAAATTACATGAAATGCCCCAGAGCATTGTATCAAATAGAGATAAGATTTTCACCAGCAAATTTTGGAAGGAATTATTCCATTTACTAGGCATTTAACTCCAACTTAGCTCTGCATATCACCCTCAAACGGATGGCCAAAGAGAGAGGTTCAATCAGTGCCTAGAACTGTATCTAAGGTGTATGTCCGATCAACACCCAAACAGTGGGAGAAGTGGTTAACTTTAGCTGAATGGTGGTACAACGCTACCTATCACTCAGCTATAAAAATGATCTCCTTTGAGGCACTCTATGGATTGAAACCTCCTCAGCTGGCATTAAGGCCTTATCAACAATCTAATGTAGCTGCAGTGGAAGAGATACTACAGGAGAGGTACAAACTGGATCAACAAAGGTACCTGTGTTTATATACCTCCATGTGCGTAGGTTGGTATTTTGTCTGTGTAATCTCATAATTTCAGCTGCTAATTGAAGTGATTCAATTCAGTCATCTTTTCCTCTTCTTATTTTATGTCGTTTAATCCCTCTCCCCTTCTATTTTATCTTTAGTTTATGAAAGTATTTCAGCAGATTTCAGCTGGAATAGAAATATTGGTCGTGTCACGGTTTTGGCGAACAAAAGCAAGTTCCGACCGTGACACTTACATACTTCTGCAATTGTCATGTATTCTGCCTTTGTTGTAGACAAAGTTACTATATTTTGTAAAGTAGATTTCTAGCTGATAGCACAGTTTTCAAGAGTAAACACATACCCTGTGAGTGATCTCCTTTTATCAAGATCCTCTGCATAGTCTGAATTTACATACCCAATGACTACATCTGAATATCTTCTAAAATGCAAAAAAGAATTAGTTGAGCCTTTCAAGTATCTGAATATCCATTTCACCGCTTTCCAATGTTCCTTACCATAATTTGTCATGTATCTATTAACTGCACTGACTGCATGTGTCAAGTCTAATCTTGTACAAATCATAGTATACATTAACAAACCAACTGTACTGGATATAAGGAACCCAAGACATGTAGTCAATGTATTCATCTGATTGAGGAGACAATTCAGCTAATAATTTAAAGTGGGCAATCAAGGGAGTACTGACAACTTTAGCATTCAACATATTGAACATTTGAAGCACCTTCTCTATGTACCCTTTCTGACTCAAATATAATCTGACAACTGTTCTATCCCTTCAGATTTTCATACCAAGAATTTTCTTTACTGCACCCAAATCCTTCATCTCAATCTCCTTACTAAGTTGAGATTTCACCTTTCTGATCTCTATCTTATCCTTGGCTGCAATAATTTGTCATCAACATATAATAGAAAATATGTTATCGATCCATCATCTCCCTTTCTGAAGTACACATAGATATCATAATTACTTTTGCTGAAGCCATGAGTAGTCATGAATGAAACGAGCCATTTGTACCACTACTTTGGTGACTGCTTTAATCCATACAAAGATTTCATTAATAAGCACCGTCTTCCTTTCCAGAAACTATAAACCCCTATAATTGTTGCATGTAAATTCTTTCCCCAAGTTTTCCATGCAAAAACACTGTCTTGACATCCATCTGCTCAAGTTCCAAGTCATTGTTTGCAAGAATCACAGGCAAAGCCCGAATTGAACTATGTTTTACAACCGGTGAGAACAGATCTGTGAAATCAACCCTTGGAATTTGACTGTAGCATTTTGCTACCAATCTTGCCTTGTACCTGACATCTTCAATTCCTGATCTCCCTTCTTTCATTTTGAACACCCATTTGCAGCAAACAACCATTTTATCTTTAGGTAGCTTCACCAAGTCCCAACTACAATTTTTGTTTAGAGATTTCATCTCCTCTTGCTTAGCAATCAACCATTTGCTAGAATTACTGCAACTGATTGTCTCTGTATATGTAATAGGTCTTTCAGTGGAATCAATTTCTTCAACCACATTCAAAGCATATGCAACCAAGTCTACTTCCCCATACTTCTGTAAAGGTCTAATCTGTCTGTGAGGTCTATCTTTTGCAATAGAATACTGTGGTGCTGCTGGTGGTGTAGGCAAAATATTACTGTCTGACAATAAAAAATGATTTTTTCATGAAAAATAAAGTCAATCAAACAGACTCATGTGCTTTTTATTGGTGTGTAGATGAGAAAGATGAAATAGAAGAGGAAGAGAAAGAGAAAATGAATTACTTAGGAAATAAAAATCATCACCCACTAAAGAAAACGTTTTCCTTATTTTTGAAAAAAATATGGTTAAATGACTAAAAGTTGAAAGATATTTAGTATGAAATTATCAATCAAACACCCAAAAAGTATGAATTTAAGTGAAAAATAATAATTTTCATGAAAACTAAAGTCAATCAAACACATTCTTAAAGTATATTTCTTCTTCATCCATTGAATTGCTACTTAGCCTCGGTATGTTTATCATTATTTCAAAACTATTTTTTTGTTAAATTTATTTTTAATAACACATTCTCATAATAAAATATTTTGCACGTAAATTTATTTTTTTCTATTTTTTAATCACACATTCTTGAATAATTTATTATTTCATAATTGATTTTTTAATGGTTCACAAACATGTGTTTACTAGAGTCTATATAGTCCATTGAGCGCGTATATTTCTCGATTTCTTCACCATTTGCCTATTAATCAGTCTTTTAAAAAGCTCTTTTAAAAGATTTTGTCTGTACAAAAGTTAAAAACAATTTTATCTAAATAGTTAAATAAAATTTTAAGTTATGATGTTATCTATAATTATGATTTTGAAACTCATTTTATTACAAACTCTAAAAATGTATATGGAATTCTTATAATTCTATTAAGAAATATTTGTCTAGTTGAAAATTGAAATTATGATAAGTATTTTAATTTTTACATTTCGAAAACTCGAAAATTTTATAATTGACAAATGGTATGATTTTTTAAATAAATATTGTATTTTATAATTTTAGATTAATATGTATTATTTTAATTATTAAATAATTTTAAAAATGATTAAAAATTTAGAATAATATTATATATAAAAAATCATTTTTTTTAACGTCTAACAGTCGCGTATGCTCTTTTAAGCTCGTAAAACTTCGACTTTTAAGAGTATCTTCAAGAGACTCTCTATTTTTAAAGAGTATATTTTACAATTTAAAGAGCAAAAAATTTAAAATAATTCAATAACCTCTTTATTTTTAATATTTAATTTTATCATTCCCAATATATTTATTGTTTTTATTCATTCTTTTATTTTTACCATCTTCCCTCCAATAATTATATCATTTTTCAAGTATATTTATTTAATTAAGTCAATAAACTGCGCGTTGGAAGTTTGAATCTTTGAAGCATTAAATTTTAAATTATAGAAATGTGAGTTTGATTTTCCAAATTTGGAGAGTCAAACCTACTCTATATTTTAAAATGTTAAATTGAAGAGGTTTTTGAAGTAATATTTTAAAAATTAGCTATTTAAAATCAATCATGCTATTTGTATAATATTGATTGACAATCACTCACATGAAAAAGGGCCCACAATGAATAAAAAAATTGTGAATTTCTTTTCATGTGAGATGATTGTCAATTAATATTGTATAAATAGCAAAATTTCTTAAAAAAAAAAAAAAAGAGCATTTCACTTTTTTTGGAGACTTCTAATAAACTACTAGTGAAGGCACGTGCGATGCACGTGCATGCGTTATTCTCCTTGTGTATATTAGCGTTGAGACTGTATATGTATACTACAATAAATAGATGGAAATAAAGTTATGAATGACATGTAAATGAAGAAGAAATATTACATTCTTAATATCATTTTTAAGTAGTCACGCCTATTATTTCACGACGTTGATGGTGTGCGAAACGATCAATTGTAGCAAATGTTGCGACGCTTCAAAGTAGGTCGTTTCAAACTAATATTTCAAACTAATATTTCGAGAATTTTGATAACAATCTAACTTTAAACATTCAAACGAAGTCGAAATATTATATTATTAATATCAAACGAAGACTAAATGATATAGAAGATTTATCGATTCGACCAACGTACAATCATTTAGAAATTTTTAAAGTTAGCTTGTTATCGAAATTCTCAAAATATTAGATTGAAACGACCTACTTTGATAGCCGTAACATTTGCCATGATTGACCATTTCGCACACATTTGTGAAATGATAGCCATGAATACTTCAAAATAATATTAAAAATGTAATATTTCGATTTCGTTTGATATTTCCTAATGAGCCCGAAAATGAAGAAAAAACATAAATTTTATTAAAAAGATAAGTTACACGTCTTTTTGAACACGCACGTTTGACGTTCGTTTAACTATTTTTTATATTCATTTAGATCATTCGATATATCTATAATATAGTTCTCGAAATGAATTTCGAGATAATATAGAAGATTTATCGATTCGACCAGCGTACAATTGTCTAGGAATTTTTAAAGTTAGCTTGTTATCGAAATTCTCGAAATATTAGTTCTACATTGACGCGCCGTAACATTTGCCACGATTGACCGTTTCGCACACCATCAACATCGTGAAATAATAGACCGTGAGTACTTCAAAATAATATTAAGAATGTAATATTTCGACTTCGTTTGAATTTCCGTAATGAGTTTGACAATGAAGACAAAAATATAAGTAATATATTTAAAAAAATGAGTTACACGTCTTTTTTAACACACGTGTTTGACGTCCGTTTAACTATTTTCGATATTCATTTAGATTATTTGATATATCTGCGATATAGTTATCGAAATGAGTTTCAAGAGAATATAGAAAATTTATGGATTCGGCTAGCGTAGAATCGTTGAACAATTTGTAAAGTTAGTTTGTTATCAAAATTTTCGAAATATTAGTTTGGAACGGCGTACTTTGATGTACCGTAACTTTCGCTACGATTGACCATCTCACATACCATCAACGTCGTGAAATAATAGACCGTGAGTATTTCAAAATAATATTAAGAATGTAATATTTCGACTTCGTTTCATGTTCCGTAATGAGCTTGATAATGAAAACAAAAATATAAGTAATATATTCAAAAAGACGAGTTATACGTCTTTTTTAATACACGCGTTTGACGTCCGTTTAACTATTTTCGATATTCATTTAGATTATTCGATATATCTGTGATATAGTTCTCGAAATGAGTTTCGAGAGAATATAGAAGATTTATGGATTCGGTCGAAAAATTTGTAAACTTAGTTTGTTATCGAAATTTTCGAAATATTAGTTTGGAACGAGGTACTTTGACGTAACGTAACTTTTCGCTACGACTGGCCGTTTCACACACGATTAACGTCGTGAAATATTAGCCCGTGAGTTCTTCAAAATGATATTAAAAATGTAATATTTCGATTTCGTTTGATATCCCAAATTAAGCACGTAAATGAAGGCGAAAACATAAGTTTTAAAAAAAAAAAAAAAAATATTAATGATTTTGCATGTCTCGCACTGTGTGAGACATGCACCAACATGTCTCGCACTGTGCGAGGCAGTGTCTCGCATAGTGCGAGACAAAATTTTTTATTTTTTTTTGTTTTTTTTTTTTAATGACACTCAAATTTTTTTTTTTTTTTTTTTTGTTTTATTACAAAAATCGTATAGAGAAAATAAAAATTAAATAATTTTTTTTTTTTTTTTTTAAAAGTAGAATATAGACTTTTTTTATTTTTAAAATAGGATATAGCAAAAAAAAAAAAAAAATTGAAAACCATACGACACTATTTAGGACGAGAGTTTCTACAGTAAATCAACCTTTTACTCTTTTAATATATAGGGGATTAAAAACGAAAGCCTCACTCGTATCCAAACTCTCTCTCTCTCTCTCTCTCTCCGGTCTACTGTCGTCAACGATTTATTTCACTATCCAGTCCCTTTGAAAACCCTACATTGTCAGTGAAACCCCCTAAAACCCAAATCTGTGAATACCAACAGCAGCCAAAGGTGCGAAATCCATCATTTTATTCGGCTCTTTCTGTCTCGCTCTAGGTTTTTTCACACAAAAATTGACACCATACTTTTTCTCTATTTTTTGTTCGTTAGGTATAAATCGAAATTAGGGCCTTTTTTTGTTTTTTCTTTTCATTTTCGAGAGTGAGGAAATTGGAGAATTGTATTGTATATTGAAAATGGAAGCCGCGGCCGGTGTAGCCGTCGCACGCGGTGTTTCTATGCCGATGTCAACGTCATCTCAGCCTTCTCGTAAGGAGTGGCGGGCTGTTTCCGAGCAATCGGCTCGAAACCCCACTAGTGAGGTACATTTTAGTCGAAAACCTACTTGCATTGCTTTTTTTTTTTTTTTTTCAGAAAATTATTTTTAGTTTAAACTTGAATCTTAAAGTTAGGGTTTCCAATTTTTCAGCTCTGTTCTGTTCTTTTTATTTTATTTTTAATTTGTATTTGGGTGGCCACATTAGGACATGGAGCTTTCCAAGCTAGGCCAATCTGATGAGAGATTGATATATGAGGTGATTGCTTTCTATAAAAACTCAGTTTTAATTCTCTTTTTACGAGTTACTTTCGTTTTTTGAGTGGAGATATAGGTGATTTGGACTGTTATATTAAGGTGCAGCAGGGAAGAGAACCCACGGATGTGGATTTCTGCTCAATAACTATTGACAGGGGTTTGGACTATGATATTTTGCAGCAAAGACTTTTAACTGTGGTGAAACAAAGAGAGGAATTGCAGCATATGGAGATTGAGCTTCGGGCACAAGTCATTATAAGATCTGAGATTATGGAGATGCAGAAGTCATATGATGCCCAGATCAAAGAGCATGCAAATGCCAATGTCAAATTTCAGGTTTTGCTTTATTCTTTCTGCCAATTACTAGTGTGTTCTTAGATACGGGAGTGTTTTTCTATTTTGGCATTCATGGGGGTTTTGTTGCTGAATATCGGGCATGACTGGTTTAGGAGCAACTGCATGAGAAGGAACAAAAGATTCACGAGCTAGAGAGAAGGATGGAAGAGAGAGAAAGGGAGCTGAATGCAATTAGATTAGATAAAGAAGCGGTGAGTTTGAGATTCTTATGGCAGTTTGTTTCTAGTCAATTTGGGTTTTTTGCCACTAATTCCCATTTCCCCGTGATTGTTTTGCTAAATTTATCCTACCGTCGACTTTAGCAGGCTTGGGCCAAAGAGGATCTTCTAAGGGAACAAAGCAAGGAGCTCCAAAGCTTCAGGTTTGCCCTTATGTTTGCGTTGGAATTTCATTTGCCTTTGTGTTGGGTATGTGTTACTGGTCTCTTTTGATTGTTCAAACATATGAGCTGTGCATTTAACAAGCTTGAAGTTTTTACAATTTATATGCTTAGAACGAGCGTATTTACATTATGCAATTTTCAGAATCTGAGTTTTTGATGATATCGTATTGTTTGAGGCTCCGGCAGATCAAACTATTGTTAGATAAAACTTACATTTGGTTTCGAATATTATTTCACCTCCTTAAAAGTGTTTAAAGCCTCAGGAATATAAATTTATAATTGAAGGAATTGCATCCTTTTTGCAGAAGAGAGAGGGATAGCACTGAAGCTGAAAGAGCGCTGCATATCAGACAAATACATGATCTTCAGGAACATCTTCAAGAAAAGGAACAACAGCTCATGGAGTTGCAGGATCAGGTATGTTGTTTTGTGTCTATGATGAACATCTGGTGATACTGCTTTTGTTTGTCTTTTATCAGTTATTTTTAAATACTTTAACAAAGGTTAAAAGAATACCCATGACACTGTAATTCCACATTTTAGCTTTTTCAGTCAACTTAAGCCGTGTAATTCATGCTTATTTTATGATATGTTGTGGTTTCTGCACTGTGCACTGTGATGTGTGCTCTGCCAATGCTTTTGATAAAATAAAATGATTTGTCTGGACTTAAGTTTTGTTTCTTGAAATGTTAGTCACTGTGTCCTGCCTCTCCTCCGTCCAATTAAATTTCTTCAAAAGGGGTATATATTATTTTGTGGGGTGAACTTAGACTGTTAATTATGGTCTTTCAGCATAGGATTGCTCAAGAAACCATTCTTTTCAAAGATGAGCAATTAAGAGAGGCGCAAGCTTGGATGACTCGTGCTCAGGAAATGGATGCTTTACAATCAACTACCAACCACGCTTTACAAGCTGAACTACAAGAACGTGTAGAGCAGTATAATCAACTGTGGCTGGTTTGTCAAAGACAGGTGGTTAAGTTATCGAAGTATTTTTAGTCTGCATTCAAATGCTAAATTTTATTTTGAAATCTGTTTTTAAATAGACTCATTAGCTTTATCGAATTCATTAGTTTGGTGAGATGGAGAGGTTTCATCTGCATATGCAACAACTTCAGCTTGAATTGGCCGATGCAAGAGAAAAGAGTGGAAGTTACTCTGATGCTTCTCACATCTCCCAGATAAATCCAAAAGATGCTTCTGAAGCTGGACAAAGCAATGGTAGCCAGCTGGAGGTGAAAGGAAATGGGACACCAAGTGAAAACTCTGGTAGCGTACAAAATGGGAATGTTGAAGGCACTTCGTCTTTTGTTCCAGGAGTGAACACTTCAATGCAGGTAGAACTATTCTCATTCTGGATTTTGCCCTATTCGTGTTAATTGTGCCAGATACATGTGGGGCGATATTAAGCTAAATGTTCATTATTTCTTGGATCATGTACCTGCTCATTCTCTGCTGTATCATTTTTTTTTGGATGTGATGTATTGAATAAATTGTGCTGCTTGGTTCAATAGTCTGATTATTGCTCTACGTGTCATTAATGAAGAATGGGTTCATTCCCCCCATTCACTTATGTTATTACTGCAACTTGTTCTGTCCTGTTTTTTCTTACTTTCTAGTGATGATAAATCAGGTTTCTCATCTCCTTCCCATGCGAGGGAAAAGATCTAGAGAATAGATAAGAACACTACCAACACTTTAATGTCCAGAAATGCACAACATACACACTGAATCTTTTGATTTATTCTGAAATTTACTTTTTCTCCATAGACCGATGTTCATGGTGTTCCATTTGCTCCTCCATCCCTACTTGGGTTGCCACCCTACCTTTCACCTGTCCAGGTGACTGCCTTGCATCCATTTGTTATGCATCAAGGGGTACCCCATACAGTACCATCACACGTCACACAATCTATTTTCCAGACTATACCTACCATGCCATCTCTTCAACCTTCACAGAACCAACAGGTAATCAATTAAAACACGTTGAATTATTGCTTATATGTGCAAGTTTTGGTAATCGTATCTGTTCTTTCCTTGTGTTTAGACTGCATCAGATGGTCAACAGATGCCTATCCTCGACCAGTTTCCTCTGCAAGCTGAACAGACCTCATCTGTAGCTGTTTCTAGTTATGACTATGAAGCATCTGTAAATGGGCTTCTTTCTTCAAATTATTTCGATGCCAATATCAGTCGAGGGATGGGGCCTAACTCTATGGTTCCACCACCAAATAAAGAGGGGCAGGTAGTTAGTTCAAAGAAATAATTAATCACTACACTTTCAAATGTTCAACCCTATTCAGTTACTATGACCATTGTTCAGGCTCTTGAGTCCGTAGATGAAAGCTACCCAGATGTAGCACAATCTCATCAGAGCTTGCAACAAGTTTCTTCGCAGTTTCATGATGTGCTTAGATTGGATACTCTGGAACACAATACTGAGACCAAGGTTTTCTTTTCCTGCTTTTATTTTAATCAGTATAATATAGCTGTTCTTTTTTATGTTGATGCTGCTTCTGGTCATTACAGATTGAGAGTTTATCTTGATTTTTAATTGGATAGGATAAGAATGACTGCCCTGTGACAGATCATAGACTAGAGAACAGAAGTTCAATGGTGGAACAACCTAATTCTTCCGTGAATGCACCCTTCTCTGAGTCACCTAATCATGCTGTAAATGTCAGCAAAATCACTATGAACACTGTCTCAGCTGCTGTTTTGTCTGATGCCACTGTGTACCCTGGGCAGAAAAATTCTTATGTGATTGAAAAGCCTGCAGAGATTTCTCTACTTGATGAAAGATCATTACTAGCTTGCATAGTTCGCACAATTGGATCTGGTGGTAGAATTAGGATTGGTTCAACGGTCAGTTAAGTTGATTTTTTATTTTTATTTTTTTAATTTACAGTATTACTCTTGTAATAATGATTTGCTTGATGACTTATTGTTTTTGCGACAGCTTCCAAATAGACTTGGAAAAATGCTTGCCCCTCTTCACTGGCATGATTATAAGAAGAAGTATGGGAAGCTTGATGAATTTGTGGCTGGTCATGCTGAAGTATGCCCTTCGTTTTTTTTTTTTTTTTTGGTTTATATATCTGATAGAGCCTTATGCTAGGCATTGACTGTTCTTTTATCTTTATAGTTATTTGTAATTGAGGAGGACTACATTCAGCTTCGAGAAGGTGCACAAGAAATAATAGCAGCCACAGCAGCTGTTGCTAAAGTTGCTGCAGCAGCTGCTGCAGCACCATCTTCGTATCCAACACTGTTACCTTCTGTGGCAGTCACTCCCATGGCACAAGCCCACCGATTGAAGGTCTCCTCTCTTGACTTCACTTCTGCAGATGCTAATAAGACCAATTTCAATGAGATTGCAGCCTCTAGACCTTCACATCTTGCTGGGAATCCTTCTAAGTTCTCTGCAATTCGGAATCAGAATATGAATGGTGCTTCCTTTAGTGTTGCTGGGGGAGTGTCAAATATTAAAATTTTGGGCAAACCGAAGGATCACATGGAGCAGAATGGATTTGAAAACTCTGAACAATTGACAGTTATTAATGGAATAAACACTGATACAAATGGTGTTTTCCAAAGGAAGGATGCATCTCATGGGAAGTCCAGCGCAAGTTTAATAGGCAAACATCAGGGCAGGTAGTGACTTTAGAATTTCATATAACTGATAAATTCTATGCATGCTTCGGAATAGAAGCTTACTGAAATCAACTACTGCTTTTGCTAGGGCAACTGGTGCTGCATCAAGTCCTAGGAGATAGTAAGTACATTATATTTTTATCTATGCTGTGCTTTTATGTTACATTTCTTTTTAAAATAGATGATATGCTTTATTCTGCTGTTTAGCTTGTGTGGACAAAGCTTATGTGCATCTCTTCCCTCAATTTTTGTTTGAAATTTTGAGACTCCTCAAAACATGTGAATTTGAAAGCATGTAAAAGTGAATTAAAAGTTAAAACTAAAGAGGACAATGTGGAAAGGTGAAATGGACATCAGAAATGCAAGCCTTCACCGTGATTCGTATTTTAAATTGAGGATTATAGCTATATATCTCAAAGGTTACATGTACCAAGGAGATATGCAATGTGACGGTAAAAAGTAAACAGTATATGGGTTGGGTGCATTTCTTTAACTATTTTTATTTGTGTTTTATCTGGAATACACATTCAAGCTTGTGCTTCATGTGCAACCAGTCGGTAAGGTTTGACCAATTGTTGTAGAGTAGAATTGGTGCCATATTCTTTTATTTGTTCATTTAGCATGTTAATTATGTCAAGATATTCAGAGAGGTTTTGAAGTGATCACGCACTAATATAAAACTTTTAAGGGTTGGCCCACTTGTTCTTGCACTAAAAGGGTATTAAATAGGCATTTTGGAAGCTCCCTTGTTTAAATTCATACTTCAGAAACTACGATTGTGTGGATGTTTATTTTGCCTTTGGATTGGTGTATAATTTTTTTTTTTTTTGCTCATTGTCGGTGATTTTGGCCTTTGATTTTGTAGAATATATCTTGGAGCTTGTCGGGGGAATACCATGACTAGATAAACACCAAGTGCTACTGGAGATGATGAGAAGAGGGAGGTTATATGCTCTCGAGTTGGAATCTCCAATTTATTCTATGAGATCTATGAGATCGAGAGTACTGGCTGCATTAAATCACATGTTCAGTTCGATTGGAAGAACTTGTTTTTCTCTTGCATTTAAATGTACTGGAAACTGTATATTTACTTGCATTGAGGTTCTGGTGCATCTTTCGTATTTAAAATTATTGAAAAATAGTGGTGATTTTTGTGTAACTCTTATTTTTCAAAGGTTGGTATCCCAGCTTCTGCATTTGAAATCTGGTCGTCACCTAAGAATGGGATAAAACAGTTATATTCAGGACTCGGGGAGTATTATTATAATGTGTTGTTCACTCTTTTCTGGTGATTAGCAATGCTGTTATTGTCTGAAGATTCTTTTAAATGTCATGAACAAGGTTGTCACATCTCAGGTTACGGCAAAGAATAATGCTATTCATACTGAAGATACGAGTGGTCTCATATACATATGGCAGATTGTTATATGATGATAAAAATCATCCACATTAATGCATCAAAATATATTATCATGTGTATGTCATGTACGACGATTATTGGTTGTATTTGTTATGAATAACATTACAAACTAGAGAATATAAAATTCTTTCATGGGAAAGGAGAAAAGGTAAATATAAAAAGAAAAGAAAAAAGTTGTGAGGTACATTGAGCCTACACTACTCCAAGTTGGATCATTGACTGTCAAACCCATTTTTATTGCGGTTCAGTTATTGATTAGTTAATAAGAATTCCGGCAGATTTTCATAGCATCATTTCTTTCTTTTTCTTTTTTTTTTTTTTTTTGGTAATTCAGATGTTCGAGTTTTGCCAACTAATCTTGAGGAGTGGCAGACTTCTCTTCTGGCTCACCACTCAAGTAAATTCGATTGTAGTCACGGCTTATTCATAGCATCATTTCTTTACTGTGTTGTGACTGGTTCTATCAAACTTTCAGTACATGTTTCCTGCGCTGGAATATGCGATTAAGCATGTTTCTGCTTTGCCCAAAATTGATTAAAAATTTTCTTTTTCTCTCGACAGCAAGGAGGTAGGGATAGCAATTGAATCCGTCCCGCCTCGATCCGATGGGTCCCGCCCCTAATGGGACCTAAAAAACTCGCCCCGGCAGGTTTGTGGGGCGGGGCGGATTGTAAAGGATCGTACCATGGCGGGTCGCGGGGCAGGGCGGGACGGGACAATCCACCCCGTGAAAAAAATAATTAAAAATAGAATTATAATAAATTGTTAGTTTTAAAATATTGTTGAATATATTTACAATTTTTTAACATGTTTCTAATCCAACAATTATATTATACAATTGTTAATTTAAAATTTTACATAACTATCATTTGTTTATATAATTTATAAATTCGGTCATTCAATCTTTTTATTATAATTAAATTATATAATCTGAAATTATGAATCATGATAGTTAAATAAATATTTTGACTTAAGCTGAGTGTACAGTCTAATTTGTACACTCAGCTTGACAGTCAAGAGACAATCCATGAGTCCCACGATTATTTTAATCATGGGCCCCACCTTTTGTATGTGAGTGGGCTGTCAACATTATTGTCAAAAAAAATGTACGAGTAGCGGGATTCAAATATTTTTTGCTTATGAAAGATTTATACCAATTAATCAAAGTAAGTTAATATCTTGATCGAAAATATTAGAAAAAAATTTAAAATATATGGAATGACCTTTAGTTTTTGGGTTAAATGTAGAATTTTAAATAATAACATAACTCGAATTTTTGAAAATGTAAAAAAATAAAAATAAAAAAATTAAATTAAATCGGGCAACAAATTGGACAAATTCTTTCCCTGTCCCCACTCCGATCTGCCCCGCACCCTATCCCGCCTCGTCTAAGGCGGGGCGGGACACGGGATGGGGCGAAGTTTGAAGGAGGCGTGGTGGGACGGGGTGGAGGTGTCCCGCCCCGAACCCGTCCCATTGCCATCCCTACAAAGAGGATGTAACTGCTGAAAGAAGCGATATGCATTTAAGCTTAATCAACATGCAAGCCAAACGAGAAGCAAAAACAGAGGATTCAATGCCTTTCTATCAGACTCCACATTTAAAACCTTTGCTACCGAGAACCTAGCAAAACAATAGTCCTGGGAGGTTGTTGATAAACCAAGAAGATCGCAACGTGTTCCTGTCAAGAATCCAAGGTTCGTAGTATGAGGTCCCCTCGAAGGTTCATAGTATGAGGTTCCGTTATGAGGGAGATGTGAAAGAGTGGATTGGAGCTGTTGATGATTTGCTGGCATAGTTACATTGCTCCAATGTTTGTTATCTATTATTTTGTTATTTGAATAATTGATAGCTATTAATTGGCAATTAGTTGTGGAGTCCTTACTTTAAGCAGTAGAAGTTGTAAGTTTAGGAAAAGTTGTTTTCCTTTATGTGTTTAAACTCTTTTAGTTTGCAATAATAAAGCAAGTTTATTCAAAATCAAGTTGATGCGGTTCATTCTCACCCCCTACTTAGAAATTGTAATTGTTTTGACTAGGACCTATCTTTGGTATCAAAGCTTCATCACGATGGCATCCAACAAAGAAAGGATTGAGGTTTTGGAGGCTGGACTCGGTGGAGTTCGAGACGGGATGCAACAGATGGAACGTGGTGTGATTGATAAGTTGCACCGGTCGAAGGAGACAATAAATTGACTTTCGGAAGCTATGCTCTCCAACAGAGAATCCTCTAGCCACCACAACACCGAAAGAGATGGCTTTTCTCGTACCAACATAGATGATAACGATGGAGGCCTAGTAGTTTTTTTCCTCCCAAATGGCAAAACTTGAGTTCCTCGGTACTCCCGCAATGACCCTACTGTGTGGTTCAACTGAGTTGATCAATTCTTCAAGTATTAAGGCACTCCGAAAGCACAAAAAGTATCCTTGGCATCATTCCATCTCGAATGTGAAGCCAACCAACGGTGGCAATGGCTACACTAAGCATATAAAGAGAATGAGCGATTGGTGACATGGGCAATTTTTGAGGAAGAGCTGTAGGCTCACCGAATAAGAAGACTTTGACGAGGCACTATCACGGGTTAAGCAGGTGAGTTCCTTGTGAGACTACCAGGGGTACGAGAGGTTGGGCAACTTGTCAGTGTTATGCCCTAGGTTCAGTGACGGACGCAGATATTTTATATTAGTGGGTCACACTCAAACATGTCAAAAGCTGACAAAAAATTTAACTATTCGATATCTAAATCAACAGGTAACACCGACAAGGTGACAAGATATAATTTACATCCAAACCAACAGGCAACGCCGGCAAGGCGACAAGATATCTGTTGGGGAAGAAGTATTTCCCTGATCATTGTTTTGATAAGGCATTTCTGGAGCCGGCCAGTCGAATAGTAATGAGAATGTGAAGAAAGAGAAGAGAAAGTGGAGAATAAAGAAATGAAAATTGAGGGTGATAGAGGGCTGAAGTCTTTCGAGGGAAGTGAGAGTGAGAGAGAAGGGAAGAATTTGAAAATGGGTGATGTTACAGAGAAGAAAGTGGGGAATTTCTTCGAGTCTTTGAAGAAAGTGGAGAATTTCTTCAAGTCTTTGAAGAAAGTCCCCAGTAAGAATAATAGTGATACCACTGTTACAGAGCCCTTTTTCTCAACGAGGAATATTGGGCTTCTGCCTAAATGGGATGGTCCCAATGGGACCGTGGTTTTGGTGAACAAACCAAAAGGTTTTCCATTTTACAGATATTTGGAGTGCCTTGAGAATTTTGATACTTAGTTCATACTCATATGCTTTTTAGTTTTCCGGGTTTAAATGGAAAATAATAATAATAATTGGTTGGTCCCAGGACCCACCAGGTCCAATCAACTTAGGAGATAAACACTTTTAATATATAATTGATGCAATTTTATGGCAAATTTATTATTTAATTAATATTCAATTAAATAAAATAATAGAATTCATAGATTCAGATCCTAGTAATTTGTTAATCACAAAGACTTGTGATTGTGATATACATATTACGTATGACTGAATCTTAAATCATCTATGGTCGTAAATAATATAACGAGATACAGATATCGTTATTATGGATAAATCATCACATGTGACATTTCTTGCTTGTGAAGTAAGTAGTTGATCTCACAATCTAAAGTGTGGTGATACTTAAATGAACACGTGGATATTTTGTTATAGAACAAAACATTGGTGATCCACTGAAGAGATTCCACATGGATAACTATCTAAGTTTCAGTGGTTAATCTCCAACGTTCAGTAGTAGAATTGGTCCTTTAACTTGAGATTATCATAGTACCTTATATGATGATAGTCATACTTTGATAATGTTGGATGTTACTCTGTCAAGGGCTGCTAATGCGTCATCATTTGGGCAGGTCAAGAATCATATGAAAGTTGTGTATGATCAATAGAAGACTCGTAATTCTTATATAGTAAGAGATTATGATCTACATTTCATTCAGTTAAGTTGAAAACGAAATCTTTGGCCAATGTGTACTCATAAGTCGAAAATAAGTCTTCAACTTATATTGATGTAATTGTTGACCTGTGGTTGATTATGACCTTATTGTTTTGATTATAACAAACAAATCATTTTTGTTTACTAACAAATTGAATTGAGTAATTAAGTTTTCAAAGCCATCGAAAGTATTTTTCATACTCAAAGTGAAGGTTAAACGAGCATTCAAGGCAAATCATTCAAAACAATAGCGAATGACATATGATGATCAAATTGGAACTTGACAGAATCGCAAATCAATATACAAGTCAAAATGAGGCTCGAAAAGAACAAGAACATTGAAGATAGAGTTATTTATCGAACGTCATTATATATGTAAATGTATAACTTATCAATATTTAGCAAGTGCATAAAGATCAACTTATATTTTTCATATCTCATTACTTGCATGAAATTGATTTTGTAAAAATCAACATTTTAATGAAAAAGGAAAAATGAATTTCAACACATTTTGGTCGACCGAAATGTGTACCGGTCGACTGAAACTCTTCCTTTGATCACCCGAAAATTCAAATGTTTAAAATCTTGTAACGGCTACAAGTTTCGGTCGACCGAAAGAGCTCAACTGAAATTCCCTGAACTTCACTCTTTCATCTATAAATAGGGCACTCTTTTGACATTCAATTCCATCAACCTACAAGAGATTTTAAGAGAGCTTATTTAATGAAAGACATTGTATTTATTTGTTTTCTCTTCTATTTCATCTATTACAAAAAAATTCTTGATTGATCCAAAACTTGTTTTCATCTATTTTATCAAGAAATTTCTCTAGCAAGAAAACTTTAATCTCATCTATTTTCTATTCTTGAAAAAGGTTTTCTTTGCCAACACTTATATTGAAGTGAAAATCTCTCTAAATACTTAACTTATATTATTTTGTTAAGAGAGATTGATTGGTTGAAAACCTTGATACAAAAGTACAAACATTTCATTATCCATCATCTATCAAAGTTTACTTCATAAACACTTGAGTTTTACTATTTGCTATCTATTGAAGTGTTATCATAACTCTCTAAATACTTAACTTGATTATATCAATTGTTAAGAGAGTTCTCTATTGTAAAATTATCATTTACTTTGTGACGATTTCGAGAGCCTTGTGAAAACTCGATTGTTGTTAAGGATTAGGTACTCCTTGTTGTAAGTTACCTAAGGTTAAGTGCACCTTGTTGTAAGTCACTTAAGGGTAGGTGCTCCTTGTTGTAAGTCACCTAAGGATTTGGTACTCCTTGTTGCAAGTTGTAGCGACCCAAATTTTCAAAATACAAATTTCATAACTTAAATTATATCGCTACGACAATCCCGTCAAAGTTAGAATTTATTTTACGTTCGTCGAATTGTCTAGCAAAAACAATTAATTTAAGGATTTCGAAAACGATTTTAATCTTAAAATTTTAATATTTACTTATCGAATTCAATTTCGAACAATTTTAAAAGTATTAAATTCTTATCGATTTAAATCCAATTTTAATATTCGATATTCTATTTAATGTCCAATTGTTATTAATCCAAATTTTATCTTTTAATTCAATTTTATTAAATCCTATTAGCCAAAGAATTGTGTTCCAACACAAACTCTAAACCCAATTTATTGTCTCGATTTTCGTGCCCTAAACCTACTGTCGATACTATTCATCACCATCACCATCTTCACCAAGCCTCTCAACTCTCACCAACATCTCTTCGGCACCACAACAGGTAAACATCCACATTCAATCTTCTTTCAATTTCGATCAACAACCAACCGAGAGTGTCACGCAAATTTCACACAATCATCACCATCAATCCCAACTCAAGAACTGAATTCGAATCCACCAATTTCACGCACCCACAGTCGAGCCACCATCTCGCAACCACCATCACCCAACCCGATTGCAAGCCACCGCCAACCCACAATCGAACCACCAACAAACCACCACCATACGGCCACCAACCACCGCCTGCAACTACACAAATCGGCAGCCCCGTTCTTGCCCAAATCGACCCCTCCATCTCAACCAAAATCAACCCAAAATTCAACCATCAAAGTCAAGAATAATAAAGCCCAAACACTTACCTCCACTTAGTCGACCACTTTGGCCGGAGTACCCGTCGAAAAACCAAGAAAATCCGAACTGTGGGCTCGGTCTTGACCTCGGTTCGAACCCAAAAAAAAAATCCCCCTCAATCGACTCTCCCGCCGGCGCCACTGATTTTGGCCCCCATCACCGCCGTCGCCGTCGCCGGTCCCCACTTCGCCTCACGCACGTCGCCGGCTTTCTCCTCTACCGGTCCCTGCCCAAATGTCGCGAGTGAGAGAGAGATAGAGATAGGGCCGTTTTGTAAATAATTAAATTTTGAGAAATTACCCTTAAGCCCTAACCTTTAAGAGTCATTCATTTTAGCCCCAAAGTTTTAAATGGCTTTTGATTCAATTCCAAAGTTTCACAAAATGTTTAATTTAGCCCCAAAGTTTCCATAAGTATTTTAAAAGGTTATTATTTTCAATTTCAAAGTTTTATAAATTGTTTAATTCAGCCCCTATATTTTAATAACTTTTAAATCAGCCCATTGAATTTCAAAAAGTTTATTTTCAGCTTTCAAACATTTAAATTTAAGTTTTAATACTCTTTCAATTTAGTCCCTAAAGTTTTAAAGTTTTAATTAAACTTAGTATCTTAAATTAAATTAATTTTGTTCTTGCTAGACGAGTTCGCGAGCAAAGTGTGAAGCACGGTAACATTACAATTGTTCAATTTTCAAGAAAACTTTCAAGACTTCGAGGTGGGGTTTACTTTTAAGCAATTGTGGTTATTCGTCCATGTTAATTCTCGATGTGTGATTTTGATTGTGATATGATGTTTATACATATGAAAATGTTGCCAGGGACCGTAAATAGGTCCGGGATCGAAATCGGGTCCTTGGGAATGCCCACAGTGCTAAAATTTGCTAAGCTTATGCCATGTTGGCAGGGACCGTAAATAGGTCCGGGATCGAAATTGGGTCCTTGGGAATGCCCACAGTACATAATTCTATAGTATATTGTATTGATATTATTTTCACCACTTGATTGCATATTTTGACTTAATTTGGACTGATTGCTGTATCTCCACTGAGTATAATTCGTTATGCTCACCCCACTATTTTTCCAACCTTTCAGGTTAAGGAGCTTGGCAGGGCAAGGCAACGAGCGGGGCAATTTTAATTTAATAATAGACCTTTTAAATTTCAAATTTTGAAACTAGAATTTTAAATAGTTGGTTTCCATTTGACATTTTAATACCGAATTTTGGTATCTTTGCAAATGTTGGTTTTGCTTATTACATTTGGTATTAACTCTTGAATATGAGAAAAATGATTTTAGAAATGATGTTTCCGCGTTTTGTGTTAAATTTTTATGAATTTTTAAAGTATGTGTTTGCCTTCGTATTGTGGCGACTTTTGAAAATATTTATTTACAGGCTATTTTGATTTAAGTAGCGCCTCGAGTTAATAGTGAAATTGGGGCGTTACAGTGTGGTATCAGAGCACATGTTTACCTTTCTGTAGACTTGTGAAAATTTTTCAAAAAATAAAATAAAATGTATTTAGTATTTAATTTAAATGTCACCCGCTCTTGCCGCGCCACGCCTACTCCGAAAAGGTAAAAATGTTTAGAAAATTTTATTTGATGAAGTCTGAAAATTTCAATTGCTGGATACCATGAATTTATTATATAACTGCATCTGAAATTGATTGTTACAACAGAAAGTTACATGAGAATGAAATTTTGCTATAGTTGATGCAGTTTGAAATGTTTGAAAGTTTGTATCCAGTACATGTTATAAAAATTTTCCATGAGCTATTATGTTTGGGAATTGAACTTGTGATGTGAAGTATTTAAAAAATATTTGGAAATTATAAATTTAGTCCTCGGAATTAGGCTAAAACATGAAGTAACCCATTTCAATAGAATTTACCTTCATATGTCAAAAAGGACTGTATGAGATAGAGATGTGGGAAGAACTGTTTGTGGAAATTTCAGTAGGAGAACATATTTCGGGTTATAGATATTGGTTGCAATTTTATTATTTGTTTTCCTTTTGGAAAATTTGAGATAATAATAAAATTTGCTTTTAGCTCTATTGTGATATTCCTTTTAGATTCTATTATTCCTAAATGGCCATTGTGAATTTGACAACCTAGTAGATGCTGAAACAAATGTTGTTGTGATTTAGGAAAATGTCTCGTAGAACAAATCGAGTTCCCGCGAATCGGACTGCTGCAAGACAAGCTACCCCAGGCCAGACTGCTACTGGCGATGCGGGAAATGATTCGATAAGGGATCTCGTGAATGCACTTCAGGGGCTCATTCAGCAACAAGCCCCGACAGCTCGACGAAATGCCCCTAATCCACAAGCTAATGCAGACAATACAAGTATGGTTGTTGAACAATTTCGTAGATATAAACCACCAACATTTAATGGTCGAACAGGACCCCTAGCTGCAGAGGAATGGCTAAGGGCATTAGAGAGGATCTTTAAACATATAGCCTGTTCGGACGCTCAGAAAGTGTCATGTGCTGTATTCCAACTTGAAGAGGACGCAGATCATTGGTGGGAATCATATCAGCGCACCAGAACTGAGGCACAACAACTTGAATTGACATGGAATGGATTCAAGGAATTGATAATACAGAGGTATTTTCCCCAGTCTTTTCGGGATCAGAAAGAAACAGAGTTCCTTGAACTTCGACAAGGAAGTATGTCCGTGGTGGAATATGAAACGAAATTCAACTAGTTGTCCAGGTATGCTACCCATCTGGTTGACACTGATATCAAGAAGGCTAGAAGATTTGAAAGGGGCTTACGCCCAGAAATTGGAGGAATCATGGCAGGATTAGGACTCACTACTTATGCCGAAGCAATTGAGCGAGCACAAGCTATATCTTCTCGCTTAAACTTGGAAAAGACTACTCAGAAACCCGCAGAAGTACCAGTGAAAAGGAAATGGGACAATCAGAATATGAGCAAAGGTAGATATCAGAACAAGAAGGGAAAATCATGGGAAAAAATGGAGGAAAAGGCCAGCACTGAGAAACCTGTATGCCCGAAGTGTGATAAGCGTCACCATGGAGAGTGCTTACTCGGGAAGGGAATGTGTTTCAGATGTAAGAAACCCGGTCACTTTGCTGGTGAATGTCCTGAATTCAAAGGTAAGGAAGATGCCAGGAAAGGAAAGGCTCGAGTTTTTGCTTTAACTCAGAAGGAGGCAGAGAAAGATCCCGACGTGATGACAGGTATTCTATCAGTATTCAATATACCTGCTATTGTTTTGATTGATTCCGGTGCTACGAATTCTTTCATCTCTGCTAGTTTTCATGCTAAGATTGGGAATGTATGTGAAAATGTGAATGATGCCTTAGAAGTTAGTATCCCTTCAGGTGAAACTATTATCACTAATTTGATGTCGAAAGCTGTTAAGTTTGAAATAGATGGGAAGAACTTAGAGGCTGACTTGTACTTAATAGACATGAGGGATTTTGATATTATTTTAGGCATGGACTGGCTTAGTTACAATCACGCTACGATTAAGTGTCATGAGAGGGAAGTGCTCTTTCAGAAACCAGGAGAATGTGAATTTACCTTCTTCGGGACAAAAGTCAAAACCATGCCCCGTGTCATATCAGTGTTGAAAGCACAGAAGATGTTGAGAAAGAGTACAAATCAAGGATATCTAGTTAGCATCACTAGTGTTCATACAACTGAGGTAACTGTTACAGATGTACCAGTTGTGCGTGATTTTGTGGATGTATTTCCAGAAGACCTAGTTGGTATTCCACCAGATAGACAAGTGGAATTCATGATTGATTTAGTACCTGGAGCTGCACCCATATCTAAAGCACCTTACAGGATGGCACCGAAGGAACTTCAGGAATTGAAGGTACAACTACAAGAACTGTTGGATAAAGGATTTATTCGACCGAGTGTATCGCCTTGGGGAGCACCGGTTCTGTTTGTGAAAAAGAAAGATGGATCAATGAGGATGTGCATTGACTACAGGGAGTTGAATCGCCTCACAGTCAAGAATAAGTATCCTTTACCACGAATAGAAGATTTGTTCGATCAGTTAAAGGGTGCCGTTGTATTCTCCAAGATTGACTTGAGATCAGGTTATCATCAGTTGAAGGTTAAGGACAGTGATATACCAAAGACTGCATTTAGGACTCGATACGGACATTATGAATTCACTGTGATGCCGTTCGGGTTAACTAATGCACCAGCTGTCTTCATGGACTTAATGAACCGAGTATTTCATCAATACTTGGATCGATTTGTAATTGTCTTTATAGATGACATTCTGATTTATTCAAAGGACAAAGAACAACATGAGGAGCATCTCAACATTGTATTACAGACACTTCGACAGGAAAGATTGTATGCAAAATTCAAGAAGTGTGAATTTTGGTTTGACCGAATTGGTTTTCTTGGACATGTGGTTACCGCAGATGGTATTGAAGTTGATCCAGCCAAGGTTGATGCTGTCACTAATTGGAAGGCACCAACCAATATAAATGAAGTTCGTAGTTTCTTGGGATTGGCTGGCTATTATCGAAGGTTTATCGAAGGATTTTCAAAAATTGCTGGACCAATGACCCAGTTGACCAAGAAGGGAGTGAAGTTTCAGTGGACAGAAAAGTGCGAGAATAGTTTTCAAGAATTGAAACAGAAATTAGTATCTGCACCAGTTTTGGCTATTCCAGAAGGGTCAGAAGGTTTTGTAATCTACAATGATGCATCGAAACAAGGTTTGGGATGCGTTCTGATGCAGCATGGAAAAGTGATTGCATATGCATCTAGGCAGTTGAAGCCACATGAGCAGAACTACCCTACACATGACTTGGAATTAGCTGCTGTAGTTCATGCTTTAAAAATATGGCGACACTATCTATATGGTAGTAAGTGCGAGATATACACAGACCATAAGAGTTTAAAGTATTTCTTCACTCAGAAGGAATTAAATATGAGACAGAGAAGGTGGCTGGAGTTAGTTAAAGATTATGACTGTACTATCCACTACCACCCCGGCAAGGCCAATGTTGTTGCTGATGCACTTAGCCGGAAGGGTAAAGGGCAGTTAGCTGCCTTAACTAGTCAAGAACAATTGATCAAGGATTTTGCCAACATGAGACTCGAAGTTGTGGCTCCTCCACATCACACAACTGCAATTATAGCTACTATGATTGTTCGACCGACACTCAGAGACAGAATTAAAGAAGCTCAAGGTAAGGATAAATTTTTGTGCAAGATTAAGGACCGAGTACTCGCTGGCAGTATTAAAGGTTTTGAAATTTCAACTGATGACACTCTTATGTTCAAGGGAAGATTGTGCGTACCGAAGGATGAAACTTTGAGGAAGGAGATTTTAGAAGAAGCACACTATTCACCTTATACTGCACACCTAGGAGGTACGAAGATGTACCAGGATTTGCGAATAATTTATTGATGGAGAAACATGAAGAGGTCAATTGGCTTGTTTGTTGAGAAGTGCATGACTTGCCAACAAGTTAAAGCTGAACATCAACGTCCGTCTGGAATGTTGAACCCACTTGAAATCCCAGAATGGAAGTGGGAACATATAACAATGGATTTTGTCGTGGGACTTCCTAAATCAGTTAAAGGTCATCAAGCTATATGGGTTATAGTTGATCGTTTGACAAAATCTGCTCACTTTCTACCAGTGAAAATGACTTTCAGTTTTGACCGGTATGCTCAGTTGTACATCAGAGAAATTGTAAGATTGCATGGTGTACCAGTTTCTATAGTGTCAGACAGGGATTCCAGATTTACATCCAAATTCTGGGAAAGCTTGCAAACAGCTATGGGAATTAAATTGAAATTTAGTACAGCATATCACCCACAGACAGATGGACAATCAGAGAGAACTATACAAACTTTAGAGGATATGTTGAGAGCTTGCGCTTTAGACCTTGGTGGTAACTGGGAAACGCATTTACCTTTGGTTGAGTTTGCATATAACAATAGTTTCCAGTCTACCATTGGCATGGCACCGTATGAAGCTCTTTATGGCAGAAAATGCAGATCACCAATCCATTGGGATGAAGTTGGTGAAAGGAAAGTTTTGGGTCCAGAAATAGTGGAACAGACTGTAAAGGCTGTGGAGAAGATCAGAGAAAGGATTAAAATAGCACAAGACAGACAGAAGTCTTATGCTGACAAGCGACGAAAGGAACTACAGTTTGAAATTGGTGAAAAGGTATTTCTTAAAGTGGCTCCTATGAGAGGAGTGGTAAGATTTGGACAGAAAGGGAAACTTAGACCAAGGTTTATTGGACCTTTTGAAATCTTGGAAAGAGTTGAAAATGTTGCCTATAGGTTGGCTTTACCGCCAGAGTTAACAACAGTACATAATGTTTTTCACATCTCAATATTAAGGAAATATGTCCATGATCCGGACCACATTGTTAATTATGCATCCTTAGATGTTAATAAGGATATGACATATGAGGAAACTCCTGCAGTTATACTTGAGAGGAAGGTTCATACCTTAAGGAACAAAGATATTCCCTTAGTTAAAGTCCAATGGAATAGACATGGTAGAGAAGAGGCAACTTGGGAAAGAGAAGATGAGATTTTAGCCAAATATCCAGACATTCTCAATTCAAGTAAGTTTAATTTCGAGGACGAAATTTATTTAAGTGGGGAAGGTTGTAGCGACCCAAATTTTCAAAATACAAATTTCATAACTTAAATTATATCGCTACGACAATCCCGTCAAAGTTAGAATTTATTTTACGTTCGTCGAATTGTCTAGCAAAAACAATTAATTTAAGGATTTCGAAAACGATTTTAATCTTAAAATTTTAATATTTACTTATCGAATTCAATTTCGAACAATTTTAAAAGTATTAAATTCTTATCGATTTAAATCCAATTTTAATATTCGATATTCTATTTAATGTCCAATTGTTATTAATCCAAATTTTATCTTTTAATTCAATTTTATTAAATCCTATTAGCCAAAGAATTGTGTTCCAACACAAACTCTAAACCCAATTTATTGTCTCGATTTTCGTGCCCTAAACCTACTGTCGATACTATTCATCACCATCACCATCTTCACCAAGCCTCTCAACTCTCACCAACATCTCTTCGGCACCACAACAGGTAAACATCCACATTCAATCTTCTTTCAATTTCGATCAACAACCAACCGAGAGTGTCACGCAAATTTCACACAATCATCACCATCAATCCCAACTCAAGAACTGAATTCGAATCCACCAATTTCACGCACCCACAGTCGAGCCACCATCTCGCAACCACCATCACCCAACCCGATTACAAGCACCGCCAACCCACAATCGAACCACCAACAAACCACCACCATACGGCCACCAACCACCGCCTGCAACTACACAAATCGGCAGCCCCGTTCTTGCCCAAATCGACCCCTCCATCTCAACCAAAATCAACCCAAAATTCAACCATCAAAGTCAAGAATAATAAAGCCCAAACACTTACCTCCACTTAGTCGACCACTTTGGCCGGAGTACCCGTCGAAAAAACCAAGAAAATCCGAACTGTGGGCTCGGTCTTGACCTCGGTTCGAACCCAAAAAAAAAATCCCCCTCAATCGACTCTCCCGCCGGCGCCACTGATTTTGGCCCCCATCACCGCCGTCGCCGTCGCCGGTCCCCACTTCGCCTCACGCACGTCGCCGGCTTTCTCCTCTACCGGTCCCTGCCCAAATGTCGCGAGTGAGAGAGAGATAGAGATAGGGCCGTTTTGTAAATAATTAAATTTTGAGAAATTACCCTTAAGCCCTAACCTTTAAGAGTCATTCATTTTAGCCCCAAAGTTTTAAATGGCTTTTGATTCAATTCCAAAGTTTCACAAAATGTTTAATTTAGCCCCAAAGTTTCCATAAGTATTTTAAAAGGTTATTATTTTCAATTTCAAAGTTTTATAAATTGTTTAATTCAGCCCCTATATTTTAATAACTTTTAAATCAGCCCATTGAATTTCAAAAAGTTTATTTTTCAGCTTTCAAACATTTAAATTTAAGTTTTAATACTCTTTCAATTTAGTCCCTAAAGTTTTAAAGTTTTAATTAAACTTAGTATCTTAAATTAAATTAATTTTGTTCTTGCTAGACGAGTTCGCGGGCAAAGTGTGAAGCACGGTAACATTACAATTGTTCAATTTTCAAGAAAACTTTCAAGACTTCGAGGTGGGGTTTACTTTTAAGCAATTGTGGTTATTCGTCCATGTTAATTCTCGATGTGTGATTTTGATTGTGATATGATGTTTATACATATGAAAATGTTGCCAGGGACCGTAAATAGGTCCGGGATCGAAATCGGGTCCTTGGGAATGCCCACAGTGCTAAAATTTGCTAAGCTTATGCCATGTTGGCAGGGACCGTAAATAGGTCCGGGATCGAAATTGGGTCCTTGGGAATGCCCACAGTACATAATTCTATAGTATATTGTATTGATATTATTTTCACCACTTGATTGCATATTTTGACTTAATTTGGACTGATTGATGTATCTCCACTGAGTATAATTCGTTATGCTCACCCCACTATTTTTCCAACTTTTCAGGTTAAGGAGCTTGGCAGGGCAAGGCAACGAGCGGGGAAATTTTAATTTAATAATAGACCTTTTAAATTTCAAATTTTGAAACTAGAATTTTAAATAGTTGGTTTCCATTTGACATTTTAATACCGAATTTTGGTATCTTTGCAAATGTTGGTTTTGCTTATTACATTTGGTATTAACTCTTGAATATGAGAAAAATGATTTTAGAAATGATGTTTCCGCGTTTTGTGTTAAATTTTTATGGATTTTTAAAGTATGTGTTTGCCTTCGTATTGTGGCGACTTTTGAAAATATTTATTTACAGGCTATTTTGATTTAAGTAGCGCCTCGAGTTAATAGTGAAATTGGGGCGTTACATAAGTAACCACTTTAGTGAATTTAGCCTTGCTCGTGACAGAGAGCTTGGTAACGGGGACATAGATCATATTGTGTTCGAACCCTTTTAAATTGGTGGTTATCTTTACATTATTGCACTTTACCTTACATTGTCATTTATTTTGTGCAATATGTATACTTGAACTAAGTTAACAAATTACATATTTACTTGTTGTATTACACTTAGTATTTGTTAATTGTGTTTTGAGTAGTTTTGAGACTAAGTGTCGAAAAAGTTTCAAAAACCAATTCACCTCTCTCTTGGTTAGTTAATCTTGGGTTGTCAATTGATATCAGAGCAAGGTGCTCCTTTTAAAAAGATTTTACAATCTTGAGTAATGGCTAACCACATTTCTCAAAGTCTTGAGGAGTTTTCCACAAATCGTCCTCCTCTCTTTGATGGTACGAATTATAATTATTCGAAAACTAGAATGACTATTTATATCCAATCATTTGATTATAATGTTTGGGAGGTGATTGAGTCCGGTCCTCATAAGCTTACTAAAACTATTAAACTTGATGGAAAACCGGATGAAACCATTTCAAAACCTAAAGAAGAATTTGATGAAGATGATAAAAGAAAATTGTCTTTAAATGCTAAAGCAAAAAATCTTCTTGATTGTGCATTAGATATAAATGAATTTAATCGTATTAGTGTATGTGATTCCGCATATGAAATATGGCATGCATTAGAAGTCACTCACATGGGTACTAACAAAGTAAAAGAAGCTAAGATAAATCTTTTGTTCAAAAACTTTGAAAACTTCTTTATGAAACAAAATGAATCTATTGCTAGCGTGATTATTCGTTTCACCGACATTGTTAATGGCCTTAAAGACTTTGATCGCAAATTTACTAATGGTGAGCTTGTAAGCAAAGTGCTTAGGTCTCTCTCCGAAAATTGGGACTCCTTGAGGATGTTGATAGAAAACACTAACGATGTCAATACATATCCTTTGAAAGAGCTTTATGGAACATTGATGACCTATGAGCTAAATCATGTCGAAACAAAGGAGAAATCTAGAAAAGCAAAAGAGGAAGAAAAGAAGGATCCTCCTAGAAGGCAAATTGCTTTAAAGTCATCAAATGATGAAGAAACCTCAAACTCAAACAAGAGTGATGAGGAACTTGATGATCTCGTTCTCCTTGTCAGAAAGTGGAGAGGCTTTCGCAACAACCGTCGATTTCAAAAGAAAGAAGACAAAGATGAGGACAAGAACAAGAAGATTGTTTGCTTTGATTGTGACAAACCCGGTCACAAAAGAACCAAGTATCCTAACAAGAGGAAATTCTTCAAGAAGAAAGCTCTACAAGCCACTTGGGATGAAAGTGATGATGAGCAAGAAGAAGATGAAAGTCAAGATGAAGTTGCAAACATGTGCTTCATGGACATTAAGGATGAGGTAAACACAAATGACATTCCTTCTTCTGATGAACTATCTACTTCATATGATGAGATTATTGAAACTTTTGAAAAACTTGCTCTCAAACATTCAACTCTTAAAAAGCAACACATTTTATTTAAAAAAAAATGAGACCAAAAAGACTCTAGAAACTCAAAAGAAAAAGAAAAAGATGATCATAGGTCTCTAATAAAAGAAAATGCTTCTCTAAAAGAAAAGATCCTAGACTTGACCAAAATTGTGCACAACTTCACTCAAGGAGAGAAAAATTTTGAGTTAATGCTTGGGAAACAAAAATGTATTCTTGATAAAGGTGGAATTGGATACAAACCTTTTCTAAAACAAAAATCTCTTGAAAGCATATTTGTTAAAGCTTCTAATACCACATGTAGCTTTTGTAATAAATTTGGACATGTAGCTTTTGATTGCTTAATCAAAAAAAGGTTACTCTTTCAAAGAAATAAGTGGGTTCAAGAGTCCACTAGCACTAACTATCAAGGACCCAAAGTTAAATGGGTACCAAGATCAAAAAATTTGAATCAATTCTTGTAGGTATCTTCAAAGATTAAGAGCAATTGGTTCTTGGATAGGAGTTGCTCAAAGCACATGACCAGACACAAAACATTATTGTCAAACTTCAAAAAGAAAGATGGGGGTCATGTCACATTTGGAGATAATGTCAAAGGAAATATCATGGGTATTGAAAATATTGGTAATCATTCATCTCCCTCTATTGAAAATGTTTTATTAGTAGATAATCTAAAACATAATTTGCTAAGTATTAGTCAATTATGTGATAAAGGTTATCATATCAAATTTGATTATTCAAAATGCCTTATTAGGGATGCTACATCGAAAGAGGTATTGTTCATAGGAAGCCGATGTAAAGATGTTTATGTCATTAACATTGAATTTGAAAAGGAATTAAAATGTTTGTCGAGCTTTAAAGATGACACTTGGTTATGGCATAGAAGACTAGGCCATGTTAGTATGGACCTAATTTCGAAAATCTCAAAAAATTGCTTTGTTAAAGGTCTACCAAATTTAAAATTTGAAAAGGACAAAATTTGTGATGCTTGTCAATTTGGAAAACAAACGAAAAGTTCTTTCAAAACTAAGCAATTCTCTTCAACCACAAAATCTTTACAACTTCTCCACATGGATCTCTTTAGACCTTCTAAAATCGCAAGTTTAAGTGGTAAGCACCATGCCTTTGTCATTGTTGATGATTTTGCAAAATTTACTTGGATTTTGTTTTTAAACTTGAAAAATGAAGCTTTAAAGATATTCAAACATTTTTGCAAAAAGGTTCAAAATGAAAAAGGATACTCTATTACAACCATTAGAAGTGATCATGGTGGAGAATTTGATAATATTCCTTTTGATGAATTTTGTAAAGAAAATGGATATGAACATACTTTTTCGGCTCCTAGAACTTCTCAACAAAATGGTGTAGTAGAAAGAAAGAATCAAACATTGCAAAAATGGCTAGGACCATGCTAAATGAAAATAATTTACCCAAATATTTTTGGGCCGAAGCCGTTAACACCGCTTGCTATATCATGAATAGAGTTTTGATAAGTCGAAAGAACACCAAAACTCCATATGAGCTTTGAAAAAATAGAATTCCCAATATTAATTACTTTAGAGTTTTTGGATGCAAATGTTTCATACTAAATACCAAAGAAAATTTGGGAAAATTTGATTCAAAATCCGATATTAGAATCTTCCTTGGATACTCACCTGCTAGCAAAGCTTATAGAGTTTTCAACAAAAGAACTCTAGTAGTGGAAGAATCCATGCATGTTACGTTTGATAAAACTAATTCTCTTGATCAAGAGGAAGGTATTGATATAGGTTTGGAAACTCCTCTGGAGCAAATGAACATTCAAGATCAAAACAATGGAGATTCTAAAGATGTTGAAAATAAAGATTTGGAAGAACCAGTCTCTCAACAAGGAGAAGAAAAGTCTCCCAAAAATCATAGTGATCCAACACCTCCAATTGAATGGAAATTTGTGCCCTCTCATCCAAAGGAACTCATAATTGGTGATCTTTCCAAAGGTATAAGTACTAGAAACTCTTCCAAAAGTTTTCTAAACAATTGTGCTTTCATTTCTCAAATTGAACTAAAAAATTTCAAAGAAGCCGAATTTGATGAGTTTTGGATTCTAGCAATGCAAGAAGAACTAAATCAATTTGAAAGAAATCATGTTTGGGATTTAGTTGATAGACCAAATGATCAAACTGTTATTGGAATAAAATGGGTTTTTTGAAATAAACGAGATGAAAATGGTATAATTGTGCGTAACAATGCTAGATTAGTGGCCCAAGGTTACAATCAAGAAGAAGGTATTGATTTCGAAAAAACGTTTGCACCGATTGCTAGACTAGAATCTATTCGCGTGCTTCTCGCTTTCGCTTGCCATAGAGATTTTATTCTTTATCAAATGGACGTCAAAAGTGCATTTCTAAATGGTTTTATTCAAGAAGAAGTCTATGTCGAACAACCTCCCAGTTTTAAAAATCACAAATTTTCGGAAAAAGGTGTTTAAACTTAGAAAAACACTATATGGTTTGAAACAAGCTCCTAGAGCTTGGTATGAAAGATTGAGCAAATTTCTCATCTCAAATGGTTTTCAAATGGGAAATGCGGACACTACACTTTTTATCAAAATAAAAAACAATGACATGATTGTTGTACAAATTTACGTTGATGATATTATTTTTGGTGCAACTAATATTTGTCTTTGTGAAGAATTTTCAAAGTGTATGAGTAAAGAATTCGAAATGAGCATGATGGGAGAACTAAAGTTCTTCCTAGGACTTCAAATCAAACAAACTAATGAAGGCATCTTCGTTAGTCAAACAAAGTACATCATAGACATGCTCAAGAAATTTGACTTTGAAGACTTAAAGCCAATGAATACTCCAATGAGTTCATCAATTAAATTGGACAAAGATGAGCATGGGACTTCAATTGACGTAACAAAATATCGAGGTATGATCGGATCTCTTCTTTATTTAACCGCTAGTAGACCCGATATCATGTTTAGTGTTTGTTTATGTGCTAGATTTCAATCAAATCCTAAAGAATCACATTTAAGTGCCGTAAAACGAATTTTTAGATATCTATGTGGTACTAAAACTTTGGGACTTTGGTATCCAAAGGGCACTTATATTGACCTCATTAGCTATTCGGATGCCGATTAGGCGGGTTGCACTATTGGTCGAAAAAGTACAAGCGGAACTTATCACTTTTTAGGCTTTGCCCTTGTGTCATGGTTTAGTAAGAAACAAAATTCCGTTGCATTATCAACCGCCGAAGCCGAATATATCTCTGCCGCTAGTTGTTGTGCTCAAGTTTTTTGGATGAAACAAACCATTGGTGATTATCATCTATCTTTTGAAAAAATTCTTATTATGTGTGATAACAATAGTGCTATAAATTTGTCAAAAAATCCCATCTCGCACTTGCACACTAAACATATTGAAATTCGACATCATTTTCTTAGAGATCATGTGCAAAAAGGAGATATTCATTTGGATTTTGTTAGTACCGATAATCAATTGGCCGACATTCTTATTAAACCTCTAGCTCTCGATAGATTTTCCTATATTAGACGAGGCTTAGGTATCATTGAAGCATCTGAAATTTGTGATTAAAATTTATGTTTATGCATGCTTAAATGAAAATTGGATTTTGAGAGTTTCGGTCGACCGAAATAGTACGGTCCACCGAACAATACATTTTCGGTCGTACGACCGATCAACCGAATGCATCATTCGGTCGACCAATTGATCAACCGAATTCCACCATTCGGTCGACCAATAGTCAACCGAAACCTCCTGCAGTTACTTGGTGTAAAACTCTGCAGAGTTTCAGTCGATCGGTTAATATTTCGGTTGATCGAAGTTGCGCGAATCAGCTATTTTAAAACCCATATTTCATCCCCAAATCATCACTTTTTAAACCCTAACAGCAACTCTCCTCTTCTTCTCTCTTCTAATCGCCCAAATCTCCCAATTTTTCTTCAAATCACTTCAAAATTTCAACAAGTCTCCCACATTCATCACTCATTCACATCAAAATCTAAAGTTTTATCTCCATTTTTATCAAGAAAATCAAAAATCTAGAATTTTTCTCCAAAAACTCGAAAATCTTGATTTTTTTTTTTTTTAAATTTCCTTGCAAATTCTCTCAAATCATTTACCCACTTCAGATATTTACAACCCACTCATTTCCTATTACTTACCACTCATTTTTTTTTTTAATTTTTGAAAACCCAAAAATCTCTCCAAGTGTTGAAATCGTCCAAAATCGACAATGCCACCGAAGAAGAGATCGAAGAAAGGGGAAGTTGGCTCATCTAATGTTGATGTTGAACCGCCCTTACCTGATCGTTTCACCGATTGGCCCATTTTAATAGGTAAGTCGATTGATGTTTTTGAATTATCCCTTGAAACCCCTTCACTTAGGATAGAAGACTATTTTAAAAATATTGGTTGGAAAAATATCATTTCTATTTTTGAATATGTTTACCCGAAGTTAATTCGCGAATTTTTTCGTAGTGCTTCCTATAATTAAACCTTAATCTCTTGTATTATCAAAGATATACATATCACTCTTGATAAGTCTACTATTCGTCGTATTTTTAAATTAGATGCTTGTCATAATTGCATTTATATGCAACATTATCATGTTAGCTTTAAGGGGCACAACGAACTTGAAGCTTGTTGTCGTGTCACTGACCGATGATTATCCAACACGATGACCTTGAACTTAAACCATCTCACTATTCCATGCAAGGTTCTTCATCGCGCTATTGCACACACTATAGTCCCTCGTAGTGGCCATTTTGAAAAAGTTCACCATCTTGACCTATTCATTCTTGATTCACTTCTCGTAGGTCAAAAATTGGACTTCTCGTATATTTTCTTAAAACACCTTCATCACATTCATTCATTTTCTCGGGTTCTAGGTTTGCCCTATGGGATGCTTTCAAAATCCCATTAGAAGAAGAGCCTTTTGTTAAACCCAAACACACCGACATTATTAACCTTAACACTCTCAAACGCATGAAAATTGTTAAGGGTAATGGGGAGTGGGAGTGTCGCACTCAAGGCTTCGATAATGCCTCGGGGCCTACTACTTGGCCATTTACCGAAGAAATGGCAGAAATGGGTGTTGGTGATGGTGGCGGTGATGGAAATGATGGCGGTAATGGTGATGATGGTGGTGATGGAAATGATAGACCTCGATCGAGACATATGTCTATTATTCCACAAGTTGCACCTACCCAAGGCTGATATATGTCCGAAGATCAATTCAATATCCTACAAAGTCGGCTTGATTTTCTTCTACAACCGTCAATAGCCGAATAGACACTTTTGAGCAAAGGATGGATCAGTTGAGCCTATCACAAGAGAATTTCTTTGCCCACATGTACTCTTTTTATCCTCGCGGTCCTCCTCCACCGCCGGAAGAATGATATGTATTTTCTTATTGTGTTGTTTTCTTACTTTCAAACATTCTAATGCAAATTAAAACTATGTGTTGTTTTCTTATGTTCTCTACTTGGTTATTATGTGACCTATGGTTACTTGTGAATTATGACTTGACTTGTGGCGTAAATTGTAGCTTACACTATCTCTATGAATTGTGGTGTATGACTTATGGTAATACATGTTATGCAAATGATTGGCTTCCTTATCATACTTTTTTTTTTTTTTTTGTCATACAAAGGGGCAATGGATTAAATAACTATGCATGATAAGGGAAATATAAATAAGAAGTCATATATGCTACACTTGCATATTGAAAGGGGGAATTCAATTTAAATATATTTGCCTATAGTTTATTCAAGATTGTGATCTCATATCCTTCTTATATGTGTTATCTTTTTGCTTATGTCAAAAGGGGGAAGAGATATATATAATTATGCTTATGCTTGTTATTAAAGTTGTAAACAAGGAAATACATGCTTAAACTTGATGTATGCATATTGATAGGGGGAACATATGCTTAAAGTTTATATCAATTTGGTTACTATCCACATAGCAAAATTATCTTTTTTGTCATAATCAAAAAGGGGGAAATTATTGACCTATGGTTGATTATGACCTTATTGTTTTTATTATAACAAACAAATCATCTTTGTTTACTAACAAATTGAATTGAGTAATTAAGCTTTCAAAGCCATCGAAAGTATTTTTCATACTCAAAGTGAAGGTTAAACGAGCATTCAAGGTAAATCATTCAAGACAATAGCGAATGACATATGACGATCAAATTGGAACTTAACAGAATCGCAAATCAATATACAAGTCAAAATGAGGCTCAAAGAGAACAAGAACATTGAAGATAGAGTTATTTATCGAACGTCATTATATATGTAAAGGTATAACTTATCAATGTTTATCAAGTGCATAAAGTTCAACTTATATTTTTCATATCTCATCACTTGCATGAAATTGATTTTGCAAAAATCAACATTTTAATGAAAAAGGAAAAATGAATTTCAACACATTTCGGTCGACCGAAATGTGTACCGGTCGATCGAAACTCTTCCTTTGGTCAGCCGAAAATTCAAATGTTTAAAATCTTGTAACGGCTACGAGTTCCGGTCGACTGAAAGAGCTCAACTGAAACTCCCTGAACCTCATTCTTTCATCTATAAATAGGGCACTCTTTTGGCATTCAATTCCACCAACCTACAAGAGATTTTAAGAGAGCCATGGTTATTGAAAACCTTGAGTAGGATTAAAGTTTTATTTTAAATCTGTTTTTAAAATGCGTTTTTAGTATGGGTGGTGTTAGGATATTTGATTTGACGTGTTATTGCTTTATATGTTAAAGTAGATTTTTATGCATAATCACCTTTTGGCCCTAGAATTATTATTTTTTGCTTCCTATTTTTGTAATTTATTTATGTTGCAATTCTGTAAAAGCCATAAGGCACTAGTTTCCTTTTATATTTTTCTCATTTCTACACTTATGTAATGAGAACATAAATCATTTGTTGCTGGTTATTGTGGAGAATTGGAAGGAGAAAGATATGGATAAAATATGCAAAAATATGTTGAGATGTCGGAGGCGGCGGTAGCCGCTGTTGCCTTTCGCTGCTGGTCACAGAAGCTTCTGCTACTGCGCATGCAGCAGCTGCTACCTCACGAAAGGCAGCCGAAGCTGCTGTTGTTGCGGCAGCCATGGCTACTACCTCGTGAGAAGCAGCAGCCCGTGGGCTGCTTGCATCCGTCGCCCAGTGGCGGTGACGGCCTCTTTTGGGGTTGTCAGTGCCGATGCTGTCACCAAAGTTGGTGGTGGATGTGGTACTATGTGTTTTTTGCTAGGGTTTGTACCATTGTGGTTCAATTTTGACTTTTGGGTTTTTCTTGAAAACTTGGGCCAATCTTGTTGGATAAGGGCTTCTATGGTTTTTTAAAGATTAGTACTCAAAATTAAATTGACTCACACTTGGAGGCATGGATTGGACTACAAGGAAATTGAAGAATTGGGTCGGAATGTGGCCCAATGGATTATTTTAATTCTTGTTGTAATTTTAATTCTTAGGATGGACCATAAGTGATTATTATTCATTTAATTATTACTTTTATCGCTTTATGGATGATGAATGGATGTATTATTATTACATGTCATATAGATTAAATAAAACACCACCTGGTGCACTAAAGTCATATGCATTGGCCTTAAATAATTTTTTACCACTCTAAATTGATTAGAAGTAAAAGAAAATTATTATTAATAATTTAGTGCCATTATAATTGTTTATATTTGACCGAGTAATTATCAATGAAAATCCATAACATAAAATAATAAGTGGGAGAGGGTTTATAGGCGTGTATAAACCTACGGCCTCCTCCGTCATTCAATTTGTTATTAAAATACGTAAGTTTAGTATCGAATTATATCGGTCTCTCTATAGGAGAACTACGTTATTTTAGAATAACTAAAATTGGATCTTATTATAGAATTTTTTCTAAAATGAAATAATGGGTTGATTATCCTATAGATTACATCTCACGTATTTCGAATATTTTAAAAATATTGACAGAGGTTATTACACTTATATTTGATTTTTTTTTTTTTTTTAGGACTTCCTATAGAAGGTTCCAACAAAATTATTCATAGGTCAAAATAATAATCAAATCTCATTACATCGTGGCATGAGATGCCTAACTCAATAAAATGAGTGGGAGGGTCCCAACCTTGCCGTCAACTACATTGACCTCATATAGAGGACGTGTTTAAAGTTGTGGGGTTTAAGGTCCTTGATTATAAATATAGTTTTGACATCTATATTTGCATATTCATATACATGCATCATACAAAGTTTATTGTTCATTTTATTAATACGCAAATTGTTAATTTAAAATGTCGTTTAATTCATTATCAGTGATACTTAACAAAAACCAACTTGTGGGAGAAAATTATGTTAATTGGAAAAGGAATCTTAACATTGTTCTTACCGCTGCAAAATACAAATATGTGCTAACTGATTATTGTCTCGAAGCCCCTAAAGATGATTCTACGGAAGCTCAAAAGACTGCATATGAAAAGTGGTGTCATTCTGATGAGATGGCCTGTTGCTACATTTTGACATCCATGTCAAATGTATTGCAACAAAAACATCAAAACATGAATACTGCTTTTGACATGATGGAAAGTCTTCAAGAGATGTTTGGACATTAGAGTTGACAAGCTAGGCAATCCTCCATTAGGGCAATTATGAAGACACGCATGAAACCAAGCACTTTTGTGAGGGACCATATGTTAACCATGATTGGTCATTTCAATGTTGCTGAGGTTTTAGGAGCTGATATTGATTCCGAGACAGAAATTGACATGGTACTGGAGACTCTCTCTTTCTCACAGTTTATAATTGATTATAATCTACACAAGATGGACATGTCTATGATGGAATTAATGAAAGAGCTCCAAAATACTGAAACTGTTTTGAAAGCCAAAAGTGGAAGTACTTTGATTGTAACAGTCGAATCCTCTCATCCTAAGTCTTCTGTAGGCAAAGGAAGAAAGAAGAGCAAGAGACCAAACAACAAAGATAGCAAATTAAAAGGGAAGAAAATCACTACCGATGGGAAACCAAAGGGAAAGTGTTTTACTTGTGGACAAAAGGGTCATTAGAAGAGGAATTGCCCAGATCACCTAGCTAACGGGAAGCAAGGTAAATACTGTCTATTCATTGAGTCATGTTTAGTGGTTGATTCTACTAACACCTGGATTGTAGATTCTGGAGCCACTAATCATGTTTACAATTCTTTGCAGGGGTTCCAAGAAATTAAGCACCTCAATGAAGGGGAGTACACTCTTAGAGTTGACACAGGAGCAATAGTGTCTGCCAAAGCTGTTGGCACATTTACTTTATGTTTTAAAAATCGTAGACATTTGATTTTGGATGACTGTTATTATGTTCCTGAACTTACACGAAACTTAGTTTTCATTGCACTATTATATCATGTTGGTTATTCATTACTTTTTACCTGTTCCACTGTGGTTATTAAGTTGAATAATTCTATTATATGTTCGAGTCATATGGTTAATAGTCTCTATGTCTTAAGTCCTATGATTAGCTTTATACATAACACTACTACACCTAGAAAAAGAAAGGGTCTTGTAGTACTAATGAAACTCTCTTATGGCATCTATGATTGTGTCATGTATTATAGAATTCAAAGATTGGTAAAAGATGGACCTTTAAATGAGTAAGAGGTGGAATCCACACCAACTTGTGAATCTTATATAGAAGGAAAAATGACGAAGAGGCCTTTTAAGGCTAAGGTTCTAAGAGCTAAAGAAGTTTTGGAATTAGTACATTCTGATGTTTGTTGACCCATAAGTATTCGGGCTAGAGGAGGATATGAGTATTTCATCACCTTCACAGATGATTACTCTAGATTTGGATACATATACCTTATGTCTTACAAATCCGAAGCTTTGGAGAAATTCAAGGAGTTTTGGACGGAGGTTGAGAAACAATTAAATAAGAGTATCAAGGCCCTTCAATCCAAATGAGGTGGCGAATATCTATCCCGAGAATTTAAGATCTATTTATTGGATAATGGGATATTATCCCAACTGAGTACACCAAGGACAGAATGATGTCTCGAAAAGAAGAAATCGAACTCTTTTAGATATGGTAAGATCAATGATAAGTTATTCCTCATTGCCTATTTCCTTTTGGGGATATGCACTACAAACAACCATTTACATCTTGAATCTAGTACCATCTACGTCAGTTCCCAAAACGCTTCTTGAATTGTGGAATGGGCGCAAGCCTAATTTGCACCACATTCGGATATGGGGATGTCCGGCACATATGCTGAAGGGAAGGACGGATAAGATAGAATCAAGATCAGAGGTTTGTTTCTTTGTAGGATATCCAAAAGGAACAAGAGGTTACTATTTCTATAGTCCTCTAGATAAGAAGGTATTTGTTAGTACAAATGGAACCTTCTTAGAGGACAAGTATACAGAAGAACACAAGTCTACTAGTAAGATTCTATTGGAAGAGGTGTTAGAACATGTTTCAAACAACCCGATTCTAGACTTTCGCATAGAATCAAATAGTGATGACTTGGAACCTCCTACAAAACCAATGGTTGCTCATGAGATAAGTTATGCCCACAGAATCTCGTGGAGAAACAAAACCAGAGGTAATAGAAAATGAAGCACCCATTGTTATACCTCTACGTGCCCTTCACCAAGGGGATATTGAGGAGATTGGTCCTAACCAAGGACAGGACCAAAAAGTGGGAGGAGAGGAAGGACCTTTGGTCAGACTGGACAATTAGACACCATCAAATATTACTCATAGTGGGAGGGTTGTGAGACCACCCTCTAGGTACTTGCTCTATGGAGAGTCCTATCAGGCGATCTCTACTGAACAAGAAGAAGATCCCACTTCGTTTAAAGAAGCAATGAAGGATGTAAAATTTGAATCATGGAAATCTGTCATGAACTCAGAGATGGAATCCATGTATTCCAACAAGGTTTGGGATCTTGTAGATGTACCTAAAAGGGTCAAACTTATAGGGTGCAAGTGGGTTTATAAAAAGAAAAGAGGTATAGATGGGAAGGTTGAAACCTTCAAAGCAAGGCTAGTGGTCAAGGGTTTTACCCAAAGATAATGTATCGACTATGAAGAAGCCTTCTCACCGGTTGCAATGCTTAAATCTATTCGAATCCTTTTATCCATTGCCGCTCATTATGATTATGAAGTTTAGCAAATGGATATCAAGACAACATTTTTAAATGGATGTCTTGACGAAATCATCTACATGACGCTGTTGAAGGTTCGTGAAAGAAGACCATGAAGGAAAAGTTTGCAAGTTGTAGAGGTCCATTTATGGACTCAAGCAAGTGCCCAAGTCTTGGAATGTAAGATTTGATCAAACCGTTAAGACCTATGGTTTTGACCAAAATCTGGATGAACCTTGTATATACAAGCGTATGCAAGGGAAGGAAATAGTTTTTCTGATTCTTTATGTGGATGACATTCTACTCATTGGAAATGATGTAGGGACATTGTCATCTGTAAAGAAATGGTTGTTACAACAGTTTGATATGAATTATGAAGGACTTGGGAGAAGTCAGTTATGTTTTGGGAATCCATGTCTTACGAGATAGGAAAAACAGAAGGATGGCATTATCCCAAACTTTATATATTGACAAATTATTATCTAAATTCGCAATGCAAAATTTCAAAAATGGACAACTTCCTTTTAGACATGGAATTCATCTATCTAAAGAGTATTCTCCCAAAACTCTAACGGAGATAGATAACATGAAAAATGTTCCTTATGCTTCGGCTGTGGGGAGCCTCATGTATGCTATGCCTTGCACTAGACCGGATATTTGTTATGCTGTAGGTATTGTTAGTCGCTATCAGTCCAATCCAGGACCAGAACATTAGGTGGCAGTGAAGCATACACTCAAGTACCTTCGGAGAATGAGAGATTATATACTTGTCTATTCAGGACATGATCTAAATCCTATTGAATATACTGATTCCGATTTTCAATCCGATCATGACTCTAGGATGATGAGAATCCGGATAGCTTAAAACTACCAAACCCACGTCGTTTGTTGAAGAACGCAAGAAAACCCAATTAAATCTTGGTTTGAAGATTTGATTCCAAATATGAATCGAAAACAACCAACGATCCGAAAGAAATGCTGACCCCTTTTGAATCCAATATTAAGAACTTCACCCAATGGATTGAACGCCACAAGATCGATTCTTGATAAGTTCAGAGTTTGCCCAATTAAGAACAAAGGAATTGAAGCCAATTAATTCTCTCAATAATAATGTGTTAAAGAATAATATCAATAATGATAAGTATTTATACTTATCCCAAAAATCTAGTCAAAAAACTTGCAAACCCTAAAAACTTGCCAAAATATGGAAAGAAAATAAATTCTAGTCAAATTATGAAAAATCCCGAAATTGTTCCAAAAAACAACCATGCGGTCGCATAGTTGTATTATATGCGGCCGCATGGTTCATGCGGTCGCATAGTTGTATTATTTGCCCTCAATCGTGTCATTGGTCCAGCTTCAACAATCAGCGGATCCTTCCACTGACTTGCTCTTGTTGTATTGGCATCTTGGATCACATCATCCCCTTCCTCTTCAATAGAATTCGACCTCGAATATGAACCTACATCAAACGGAGATAGATCAGAAACATTAAATGTTGCTGAAACTTGAAACTCACCAGGTAGATCGAGCTTGTATGCATTGTCATGGATCCTTTCAACTACTTGAAACGGTCCATCACCCCGCGATTGCAACTTGGATTTCCTCAACGCTGGGAATCGCTCCTTTCGCAAGTATACCCAAACCCAATCATCAAATTCAAACGTAACACACTTCCTGCCTTTGTTCGCCTGTGCTGCATAATGCTTATTTTTGCTTTCTATTTGCAATTTTACCTTCTCGTGGAGTGCCTTTATCAAGTTAGCCTTCTTTTGTCCATCTAAACTACCTCGTTCATTCACAGGTAAAGGAATTAAATCCAGTGGGGTTAGCAGATTAAAATCATAAACAATCTCAAATGGTGAATGTGAAGCAGTGGAGTGTACAGCTCTATTGTATGCAAATTCGATGAAAGGTAGACACTCCTCCCAACTTTTCAAATTTTTATTAACAACAGTGCGCAACAACTGTATCATGGTCCTATTAACTACTTCGGTCTGCCCATCGGTCTGTGGATGATAAGTAGTAGAAAACAACAATTTTGTGCCCAACTTTCCCCACAAAACTCGCCAAAAGTGACTAAGAAATTTAACGTCCCTATCCGACACTATACTCTTAGGTACCCCGTGTAAGCGCACTATCTCTTTGAAAAACAGATCAGCAATGTTAGTGGCATCATCGATTTTGTGACATGGAATGAAGTGTGCCATTTTTGAAAACCTATCTACCACTACAAAGATAGAATCTCGCCCTTTTTTAGTCCTAGGCAAACCTAACACAAAAACTATAGATATGTCGACCCAAGGTTCACTAGGAATGGGTAAAGGTGTATACAACCCACAAGGTAAGACCTTAGACTTAGCCTGTTTACAAGGTAAGCATCTTTCACAAGTTTTCCCAACATCAACTTTCATTTTAGGCCAATAAAAATGTTCACTTAACATCCCTAAAGTCTTAGCAACCCCAAAGTGTCCCATTAATCCCCCACTATGTGCTTCCTTAACTAGCAAATCACGCATAGAACAATTAGGCACACACAATTTATTTTCCCAAAAAATACCCGTCATATTTAAAGAACTTATCCACCGCCCCCTTATCACATGATGCATATATGCCGGAAAAATCTAAATCATTCTCATACATGCCCTTAATAAATTCAAAACCAAGCAACTTCACACTTAAGGAAGTTAGAAGCACATACCTTCGAGACAACGCATCCGCAACCACATTTTCTTTACCTTGTTTGTACTAGATGACGTAGGAAAATGTCTCTATGAATTCCACCCATCGAGCATGCCTCTTGTTCAACTTACCTTGACCTCTCAAATGCTTCAATGATTCATGATCGGTGTGAATCACGAACTCCCTTGGCCATAGGTAGTGCTGCCATGTTTCCAATGCTCGAACCAATGAATAGAGCTCCTTGTCATATGTAGGGTAGTTAAGCGCCGCTCCACTAAGCTTTTCACTGAAATATGCAATCGGCCTTTTATCCTGCATCAAGACTGCTCCAATACCTATACCTGAAGCATCACACTCAATCTCGAAAGCTTTGTCAAAGTTAGGTAATGCTAAAACCGGTGCTTCACATAACCTATCTTTAATAGTATTGAATGCATGCTCTTGTTCATGTCCCCATTTAAACCCAACACTTTTCTTAACAATTTCCGTGAGTAGTGTGGTAATAGTGCTAAAATCCCTAACAAATCGCCTATAAAAGCTAGCCAATCCATGAAAACTCCTCACTTCGGTTATAGTAGTAGGTGTTGGCCATTCTTTAATAGCTTTTACCTTTTCTTCATCTACTTCCACCCCGTTAGCACTAACAACAAATCCTAAGAACACAACTCTATCCATGCAAAATGAACACTTCTTTAAGTTATCATAAAGTTGTTCTTTTCTTAACACCACAAGCACACATCTCAAATGTTCCATATGTTCATTGAGGTCTTTACTATAGATTAAGATATCATCAAAGTATACCACAACAAACTTACGAATAAAAGCACGTACAACATGATTCATTAAACGCATAAACGTGCTTGGTGCATTCGTAAGTCCAAACGGCATAACTAACCACTCATACAAGCCATACTTAGTTTTAAATGCAGTTTTCCACTCATCTCCTTCTCTCATGCGAATTTGATGATAACCACTCCGAAGATCTATCTTACTAAATATGCAGGCAGTAAATAGTTCATCTAACATATCATCTAACCTAGGAATAGGATGACGATACTTTACCGTTATATTATTGATGGCCCTACAATCCACGCACATCCGCCAAGATCCATCTTTCTTAGGTACAAGTAGTACTGGCACGGCACATGGACTCATGCTTTCCCTCACGTGTCCCTTGCTCAACAACTCCTCAACTTGCCTCTGAAGCTCCTTCGTTTCCTCGGTGTTACTCCGATAAGTCGGTCGGTTTGGAATGACTGCGCCGGGTACAAAGTCAATCTGATGCTCAATGCCTCGAATGATTGGCAACCCACTAGGCGCGTCCTTGGGAAAGACATCGTCGAATTCCTGCAATAAAGAAATAGCCAAACTAGGGAGGGTTGTGTTAATTTCCTCAAAGTTGAGGAATGACTCTTTGTAAACCAAGAGAATTATCTGTTTCTTCTCCATAATTGCCTTTTTCAATTCACTCCCTCTCGCAAAGAAATTCACCTTCGACTTTTCTCTCCTCTCAGAAGACCCCTCTTCTTTTCTCTCATGTGGCCCCTCTTTTTTTTTCTCACTCTTAGCCACCTCACTATTTTCTCTCATACTCTCTTTCTTTTCTCTTCCTCATTTTTCAATTTAAACTGATCCTCATACACCTGTGTAGGTGTCAATGGTGCTAATGTAATAGGTTTTCCCCCCTTGAGCAAGCTGTACCTATTTTTATACCCATCATGTACTACCTTCCTATCGTATTGCCATGGCCTTCCCAATAAAATATGACCAGCATGCATGGGTACTACGTCACACACCACTTCATCACTATAACTCCCAATTGAAAAATTCAACATCACCCTCTTATTCACCTTAATTTCCCCACATTCATTTAACCATTGCAATTTATAGGGTTTAAGGTGTCTAAGCATTATTAACCCTAATTTCTCAACCAAACTAGTGCTAGCTACATTAGTACAACTCCCACCGTCAATGATTAAGCTACATACCGTATTATTGACGTGACACCGCGTATGGAAAATATTTTCTCTTTGCAATTCCAAAGCATCAGCCTTGATTTGAGTGTTGAGAGCTCGCCTCGTGACCAACAACTCACCTACAGCATACTCCACTCGGTCTTCATCACTAATGTCTTCCAATTCTGGCATGCGTTCATAATCACTTTCACTTGCACTCTCCACTTCTCCACTATCCCGCAAAATCATGGTTCTTTTATTTGGACACTGAGAAGCAATGTGTCCAGTTCCCAAACACCTAAAACATTTGATGTCTCGGTTCCTAGACGGCTGTAACTCTACCTTCTTGCTAGCACTTTCTTCTTTCCTCCGTGGCAACTCCGCTTTAACCTTAGGAGCAGCTCCATCCACTTTGTTGTCGTCCCACCTCGGTTTCAGAGTAGTGTTAGAACCCGAAGTACCCGATGAATACCTTACTGTCCCCTTCCTCTTCAATTGTCTCTCTACCTTCATAGCCATGTGTAGCATGTCCTCCAACTCCACATAATGTTGTAGCTCGACCACATTAGTTATCTCCCTGTTTAAACCATTCAAAAATCGGGCCATAGTGGCCTCCCTATCCTCATGTACGTCCGCCCTAATCATCGACAACTCCATCTCCTTATGATAATCCTCCACACTTTTCGACCCTTGGTAGAGGCTTTGTAGTTTTTGATAAAGCTCTCGGTAGTAGTGATTAGGCACAAACCTTTTCCTCATGATGGCCTTCAACTCTTCCCATGTTCCAATTGGTCTCTCCCTATTTCTCCTTCTATATGTCACCACCTGATCCCACCAATTGATAGCATAGTCAGTAAATTCAAGGACTGTTATTTTCACCTTCTTCGCCTCCGAATAATTCTGACAGTCAAAGATCATCTCAACCTTTTTCTCCCACTCCAGATAAGCCTCCGGATCACTCCTTCCCTTAAATGGTGGAATGGACATTTTGATGTTGCCCATGTCACCATCTAACCCGTCTCCAACCAAGTTCCTACCCCTTCTATCAAGCCTAGCTCCTCTATTCCTCAACCTACCAATTTCAGCATCCATAATCACCTCCTCATCCACCCCACTCTCATATTCAATTTCTTCTCTAATCCCCTGCCTATGTTCCCGTCGACCCTGCCTCCTCGCATTTGGAACTCCCCTACGTAAATCAGCAAGTCTTGTGTCATGCATATCCAACCTATCCCGTACATCCTCAAACAAACGTTCAAAACTACGAATCATCTCCTCAGACACGTTGATTTGATTGTTGTTGTTGTTGTTGTTCCGCGCCAGTGTCGTTGTTTCCTTGTCAGACATCCTAAAAAAATCTAATTTTCTGCCTCACAATTTTATCTCTCGTATATCACTCAATTTAAGCTTTTTCCCTCTATTAATCTCACCACTCTGCCTTTTTCCACTCAAGCTTCCACCCAAGTGCTTCAAAGGGCAAAATAGAACTCAATCAAAGAATTAATCGAGTAGAATTCCACCGAAAATTGAGTGAATCCTCTTTGAAGTTTGAAGGATTCAAGACACAAGAATTGAGTTGGATATGTGAAAAGAGTTTTAAATTCAAGAAAGTGGTTCTTGAATTTTGATATAAATAAGGAATTTGCCGGGAATTATTTTGAGTTAACAGAAATTTTTTTTTTTTAACTCGAGAATTCAACTACGAGTCCGACAAAACAAACGAAAACTGTTTTGGATGAAAATTCAACCCAAAAACAACTTTTGAAATTTTGGCATAAGAAAAACGGATCAAAGACTCTTTAATTTTACTGGACGTAAGAACACGAAGAACGCTGAAATTAATGAAAACAAGACTCAAACAAAAATTAGAAATGATATAACCGTGATTCGTTGGAGCCTGTGCTCTGATACCAAATGATGAGAATCCGAATAGCTTAAAACTACCAAACCCACGTCGTTTGTTGAAGAACGCAAGAAAACTCAATTAAATCTTGATTTGAAGATTTGATTCCAAATATGAATCGAAAACAACCAACGATCCGAAAGAAACGCTGACCCCTTTTGAATCCAATATTAAGAACTTCACCCAATGGATTGAACGCCACAAGATCGATTCTTGATAAGTTCAGAGTTTGCCCAATTAAGAACAAAGGAATTGAAGCCAATTAATTCTCTCAATAATAATGTGTTAAAGAATAATGTCAATAATGATAAGTATTTATACTTATCCCAAAAACCTAGCCAAAAAAACGTGCAAACCCTAAAAACTTGCCAAAATATGGAAAGAAAATAAATTCTAGTCAAATTATGGAAAATCCCGAAATTGTTCCAAAAAACAACCATGCGATCGCATAGTTGTATTATATGCGGGTTCATGGTTCATGCGGTCGCCTCTTCTGGGGGTTCTGACCATTGGATGCGGCCGCACCATGGTTTCTTCTATGCGGCCGCATAGAAGGGATTTTCACCTTCGTCTTCGGCTGCTTCCAACACGTTGATCCACGTTGATTCGGACTTCGACCCCAACATGGAACTTGCCTCTTTTTACGTGTAGCTCATGACGTCGTCCACCGTTGCTTGTACAAGTGATCCCATAGCTTGTTTTATTCGATTTGCCATCAATCGTGTCATTGGTCCAGCTTCAACAATCAGCGAATCCTTCCAGTGACTTGCTCTTGTTGTATTGGCATCTTGGATCACATCATAGGAAGTCAAAGTTGGGTTCAGTATTTACACTGGGGGTGGAGCTGTGGTATGGAGAAGTATCAAGCAATCTTGTATTGCTAATTCCACCATGGAGGCAGAATATGTAGCCGCTTGTGAGTTTGCTAAAGAAGCTGTATGGTTCAAGAAGTTTCTTTTAGACTTTGACATGGTAGCTTTGGCAATGGAACCCATAATGCTTTATTATGATAATAGTGGAGCTGTTGCCAATGCTAAAAAACCAAGGAGTCATCAGCGAGGCAAGCACATTGAGGGAAAATATCACCTTGTTAGAGAAATTATTCATCGAGGAGACGTGACGGTGAGCAAGATTGCATCAGCAGATAATCTTGTAGATCCATTCACTAAGTCCTTACCAGCTAAGGCTTTTGATGGGCATCTTGAACGAATGGGTATTCTTGTTATGTCACATATACTCTAAAAGGGCAAGTGGGAGATTGTTAGTTTGATGTCCTTTTCGAGTAGTATTTTGTAAAACGACATTATGAATTAACGTTCTATTACTCGCGTGTTAGTATTTACAACAATAATCTAAGGTTCCATGATTATATGTATAACAAATTGTATACTCGACGTTTTGGTTATAGTGAGACACAATTTGTTATATAATCAAAATATATCGTTCACAATTAGTACATGAAGTTGGACACTTTATGTTGATAAGATTATATTGTTCTTATTAAGATTTGTCTAAATCTGGAATAAGAACAATAATGTGTTTTATGAAGCACATTGAACAGGACCGCGTGGATGACTCATTTGTGATCGCTTGAAATGAGGCACCACTTGATTATCGAACAAGTCACCTAAATCCTGAGCAAGAAACTTACCTTTAGTTGCTAGTTCAAGTTCCTTGAGGTACCAATGAGTAAAGTTTTAATTAGAATATCGATCTCGGTACTTTGGGAATCTGGACGAAGTAGTTAGAGATCATATACATGCAATAGTGGAATTCGTTAATTATCATGGTGAGATGATCGTCACTCTAAGATATTTTCTTAAGGGAATTGAACCTGAGCTCAATAGTTCGACGATGAAATCGTTGGACTTGGTGTTGTGATGTGATCACAATGGATTCGCCTTATGAAATGGGACTTAGAGAGTAATACGTGTTAAAGGGCAAAACGGTCATTTTTTTGACTCCAACATATTGACGGTCAAACGGAGTTGACTTGTGGAACGGTGGTCGGAGGATATTGTTATCGAATCATTATTGGCTTCCATAATTTTCACTCGACTCATGAGTGCAATCTCGACTTTTTGGTAGAGTAAGTCGGGATTAATAGATGTATCTCAATTGGTCAAGAGTTGACCCAATTAAAAATATCTATTGGAGCTTGAGTCTTGTGAGTCCAATTGGGTCTCTCTTTTGACTCCAATAAAGGTGTGTGACTTAATAGGTCTACTAGTCCAAGGGAATTAGTGCAAATATGAAACTCAAATTGGGTTATAAATATGTCCCTTTAAGGACACGTTTTACTAATGATTGGATTTTTGCCTTTTTCATTTTCCTAAAAGATGAAAGGCACTTAAGGAGCACAAAAGAGAAGATCTAAGGGAGGAAGCATTTGGCTAGGCTATTAAAAACTCCTTCAAAGTTATCATCTCACATTTATGTGTGATGATTTAAATTAAAACAACCCATGATCTCAGGATGTTTCTAAGATCCAGCATGTATTTGGTTTTAATCTTCAAAGGAAAATTAATTTCTTATTGTGAAGATTAAATAACCACTTCCAACAGTGGCCGACTCAAAATGACGAGACATTGAATCAAGTGGGAGACCTGTTTTTCATTAAACTCCACCCTTATTGGCAACAAACGGTCTTCAGGAGAGCATATAAGAAATTGGCTAGCCGATACTGATTGAGCAACGGGTTGGATTTCTTCCAAAAGGATCCCGAATTCATCGTGTCTTCCATGTTTCGCTGCTTAAAAAGAACTTGGGAGAATCCAGCGCCACTGATGTTGAATTAACTCTTATTGATGATGATGGAGGAATTATCATGGAACCCGAAACCATCTTTGATACACGCCAGGTTAAGAAAGGATCACGTTTTGTTGAAGAAATTCTTGTCAAACGGAAACGACTACCTGTGGATGATGCCACTTCAGAAAATACTCAAGAATTGCTAGATAAGTTCATCTGTATAGCAGTTGTAATTGCTTTGAATGGGACCTATCAGTTGTTCAAGCGCATACGTCATTCTTCATTGTCTGCTTGGCCTAGGAAACATTATACTGAAACTTTTTCAAAACAAACGCAATGGTGGGAAATATAGTAATGCAAGGCTTGCTGCAAAGTTAAACGAAAGCATTTATGGTGTAATGAAGAGGACTAGAGGAAAATAAAAAAGACATTACTATAGATTGTTTCATACAAGGATCACAAGAAACAAGTAAGACATCACCTAAAAAAGTCTCCCCTTATCCCACCTATAAGTTTGTATAACCATTTGGAAATCAATCTCTACCCTCAGTATGTCCTAAACCCGAGTTTCCTTGGCCATCGCCAGAAATAGCTTCCAATCGACCAGGCTGGTTTCCTCTCATAATCATCAAACTGCCTGAATTGCCAACTCCAGGTTGCATAAGAAAATGCACGCTGTTATTGACACCACCTCCTAGGCCAAAGTGCCCTTGCATCTGTTGCTGTTTTTGGAACTGGAGTAGTTGATTTTGCTGGTCTTGAGACCGGAGTGCATTAACCTGGAATGGCAACTTTGCTGCTGGGGCACCATGTTGCTGTTTAACTGCTGAAGCTTGAGTTTGCTGCAAATAGTTTCCTTGTGAAGCAACAGAACTAGTGGGAACCTGCAATTACTCTGTTAGTGTTAGCAGGAAACTAAATATCCATAATACATATTGGACAGCTATTAGACATGCCTGCGACGATGTTGATCCTGGTGGTGGCTGGGCATCAGCAACTGCTGCTAAATACATCAAATTCTTCTGAAGGATAACTTGGTACCTAAATCATTTAACTTGTGATAAGGATGATGCATGATTTCCTCGTATAGAATTTCCTTGGCTAATATGCAGAATCACACATTCACATGATGAACACGTCATAACAATAATTGATGATAATGATTGTGGCAGTACAATAAAGATGGTGTAGATTCATGTCAATAAAGCCTTACAAAGACCAAAATAAGACCAGTCCATATAACAACACTTTACCTCCATGTATAATAGATTCCAGCAGTGCACAACACCCCCCCCCCCCCCCTCACCCCACCACACACACACACACACACAAAACAAGAAATCCTTCAGTTCATAAATTTTTGGACTCCTGTCAAAACCATAATTGCAGCTCTGTATGCATGGACACCTTCACTTACCAAAATACAGTGTTGACAGGCCTCTACAAGTTCCCCAACACCCCCATTTGAGACTAAAACCCATAAAACCTACTATTAATTCCAACATTCAATGACATGATGCTATTCACTAACTTCACAACTTCTTGTGATTAATAAATTTAAATATGCAGACTCACCAAACACATGGAAAAAAGAAAATAAAAAATCAATAAACATGCCAAATTGGCAGGTAAGTATACATGCTAATGTTAAAGAACTAATAAACTAAATAAGATACATTTGCTTGAAATTTTGTGTGCATCAGAAAACCTCTTTACATAACTCATGAACAGGACCCTCTTTGCAATTAGTAAATGATCTCATTTTAATTCGCAAAACACCTGAACTCTAACGTCATTTTTCAAATATTTTATTCTATAGAAACTGTGTGGCAAACAAAAACCCCTGAATAAAGATATTAGGGTCTGTTTGATTGCAAGGGTGGAAAACGGGTGGAAAGAAAATGAATGACAGAGAATTGAATTGTCTAGAAAACGTTTTACAGGGAATTATAATTAATGGTGTTTGATTGGTATAATTTTTCACCTGACAAATTTTTCGTTCAACTTTATTTTTTATGCAAATTGTCAATTAAATGGATAAATTTTTTTACTATTGACTTTGAAATGTGTTCTAATTGCTATATAAAAAAAAAAAATTTGTCAAAAAGTTGGAAAACGTTTTCCCACCACTATGGTGAAAAAACGTTTTCTAGCTTTTGTGCATCAACCGCTTGTACCTTGGAAAACGTTTTTCCTGAAAAATTAGTGCATTCAAACAGGTGAATAGTAAAAAGTAGGAAAACGTTTTCCACCTTCCATGAAAACTACCCCCTATCAAACAAGCCCTTATGGGAACCATATGCTTTTCAATGTAGTGAACTTTATTGCGGTTCCATCTCACAAATCAACCAGAGAAGTGGCCGATATATCACATAAACCTGTTTTCTCATTGAAATGTAGGAAGTATTTTCCAAGAGCAACTAACTCATTTATGTCTACATACTAATTTCCATCACAGATAAATATTTCTGAAAACCTTCTGAAGGTTTCCACTTTTTTGCTACTCCAGAACGTATTGAGAAAACAAAACTCTATACAGTCAATACCAATATACTTACAAATGAAAAGGATCAACTGCTCGTATACCGTAGTGCAATGAGAATCATTTTAAAGGGAAATCAATGGAAACTTACTGAGCACATTCAGCAATTTTCCCCAGGTTCTGATTTTCCAGTATTGCCATAATCAAGTTTTTATTCTCTTCCAAGTACTGCATCATATATTGTTCACCAGTGCATCAGGATTTCAGGAATGATTTAGTAGCCAAATTTGAAGAAATCAATACATTTTACTACTTAATAATTACAAAATAAACAACATATAAATATAATTCAATTCAATTTAAGAAAACTAAAAAATGAAATATATATAAACAACCACCCCACCCCCCACCCCCACCCCCAAAAAAAGGGAAAACAGAGAAGAAAATTCTTGCGTTGTTGCTCAAACCATTTTTTATCATTCGCAGACGAGTATATACGCGTATATACACAATGCACATTCGCGTTGGCAAACATATACATTAAAACATGTATGAAAAGCTGTACCTTCTGAATCTGTTCAGTGGTGATGAGATTGAGAGGCGTTGAAGGAGAAGAATTCATAGAGTGGGGTGGTTGTTGCTGCATTTTCTTTTTTCTTGAATTATTTTCCAAGATTTCTTACACGAAGAAGAAAAAGATCCCTAAAACCCTAGACTCCCAAATTTGAATATCATTTGAAAAATTTTAAAAATGAGTTGAATATATACGTATACGTGTTGTATGTATGTTTAGGCCAGCCGTCAGCGAATGGCGGTCATTTGAATTTAGAATCTATTTTATTTTAAGAAAAAGCTTCTCTACCAGAATTTCTTTGATATGCTACATGACAGATACTTACAATGTATGTGAGACTCGCCTGAATTAAAAATTAAAAAAAAAAAAAGTAGTCCCCCCAATTTGTGAGTATTCTGTCATGTAGCATGTCAAAATTTGTCTGGTAGAGTAGTTTTGTTCTTTATTTTATTTTTTGATCTTTCATATATATATATATAGGGATAACAACGAGCTGGGCCGGCCCGGTTCGCGAGCCTAAGGTTTAAACCCGGGCTCGACTCGGGCTCGGGAGAATCGGGCTGTTTTTCGGGCCGGGCCGAGTCAAAGCTCGTTGGAAATGTTGAGGTTCGGTCCGGGCTTTGTCTCGGGCTTTTTACGAGCCGAACCGGGCCGAGCACTGGCCGGTCCGGATTTTATTATTTTTTAATTTTTTTCTTTTAAAAATTCATTATTAATATATTTTTTTATCATGGATCGAAAAAAATCCGTGACACGAGTCGGCCTGCGTGGCTCGTCGGACCGACCCGGCTCGGGTCGAGCCCCAAAAATGAGGCTCGGCCCGAGCTTTGGCTAGTGTCCAGAGCCACGAGCCGAGCCGAGCTCGAATCGAGCTTTTCACGGGCCGAGCCCGAACGGCCAGAGCCGTCAAACCTTTTTGCCACCCCTATATATATATATATATATATATATTTGGATTACGTCTCATTACTAGTGTCCTCACCTGTCCTGTCCTGCTTGGGACTTGGTGGAGGGGTAAATCGCAGGTTATGCTTCCAAGGATGTATGGAGGAATGCTGCCTTTTAACTCCCACTTACCAAGGACATCATCCATATTTCAGGATTCGAACCCTCACCGACAATTGCAATCTTAATAGCAGAAAACCTCATTACATACTAGAACAATATGCGATATATCCCTATTTATTGGAAATCGCAGAAAATATTCATTTTGAAACCTTGAGTGCGGAATACAAACTTTGAGGTGCGGAAAACCTCATGTATGAACTTTGAAGTGCGATTCACTTCCTATCATTCAATTCCATTAGTTTAGCCGTTAAAAATAGTAAAATTGTCAAAATTGAAAATAAATCATTTTAGTTGTGATCCTAAATTTTTTTATTTTTTTCACAAATTATACACAATCCAAAACCCTTAAGATTTTATTTTCTTCCCCAATTTTAAAGGATAAAATGACAATTTTATATTATTATATATAAAATAATTAAAATAAATGAAAGGTCGAGAAACATTCAAGATTAACAAGATTCTAATAAACCAATCAACAAAAGAGTAAATAAAGTGCGAAAAATTAAAATCAACATGAAGGATTTTTTCGACCGTAGCCCCAAAGGTTCGTCGATTGCTTCTAACGCATAATCTCCTGTTGAGCATCCATTATAAATGGATAAAGTTAGATTGCACTATATAGCCAAAAAGGGCCGCCAAAATACAAAGTGTTCCAAAGATTACATAAATCAAGTCACAAAGACTTATCTTTTCAGTGAATATCGCAAATCGCAGGATTCTTCACCAAGATCTCACTGTAACCACTCAAACTATCAACACGGTTTACAAACTGCAGGAATCACTCAGATACCTTGCACAACAACACTCAGTATAACCTAAAAAACCTTAGATCTAGTGTATTAGAGATTCTCACTACCATTTGTTCATCAATATGATGAACCCTAACTCACGAAGAAGAAAGGATTTCAGAGTAGAATATGAGAGAGAGAGAGAGAGCCAATACTCGAATTACCAACCCTCACACCAATAATTTGAATGACAATCGATGAGTCAAGCTGTATAAAGGCATAAGCGTCTAGAAAACACCATCCAACGACTTCAATCACACCACGTGTCACAATCTAGTTCAGCCCATCCACTAAAAGAAGTGTAATTTAGTAACACGATTTCTTTTTAATTTGGTAGCACACTTTCAAAGCTACAACAACCAGGGTTCGAGTCTCAACAATCTCCACCTTGCTTTTCAAATGTGGTTTTTGGCAATAGTGCAGCCAAGAGCTTCACCGGCAGTTTATAATGTCATTTGCTCCATGTACCTGTATGATCAATGCAAAGAATCAATGGATAATATCTTTAAATAGTTTTGAAACTTGTTCAAAGGTATCACTTTTGTTCCTATGTCAGAGGGATTATGTAGAGTAGCTATCTTTACAATCTTAAGCAATCCTTTTGAAATAACATCTCTTATAAAGTGGTATTTAACATCAATATATTTTGCTCTATCATGGAACATAGGATTTTTACTTAAGTGAATTGCACTCTAATTATCAGAAAATAAAATAGGATTTGTATCGACAAAACTAAGTTTATTTAACAATCCATTTAACCATATACCTTCTTTAATGAAATCAGTGACAGCAATATACTCTGCCTCAGTGGAGGATAGAGCAACAATTTTTTGCAGTTGAGACTTCCAACTTATTACAGTACCACACAAGGTGAAAAATAAGATGAAGTAGATCTCATATTGTCTCTATCTCCAGCGAAATCAAAGTCAGTATAGCCCCTTAAAGTCACACCCTCTTTATTCATTTTGGACATCAAACATAAACTAGATGAACCCTTTAGTTATTTCATTAACCATTGTAAAGCTTCCCAGTGACATTCACCAGGATTTTCCATGAATCTGCTTAAAACACTAATGTTATAAGCCAAGTCAGGTCAGGTCTAGTACAGATCATCAAGTACATAACAGATCCAATAGCATTTGCATAGGAAATTTTTGACATTCTATCAGATTCATCTTCAATTTTAGGATAGAAATCGGATGAAAGCTTAAAATAATTAGCAAGTGGCAGAGATACAGATTTACATTTAAACAGGTTGAATCTTTTTAAAATCTTATTCACATAATCATACTGATTTAAGAAAAGAGCTCCATTTTCATTATTTCTTATAATATGCATACCCAGAATTTTTTTGGCAAGACCAAGATCCTTCATATCAAACTCTATTTTTAATCCGAGTTTAATTTCATCAATTTTAGACTTATTTGCATTGGCGATAAGCATGTCATCAACATAAAGTACCAGATATAAAGAATCTTTACCTTCATTACCTTTGCAATAAAGACAGGTGTCATAATTGCTTTTGTTAAAACCAAGCTTCAATTTAAATGGGTCAAATCCTTTTATACCATTGTCTTGGAACTTATTTTAAGTCATACATAGATTATTGCAATAAACACACAGTTTTATCTGGATTACCTTTAACAAAGCCTAATGGTTGTTTCATGTAAATAATTTCATCCAATTTACCATAAAGGAATGCAATTTTTACATCTAGTTGATCGAGTTCCCACTTAAATTGGGCAACTAAGGCAAGAATGCATCTAATAGTAGAGTACTTGGCTACAGGGGAAAACATTTCATCATAGTCAACCCCTTCTCTCTGTGTAAAGCCTTTGGCAACAAGCCTAGCCTTGTATCTAACTTTATTACTGCCTCCTTCCCCTTCTTTTAGTTTATAGATTCATTTACAATCAATCAATTTTTGATCCTTTGGTTTACTAACCAATTCCCATGTTTTATTTTTGTACAGAGAAGTCATTTCTTCTTCCATAGCAGCCAACCACCTTTTTGAGTCTTTTGATTTTAAAGCATCATTATAAGAGATAGGTTCAGATTCAAATTCTTCCCGATAAGTGAATAAAGACACAAAGTCATCACTATTAAACCTAGCAGGGGGTCTTATTTGCCTCCTCTCTCTCTATCCCTAGTAAGTTGATATTCATTTTGTGGTCTATCATTGGTGTTGGGTTGGTCAGACTGTCTTGCTTCTTGGTCATTTTCATTTGTGACATTTTCTACAATAAGGTCTATATCCTCAGATACAGTATCAATATTATGTAGGTTATCAGGCTCCACCTCAATTTGAACATCATTTTTGGTCAAGTTTTCTACATTTCCTTCTAAGCATGGCATAGAACACTCATTAAAGACAACATCTCTCATAACTATGACTCTATAACCCTTTTCTCCTTTCACCTACAACCTGTATCCTTTTACATTTTTAGCATAACCTAACAAACAACACTTAAGTGATCTAAGTTCTAGTTTTCCTATATTTTGATGAGCATATGTAGTACAACCAAAAAATTTCATATAGGAATAATCAACAGGATTTTGTGTCCACACAAATTCAAGCACATTGAAATTTAAAGCACTAATATGACTCCTATCAACAAGAAATGCAACAGTTTTAATAGCTTCTCCCCAAAATAATTTGGGCAAACTAGAACTTAACAGCATGCACCTAACTTTGTTTAATAAGGTCCTATTCATTCTTTCAGCAATGTTATTTTGTTGGAGAGTATATGTCACAGTTCTATGTCTAAAAATGCCATGCAGTTTACAGAAATTATTGAACTCATAATTGCAGAATTTCAGACCATTGTCAGTCCTTAAGGTTTTAATTTTTAAATCAGTTTGATTTTCTATCTGGGTTTTCCAATCTTTAAAAGTAATGTAAGTTTTATCTTTAGTTTTTAACAAGAATACCCAGATTTTTCTAGAAAAATCATCAATAATAAGTAAATAGTATTTAAAACCAGACAAGGTTGGTGTGGTGGCAGGACCCCATAGATCTGCATGCATGTATTCTAGGATTTGTTTAGTCTTATGAGTGCCAGTAGGAAACGACAATTTTACTTGCTTACCAATCAAACATTGTTAACAGTTAGAAAATTCATCAATGTTTAATTTTTCAAATACACCTTTATTTAATAAACACTTAAAACCTTTCTTTCCAATGTGAACAAGCCTATCATGCCATAACTTTGCAGGATTAAGCTTTCCATCTAAAGCTGCTATAGTTAGACCCATTAGAGGTTTAGCATTAAAAAAATATAGACCATGTCTCTTTGGGACTGAAGTGATTTCATCACTACCCCTAAAGATTTTTATACGTCCTTGACCCAGTTTAATGTTAAACTCCAAGTCATCTAACATACCCAAAGATACAAGGTTTCTCTTAAGTTCAGGAACAAATCTGGTGTCTTTTAAAAGTAAAATCCTTTCATTTTCTAAAAGCAGTTTTATTGTTCCAATCCCTTTTACATTACATGTCATGTTGTTTCTCATGATAACTTGACCCTTTTTTGTTTTTTCAAAATTTAGAAAGTAGTTTTTGTTGGGATACATATGGAATGAGCAGTCTGAATCAAGAATTCATTCTTGATTTAAGTTCTTTTCCACATTAACAAGAACCAAACCATTGTTATCTTGTAATTTATCATAGGCCAAAACAGCATTACCTCGCTAGTTTTCTTTTCTTTCAAATCATTTTGCTTCTTAAAACAGTATTTAGCAAAGTGACACATTTTACCACAATAGTAGCATTTCTTTCATTTTGCTTTATTTGTGAATTTATATTTATCATTGCCTTTCTTTCTGAAATCTTTTGGTGTTTTTGAGTGAAAGTTAGATTTACTAATACCTCTGCTTTTTATCAAAAGATTTTCTCCATTTTGATTATTAATATTTTCAGACTTGAGCTCAAGAGTCCTATTCCTAAGAGCATTGATAATAATATCAGTGGTAAGGTCATCTCTATCATATTCAAAAGCATTCTTGAGGTCTCTGTGTCTGTCACTAATAGAGTTTAACAGAACCATAGCCAACTGATCTTCTGAAAGCTCCTCATCATAGTTAGCAAGGTCTTGGGCCAGTTTGGTAAACCTATTTAGATTTTCTTCCAAATCAATAGAATGATCCATTTTAAAAGAAAAGAACTGTTTTTGGTTCATATTTAGCTTTCAGTTTGGTCTAAAGCTCTGCAACAGTTTTAGTTTCGTCAGTCCTAATCACATTATTAGAAAGATAGTACTCCATGCTACTTCGTCTAATTCAGGCTTTTTAGAGTCGGTCACATGTTCAAGCTAAGAATCATCTAAGGTCTTAGTACATTTCATTTGCATCAAGATAGCCCTCATCTTGTGACTCCACATATTAAAATCCCCCCTTCTATCATATTAATTTAATTCAAACTTAGTAGTAGCCATCATATATGTCAAATAAGATATACACACAAAAAATTGTACCCACACAATGAACAGATAAGTCACGGTACAGGAAAGAGTCACAGACAGATATCACAATGCTATGTTTCACAAAGTTTCTCCAGCAAGATTCCCAGTTACACCCCAGTACTGAGTATATCTCAGATTCTCAAGGCCTCATAGGAGCCTTTGGACAAAGAAAGAGCTCAGTTAGTTTTTCGATGTAAATGATATCAAGAAAATTGAAAAAAACAATAAACCCTAGATTAGGATTTTTACTAAAGAAATACAGGAAGGATCTCACCAAGTGAATTTAATAGACTTGGATTCCATCGGTACAGATTACAGGTTTTGAGATAGGTTTCAGATCCTCAGTTTGCTCGAAGATCCGGTATCACAGTTCTAAAAACCAATGCTCTTATACCACTGAAATGTCGAGAAACATTCAAGATTAACAAGATTCTAATAAACCAATCAACAAAACATAAAGTGCAGAAAATTAAAATCAACACGAAAGATTTTTTCAGTCGTAGTCCCAGAGGTTCGGAGACCGCTTCTAATGCCTAATCTCCTGTTGAGGATCCATTAAAAATGGATAAAGCTCGATTGCATTATATAGCCAAAAAAGGAAGCCAAAATACAAAGTTTTCCAAAGATTACAGAAATTAAGTCACATAGACTTATCTTTTCAGTGAATATCACAGATTGCATGATTCTTCACCAAGATCTCACTGTAACCACTCAAACCATCAACACAGTTTACAAATTGCAGGAATCAATAACCAGGATTCGATTCTCAACAATAAAAAATAAAAAAACAGAATACAAAAATCCCCACCCTATCCCACATCGCATTTAAAATTAATTTTTTTAGTAAATTGTGATAAAAGTTTTTGAAATTTGTGGTTGACAGTTTATGGAACCCATAAAAGATGTGCTTAATATTGATTGTTTGACTTTGATTTAGTAATTCAGATTTTAATCCGTACCAAACATACCCTTGTATAGGCTGATTTTATTTTTTACACAAATTAAAAAAAATTATTTAATGTTAGTGAAAAAAATAATTTTTGCAAATAATTTTCTTAGTTTACTTATATTTAATTATCAGCAACTAGTAGTAAATAAAGTGAAAAGTGTGTTTTTTCTATGTTTCCAAGAAAAAGTGAGATACCTGTTTATGTATTTAGATCATTTCAAGAATATAAATTAAAATATGTACAATTTTAAGATTTAGTTAAATGAATTGATTATAATTGAGCAAATTAAATAAGAATATATTAGTAAATGAACAAAAAAAAATACTTTTTTTAATAGAGAAGCATGACAATATAAATAGAATAAGAATATAAAGAAAGTCAGCTTATATAAATAGAACGAAGGAAATACAAGAATTGACAACTCCTTTATTAGGACATATTATAATGCTTACCCCTAAACTGGTGTTTTAATGTTACTGATGCTAGAATTATTATTTTTATTTTTAATCATATATTTCATGAAATTCATAATTTTTTATCCTTATTTGAGTCTCATTTTTCTAATCAAAATACATTATTCAACAGTGATTTGATCTCATTTCAACCACATATTCTTTAAAAGAATAATATTACAAGTAAAAAAAATATTTATTTTTTAATTACATATTTTTTATCAATATATTATTTAAAAATATAATTTTTTTATAAGAATAGTGCTCAAACAAGGGCATTTATCAACTTTATTAAAATTTATTAAGAATTTGATTTTAATATGGCAGGTACGAGACAAACGAGGGGATACATTATTTGACTTTTGTGTTCGATGGGGACAGGCGGATAGCCTATCCTATTCTACAGCTGTCTTTGCCATTTATTTTACGGCCCCTCATATTAGCCCATACATCCTTTCACTTCTACATTTTCCCCCTCGCAATCATTCTTGGAATTGGAATTTTGTCAAGTCAAATATATGACCTGTTAGGTTTTGAGTTTTGCTACGAGTACAGAGCTATTTCATAATTTTTTTTTATATAAATAAATACACATGACAATAAATTATTGAAAGATAAAGAAAAAAAATTAAGGGCGAATCAAGTGCCATCATGACAATACCTGTAGGGATTCTTTGATTATTTCCTTGTATTCGGGGATTAATTAAAAGGTTTAGTCCATGTTTGGTAATTATTTTTTTAAAATATTTTTTTTTTCTATTTTTTCAATCACATATTTTTAATAAAATAATATTACACACAAATCCAAAAATTTTCTTTAATTTTTAACCACATTTTTCATCAATCAACTATTTAAAAATATATTTTTTTCTCCAAAAATAACTACCAAATAGGGGCTTAATAACTAATAGAATCTATGCTCTCAAAATTAATATCCTAATAAATAATTTTTGACATCTGTTTCATATTCATGTAGGGATGGCTCGGTTCGATCCATCTACTCTCGAACTCGGCTCGTCAAGTGACGAGTCTAGCTCGTTCAAGCACGAGTCGAGTCGAGCTGGGCTAGTGAACTCACGAGCTGAGCCAAATCGAGCCCACGAGCTCTTTATTTTATTTTTTATTTTTATTTTTTGAAGATTTTTCAAATTATTTTGTCAAAATTTGTCTAATTTTTGGACAAAACTTGTGATCGGCTCGGGCTTGTCATTTAACGAGCTCGAGCGGCCCACGAGCCACATTTTGACGAGCCACCGTTCGACCCATTTGACATTCCTGTTTTCATGTTCTATTATTCATTTTTTTTTTTTGAAATTCTTTGATTTCTTGATTTCCTCTTCAAATATATATTATTTTTTGAAGTAAATGTTTAACAAATTAATAACATCCGCCAGATTGATAAATTATTGTGCAACTAGTTGTAGTCAAACAATTTTTTAATTAACACTCTATTTCATAGAATCTAGAACTACTAACTTATAATTCACAATTTTTTTTTTATAGAATTTACAGCTTATAATCACTTTCCAAACACGATGAAACTTATAATTTATGCTTATTCGAGCAACACTAACAAATAATGCTGGCAAGTATAATGGAGAGTAATGGATTTTGGTTAATAAAATGTATATAATAAAAAATTGTGAATGTGTGAAAGAAATTAATATTTATTTTTTACTATAGTCTATAATTATGGCCAGAGGAGTGCTATTTGTACATATACATATACATTGTACAGAGGGCTCTCTCATTTGTGAGGAAGATGTCAAAAATTCTGTAGAATGTCTACGTATGAATAGATTTTTCCTTATTGCCAATCATGGTACTTGATGGAATGCATTTTGAATGCAGAAAATATCGGGATAATAAGAGGGAAAGAAAGAGAAGATAAGATATTTTCTTTTTCTACTGTTGTGCAGTGTCTATTGGTCCGAATGTTGGAAGCATGGAGGCGAAAAGCAGAGGACGAGAATGGCGGCACAATTAAAACAACCTTACCCTCTTTCGTTAAAACCCATAAATTTCTCTCATTTTCGTACACAAAGAAAAAATACCCAAGAACTGAAAAATAGTACTTTTTTGGGGTGGTTTTCTAGTTCTGCAAAAAATTGGTCTTAAAAAGGTTATGGAAATCGGTGTTAATGGTGGTTGGCCCAGTTGTAAGCATGGTGGAGACGGCGGTTCAGTGGTTGCAAAAAATTTGCAGACCTATAACATTTTTTCTCCTTGTGACACGAATAGCACCGCCACAGCCACAGCCACAGCCACAGCCACAGCCACAGCCACCGCCTTCAAATCCGCAGGTAATTACATCACTCTTTCTTTGTGCTAAATCAAAAGGTGATTTTGCTTTGTTGTTGTGTGAGCCCAGGTGGGAATGAATTGGCTGCAAATATGGGGTATCCTTTCACATCTGCTCAAAGGAAGGAGCTTGAAAGACAAGCAATGATTTATAATTACTTGATGGCCTCTATGCCTCTGCCTGCTGATCTTCTGTTTCCTGCACCACCAAACCCTTCAATTTCCTGTAAATTGGATCTTCTTTTTCTTCAATAATTTGTTCTTTTTACACCTTTGGTTCTCGATTAGATGTGGATTTTAAACAGATGCTTCTTGATATTGGTGTTTGAGTGCAGTGACTGGCCATCTAGAAAGGTGCAAGCGAACGGATGGCAAGAAATGGAGGTGCTCAAGAGATGTGGTGCCCCATCACAAGTACTGTGAGCGCCACCTGCAGAAAAGCCGCCCCCGTTCAAGAAAGCCTGTGGAAGTAAAAAACGAGAAGAAAAGCCCTCTTTTGTTTAATTCTAAAACTGATCCAAGTATTTCTACATCCTCTAGTAGGAAATATGAGAGGTTGGTTTTTTGTATAGTTGCAGTAGTTTGTGTTAAAATATTGATTTGGTTGTTTACTGATTTTGGCTAATGATCGAAGGGGTCTGGGGTGGATCGAAGGTGGAATGGATGCAGGGCAACAATGGCAGCATTTGGTGGACGCCAGCGTTGGATTCGGGGATGAGGGTTCGATTTATAGTTCTATTGCCTCTGTTTTTCATCGAGATTATGTACAACAGCAGCCATTGAATATGTTATCTTACACAAATTTCCAAGCCTCGGAAGATGTTTTCAAGTGTATTAGTGGCGGTGAATCTAACAATGGAGCATTCGTTAATCCTGATTTGGTGTTTTGGGCCAAACAGCCAGAGAATGACCCCTCAAGGGGATTTATTGAAGAAAATGGACATTTTGAATCCTCTGTTTCATCTGAGCATGGGGACCTCTCCACTTCTTCACTCGATCTGTCAATGGCTATGCGTGCTGGAAACGTCTTGGATGAAGAAATGCGAAAGAATCAAGTGGAGTTCGGTGTTGATGATTCAAGATTGTTAAGACCCGTTTCTTGGATGTCGTTTGCACAAGGTGGACCGCTTGCTGAGGCTTTACGACCTGGATCTGTTGCTGGAGGCGGAGGCTCAAATCCGGGTTCTCCATATGATTCAATAAGCACCCCAGCAACTACTGTTTCATCGCCATCTGGTGTTCTTCATTGGACATTGCTCTCGCACTCTGATGGCAGTGTTTGCAATAGCCCGACCACTCTTGCAGCAGCTACTACACCGGAAGGTTTTGCATTCCAGCATCTCAGTCAGTTAGATGACAAGAGAAACCAGCAAAATGTCTTGAAAATTGATTCTCCTTGATTTTGGGCATTTTGATCTTTCCGACAGTCTATTGCCTTTTTTACTTGGTATGAGAATTCAAATGCTCTTAATGGATTTAGATATCAAATGATGAATTCCATTTACAAATTTGAATGAATGCATGGTGTAGAGGAGCTATTGAGTGTTCTAAATTTTAATAAAATTTCTTTAGTGCACCTAAAATATAATGTACATTTATAATGGCCTATTTTTAATCAAATATCTCACAGGTCCCAAATGAATCATCTTAGAATAGGGTCTAGCGACCAATTACAAACTTAAACTATGGCAACCGCGAGCGAGTTCATAACCATAAATAGCCTTGCCTCATTTCGGGAATGATATCACAAATAAATGCACAGATTTGACTTGATAGGCTTAAACTGTAGGCTTGCCTGCTGTATTTTGCCACGAGGTTGTGCTGATTTGTGTAGCTAACAAAAATTGTATTTACTATTTAAGTTAAATTTTCTTTATAATATTATAATCGTTTTAACATTGAGAATTCTGGATGAAATAAATGAGTGTTACATATAAAGAAAAAGAACTACCGTAATTGTCACTCTCAATGCTCCATAAATTATTTGAGCCACGAGCAGCACAATACAACTCAAGAAAAGGAGAAAATAGAGAAATCCATCACAGTTGACTCAGGCATAGGAAAGATGGGAATTTGTGAACAAGTTTTTTAACTTAAAAGTTAGTACTGCTTGGTAAAACATAACTACGTGACTAACACATCTACAAAAGGTCCGACTCTACAAGCTAAAATGACAACCATAAATATACCCTTGCTGGTGACAGATACCAAGTTGGAATGCAATCAAGGAAAACTAAAAATGTAAATGACACAAAGCACCTTAAAGGAACCATATACATAGATACACTAACTTAAGAGAACAAGCTTGAAATAAATAAACAATGCAGACTGAGATGACTTCATTCGCAGTCGAGCATAAATAAGCGAGAAGCCGTAGCTACGTTTGTACAATAAATAGCTCCTGCCACATCTCCTTTTCATTCGCACACTAGCTGTCATAGCATAAAAACCAAACATTAGTTTGCTAATCTTTAGCTGATTCAAGTTTAATATGTGTCTGAGTAAATAAAGATGGTAATGAATTCCTCAACCTGGGAAAGAAGATCGAATTAGCTAGTGACTTGAAATTTAATCTAAATTTAGTACATAATCAATCCAATATATAGGAGTCCCATCCTATCTATAGAAGGAAAGAAAAAGGGAAAATATAAGTAATGCATGTAGTAATTCATTTTGTACATTTAGTTTAAACTCCTATTACTAAAAGGAAAGATAAAAAAGCTAGAAGGAAATACTTCTATAATCTCCTATTCCAAGTTCCAACTAGGTGAAATTGCAATTTTGAAAGGCAGCACTCTCACAGGATAATATCCAAACATTGTTCCAGTCAAACTTGGAGCATTCCTTGCCATTTGCAAATCATCAGAGAGTCCCAGAAACAATGCTCTATAATATGACCCCAGGATGCACTATATTAAACAACCAAACGAACATGTCAATGACATACCGCCGTCTGTGTTTTTAACGATGGACAAATGAAGTACAGAATTTGGGTCACTAAAAATTTGATAATCTACAACCTTCATCATGTACAGGGTGGAAAAATAATTTTATTGGCAACAAACCATTCCTTACATACCACCCCAGGAAAATAAAGTTTCTATCTCAGAAACAAACCATTCCTTACATTTATCATTCCATTTCCATCCTTTCAACAAGGGTTGGCAAAACTGTGCATAGAAATCAGAAATTCAACTAAATTGAACCCAAAATTGTTCATAGAAAAGGAATTTCAGCTATAAATATAGAAAGAAAGGACAACTCAAAGGATAATATTAATAAATTATACTTCGAGTGATCGAACATGTAGAATAAATAACATACCAGACAAAAGCATATTAACAATGCCGTGTAATTTAGCTGTTCATCTTTCTCCTCTCTGGGAGAAAAATTTGCCTTCAATTTTTCTTACTCTTTTAAACCCTACAATATGCAAATATCCATGATGATTCAGAAATACGAGTATTGAGCCATGATAATTCCTTTTCAAAATTAGACTCTTGATTTGATAAAAACATTGTATATATAAAGATGTTTTTATCTAATAAAATGTTCATTTTCATCAACAATTTATATAAACAATACAGCCATCTATTAATATTGACTATTGACTCAACACCTAAAAATAATATTTTTACAAAATTTAGAAAACGTAGAATAATGTTCAAAGCATGTTGACAGTAGACTACAACTAGTTTGATAAAGAAGAGTTCTTGAAATTACCTTATTCTTATTTGACCAAGAAGTCTAGCATTCAATTTGCACAAAAAAAACCTATTACTTGATAAAGAAGAGTTCTTGATATCACCTTCTCTTATTTGACAAAGAAATCTAGCATTAAATTTGCAATTTTTTGGATTATTTGATAAAGAAGAATTCTTGATATCATCTTCTCTTTCTTGACAAAAAAGAGTAGTTAATAGTACCATCACATTTTTTTTTTATAAAGAACTATATGAAGAAAAATTAGATTGATTTAACATATAAATCATTATTTACAAGTTCCATTTCCTTCCTTTATCATCTTAAAATATTACATAACTATTGCTGCCCTTGAGCCATCTTCATAGAATCCACTACACACAACACACGAGCTATTAGTTAACTCAAAATGTTTCTTGCCAATGAACCTTTTTCACACATTTATCAGTAAATCTATGGAAAACACATGAACAAGGATTTTTCAGCTGACTAAAGATTAACTCAGCATTTTTCAATCCCTTTCCTGTCTAATGCACAACATATCCTAATTGGTCCAGAAACTGGCCAATTGGAAGTTTTAATTCAAGTTCAGAAAGAAGATACTGAGTATGTTTTGGCAACATGTAAAATGTGATGCAGCCAAAAAAGGAGTTTCTAAACACTGCAAAACATGCTATTAGCAATAAGTATCCTGGTCCACAAATATCAGCAACTCTGAGACTTATTAATCTGTTAATTCTTAAACATAAAATCAAATAATCAAATTCCGCTTGTAAACTTCGTCCGCATCAGTCAAAGTAGTGGAAGGCCCCACTGAGTCAAAGGGAGAAGGTCATATATATATATATATATATATATATATATATATATATATATAGAGAGAGAGAGAGAGAGAGAGAGTTCCATTTACGGGTGATGCAGGGCGATTGGGATCCCAGCAGTCAAACCATCCCCTTTTTCTTTGCTCTTCCGGAACCGGTAAGTACTTAGGCCAAAGCTTTCACCTACCCTTTATCCAACATCCAACCAATGGAGGAAGTTAGAAGAGACTAGTAACCTATGATGCACGGGCATCGGGTATGGGTACGTATCTAAGTGTCGGATCTCTTATTTTTCAAAATGTAGGATACTGGAACACGGCTAAAAAAGGTCCAAATTTCGGACACGGGTATGTGGGTACGTCTTTGAAATTTCATTTTTTTTCCCCATAAAATTCACATGTAAAAAGTTAAATAATAATTAGTTGCAAATTGTTAAAAGATAAACATTTCACTTAAAAATCAACTAGAAATTTATAATCAAAGTCTAAAACACCAAAATACATAAATTGACATGACAAAGTACAAATTCCCTTTTCATCAACATATTCCCCTCCAACTCTACTCATCATCATCAAGAATAAATGCCTCTAGTTGTGGCTCATCAAGGGAAAGTTCTGCCATTTCAATGATTGTTTGTCCATCCAAAAGAGTGTCATCTCTGCCTACAAAATGAGAAAAGCATAAACGGTTAATGCAAATCAATTAATCCAAAACATTTCTTTAAAGAAGAATAAAGATGTTAAGCTTATGGGAAAGGTTGAACCCCATGATTGGAAAGTTTTAGCAAATGAGCCTTCACTTTAGAATAAGATCCAGTCACTTTCTTGCTGCAGTAGTTGCAACTCCAGATGCGATTTCCTCCTCCACCTGCTGTTGTACCCAAAACTTTGACATGATTCCTTAGTGGCTTATCATCAAAATTTTGTCCACGAATAGATGGCCTTACAAGTGATTTTTGTGTCTGCAGATTCTCTTGTGAAGAGCTGGGTGGGTTCATGATTGACAGTCAGTTTGCTGTATGTGCAGATGTGCAGATTCTCTTCCTCCACCTGCTGCTGTACCGTTGCTTGAAGATTGAAAGTCAATTTGCTGGGAAGTTGGAACTCTGCTGTAAATGGTCAGTCCAAGAAAATAAAGAATGGTGGAATGGTGGAAGTGGAACCGTAGGTTGAAGAAGGCAATAGACTTCGGTTGTTTCTTGAAGATTGAAAGTTAGTTTGCTGGCGTTTAAGAAAATAAAGAATGGTGGAATGGTGGAAGTGGAACCGTAGCTTGAAGAAGGCAATGGACTTGGGTTGTTTCTTGAAGATTGAAAGTCAGTTTGCTGGGAAGTTGGAACTCTGCTATAGATGGTCCAATTAAATGATAGTGTTTCTTCTTCCAATAACATCAATTAAATTGGATGCACAAGACCACAAGTCATTTTTGGTCCAATTGAATGATAGTTAAATTAAAATTTTATATTATAATTAGTATTTATAAAGACGGATTTTCTTCTTCCAGTAATATTCATTGAAGCTACATAAAGATTAAATTCGTTTGAATATCTTGTGTTTCCTAATTCTAGTATATGATTTTGTAATTATCTTGTGTATGAAGCTACAGCAAATATCTTGTGTTTCCTAATTCTAGTATATGATTTTGTAATTATTAGAAAGATTAAGTATTTGATCAACATTATGTATTTTATTAGCTGATAAGGTAGAAGGAATTTTGGTTGATCATTTGTTGAAATTTTGACGTGATATAGTGTGATCGAATCTCGGAATAGTATAAGATCAACTATTAATGTAGATACACAAGTTTATTGAGTTCCAGATAAATGTTGAATCAATCACTGACCAGTGTATCGTTTGAAGACTAGTTGAATTTAATCGTGATATAGTGTGATCAAATCTCAAAATAATATAAGATTGACTATTACTATAGATAGACGACAAGTTTATTGAGTTCCAGATAGATGTTGAATCGATTAGTGACCAGTGTTTCGTTTGAAGACTAGTTGAGTTTAATCGTGATATATTGTGATTGAATATCAAAATAGTATAAAATCGACTATTACTATAGATAAACGACAAGTTTTTGAGTTCCAAATAGATATTGAATCGATTAGTGTCTAATCTTGTCGACATCAGACCAATTGATTTTAATCGTGATAATGCGTTATCGCATTTCAAATCATATAAAATCATCATTATTGTAGATAGATCAAGTTTGTTAATATTTTCACGATCTAAAAGAAGTTTGAAATCGTTAATAAATTGTTTTTGATTTTATTAAAAACCTTTTTTTTAGCTTTTCGTATAAACATTTAAAAAAACGAAAAAACTAGAATTAAGCAAAAATATTATTTGACTACTTCTATTTTGTCAAGTTTTGAAAAAATATTTAATATAAGATCAACTATTGTTGTAGATACATAACAAGTTAATTGAATTTCGGATAGATGATAAGCTGATTAGTGATCAATCTTTTTTTTAGTTAATCAACTATTATTTGATTATTTCTATTTTGTCCAATTTTTAAAAAAAAAAATAAAAAAAAAATTCAGTAAATGCTATTCAATTATTCAAAATCATTTATTTATATTAATTTTATAATTATTTGTCAATCATTTTGGCTAAGAAAAAATCACATTTTAATTTTATTTTTTTTAAAGTTTGTAACAACATTTACCATGATATATATATTTGTTTAAAATGATCTTATCTAGATCAAAAGAACTAAAAAACATATTTAAAAAATAATAAACATTGTGTAATTTGCTCAACCAATAAGATTATAAAATTCAAAAAAGAGATAAATAAATCTAACTAATAAAACTGTGATGTTGTAAATATACTTCAATTACAATGGATAAACAAAAAGAAAAAAAAAAAAAAAAAAAAAAAAAAAACCCCAAAAGGCCCAACAATTTAAACAACCAAAATAGCCCAACACCACCATTCTTCTTCTCCAGCAAAAACGTGCCTCTGCAAATCTGCAACAATGGCGGCAGCATCCAAGACTCCAATAGTTTCCACCCCTGGCCGCGTCCGGTTGAAATTTTCTGTGTTCGATCCGTATTTCATACTCGTACCCGTGTTATGTCGTGTAGACACGGATACGCCGGCGAAAATGACGGATCCAAGCATCACAGCTAGTAACCAACCTCATTTCAATTTTTGTTCCAGTTTTCATGAAATGACAATCATTTCAATTCCATAATTATTTGAAATGCCCAACATATTTATGTCAGTGAAAAAAGATTCAGCATGTGGCTGAAACCTTCACCAACACTTCATTTGGTGCAAGTAAACAATTTCTAATTATATCATGTAAAACTAATGTCTTAACAACATCCCCACTCCATACAACATACATACTCAATATGTTAAAATTTTTATACTGAGCCCAACCCAAAAAAATAAAATAAATAAATAATGCAAAAGAAATATAAAACTTAAAGCTCATGGTATTAAAACAAAATTGGAAAAGATTAAGATATCATCTCACCTTGAGAGTTGGAGGGGAATTCAATGTCGAAATTGCAATTTTTTTGCCCTCACGTTCCCTTTGTTTAATGTTGAGATGGTAAGGCTATTTGGCGGTATTCCCTTGGCCGACATATTATCTACAAGAGCAATAGCTTTGTCCACAAATCCCTACTTGCAATAGCCACATAGGAGGGTTGTGTAAGTCATGGTATCATGTACTAAGCCTCTCAATCATTTCATAAACGATGACAATAGCATCTTGAGGGTTATCTAATTTGCAGTGACTGTCAATTAAAACTATGTAGCAAATGGCATCAGGTGTTAATCTCATTTATTCTATTTCATGCCAAATGGCTGAAACCTTCTGCTTCACTTCCTTGTTATTTCTTCCATCTGTTTGACATCGGGCCTTTTTTCCGATTTCCTTTAGAATAGCCATCAAGTAATACAATAAAAGTGATAATGTCGGGACTAATACTCATCTCCTTCATATCACTAAAAAGATTTTGGGCCTCGTGTAGGCAATTCACTCGACAATAACCATTCAATAATATGGTGTAGGTAATTACATCTAGAGATACTCCTCTCAAAGCCATATCATCAAATGCCAATCGGGTATTTTTCACATCACCAGATCAATAAAGAGCAGCAATAAACCTGTCATACATTTTCTTACAAGGATCGTCGTTCAAGGACAGCACCATCTCAAATAGTTTGACAGCTTTGTCATATTCACCTTCCAAATAGAGGCTGTTAAGGAGTTTCAAACGAGAAGCCTTTTTCACACATTGCTCTTCCCTGAATAACTTAATGAAAAGTTTATATGCCTTCACTGAATAGTCAGATTCACATTACCCATTAATCATGGAAGAATAGTTAACTATATTCTTATTTTCCAATCTATTGTAATACATTTCAGCTTCCTCCACCTTTCCTTCTAAACATAAGCCTTCAATTATCAAGTTGTGTGTTGCAGTGCCCGGAACCAAACCTAGTCCTTTCATATCATCCAGAAGAAGAAACAAATATTTTGCAAGACCACTCCTAGAGAACCCTCCAACAAGAACATTATAAGTAATAAGATCAAGCTTGAGACCCTTTTCCTTAATTTCTTCAAATAAACTTAAAGCATCAGACATTTTTCCTTGGAGACAATAACCATTAATAGGGCTGTACAAAAAAATCGCGAAATCGTAAATCGAACCGTAACCATTGGTTTGAAACCGTTGGTTCGGGTCCACGTGAACCCGCGATTTTTTTTCCTCAAACCAAACCAAACCGTTTCAAAATGGTTTGGTTTAGGTTTTGATTTTCAAAAACCGCAAAAAACCAAACCGAACTGCACTTTTTAATTAAAAAAAAAATTAGTGAAATTATAAATTTTTTAAAATTTAAAATTTTCTTTCTTTGGACTTTTTTTTAAATAGGCCCATTAATAATATTTTTAGCCTATACCATATAACATACCCATATGGCAGAATCAGACAGATTAGCCCATACCCATTAGCCATCTAACAAACCTAATTGGCGATTTGCAACCCAAACGGCTAAACCTAGCGGAGCCGACTGGGACTCTGGGAGAGGCGATTTGCTTCGAATTGGAGAGAGCCACAGAGATAATTGATCAAAGGGGTGTCAAGAGTCAAGACTCAAGAGGATTTGCGGTGAGCCTAGTGGTCGTTCTATTTTCCAGGTAGATTACGTTTCTTCTTCTTTTTATCTTTTTATCTTTCTATTTTCCAGGTAGATTATGAAATGACTTTAAAATTTAGTGGCTCGAAGTATGTAACTTCTAACTCTTTCTTTCAAGAAATATGTGAAATTCATGGAGAGTTGAATGAATTAGCTAAAGAGCCTAACACTTTGATGGGATCCATGGCAATTAGTATGCGAAAAAAATATGATAAGTATTGGGGCAATGTTGAAAAGTTTAATCAGTTGTTGTTCATTGCAACAGTTCTTGACCCAAGGTGCAAGTTGGAACTTCTCAAAGTCGGGTTTGAAATTATTTACGATGTAGACATTGCAAAAATGTTGTTAAAAAGAGTTGAAGAGACACTCCACCGGTTGTATGCATACTATAAAGAAATGACGACTCCAATCACACCACCATTGGCTTCATCCAATGAGACTACCAGAGATAGTAGTCCAAGTCCTTCACAACTTGCTTTCGGTCTTTCTAAACAGATTCCTTCTATTTTTAAAGCTAAACTACTGCAAAACTTGCAATCTGAGAAAAATGATTTGGTTGATTATTTGTCTGATCGTTGTGAAGATTTGACCAATCCCAATTTTAACATATTAGATTGGTGAAAATTGAATGCGCATAAGTACAAAATTGTCTCCAAAATTGCTAAAGATGTATTAGCAATTCAAATATCCACAGTCGCTTCATAGTCAGCATTTTCCACGAGTGGTCAAATTCTTGACTCCTTTAGGAGTTCATTGGGTGCAAATATGGTTGAGGCTTTAATATGCTTGAAGAATTGGTTGCATAGCAGCAATGATCCTATAGTGCTTCGTCAATATTTGGATGAGGTAGAGGCATTGGATGACTCAGAGAAAGCTGTAGAATGTGACATTTGTTTTCTATTATCAATTTTGATATTTTTATGAATATTGTTTCTTAGTTGCTTGTTAATAACTTAATATCATTAATAAAGACTAATAAATATTTTGATATTTGCATATTATATAGAGGTCGAATCATGTGTTACAACATGAGATATTAATCCAATTTTTATCAAATGAGAGGTTAGCACTTTTGTACTTATTCTGATATTGTTACTTGTAAAAGTTTGAGTGGTGCTAGCTTAATACTATCTTTTTTGCTTTTTTGTTATATATCGAATTTCAAACAAATATGAATATAATTTAACAATTGACATTATTAGTGTTCGTTTAAATTTATATGTTAACTTGTTTTAAATATATTATTATAATGTCGATAGGTAAACCACGGATTAAAATCGAACCAAACAGCAAATAATGGTTTGGTTTGGTTTGGTTTGAAAAATAAAATGATTTGGTTTGGTTTGGAAAAATTCCAAACCGTTTGAAATGGTTTGAGTTGAAAATATAACATAAACCGCCCAAACCGAACCGTGTTCACCCCTAACCATTAATCAAAGTGGTGTAGCACTTAATATCTGGAATAATCTTTTTAGCCTTCATCTCATCAAGCAACGATACAACCTCATTTAAATTTCCAATTTTGCACAAGGCATCAATCACCACATTATATACAATTTCATCAAGAAACACACCCAACTACGTTTATATAATGTCCAATTAGTTCAACTTTGTTCTTATTTTGTTCATCCGATTTAAAAGAGTTTATGATTTTAGGAAATATGTGCATCTATGATGTTAGAGATATATTTAAAGTGGAATGAAAATATAAAATTCATTTGGATATATAGCATTTAAATGAATGAATTTAATAAGAACAAGATTGAAATATAACGTTGATGTAAATATTATTATTATTTTTTTTTTTTAAAAATTTAAAATTTAATAGGGATGAACTTGGAGTGGGATAGATATATAAAAAGTGTGGATGAAAATAACGATACCCTAATTTTATCATTCATATTTATGATTTTGGTCTTGCGAGGACTCATGTAGATTTAAATAAATTGATTTCGGAACTTAACTTTTTTAAGCATGAGATTCGAAACGGTACTATGTGAAGAAATTGAGGGAGCCAACCCTAATTTTTCTCATATTTTGAGAGAGAGAACATAGAGGAAAAAGAACACATATTGCGGAACTGAACCCCACTCGCTCCACCTGGCGTTTGGCGCAGCTTTCACTTTCATTGGAATTTCCTTTTTTATTGTTGAAGGTTATAGGGGCGAGAACCCAAAACGCTTTCAGTAATTTCTCTGAAAGATCCATGAGGGTTTCTGCAATCAGACAAGTTTCTGTCAAGCATCTATTCTAGAACCTCAAATTTATTCGATTTCAGTCCGTTCCATCGCTTGCCCATTTTAATCCATACTATGCTGACTCGTTGTCAGATGACTCAGATTCAGGTACCAAAAGAAATATTATTTGTGTAGAAAAGAGAAATAGTAACAATAATTGTGTAGAGTTGTGTTCAAATGGGGTTATTGAGATTCTGAATAATTTGGAAAAAGAACCATATTCTGTGTTTTCTTTCTTTTACCAATTGAAGGAACGTGGATTCATACATAATGTTTGGACATACATGGAAATTATTAAGATACTTGGTTATTGGGGCAAGAATATGAAGTTATTTCATGTTTTGTCAGAGGTTATAAAGTTAGAAAAGGAGCATTTCGGTTTTCAAGTGTTGGACTTGTTGGAGGCGATGATGAAGGGGATTAAGTTCTAGCAACACAGTTCGTTATGTCGGGCTATTGATGCTTTGATTAAGGCATATGTTAGTTTAGACATGTTTGATGAGGCCATTTACATATTGTTCGACACAAAGAGGTGTGGAGTTGGTCCGCGTTTGTGGTCTTGTAACTTTTTGATTAATAGATTGGTTGAACATGGGAAAGTGGACGCTGTTGCAATTTATAATGAGTTGAAAAAGCGTGGCTTGAACCCAAATGTATATACCTATGGGATTGTGATCAAGGCTTATTGTAGGAAGGGTTGTTTTGAAGAAGCTAATCGTGTGTTAAGGGAAATGGTGGAAGCTGGGGTGACACCAGATGTTATGATATATACTACATATGTTGAAGGATTTTGTGAGCATGGCTAGTCAGATATAGATTATGAAGTTTTACGAGCTCTGAAAACTAAAAATGTACCAATTGATGTGCATTGCTATGGAATTGTGATTCATGGGTTTGTTAAGGAAAAGAAACTGAAAGAGGCAGAGATTATTTCAAAACCAAAATAGTCGGTTAACAATTAATTTGGATAAACCATAAGAATAGTTAACAATAACACTACTATTATAATTTGAATAGTTTATTGTTTTGTTCACTACTATTTAATTACCGACCACATTATGATCGCATGGATTGGGATGAAGAAAAGCTTGATGAAGATTTGATTTGGTTATGTTTATGTGTTCGTTCTTAGCAGTATGAATGTGAGTGGTATATATATAGAGGTCCTGTTTGATTTTCATTTTAATTTTCATTCTCATTCTTCTACTCATTTCCAATCACATATTTTTCAATAAAATAATATTTTTCATCACATCAATAACTTTTCCTTCTTTTTCAACCACATATTCACCATCCATCACATAAAAAAAATGCACTTTCTTCAAAATAATGTGCATCAAACGAGCTCATATACTTTCCATTTTTTATGATGCAATATTATTTAAAAGTGTAAACCAACTAACCTAATCAAATCAAATAAAATCGAACCGATTTGATTTTGGTTGGTTCGATTTACGAGATATAGTGAATTTGTTTGGATTAAATTTTTCCAAACCGACTATTTTGGTTTTGATTTCAGGTTGGTATAAAAATCGACCCAAACCAAACCAATTAATAATTTATGGTTGTTTACTTTGACAGACAGAGTTTTAAGAATCAGAACGATAAAACTTCTAATTTAGCATGGTTAAGCGAATAATATATTTTTATATAATGTTCAATTAGTTCAACTTTGTTCTTATTTCGTTCACCTGATTTAAAAGAATTTATGCTTTTAGAGAATATGTTAATCTATAATGTTAGAGATGTATTTAAAGTATGATGAAAATATAAAATTTATTTGGATATATAGTAGTTAAATGAATGAATTTAATAAGGATAAGATTGAAATATAACGTGGATGTAAATAATATTTTTTAATTAAAAATTTTAATAGGGATGAATTTAGAGTGAGATAGATATATAAAAAGTGTTGATGAAAATAACGGTATCCAAAATTATTCATACTTTTAAACCACACATTCTCATAAAAATCACTATTCAAAACTCTTTTTCTATAGTAATGGTTGCCAAAGAGGCTCTTAATTATGAAAATTAATTAGTAGATAATTTTAGCATTCGTGCTTTCGAAAATTATATGTTTCTGTTGGAAAGTTGAAAAGTATATAGTTCTACAATTTTCAAGATATGCATTATTTATTTATTAGTTTCCAACAATTAAAATAATATTTAAAATAGAACAATGTTTTATTATGCCAAGGCTCCGCATGGACACGCCTGGGATCATAAGATTTAAAACTTGGCCTCCACGTTCTACCACATCTATAATAACCTTTATTATGTTAATGCTTCATCTAGACACATCTTATAAGTATTGAAGCTTGGAATCAGGGACAGAGCTAGGATATTCATTCAGTGCAGGCACAATTTTATCGATGTCCACTGTCAAATTTTTTATCATGAATTTAATGCCGATAAAAATATATAACAATATTACGACAATACTAATAACAACATCATGAGATTCATAAATTAGAATAGAAAATAGTGAATCGCCAACAACTTTGATAATAAGATTGATAGTCTCAACAGCACCTTACAAAAACCACTGCCAACAACTACAAATACCATCACGCCCATTGAAACCACCACAAAAAAATCAATTCAAGTTTACACACTCAAGATTCCTCCAAGATTAAAACTTTTCCCCGACCCATCAAGAGTTACTACTTACCATCAAACATTCACCAACAAAAACTCACATGTTGTCCTTATAGGTACCTCATGTAGCTCTCAAATTCTTCAGAACTCATACCTCAAAATCATTTAGAGAACTAACAAAAAACACACGTACTTGATAAGGATACACAGCAAATTAAAGGAGAAAATCAAGAGATTTGAATTAGCTGTAACATATATTGCTTGATTAGTGTTTACTTAATTGATTCCATTGTAATTAGTTTCCATTCTCTGCTCATATAACGTGTATATTTTCTGACCATATCAATGAGAAGAGTATGCTATAATTATTCAAATTCTCTTTTCTGAAATCCTGTTATGGTATCAGAGCCTGCTCTTTAATTTTTTTTTTCCAGCCACCATTCTTCAACTTTCAGCAAGTGCCTCAGTCTCCCAATAATTCCAATGGCCAACGAGAATACCCAAACCACCATCCCCAATGCTGAAGAACCCACAAAGCCATTAACCATGATTACTCTCCATAACTCCATTAAACTCACACCCAGCAACTATCTTTCTTGGAAAACCCAACTGGAAGCTATTCTCATCGGCTATGATTTGCAGAAATTCATTGATGGATCCTACCCTGCTCCTCCACTAACCATCACTACAAATAACGCTACATCTGTTAACCCTGCATATCAAACATGGCTGCGTCAAGACAATTTATTATTTGGAGCACTTGTCGGCACTCTCTCACCTTCTCTAGTTCCTCTCATCACTCAATCCAAAACTTCATATGAAGCCTGGCAGACACTTGCCAACACTTATGCTCGCCCATCTCGTGGCCACATCAAACAACTAAAAGACCAAATTAAAAACATCACCAAAGGTTCTCAATCCATTACAGATTACATGCAGTCCATAAAGACACGGGCAATCAACTCGCTGTTCTTGGCAAGTCTCTTGACCAAGAAGATCTGATTGAAAAAGTCCTTGAAGGTCTTGATGAAAATTATCAGTCCATCATTGATTCAGTTAATGGTCGTGATTCCACCATCTCATTTGATGAACTCTATGAAAAGCTCATCAACAAAGAACTATCTCTCAGCAACAAAACAAGTCCTTCACCAGTACCAGCTTCTGCCCATCCCACAAATGTTCGCTTTACTCCGCGAACTGCTACCAATACCACTCATCGGCTTCCCGGGTTCCCAACTACACCCACACATAATTCCACACGAATTTTTCCCACCAACACTCGAGACAACAGGCCTCCTGCTCGTCCATTCTTTGGTCGTTGTCAATGGTGCAATACTCAAGGTCACGTTCTCTCCCGCTGTCCTCTCTTCCGACAACAGTTTCCTCATGTGCAACCACCTCCTCGTCCTAGCAATCAGTTACAATCTCGACCACCGTCCCCCTGGCAAGCTCAAGCAAATGTTGCAACCACTCTCCCTCCCAACACCACATGGCTACTGGACAGTGGAACCTCCCATCATGTCACCACTGACTTAAACAACCTTGCTCTCCACAACCCTTATGATGGCACTGATGAAATTATGATTGGCGATGGCTCTGGACTCCCAATTTCCCACACTGGTTCTACCCTACTTACCACTCCCTCTCACTCCTTTAGCTTATCTAATGTTTTATATGTTCCCACCATGAAACGTAATCTTATTTCTATTTCTGAATTTTGCAAGTCTAACAACACTTCCATTGAGTTCTTACCCTCTTCTTTTCATGTGAAGGATCTTCGCACGGGGACAATTCTTTTCCAAGGTCGAACTAAGGATGGTGTGTATGAATGGCCGCCCTCCACTACTCAATCACCTCTAATAGCCTTTTCCAGTGTCAAGACCACTTTGCCCGAGTGGCATCATAGACTAGGTCATCCTTCCTTCTCAACTTTCAAACATATTATGTCTTCGTTTAATTTAGATGTCTCTCGTCCCTGCAATTTAAATTTCAATTGTAATTCATGTCAATGCAATAAAAGTCACAAATTACCATTTTCCAATTCTACTCTCTCTACTTCTTCTCCTCTTGAAATTATATTCACTGATGTATGGACATCACCAGTCTACTCTATTGATAACTTTAAATACTACGTCATCTTTGTTGATCATTTTACCAAATACATTTGACTTTATCCCCTCAAACGCAAATCTAATACGCATTATGTCTTTGTGCGCTTCAAGGCCCTAGTAGAAAATTTTTTCCAAAGTCCAATCAAAACTCTCTACTCTGACAATGGGGGAGAATATCAAGCTCTCTCTATATTCTTAACAATAAATGGGGTCTCACATCTGACCTCTCCGCCTCACACCCCTGAACATAATGGGTATTCTGAATGGCGTCATCGTCACATTGTTGAAACGGGTCTTTTTCTCCTTACCCATGCATCCATGCCTCTATCATATTGGCCATTTGCCTTCTCTACTGCCGTCTACCTCATCAATCGCCTCACTACACCAACCTTAAACCATCTTTCCCCATATCTTAAACTCTTTGGTACATCTCCCAACTATTCCAAACTTCGAAGTTTTGGTTGTCTTTGTTATCCTTGGCTTCGCCCATACACATCTCACAAACTCGAGTCTCGTTCCACTCCATGTGTCTTTGTCGGGTACTCTCCTACTCAAAGTGCCTATCTATGTCTTGACACATGTACCGTTCGTCTATACACTTCTCGACATGTCCGCTTTGTTGAGTCAATTTTTCCCTTTTCCAAATCTCGCACTTCTCTTCCTCGTACCACTCCATCCACCATCTCCGAATGGTGCTCTATGACACTACCGGTCGTGGCCACACCTTCCCATAATGTCGACTCTACTCCCCCACCAACTCAGTCTATCACTATCGCCCCAAGCCAACTCCAAGAGCCAGCTCCAAATCATACCACCCATGTCACACCTACACCAGAGCCTAGCCATCATTCTAGTGACAATGAGTGTGCCCGCACCAATAACCCACCACCCCCACCCATTCAAAATGAACCTAACCAACCACCTGACCTCTTACCCTCACCTCATACCGTAATCACTCGTTCCAAACACAACATTCATAAACCAATTCAAAAGCTTAACCTCACTGCCCAACTTCAACCTACTGTCGAACCCACCGCTGTTACCCAAGCCCTCAAAGAACCTAAGTGGCGACAAGCTATGTCTGAAGAACTCAATGCTTTAATTCGCAATGGGACATGGGAACTAGTGCCATCTCATCCCACTCAAAATTTGGTAGGTTGCAAGTGGATCTTTCGTACCAAATATTTATCAAATGGCTCCATTGACAGATACAAAGCACGATTGGTTGCTAAAGGCTTCCACCAACGCCCTGGCATTGATTATTCTGAAACCTTTAGTCCAGTCATCAAACCTACCACTGTCCGTCTTGTTCTCAGCCTTGCGGTCAGTCGGGGTTGGCCACTCCGACAACTTGATGTCAACAACGCCTTCCTTCAGGGCACTCTCACTGAGGATGTGTTTATGGCTCAACCTCCGGGCTTCATTGATTGTGACTTTCCTCATCATGTCTGCAAGCTACGTAAAGCTATCTACGGCCTCAAACAAGCTCCTCGGGCTTGGTATCATGAGTTGCGCCAATTTCTTCTTCAATCTCGCTTCACCAATTCCGTTGCCGACGCATCCCTATTCATCCTCAATAACCAAGACACCATCCTTTATCTCCTAGTCTACGTTGATGATATCATTATCACTGGGAATAATGCCAAAGCTATGCAAACTTCATTCAAAAACTCTCTCAGCGCTTTTCTCTCAAGGACCTTGGGCCTCTAACATACTTCCTTGGAGTGGAAGTTATCTCCCACAATAATGGTCTTTTTTCTAAGTCAACGCAAGTACATAGCTGATCTACTAAACAGAACTCACATGACTGAAGCTAAACCTGCTCCCACACCCCTAGCAATCAGCCTAATTCTCACTTTACAATCAGGGACCCCTCTATCTAATCCAACAGAATATAGAACAATTGTTGGCAGCCTCCAATATCTCTCTCTCACTCGACCTGATGTTGCTTACACGGTGAATAAACTCTCGCAATTTATGCATCAACCAACTAGTGACCACTGGAATGCAGTTAAGCGTCTGTTGAGGTATCTCTGTGGCACCTTAGATCATGGCATCCAACTTCGCCGGACCTCACTACTAGCACTTCATGCCTTCTCAAACGCTGACTGGGCGGGTAACAAAGATGATTTCACTTCCACTAGTGCATACATCGTCTATCTTGGTCACAATCCTATTTCTTGGAGTTCCAAGAAGCAACGTACTGTTGCTCACTCCTCCACTGAAGCTGAATACCGATCGATGGCCTGTACTGCTGCGGAAATTCAATGGATTTGCTCTCTTCTAACAGAACTAGGTGTCACTCTTCCACAACAACCAGTTATTTATTGTGACAATGTTGGTGCAACAAATCTCTGTTCCAATCCAGTTTTCCACTCCCACATGAAACATGTTGCTCTCGACTATCACTTTATTCGAGAACAAGTTCAAAATGGTTTGCTACGAGTCTCACACATCCCTGCAGCTGATCAACTCGCCGATGCTCTTACTAAGCCTCTTGCTCGTCCTCAGTTTGACACTCTTAAGACCAAGATTGGACTTGCTCCACGACCGTCCATCTTGCGGGGGCATGATAAGGATACACATCAAATCAAAGGAGAAAATCAAGGGATTTGAATTAGCTGTAACATATATTGCTTGATTAGTGTTTACTTAATTGATTCCATTGTAATTAGTTTCCATTCTCTGCTCATCTAACGTGTATATATTCTGACCATATCAATGAGAAGAGTATGCCATAATTATTCAAATTCTCTTTTCTGAAATCCTGTTAGTACTCATGTCAGAAGGTACCAATTATCAATCCCATTCAACCAAACCTACCTTTAATACATAGTTCTTGGCAGTTGGCACGTAATGTTACATTGTTAGGTACTCAAAATGTTCCATGAAATTCTGAGAGATCAATCAAATCCAAGAAAAATAAAACCCAACCAAATTGCAAATTAAAATCCACAACCCAGTAAAAGAACATCAACTTACTGGAATGAATCGGAAGTCTGGTAGCCTGCTATCGAAGAATCGCTGACGACGACGACCGTGGGCCACGTTTGCTTCCGTTGCTAGCTTGCTGCTGTGCAACCGATGCTGCTGTCTTGGGCTCAAAGCCTCGAACTGTCAAACAAACAGGGACAGAGTCACGGAGACTCAGAGAGTAGGCAACAACAAAAAATAAATGGTGGAGGTTGAGAAGTTCAGCTCCGGGAGAAGGAGGATGAGATTGAGCGGAGCTGGAACTGGAACTGGGACTGGGACTGGGTAGGAGTAGGCGGAGCGGAGGTGACGCAGCAGGAGAAAGAAATGGGTGAAATGAAAATTAAGTCCTTGTTAACAAAAATTTTATGATTTACGTGTAATATTATTTTATAAGAGAATATATGGTAAAAAATGAGTCTTAAAAAAATGAATTTGAATGGGGAATAAGTTGTAATTAGAAGTGGGTGTACGTGTTAGATTGGGCTATTGGGCTTTACTTCTTAGCTGGGCTGGGCTGGGCATAGGTTAATAGTAAACAAAAAATTGAGCCCCGGGGGTTGGGCCCAAAAGTTCTGTGCTAGCATAGGCCGCACTGGACTTCATTGGGCTCCGTCCCTGCTTTGTCACGTCCTTAACCTTTTTGAACATTTGACTTAACACCTAATTAGTGTAATGTGAAGGTACTACAAATAAGAAAATAAAGATCTTTATGAGATTTAATTTAATTATTCAATGAAAAAAAAAGGAAAACTACCAAAAAAGAAAGAAAGAAAGGGTTATGCTATATGTACACCATGAGGTGTACATAATGTATTACACCCCCTCACATGGAAGGGGGCCCACGAATATTTTATTATGTTTGGGCTTCCCTCTATGTGAGGGGAATGTAAAGCATTGTGTATACATAGCTTTATCCAAGAACCCGTTTGATTTTCATTTTTATGGAAAAATGCATTTTTGAATAGTAGATTGATGGAGAATGTGTGGTTGAAAAATAAGGAAAAGTTTTTGATTTACGTGAAATATTATTTTAATAAAGAATGTGTGGTTGAAAAAAGAGAGAAAAAAATGCATTTTCTTAAAAATTGGAATCAAACAGGCTGCAAAAAAGAATGTGAACTTATTATATAGAATTTGCAACTAAATCTAAAGTTTAATTAATATTGTCTTAGAATTAATATTTCTTGTCATGATCAACGAAAAGTGCACATTATTCAATAGGTATTCTACGCAACTTGCAATAATAATGCCAAATGAAAATCATAGTCCTTGTTTGTTCCCTATTTTTTAAAATTTATTTGTTCTTAAATTTATTTTTAATCATACATTTCAATTTAGAGATGGCGTGTGGATTGGGTTGGGTTGGATTTTTACTCAACCCAAACCCAACCCAACCCAACTCAATCAAGTTCAGTCGAGTTGAATTGGGTTGGTCGGTTTATAGTTTCACCATTTGTTCACGAATGGCACTGATGTATATGAATCCAAAAGACTTCTAAGAATTTCAAGAAATTAGTAGTGCATGTCATCTACAAAATCTATTAGCATATTTTCGCCTGCAACCTAAGGATTCACTCTTAAGTACTACTTTCAAAATCGAGATATGAGTAATAGAAGTACACATAGCATCCCTCCCTAGTCCCTAGACGATGGTCACACACGTCTGCCTAAATAGGTAGCACCTAACTCCACTAATACTCTAAAGGCAATTTATACATCATTATATGCAGCAATTGATCTGGAAGGCAATAGCTCGGATGTTTCCCTAACACAACAATTTCAACATAGTAGTCTTGAGAATGCTTGCAGCAAGAACATAGTACATAGACGGAAATACATCAAGTTGAAGGGGAGAAACAGCAAGAAGTGCACCTAAAAACTAAAATAAAAGCTAGAATCTCAGAAGTCCAATGAGAACACCTTCTTGCCTAGTTACATAAGAACGCAAAATACTTAGATCCTGATCCAAAAACATAATGAGGATCTCTGTCATGCATCAATTATAGAAAATTATTGTGAATATTTCAAATACTCAGGCCAAGTTAAGGTAAAATCTTTTAACTGTACATACTTAAATTTTTTGAATTAGTTATACCAAGTCAACACAAGCTGTTTTCCTTCATTCTGCAAAACATCAGCTATGAATCTATGATGTCAAATATGCATTCACTGACAAGATAGCATAAAAATGCTTAACAAAGTAAAGAACATAAATAACATTAATTCATGCACACAAGACTTTTTTTACATTTCACTTCTCACGCAGCAAAATTTTAACCTTTTGGACAAGTTAAAAATGAATTCCAAGAAGAAGCCCTATTGAATCTAGAGAGCAGAAATGTAAAAAGGCGGGAAAAATGATTTATTCAATTGATGAATGGAAAACGTGAACATCAGTTCTTAAATAGGCAAGCTAACTACAAAACTAACTAAGCTAACTTTACAATTCCATCAGGAAATAATAGAATGCCTAGCTGGCAAGTTTGGTTGTCTAATACTCCCCCTCAAGGTGGCCGGTGAATGTCAAGAACCGCCATCTTGGATAATAAGGAAAGGAGAGAAGTAGAAGGCAGTGCTTTGGTAAACATGTGTGCTAGTTGAAGATCAGTTCGAATGGGGAGAAGTTTGATTAACCCGTCAGTAACCTTATCACGAATAAAGTGGCAATCGATCTCGATATGCTTCGTGCGTTCATGGAAAGTAGGATTGTGTGCAATATGGATTGCGGACTGGTTGTCACAAAAGAGAGCGGTTGGACCAGATGGTTGAATGTGGAAATTAGTTAACAACTGATGAAGCCAAACGATTTCACTGGCTGTGGAGGCAAGGGCCCTATATTCAGCCTCTGCTGAAGAACGTGAGACGATGGTTTGCTTCTTAGACTTCCAAGAAACAAGAGAATCACCTAGGAAGATACAAAATCCAGTCATAGATTTTCTGGTGTCCAAACAAGATCCCCAATCAGCATCTGCAAAGGCACGAAGTTGCAAATCTGAAGATGCAGAGAAAAATAATCCCTGTCCAGGAGATGCTTTCAAATATTTTAAGAGATGATGTCTGCATTCAGATGTGGTTGTCGAAGAGCAGAGACAAACTGGCTAAGTTTGTGTACAGCAAAGGTGGTATATGGCCTTGTCACAGTGAGATAAATCAGACTTCCAATTAAACGGCGCTATGAAGAAGCATCAGCAAGAACATCACCATCTAACGCGCTGAGCTTTGTTTTTGAATCCATGGGTGAAGAAGTAGGTTTACATGCAAGAAAACCTGAATCTTCAAGCAACTGCAGGATGTAGTGGCATTGGGATAGGAATATACCACGAGCAGATCTTGCAATTTCTAAACCTAGAAAATACTTCAAGACACCCAGATCCTTGAGTTTAAATTGGCTATGTAGGAAAAGTTTTAGCTTCTCAATGACTACCGACGACCTTTGACCGTGGATAATTGGTGACTGACGTCGACAACTGCAAACTGACGATCTATATGGGCGATTTGGTGAGAGAATAAGAGAGGTGACGAGTGGAGTTAGAGCGTGAAAGAGATGGGAGAATGAAGATTATGAGGTTAGGGTTTGTCTCTCGTGACTTTTGTCTTTTCGAATTAAATTTGACGGCTTATTTGGTAGAGATTTAAATTCAATTTTAATTAAAAATATAGTCGTTATGTTTGACTTTCATCTCACATATAAGACTCACTAATGGCTGATTTTTCAATTAAAATCTAATTTAAATCACCACCAAACATACTCTGAATCTTTTTTTTTTTAACTAAGCGGGTTGGTTCGGTAGGATTAAATCGGTTTTGTGGATCACCCCGTGACCCAACCCGACCCCCTTTTTTTAAAAAAAAAAAAAAAAAAACACCGAACCTATGAGTGGAAAACGGGCCGAGCCTGCTCGTAAAAAGGGGCTCGTGGACTGCTCAAGCTCGTAAAAATATGAACCCGAGCACAAGCCGAGCGGCTAGTGTAAAAAGTGACCATTTTGGTCACTTTTTTAGTGGTTGTTTTGGCCACGAAATGTTTTTTTTTTCCCCTTTTTTCTTCCCTCCTTCCTCTATAAATACATGGGTTCTAAATCCATTTTCTTCACACCAAATTCATCAATACTCTCCATATCTCACTCTCTTCCACAATCAATTATCAACATTCTAAATTTATGCATAATCTACATTCATTTTTACAATTTCATCGTCTTCAATTTCAATTATTGCATACAGTTTTTGAAGTGCTTTCTTTACTTTCTTCACAATTCACAAATGAATCCACAATCATTTGTTGAGGGCTTATTCGGTATCGGAGGCGAATCACCTGTGACGTCGCAAAGTCAATTTCGGAATCAATTTTTTGGTCTAAATGAAGTACACATTCCTAAAGATATTCCAGGTATGGCTACACATGAAAGCAATAATCCAAATTATCCAATTGATTTGGATGACGTTGATGTTCCCGAAGCGGGACATGAGGAAGAACTTGAATTAGACATTTCCGATGCTGGAGGAAAGCGAAAAGCGAAAAAACAGGGAAAATGTTAGGAACACTTTAAATTGATTTCAACGGGCAATGTGGTTGATGGAAGCTCAGAGTCGAAAGCAGTATGTAAATACTGTCAACAACGATTGACATGTCAAAGGGGTATTGGTACCACCCACCTTAACCATCACTAAAAAACGTGTGCGGTCAAACATGGACTTCTTCCATCTGGTCAAACATAACTTTCCTTTGGTAGTCCAGGCACCGGTTCTACGACTTCGTCCCTTACCATATGGATGTATTCAGAGGAGAATGCTTGAACGGGAATGATGAAATTTGTTGCAGTGCTAAGTTGCCTCTAGCAATAACGGACAACCAACAATTCGTCTCGTACGTAAAAGAATATTTTCAACCGAGGTACGTTGGGATAAGTCAAAAGACTCTTCGTTCAGATACAATATAATATTTCATTAACACAAAACAACAATTGATCACGGATTTACAAAAATATGGGGGTGTTATATCTTTGACTTCGGACTTGTAGGAATGGATTAATAAAAGAGTTTATATAGCTGCAACTGCACACTACATAAACCCACTTTGGTGCATGCATAAAAAAATTATTGTTTTTAAAATTATTGACTTTCCTTACAATGCTAATAATATATTTAATGTTATTATGACCATTATTAGATAATATTATTGTGAGAGTAAAATTCGTTCTTTTACATTCGATAATGCTAGAGTTAATAAATTAGTCATCGATAAATTGTTAAGGGTATTTCAACCTGAATTTGGTAGTTATTTATTTCATATTCGTTGTGTGTTATATTTTTAAATTTAATTGTGCAAGATAATTTAAAACATATTAAAGATGAAATGCAAAGGATTCAGAGTGCATTAATATATATTACCATCTCCCCTAGTAGAAAACAAACATCTGAGAATTTTTGTATCGAAAATGGGGTGATGAATTCGAAAACATTTTGTTATTGATGTAGGACATAGATGGAACTCCACTTACTTACTATTAAAGGCATGCGAATGTTTTGAAGCTTTCATAACTGAGTTTTACGACAATAAGTATATTAGAGACGAAAACAACACTATTTTAAATGAATCCGATTGAATTTCAGCCTTAAAATTTAAAAAAAATAAAAATTGAGTAGTTTTTATGAAACTACAAATATTTTATCTGGAGTTTATTATCCAACTAGTTGTATGGTACTTGAACGTCTTTATATAATTGCGAGAATATTTCATAAATATAGAAATCCCCGACTTTACTGCAATTATATATTCTATGGAATTAAAGTTCAGAAAATATTGGCAAGACTTACCAATGTTATTTCCTTTAGTATGCATCATGGACCCCCAATATAATTTATCGGAGACTAAATATGTAATTGAACAAATTTCAAAAGTTTTAACTTTTGATACACCTATCACGTATAGAAATTTAGAACAAACTTTAAGTGAAATGTATGAAATATATGAAGAACGAATGGATATAAATATTAGTCGAGTACCCTCTTTACATATTCCTCTCACATCTATCGAAGAAGATGATACTGAAATAATGAATTTGTTCGAATATATTAATACGTATAGATATTATGCAAATGCAATAGGTTCATCTAGTAATACTGTGTCTCCTCCTTCTGCATCTAATCAACTTCAAATCCATTGTCTGCTGAATTAATTGATTACTTTAATTATAATATGTCTGCGAACAAAACAATTAAAAAAGTTCAGAAGAAGTTATCGAATTCTGGCGAAGGTATGAACGACTATGGCCAGTGGTTTAAGCAATTGCAAAAGACCTACTAACACCTTTGATCAGCACTGTAGTTTCGGAGTCTGCCTTTAGTGTAGGTAAGAGGGTTTTGTCCAAAGTCAGGAGCCAACTAAAAGAAGATATTTTGGAAGCATTAATGTGCGTGAAAGATTGACAGGACGCTCATTTTCGAATACAGGATAAATATGTCAAAATTGCATGTCATCGGGTAAGTAATATTTAATTGGATAATATTAATCAAATTTTTTATTTTATAATACTATTTTTAATTTTCTATAAAAAGTTGTACACGTTACAAGTTGTTCGTGTACAATTTTTAACTTCGCCTACTTGAGATTTAAGTAGTCGGTCCCAAGCCCCGATAAAGGAGGAGGATTGAATATTTAAATTGTTTAAATTTTTCTCAACAATTTTTTTCACGAACTTATCCAATTCATAGCATTTATTAATTCAATTATCACAATTCACAACAATTTTCTTTCCACCAACTTAGTTAAATTTTAGTTAGTACTACATGTTAACATTTTAAATTCTTTTCTCAAACAATGCCGCGCGTACCTTTGCATATAATCTTCGAAGATTATATACAAAGTACGCGTAGCGTTGTTTTAGAAAAGAATTTTGTTTAAAAGAATTTTTTTTTTTATCTATTTTTATATACACAAAATTTATGATTTAAAATTATTTTTTTGTTTTCCATTTTACCTATTTTTAAAAAAAAAAAAAATTGAAAATGGGAGAGCTCGGCTCGGTTCGTGCCGGCCCACGAGTCACGAGCTCATCCAAAAATTAAGCTCGACTCGTTGCAAAACGAGCACGAGCTCGAGCTCATGCGTCAAAGGGCCGAGCCGGCTCGGCTAGGCTCATTGTCATCTCTACCTGAACTCAACTATAAAATTTTTAAAAAAAACTGACCAAAACCTATCGGTTCGGTACGGTACAGGTTGGTTTGGGTTTTGTCCACTCCTACATTTCATGATATCTACAAATTTTATCTATTTTTTAGTCACTAATTTAATCAATTTTTTTTAAAAATCAAAATCTATTAAAATTTTTATTTTTGGCTAAATCAAATTGGGGATTAATATAGTCAGATATATGTTATGGTTAAAATTTAAGCTATGTGATTCAATCCTATTTAGGAACGTTTCTTAATTGATAATATTATTTGCAAATAAATCATTTTACTACATTTTTTACGAACTTGAGCATCGAGAAAGTGTGTTACAAGAACTCAATTTTCAACCTCAAGTATGGGCAAGTTGGTTAAAATTGGGATCCAGATTGTACGATCTTATAGTCCCTAAATGGTAAATCTGTTGAGGTTCACTTAGAACATCGCATAATGTTAAAACCTTATATTTATATTTCGAGAACTTCTAAATACAAGTACTAAAATTAGTCTTGTCAATCACTTTCTTGATACATTAATCTAACACACTAAGGCCCCGTTTGAGTACATTATTTGTAAAATGAAAATGAAAAATATAGTCGTTATGGACCTCAAACAAGAGATATAAAGTCAAATATGGTGGCTGGATAGATAACGGTCATATTTTTCATTTTTATGGTGAAAAAATGAGAATCAAACAGGGGCTTAATATTTCCAAATTACTTCTTAATTTTCTATTTAATCCTACTGCCAATGCCCCAAAGAAGACCTCTCCTTTTTCCATCAAGGTTAGATTAGTGGCATTTCAAAGTGAAATCATGGTTAGGGTACCTAAAAATGAAAAGTCGACGAACTTGATTTCAAGAAAAAATAAAATTATGGAGTTGAAAGAGCAAATAATTGAACACCGCAGCTACAATTGATCCTAAAATATATTGAGGTGTTATTTGTCATGCCACTGGTTTCTTATGTATCATTCAACTATTCTTGCAAGGAGTGTGTTTTTTTTTTTTTTTTTTGATTTAAATGCACAATGTCAAATGTCAAATGTCAAATGTCAATTAAATAAGTAGTATGTGGACATAAAAAGTCCGAATTATCATCCATGGAAACTATTTTATCCGACTATCAATTAGCATTACCTCAAATTTGGGGAAAAAAAAAAATCCAAGCAAAGTTTTGATTGAAATTAACATTAACAGAGAAAAATAAAACAAATCGGAAGAAGTGTTTTTCATTTGGGGGGGGGGGGGGGGGGGGGGGGGTGGTGGCGGTGGTGATTGTGGGTAACTTTGATCAAACAATCAAATATGATATTTAAAGCATTGGGACTCATGATTTCATCTTAGTTATCACCTTTAATGCCACGTCTCCTAAAGTTGTACTTGATCGAATTCACTAATTAAAGCAATTTACCCTCTCTCAAATTCAAATCAATCTTATTAATTCAACTAACTATGTCACCAGGTAAATCTAAATAAACTTTGACTATATACATTTAATCACCTAGAAAATTAAAGACCATAACAATTGTAAAAGTACTTTGACATTTTATCGGATTCCCGATTTTACTACATGGTCTAAATTTATAACTCACGTCTCGATTTATTACAATTCACAATTCATGAATTAGTGATCAAGTAGTCTTGCACCAAAAATTTGCCTTCTTCACTCCCAAGTCTTGAAACCCCCTCTAAAATTCTTTTTTCTACTCCTATGGTGCCTAATCTGCATTGAATATCATGTGCACAATACGACCAAAATAATCCCAACTAAAACAACAACTAAAACAATCACCATGAAAAATCGACTCGCTTAGTGATTGTTGGTTGATCGCGGTTTGGAAATCGCAGTCACCAGTCCTCCATTTTCCTCATTTTGCATTTTGCCCCCTACTTTATGTTCTTTGTAGTTTTTTTTTTCAACCTTTAAGGTCCAAGTTTTCAACATTGATCTCGCAATCTCCAAAAGCTTTCGTGTTGGTCCCTTGAATCTCCATAGTCACCTAATTGGTCCTCCACAAATTTTAGAAATATGCAAATCAGTCTCCAAATTTTCTATAAGAGCATCTCCAATAGACTCTATTTTTAAAGAGTACATTTTACAATTTACAGAGTATCTATAAATTTAGATAGTAAAAAAATTTAATTACTCCAATAGGCTCTTTATATTTACCACTTAATTTTATTACTCCAAAAAAAAAAAAAATTATTATTTTCCCTATCTTTTATTTTCATTAATTTTTCTCTAAATTATTATATTATTTTTTTAATAAAAATTAAAATACTTTGAATGCATTTAATTATAGAGAGAGTCAAATTCACTCTCCAAATTAAAATGTTAGTTTAAAGAATCAATTAAAACATAATTTTAAGAGTTGACTCTTTAAAATAAAGAACATCTTATGTTTAAATAATCTCTTGAAAATGCTCTAAGTCGAATTCGCTCCTATAAATTGTGAATTTCTATAAATTGCTTGTTTAATGCTTCTTATCAATCCTGTGCCATCAAGTTAGTCGTCAATTATTTCAAATCAACTCCAATTATATTTGTTGACTACCGATCTCACATAAAACATACTTAGTGATAAACCTAAGCATCTCGCAGTTCGGTACTACTGTTTCAGTTTAGTCTTCAACTCAAGCTTGGTCAATTAACGTCGTTATTCAGGGGAACATCATAATTACAAGCCTTTAACACCCTGTCCAATCAAATCAGACACACTTGGAAGAGAATGACGGCAGCACCGCCCTCATCATCCAATAATCAACCTTGGAAACTATTCCTCATGAAAGTCATGATTGCCTGATTAAAAACAGAATTATGAAGATTTGTTGGAGACCGACCTCGTTGGCCAATCACGACAAATAGTTGCGGCACACAGATCTAAGCTGGGCATAATATTTGAAGTGATTGATTAGACATTTTTTAAATAATTTTTTAGCTAAATTTCCCTATAAAAGGGTCAATGCCCCTTGCTAGAAGGCAGGGGAGCTGAACGCCTCAAGTGTTTTATCACTACCAAACTTGTAATCACAAAATCATAAGAAATTAGTACAAACATTTTACCATTTTTCTTAAAGTTGGCTCGAATCAAATATTTACATTTTTTGACGTCAACAGCTTGACGCTAAAATGAGGGCCGCAATTGTGAAAAACAACATTTTTTCCCAAAAGGCTAGAATAATGAGTTGTGACCCCACCTCGAAAAGTGGATTCCACACTCGTCCCAATGAAACCAATACCACACGCAATTTCCAAATAAGGCAAGACCAAGCTAATATGGATAGCCCTCAAATAATTGCTATGAGGGAAGCCATTGAGAGGCTGACAAACACAGTCAGCAGGCTGGAAAGAAATCAGGCTCCAACTTCCCCACCCAATACATAGGTGGGATCTCCATCTAGGAGAAAAACATGAAGACTTCCCACCAGAAGATCCTTTCACTTTTCCAGGGGAGAGTCTTCTAGAAGCCACACTGACGAAGTAAAGAGTCCGCCACCAAGAAAAGAAGCCACCACCAAAAGAACTGGTAGCGTGTTTAGCTCTGACACCTCGAATGAAATACACCAGATCTGACCTCAAGCTTCCAATGGAGCCAGAAGGACCTGAAATAAGTGTTTTGAAAAAGTGTATTACCGACCTGGAGGCAAAAGGCAAGGGAGCATCTGAGGAATATTTTACCAAACGTCACTCCCCCTTTTCGGAGGACATCCTCGCTGAATCCCTACCTGAGAAACTCAAGATGCCACAACTAACTGGGTACGAAGGAGAAAGAAATCCCCTTAGCCACCTGGACAAATACACCTCCTGGATGGAGCTACAAGGCGCGGGTGATGCCATCATGTGCCGAGCTTTCCCACTAACATTGGGAGACAATGCACAAAGGTGGTTCAGAAGGCTGCATCAAAGGTCAATAAAAAATTGGAGCGACCTGGCCACAGCCTTCCTTGCTCAATTTATGGGCTCCAAGGCCAGGACCATGCCTAAGGAAAGATTGGTAAGATCAAACAAGGGAAAAGCGAGTCACTGAAAAGTTACCTCGGTAGATTTAACAAACAATCTATGGAGGTCGAGAAAATCTCTGGTGATGCTTCACTTATGGCAGCTCTTTCTGGATTGAGACCCCGAACACGATTCTGATAGTCCGTGCATGATGGGAGACCAAGAACTTATCACAAGTTCCTAAATCGAGCTGAAAAACACATCAGCACGGAGGAAGCTACATCGGATCAAGAGGATGCCAGGACCAATCCACAGCCGACCAACCATAGTAAAGAAAGAAAATCAGACAAGGGAATTCCACATGACCAAAGGAGAGATCGAAAAACGAATGACCGATCTAAATCTCAGTGTAACGCCCCAATTTTTTCTACATCTTTTGAGGTGTTACCAAATATAATTTCATTTACTTAAATGCGGAATGATAATATTTTATTCTCCAAATAAACAGAACATTCGTAAATAATCATAAAATCACGTCTTTAAATAAAGAAATAAATAAAAACAACCTAAACATTCTTGTAAGACAATAAATTTAAAATACAGTAAAACCTAGAAATTTTATTTGTCAAAATTCCTTTTCTTCGAATCCCTTGGCAGTCCACTGCACCACCCCGTCACTGTTCCAATCGACCCGAACTAGCTTGTAGAATTTGTAAGAGTGAGTATTTTAAAAACACCTAGTAAGATACGTGCAGTTTCTACACACAATTATATGCAATAAAATAACATTCATACCACTCTTCTCTTTATGGAGTACATCGGTGACCAAGCGACACACCCATCTTAGGTCCTCTTATAATCTCATATATTTTTCTTAAGAACCCGAAGGTTCACTGATAATCCATGTATATTTAATTGAACATAAAAGCATAGAGAAACATATCACTTTGCACATAAGTATCTTACCTTGTTATTGGAATATTAAAATTGTCTACCGGCACGTTAAAAATATTTATCTTCCTGCTTTGGGTGAAGAATTGCTTGACAATGATGTGTGTACTTGACTTTTCACAACCTTTCTCTTTCTCTCACTACAGGTAGTACCCTCTCTCTTTCTCTTTTCTCCTTTCTCTTTCTCTCTCTCTTTCTACCGTATAAAAGTATGTGTGTGTAAAAAAATATGACACATGTATGGTATTTATAGTGGTTAATAGATAATGATGACTTAATAGACTCCAAATAAAACTCTTAATTTCAATTTAAATTGGACTCTTAACAGATAAATCATCTTATCAAGAATTTCGAGTTTAAAAGATATCTAATTACATGAGAATAAAATTCTAATGTGGATATATACAACCTTCAAATTTCCTTTTTAATTTGAAAATAAATATCATAATACATACCCAATCATAATTAACAATTAACAATTATTCTACTTAAAATAGAATTACAATTAACTAATAATCTTTTTATAAATATGAAATACAATTAGTACTCTACGTGTGGTGGTAAAATCAATTGGATAGTGAATATTTTGGTAAAACAAATCATGATATATCTCAACCAACCACCACATGGGACACTTGGCATGCTAGGAAAAATTTACACTTGAATATAATAATAAAATAAATCACCATATTTATCATCCAACCCTACACGTAAAAATCACAATTTACACTAAAAACCAAAACCAACTTATAAATTACTTTTGAGATAAAATCTTAAAATATCAATAACTTGGGTTTAACATATCCGAATCGACTTTTTCTTGGGCCTAAAATATATAATTTAAAACGAGCTATCCAATGAGTATAATATTGATATACTTATATTTGCCCTATCAAAATTTAATTATTTGGCCCAAAAATATAAAGATTTAAAATATGCTTCACTTTAATCCATAAACTTTTCAAAATAATAAAAAATAACATATAGAATAAATAAATTTTTATTCTAAAAATTTTGGGACATTACAATCTCCCTTCCTTAAAAAAATTTCGTCCTCGAAATTACCTGCGTTCGGGTCCTCTGTTGCTCCATCTTGAATTAAAGCAAAAACTCAGGCATTTCCCTTCTTATCTTGCTCATCATTCTTCTTTGAGGGGTCTTCCCTACAGTTTCTGGAAATGTGGCCTGTTTTGCCACATCGATAGCACACATGTTTCCCAAACAAGCATTCACCCCTATGTACCCGGTTGCATTTTGGACAGGGTGGAACGTTTTGTCCAAAACTTGATCCAAAGTTGATTTTCTTGTTCTGTCCTACTCCCTTTTCTTCGTTTGCCACATTCCATTTCCTCTTTCCTGAATGCTCGGCTCCTTGTTGAGAAGTTTGAACAATCTCTAACCTATTTGAGATTGCTTGAGCGGTTTGTAAAACCCGACTATAGGTAGTGAATTGATGGGATGCCATTATTCCACCAATCTCAGGGCGCAATCCCAGTTCAAACCTTCTTGCTTTCTTTGCTTCCGTGTCCACTAGTTGTGGTGCGTACCTAGAGAGTTGTTCGAATTTCCTCTCATAATCCTCAAGCTTCATCCCTCCTTGTTTCAGTTGAAGAAATTCTGTCTCCTTTCGGTCTCTCAGAGCTTGTGGGAAGTATTTTCCCATCACATCGTCCTTGAATTGTGTCCACGTCAGAGCACGTTGTTGAGCTTCTGTTCTAGTGCGCGATGCTGACTCCCACCAGTGGCCTGCAGCATCAACCAACATAAACTCTGCGCATAATACCTTTTGAGAATCAGTGCAGGAAAGGTGTTTGAAGATTCGCTCCATTCCTCTTATCCATTCCTCAGCCGCCAATGGGTCTGCCTTGCCATCGAAAGTTGGGGGTTTATAGCGGCGGAATTGTTCCACAATTGAACTGATGTTGTTAGCATTTGTATCCTGAGTACCAGCTTGTGCTTGTTGTCTACCCAAGTCTTGTACAGCTCTCAACAAATCCCTGATAATCGTTGCTTGATTTTGTTGTTGCCTCGACATTTTCTTAATACAAGTAAAATTTTAAATTTAGAAATGCAAAATTTAATAACACAGAAATTATTTATTAATGGTAAAACTTTAAAATTTTCGAATCCTTACATATAGTATCCGATCTTCAAAAGACGAAAAATTTCAATGAATAAACAAATAAACTTTTGCTAAAATAAAGACTATCTCTAATATCTATAAGTCCTAGAAATGTTCATCATCTGACGTGAGGCATGACTCGGGCTCAGAATCCAAATCCATGAAATTTTGGGGTTCGAGTTCCTGCTCGGGGTCTTCCAGCTCTGGTTCGATTTCCTCATCTGGGTCTTCCTCTGGGTCCTCTTCAGGTTCTTCCTCTGGGTCCTCTTCAGGCTCTTCCTCTGGCTCAGGCTCAGGCTCAGGTTCAGGTTCGAACTCAGGGTGAGGCTCAAGCTCAGGCTCAGGTTGGGGCTGGGGCTCTAGTGCTAGCTGTTGTTGTCTGTGGTTCCACAGGATTATAATGTCTTCACAGTACCTCCTAAAATTAATCTTGTCCCAATTTTCCTGCAATTGTAGCTCATACTCCATATCTCTTACGAAGTAGGCCACATCTCTCCATTGAGGTCGCATAGCAGTTATCAGGTGATATATTGAGAGGATTGTCCCCTCATTATATCCAAACGATCTTGCTTGCAGGGGTACAGGTACATCGTACACTCGTAGACAACAGGAGTTTGGTAAACAAACTATATTCCCGAACTCTGAGGCAGCTAGAAATCTCAGAACGCTACCTCCAGCCATACCACAAGAGGCTACAAGAATTTTCTGGAGATCCTATTGAAGCCAAAGGGTAGATCGTCCTTATTGAAGAACTGGGCAAGGTCCCCTGCCAAAGAAGAATTCTGGCAGATTTTGTGGTAGTCGACCTGTCATCCAACTACAATGCAATATTGGGAAGACCCATATTGCATGAACTCAAGTCTGCCACTTTAATATATCACTATTGTATGAAATTTCCCACAACCTATAGAGTTGGAGTAGTATACGGAAACCAAGCTGAGGCCAGGGCCTGCAACATTGACCTGACCCAGCCACAGGTCCGCATGATGAATGAGGAAGGGAATGCTGAAAAAAGATATGCAAGGCTAAAAAGACTTATTGTTGCCGATCTAACTAAGATCGGCATCACTGCAAAACACCGCAGAAAACCATTGGATGACCTACTATCATTCAACGATGCTGAAGAAAATCCAAATCCTTATCCCAGTGTCCTGGTGGTTTCTATGCCTGTGGCCGGAATCATTATACCCAAAGTATTGGTGGATACCGGAAGTGCGATCAACATACTCTTCACCAACACACTAAAGTGGATTGGAATCCCCTTTCACTTCCTTCAGCCATATCTAAATATGGTGCAAGGACTGAGTGGAGCACTGGTCTGAGCAAGATGATCAATTAAACTTACTATTGAAGCTGGGGAAGCCCCACGACATTGGAGGACTAATGTTGAGTTCGTAGTCCTAGACTCCATCTCACCCTATGACGCTGTAATGGGGCAGCCTTTGTTATTCAACCTACGAGCTGTGGTATCTTTGTTTCACTATTCAATCAAGTTCCCCACACACGGTGTAGGAGAAATCAAAGGAAACAGAGAACTTGCTGAAATGTGTCAAAGGACAACCCAATCTCAGACACGCTATAACAATCGACCTCCCCTAGCCACATGCATAATGTTCAACCTCGGTCCACTGGATCCTCGTGTAAAAAACCAAAGGAGGAGAGCCCATGGAAGAACTGAATATGGTATCAGTTTGTGAAAGTGACCCCAAAGAACTTGGAATATGAAGAAAGCTGCGATCTCCGATCCAAGGTTAGATATTGGTATTTCTTCAACAAAATCTCGATATCTTTGCATGGAGTCATGAAGATCCGGAGGGAATTGATCCAAAGATCGGTTGCCATAAGCTAAATATCGATCTAGGAGTTCGGCCAAAACAGTAAAGATGCCGGCCTCTAAACCCTGAAAGGTACGAGGCCCTCAACAACGAAATACAGAAGTTGCTCCGCAACAGATGTATTCGCGAAGCTTACTACCCCGAATGGGTCGCAAACTCGGTTCTTATGAAAAAGAGTAATGGAGACTAAAGGGTGTGCATTGATTTCACTGACCTGAACAAGACGTGTCCAAAGGACAGCTTTCCACTACCTAGGATAGATCAAATGGTCGATGCTACAGCTGGACACGAGCTGCTCAGCTTTATAGATGCTTACTCGAGGTACAATCAAATACCCATGCAAGAACCAGATCAAGAGCATACCTCTTTTATCATTGACCGAGGTCTGTACTGCTACTAAATGATGCCCTTTGGGCTAAAAAATGCCGGAGCCACTTATCAACGCTTGGTAAACTCAATGTTTGCCCAACAAATTGGGAAAATCATGGAAGTTTATGTCGATGACATGCTAGTAAAAAGCTTGAAGGTCGAGGACCACCAACAACACCTTGCGAAAATGTTCAAGATCCTAAGGAAGTACAGAATGAAACTAAACCCAAAGAAATGTGCTTTCGGTGTAAGTTCGGGTAAATTCTTGGGATATATCGTCAATAGGCGAGGAATTGAAGCCAACCCCGAAAAAATACGAGCAATTATTGACATGAAGCACCTACAAAGCCTAAGGAGGTCCAGAGCCTAACGGGAAAGGTAGTCACCCTCAGCCGCTTCGTGTCTAAATCCACAGATCGGTGTAAATCATTCTTTGATGTGTTTCCAGGAGGAAGAAAATTTGAATGGACCTCTGAGTGTCAGAATGCATTCAACGAGCTGAAGAAACAATTGGCCTAGCCACCAGTGTTGTCTAAACCCAAAGCAGGAGAGACTTTGATATTGTACCTTGCGATGTAAGATTATGCTATCAGTTCTGTCCTAGCAACTGAAGAGGATGGAATACAACATCCTATATACTATACCAGCAAGGCCCTTCATGAGGTCGGGCTCAGATATTGACCCTTGGAAAAATTGGCGTACGTAGTTGTCACGGCTGCCAGAAAGTTAAGACCCTACTTCCTGGAGCATACCATAGAAATCCTGACCAATTCTCCGTTAAGACAAACCTTATAGAAGCCTGATACGTCAGGACGGATGGTAAAATGGGCAGTCGAGCTAGCACAATTCGACATCAAATATAAACCTCGCACCTCTATCAAGGGGCAGGCCCTTGCTGACTTTGTAGCTGAATTTAGCGTAAAACCGATGGAGAGGATTGTGCCAGACCTTCCTTGGGAGCTCTATGTGGATAGATCTTCCACAGAAACAAGGTCCGGAGTTGGGATAGTACTGTTTAGCCCAGATCGCCAATTGTTTTGTGAGGCCTTGCCCTTTGATTTCAACAATTCCAACAACGAGGCTGGGTATGAAGCCCTGATTGCCGGAGCAAGAATGGCTCAAGAACTAAAGATCATGAATTTGATAATTTATAGTGATTCACAACTGGTGGTTAATCAGGTCAACGATACTTACCGAGCTAAAGAGGAGAGGATTAACAAATTATCTCAAAGTAGTGAGAAAGGAGTTCGAAAGTTTTCAAACCATACAAATTAAACAAATCCCAAGATCACAGAACGGATATGCTGATGCTTTAGCTCGGTTAGCCATGAGTGAAGGAATTGAAGAGTTCGACAGCATCCCTGTCGGGAGGATCTCATAATCAGCCATAGAAAAAGAGGAAGTCGAGTCCATGATGATAGATCCTAAGTCTACTTGGCTTGACGAGATCAACCTTTACTTAAAAATTGGGGCATGTCCCGGTGACCCTGTGGAAGCTAGGCGGTTACATATCAGGTCGGCCAGATACACAATAGTAAACAACACTCTTTACAAAAGAGGATACTTAACCTCCTTGCTAAGGTGTCTAAACGAAGAAGAAGCCATTTTATGCTCTTCAAGAAGTACATGAAGGAATGTGTGGAAATCATTCCAATGGGCAATCTTTGGCTTATAAAATCATACGCCAAGGATATTTTTGGCCCACCATAAGGAGAGATGCTCTTAAGTTTGTGAAGAAATGTGACAAAGTGCCAGCGCCTTGCTTCTTTCACCAAAGCTCCCCCGCAAGAGCTTAACTTTATGGTGGCGCCCTGGCCCTTTCTGAAATGGGGGGTTGACCTATTTGGTCAAATGCCCACGGTACGAGGTGGGGCTAAGTACGCCATTGTTGAAGTTGATTACTTCACCAAATAGGCTGAAGCTGAATCTCTTGTAAAGATTACCGAACAGAAGACCACTGACTTCTTATGGAAGTTCATCATATGCCGATTCGGAATACCTTACTCCATTGTCACTGATAATGGAAGACAGTTCGATAACGCCCGACTCACCAACTTTCGTGAAGAACTTGGCATCAGAAAACACTTCTCCAAACCAAACCACCCCCAGGCCAACGATCAGGTCGAAGCTATCAATAAAATCATAAAACACACGTTGAAGGCCAAGCTTGACGTTCTCAAAGGTAGATGGGTGGACGAACTCCCCAGTGTATTGCTACCGAACTACTCCAAGGACAAGCACTGGGGAAACGCCATTTTCTCTAGCTTTCGGCGTCGAAGTCGTAATCCCTTTAGAGATGGGGATAACTTTGTTTCAAACTGCTGCTTATGACTCGATTGGAAATGAAGAGACTCCTAGACGAGAGTTAAATTTGTTAGAAGAGAGAAGGAACGATGCAAAACTTAAATATGCAGTGTACAAGCAAAGGAACACGCGCTATTACAATCAAAAGAAGCGAAAAAAGAATTTAAGGTCGGATCTTTGGTCTTGCGAAAGATTTTTACTGCCACAAGGGAGGTCACATAAGGAAGCCTTGGTCCTAACTGGGAAGGACCTTATATCGTAACAAAAATATTACCCAAAGGAGCTTACGAGTTGAAAGACATGGAAGAGAAACCTCTGCCCCATCCTTGGAATGCGGAGCACCTCCACCAATATTACCAGTAGTCGTGAAAACCCTTGTAAGAACATGGCATCATTAATAAAAGTTGTTTCTTTGTTCATAAAAGTTTATCAAGGAAATATCAAAGCCTCACTTTCTCAAGTGAGCCGAACTAAGGTTGCAACACTTAGACAGATTTCCTATAAAGGAAATATCAAAACCTCACTTCCTCAAGTGAGCCGGGCTAAGGTTGCATGTGCTACAACACTTAGACAAATTTTCTATAAAATAAATATCAAAGCCTCACTTCCTCATGTGAGCCGAGTTAAGGTTGCATGTGCTGCAACACTTAGACAGATTTCCTATAAAGGAAATACAAAGCCTTACTTCCTCAAGTGAGCCGAGCTAATGTTGCATGTGCTGCAACACTTAGACGGATTTCCAATCAAGGAAATATCGATTTTGGTAAAATGATCCGAATTCATTTCCTCATGAGTTGTGATACTTGAAATTATTATTCAACAAAGCAAAACACTAAAGCAGAAAAAAAAAATTTAAAAATATCGGATTTCATTAAATTCAAAAGTTCAAATACAAAAGAAGAAGAGAATTATCAAATACGAGAAAATACAAAGGTAACCACGGGGCTGGGGGGTCATGAGGAGCTAGGAGATCATTTCTACATCTTCATCGATAGGGATCCCAGCTGCCAAAGATAGCTTCCTTAGCTTTTCCTTCTGCTCCTTCAGAACATCATCCAGAAAAGCAGTATCAAAGTCTGGCTTCTCCTTTCTAATGTGCTGGACTAGCTCTTCCACTGCCACCACATAGGCATCCTGAGCTAAGGCAACGAACTCAAGGGACTCCTTCCAAGTTTCTACTGTCCCTTCTTCCTTAGCCTCTACCTTGCAGCTTTCTTCTTCGCCAGCTCCGTCTTCCTCTCTGCAACTTCAGCCTAAGTTCTTTCTTCACCAACCCGGGTGCGTTCCTCATCAGCACGAGCTCTCTCCTCCTCAGCTCTCATCTTTTCAATGGTAGCCTGCTCCTGGGCCTTCTCTTCCCAAATCCTCAGAGTCGCTACCTCATCCAGCAAATTCAGCTCGAAAGTGCACTTGGCAGTCAGCTCTACCCCCATTTTGTTGAGGTGATCCTCATACTCCTTTTCCATCTGGCCGAAGTGTGCCCTTTCAGCCTCCATACTCTTATGAAGGCGCATAGCTTGGTCCTTCGCCTCCAACATTCTGTCAAGCTTGGCCTTCACCTGGGACAAACATAGAAACATGAGCTAGGAAGTTCTGCTCCCTCTCATTCCAACTTCTAGTCAAAATGTTGGTTGCCTCGCGGAACGAAGTAGGAAACGCTGCAGTGAGCTCTTTTGCTGGTGATGGAGCTCGAAGAAAGTCAAGAAGAACTTCTGGCCTATGTCCCATTGAGGTATCCAAGCTCGACCTCTGTAACGCCCTAATTTTTCATACATCTTTTGAGGTGTTACCAGGAATAATTTCACTTACTTAAATGCGGAATGATAACATTTTAATCTCCAAATAAACATAACATTCATAAAATCACGTCTTTAGATAAAAACAACTTAAACATTCTCATTAAGACAATAAATTCAAAATGCAATAAAACCTAGAAATTTATTTTTCGAAAATCCCTTTTCTTCGAATCCCTTTGCAGTCCGCCGCACTGTCCTTTTATTGTTCCAATCGACCCGAACTAGCCTGTAAAATTTGTAAGAGTGAGTATTTTAAAAACACCCAGTAAGATACGTGCAGTTTCTACACACAATTATATGCAATAAAATAACATTTCATACAATTCTTCTCTTTATGGAGTACATCGGTGACCAAGTGACACACCCATCTTAGGTTCTCTTATAATCCCGTAGGATTTCATTTCTCTTTTAAAAAAACTCGAAAGTCCATTGACAAATCATGTATATTTAATTGAACATAAAAGCGTAAAGAAACATATCGCTTTGCACATATGTATCTTACCTTGTTATTGGAATATTAAAAATATCTACCGGCACGTTAAAAATATTTATTTTCCTGCTTTGGGTGAAGAATTGTTTGACAATGATGTGTGTACTTGACTTTTCACAACCTTTCTCTTTCTCTCACTACAGGTAATACCCTCTCTCTTTCTCTTTCTCTCTCTCTCTTTCTACCGTATAAAAAAAATGTGTGTGTGTAGAAAAATGTGACACATGCATGGTATTTATAGTGGGTAATAGATAATGATGACTTAATAAATTCCAAATAAAACTCTTAATTTAAATTTAAATTGGACTCTGAACAAATAAATCATCTTATCAAGAAATTCGAATTTAAAGATATCTAATTACATGAGGATAAAATTCTAGTGTGAATATATGTAACTTTCAAATTTCATTTTTAATTTAAAGATAAACATAATAATATATACCCAATCAAAATTAACAGTTAACAATTATTCTACTTAAAATAGAATTACAATTAACTAATAATCTTTTTATCAAAATAAATATGAAATACAATTAGTACTCTACGTGTGGTGGTAAAATCAATTGGATAGTGAATATTTTGGTAAAACAAATTATGATATATCCCAATCAACCACCACATGGGACACTTGGCATGCTAGGAAAAATTTACACTAGAATATAATAATAATAAAATAAATCACCCTATTTATCATCCAACCCTACACGTGAAAACCACAATTTACACTAAAAACCAAAACCAACTTATAAATTACTTTTGAGATAAAATCTTAAAATGTCAATAACTTGGGTTTAACATATCCGAATCGAATTTTTCTTGGACCTAAAATATATGATTAAAAACGAGCTATCCAATGATTATAATATTGATATACTTATATTTGCCCTATCAAAATCTAATTATTTGGCCCAAAAATATAAAGATTTAAAATATGCTTCACTTTAATCCATAAACTTTTCAAAATAATAAAAATAACATATAGAATAAATAAATTTTTATTCTAAAAATTTCGGGACATTACAATCTACCTTCCTTAAAAAATTTCGTCCTCGAAATTACCTGCGTTTAGGTCCTCTGTTGCTCCATCTTGAATTAAAGCAAAAACTCGGACATTTCCCTTCTTATCTTGCACATCATTCTTCTTCGAGGGGTCTTCCTTATAGTTTCTGAAAATGTGGCCTGTTTTGCCGCATCGATAGCACACATGTTTCCTAAACAGGCATTCACCCCTATGTACCCGGTTGCATTTTGGACAAGGTGGAACGTTTTGTCCAAAACTTGATCCAAAGTTGATTTTCTTGTTTTGTCCTACTCCTTTTTCTTCATTTGCCACATTCCATTTCCTCTTTCCTGAATGCTCGGCTCCTTGTTGAGAAGTTTGAACAATCTCTAACCTATTTGAGATTGCTTGAGCGGTTTTAAAACCCGACTATAGGTATTGAATTGATGGGATGCCATTATTCCACCAATCTCAGGGCTCAATCCCAGTTCGAACCTTCTTGCTTTCTTTGCTTCCGTGTCCACTAGGTGTGGTGCGTATCTAGAGAGTTGTTCGAATTTCCTCTCATAATCCTCAAGCTTCATCCCTCCCTGTTTCAGTTGAAGAAATTCTGTCTCCTTTTGGTCTCTCAGAGCTTGTGGGAAGTATTTTATCATCACATCGTCCTTGAATTGTGTCCACGTCAGAGCACGTTGTTGAGCTTCTGTTCTAGTGCGCGATGCTGACTCCCACCAGTGGCCTGCAGCATCAACCAACATAAACTCTGCGCATAATACCTTTTGAGAATTAGTGCAGGAAAGGTGTTTGAAGATTCGCTCCATTCCCCTTATCCATTCCTCAGCTGCCAATGGGTCTGCCTTGCCATCGAAAGTCGGGGGTTTATAGCGGTGGAATTGTTCCACAATTGAACTGATGTTGTTAGCATTTGTATCCTGAGTACCAGCTTGTGCTTGTTGTCTACCCAAGTCTTGTACAGCTCTCAACAAATCCCTGATAATCGTTGCTTGATTTTGTTGTTGCCTCGACATTTTCTTAATACAAGTAAAATTTTAAATTTAGAAATGCAAAATTTGATAACGCAGAAATTATTTATTAATGGTAAAAACTTTAAAATTTTCGAATCCTTACATATAGTATCCGATTTTCGAAAGACGAAAAATTTCAATGAATAAACAAATAAACTTTTGCTAAAATAAAAACTATCTCTAATATCTATAAGTCCTAGAAATCTTCATCATCTGACGTAAGGCATGACTCGGGCTCAGAATCCAAATCCATGAAATTTTGTGATTCGAGTTCCTGCTCGGGGTCTTCCAGCTCTGGTTCGATTTCCTCCTCTGGGTCTTCCTCTGGGTCCTCTTCAGGTTCTTCCTCTGGGTCCTCTTCAGGCTCTTCATCTGGCTCAGGCTCAGGTTCGGGCTCGAAGCTCAAGCTCAAGCTCAGGCTCGGGCTCAGGCTCAGGTTGGGGCTGGGGCTCTAGTGCTAGCTGTTGTTGTCTGTGGTTCCACAAGATTATAATGTCTTCATAGTACCTCCTAAAATTAATCTTGTCCCAATCTTCCTCCAAACATAGCCCATACTCCATATCTCTTACGAAGTAGGCCACATCTCTCCATTGAGGACGCATAGTAGTTATCAAGTGATATATTGAGAGGATTGTCCCCTCATTATATCCGAACGATCTTGTTTGCTCCCACTTAAGAAGGAAATCTTCAACATGTTCGGCAAAAGTTCGCTCCAATCTCACTTCGTAGTTCATGTATCTCTCGATAGCCAATTCAGCACGTTCTAGGAATGTCAGGCTACGTCCAGTCATCTTAGTTACTTTTCAAGTCCTAATCATGCGATAAATATAACTTCAATTATGCTTGATCTTTTTAGTGATAGTGTCATTTCATTCTATGTTTACATCTAATATTCTCATATAAATTCGTGAAAACTTTAACAACTAAAATGCAAAGTAAACATGGTTGTACATAAGTCATAAACATGCTAAAATGATAACATTTCTTTTTCATACCTGGATCAATTGGAGAGTGGTCGAGCAGTGAGCGCTACATGCCAAGGATTCTCTCCATACATTTTAAGACAAAAAAAAATTCATTGTTCATAAATTCCTAATGTTTACGAAAAACATTGCATTTATTTTTTTAATTTTTTTTTTAACTTTCTAAGATAGGAAAAATGAATTTTCTTAAATTTTTGAAAGATTTGAAGTATTGTTTTCATCTCGTTAATTTGAATAATGCGCAATCAAAAAGGCTTCCAGATGAGGAGGGGGGTCACAACGGACCACTTAAATCCCAAGTTCTTCTTAGACTACAAGCATTAAATCATAGCAATTTAAATTTAAAATATAATTATTCAATTAAAAAAAATTTACCATTTAACATATGAGAAACAATTAAATAATAATAAAAAAATTTATTTTCCCATTTTCACTGTTCACGTGAATGGTATTGTTCACGTGAATAGTACCTGTACCATTCACAATTTTTTTTTTAAAAAGGTGCATAACTTAACTTTTAGTAAGAATAAATACTTTCAAAATGCCTACAGAATCGATTTTATAACTCTGGGCTCTGATACCAAACTGTAACGCCCCAATTTTTCATACATCTTTTGAGGTGTTACCAGGAATAATTTCACTTACTTAAATACGGAATGATAGCATTTTAATCTCCAAATAAACAGAACATTCATAAAATCATATCTTTAAATAAAAACAACTTAAACATTCTCATTAAGACAATAAATTCAAAATGCAATAAAACCTAGAAATTTATTTGTCGAAAATTCCTTTTCTTCGAATCCCTTGGTAGCCCGCTGTACCGTCCTTCCATTGTTCCAATCGACTCGAACTAGCCTGTAAAATTTGTAAGAGTGAGTATTTTAAAAACACCCAATAAGATACGTGCAGTTTCTACACACAATTATATGCAATAAAATAACATTTCATACCACTCTTCTCTTTATGGAGTACATCGGTGACCAAGCGACACACCCACCTTAGGTCCTCTTATAATCCCGTAGGATTTCATTTCTCTTTTAAAAAAAATCGAAAGTCCATCGGCAAATCATGTATATTTAATTGAATATAAAAGCGTAAAGAAACATATCACTTTGTACATAAGTATCTTACCTTGTTATTGGAAAATTAAAAATATATATCGGCACGTTAAAAATATTTATTTTCCTACTTTGGGTGAAGAATTGCTTGATAATGATGTGTGTACTTGACTTTTCACAACCTTTCTCTTTCTCTCACTACAGGTAGTACCCTCTCTCTTTCTCTTTCTCTATTTCTACCGTATAAAAAAAATATGTGTGTGTAGAAAAATGTGATACATGCATGATATTTATAGTGGTTAATAGATAACGATGACTTAATAGACTCCAAATAAAACTCTTAATTTAAATTTAAATTGGACTCTGAACAAATAAATCATCTTATCAAGAAATTCTAATTTAAAGATATCTAATTACATGAGGATAAAATTCTAGTGTGAATATATGTAACTTTCAAATTTCATTTTTAATTTAAAGATAAACATAATAATATATACCCAATCAAAATTAACAGTTAACAATTATTCTACTTAAAATAGAATTACAATTAACTAATAATCTTTTTATCAAAATAAATATGAAATACAATTAGTACTCTACGTGTGGTGGTAAAATCAATTGGATAGTGAATATTTTGGTAAAACAAATCATGATATATCCCAATCAACCACCATATGGGACACTTGGCATGCTAGGAAAAATTTACACTAGAATATAATAATAATAAAATAAATCACCATATTTATCATCCAACCCTACACGTGAAAACCACATTTTACATTAAAAACCAAAACCAACTTATAAATTACTTTTGAGATAAAATCTTAAAATGTCAATAACTTGGGTTTAACATTTTGAATCGACTTTTTCTTGGGCCTAAAATATATGATTAAAAACGAGTTATCCAATGAGTATAATATTGATATACTTATATTTGCCCTATCAGAATCTAATTATTTGGCCCAAAAATATAAAGATTTAAAATATGCTTCACTTTAATCCATAAACTTTTCAAAATAATAAAAATAACATATAGAATAAATAAATTTTTATTCTAAAAATTTCGGGACATTACAACCTCTGAAGGTCAGGGCACCTATCAGAAGAAAAGGTCGAGCCTAAGACTGTTGCAGTCTGGAGAGCCGGAGGCGATGGAGGCGTCATAGTCTAGACAATCGAAGCGGATGTCTACCCCACTGGCGAAGTAGAAACAGGAGTCCTCGCTGATGGCACTTCTGGAATGTGGCTAACGACCTCAACCTGAGGCCTCTTCTTCTTTCCTTCCCTGGCAGCCTTATATCCCCTCATGATTGGATTTGGAGCTGCACACGTTGAAAATAAATATTATGATAAAGTTAGGATTTTCGTGAACAAAATAGTAGCTAAACTGTAGAAATCTGATTTTTACCTGAGGTAGTAGGGAGAGAGGAGGATGTCCTGGTAGCTGATGAGCTCGGAGGCACAGATTGAAGTAGACCTGCTCGATGCAGATTCTCGTCAGAAATCATGGACTTGCAGGACCTCCGTTTGTTGGGCAAGGCACGTACTATTTTAGCTCGCCCATTTGTCTCCGAGGTTAAGTCTGTCTTCTTATGATCTGCATAGGACACAGGTCAGTTTGGAAATATAGCGAGAGACTTTTACTTACATAAGGAATGATAGAGAGTAGGGACCACATCCTCTCTATCCACCTCGGCAAGGTGAAACTGCCAATCTCCCATAATGTAGAAGAACTCATCCTTCCATCTCTTGATTGAGGACGGAGTATCTAAAACTAAGGGCCCCCCAGTCATAGGTCGGACGCTGGTGTAATACCCCTCTGAGTCCTTCCCGTATTCCTTAAAGGTGAAAAGAGAGTTAAACTGTTCTACGGTAAGGTCGGAAAAACCAAATTGACTCCACAGAATCAGGGTGGCTATTAACGTCCGCCACCCATTGGGACATAGCTGAGTGAGAGTAATACCCCAGAAGGAGAGGAACCTCCTGATAATCCTGGGGAAAGGAAGTCTCAGACCAGCATTCAGTATTGCCGAATTCAGTGCTACGCATCCTAAGGGAGGAGCATTAGCTCGGTCGTTTGGTTCTGGAATTATAAACCCTACTGTGCTAGGGATTCCGTATTTTACCCTCCACCACGCCAGCATATCACCCGTCACTACTGATCTAAATGAGCTCGCCCCCCACTCTTCCAAGCTGTTTCCCTCATCTTTCCCCCTCAGTTCGATTTCATTCCCCCCGGCTTCTTCTAAATCCTCAGGGCGGTCTAAGTCAGTTGGGTTGATAGAAGCAAGGGGGACAGGGGTGAAGACTTCTTGACAGTCAGAAGATGAACTAGAGGACGACCTAGAAGAAGGAATTGACTCTTCTTGATTATTACCCCAGGAACAAACTGCTGACTCGTCCGGACTCATTTTCAGAGATTTTAGAAAAAGAAAAGGAATAAGAAACGACTTCAGACAAAGGAATACCTGGGGAAGGCGATGTGATGACCTCACTCGAATGCAGACAAAATCGTGCTGAGAAAAGAGCCTCGACCTCACAAAAGAATACTTAGGAAATACAGAAGTGAAGAAATGAAAGGTACAAGTGCTTTTAAACGGGAGAAGACCAACAGACGCCATGTGGACGGCCGGATGAGAGGAGATAGAAAAAATTGAAGGGTCAGATCCTTCCTAGTCAAAACGACGTAGTATTGATGAAACTTCCAAAAGAAGCCTTCTCCTAATGCCGGACACCACGCAGATGCTTGACAAGTGGCAAACTCTAATGAATGATTTATATCTTTCTTATAGAAAATTTACTACCGAGTTCTAAGGTCAATTCATCCCTGAAGGAAGCCCTGGCCTAGGGGGTAACTATTTACCACCAATCTCCGATCTCACATAAAACATACTTAGTGATAAACTTAAGCATCTCGCAGTTCGGTACTACTGTTTCAGTTCAGTATTCAACTCAAGCTCGATCAATTATCGCCGTTATTCAAGGGAACATCATGATTACAGGCCTTTAACATCCTATCCAATCAAATCAGACACACTTGGAAGGGGATGACGGTAGCACCACCCTCATCATCCAATAATCAACATTGGAAACTATTCCCCATGCAAGTCATGATTGCCTAATTAAAAATAGAATTATGAAGATTTGATGGAGACCGACCTCGTTGGCCAATCACGACAAATAGTTGCGGCACACAGATCTAAGCTCGACGTAATGTTTGAAGTGATTGATTAGAAATATTTTTTTATCATTTTTTAGCTAAATTCCCCTATAAAAGGGTCAATGCCCCTTGCTAGAAGGCAGGGGAGCTGAATGCCTCAAGTGTCTTATCACTACCAAACTTGTAATCTCAAAATCATAAGAAATTAGTACAAACATCTTGTCCTTTTTCTTAAAGTTGGCTCAAATCAAATATTCACATTTTTTTGACGTCAACAATATTAAAAATCTTCATTTTCTCCACATAACTTGAATCTTGATTTTAATTATGATGTTTACATTAAATTAAGTAAATATATATTCAATTTGCAAATACATATCAAGTTTATAAGTTAGGATAAGCGTGTAAGACATCCTTATCAAACGCCTCTAAACTAATTTATTGCTCGTTCTGAGCAAGATTATCTTCTCAAATACATAAATTACAAAATAAAAATAAATTCATTAGATATCTTGCTGTATTTGCCTCAAGTTTTGAAACTACTCAAATAATTCATAAAAGACTTCTAAAACACGTTACTAAAATTAATTTTATTTATTTGTACTTATTCTATGCTTGACACATGTATGTTATGGTCAATCCAATCACCATAAGCCTTTTAAGGTCAGTTATATCCCCATCCTCAATGGTCAATTATAACTCTTCCTCTCTATATGACATTCGAAAAGTATTACAATCCACCTGATTCTAAATCTTCCACGGTAAGAGGTCCAATTCCATACCCACGTTCTATGACACTCATGCCTCGATCATCAAGGCTTGCCTCAAAATGAATGTGTAAGACTTTTAACACTTCACCAAAAATATGATGAGAAGCCTCGAACATGGACGAGACTTATCTTAGTGCAAATTCTGACGAAACAACCTTAATGTTAGTGACTGTCTTCACGTTAAAAAAAATGTTCCTTGACAAATTTCATGAAAACACAAATATCAATAAACTTTGAAAATGAAAACTTAATCATGATTTTCAACCAAATAATGAAAATGTCAAAACATAGAATGACTAAAATACCCTTATTAATCTCCTATATTGCACAATTAAGAATGGGGATTTGAGTACAGGAAATTTGATAGAAAATTTCTAGTGAAATTAATAGAAAAACTATACAGTTGATCTTAAGGAATGCTGTCTATTTTTTAGGTAAAAAGTTTGTCGCCATTTGTGAGAATCCAACCAAAAGAGGGAAACACCCGTAAGTAAAAAAGAAAAGCCAAAAAAGAGTGGAAAAAAACTAGAAAAATAAGAAAAGTTGGTCAAATAGTGATGAAAATTCTACTAGTAGACATGGAAGTCCTTCTGTTACAAAAGTAATCGAAAAAAAAAGAACTGGGTGTTACAAAAAATGGTGATATGGTTAACACTAGCAAGTAGCTTATATGGCTTCTACCATGCAACATTTTGCTGACAAAAATGCCGCCATGAGGTTATGGGTGCACAAAAAAATCGCGAAACTGCAAATCAAATCAAACCCGTTGATTTGGGTCCATGTGAATCCGCACTTTTTTCCTTCAGTCTTAACCAAACTGTTTCAAAATGGTTTGATTTATATTTCAATTTTCAAAAATCGCAAAAAATCAAACAGGACCAATTTTATAATTAAAATTTCATTTTATTAAATAATAAATTTTACAGTTTTCACTTTTCTGTAAAAAAAAAAATATCAATTTAGCAATACAAATTACAACCAACCCATTGAAATAATTATATAAAGTAAATTATGTTCGTCATTAATGGCCATGGTTTTACAACTCCACTACACGTCCTGACCCCATATTTAAACTAAACTAAAATTATCCTCAAATCATAAGAAACGAACCAAAAAAAAAAAAAAAAAAAAATCGTATATTTTCGACAATTTAAATCATATTTCAACAAAACTACACAAGCAAATCACGTTCAAAGCTCCAGAAGCCCTAACCTAAACTCTTATTACTCAACCATTCAACGCCTGCCCATTAATGCTGAACGAAATGCAATTCCTAATCGCCGATGCAAGGAAGCAAATACTGAGTCTCGAGCGACGTGTTTGGATGTCACAATTAGATGAAATTCAACATACTTGATGTTGCAAGATGCTTTGAAGTTGAAAAAAGCATTTGATGTTTTGAAAAAAAAAAAATGATGAAAACTATACAAACTATTTTAATGAAAACAGATTTGATGGAAGAAATATATATTGACCACTAGAACATGTCAGTTGGGATCACGCAAAAGTATTTGTTAGATCTTTGAGGACTTTCTATGAAATGGCTTTAAAATTTAGTAGTTCAAAGTATGTCACTTCTAATTCTTTCTTGAAAGAAATATGTGAAATCCATTGAGAGTTGAATGAATTAGCTAAAGAGCCTAACACTTTGATGGGTTCTATGGCAATTAGTATGTTGAAAAAACATGATAAGTATTAGGCAATGTTGAAAAGTTCCAACAGTTATTAACCTAAAATGCAAGTTGAAACTTCTTAAAGTCGAGTTTGACTTCACGATATAGAAATTGCAAAAATGCTGTTAAAAAGTCGAAGAGACACTCCGCTAATTGTGTGCATGCTATGAAAAAATGGTTATTCCAGTCACTCCACCGTCAACTTCATCAAAGGAGACTATCAAAAGTAGTATATCAAGTCCTTCACAACCTGCTTTATGCCTTTCTAAATCCATTCCTTCTATTTTAAAGCTAGACTCATGCAAAACATACAATTCAAGAAGAATGATTTGGTTGATTATTTGTCGGACCATTGTGAGGATTTTACCAATCCCACTTTTGACATATTACTTTGGGGGAAATTGAATGCGCACGAGTACAAATTGTCAAAGAATATCAGTAATTCTCGCTTTGGAGTCGACATTTTCCACAAGTGGTTGGATTCCTGATTTCTTTAAGAGTTCATTAGGTGCAAAGATGGTTGAAGTCTTAATATGCACGGAGAATTAATTGCATTTCAGTAACCTATAGTGCTTCATCAATATTTGGATGAGGTAGAGGCATTGGACTACTCCGAGAAAGTTGTAGAAAAGGGACATTTATTTTCTAGAATTATTTTCTATTATCAATTTTGATATTTCTATGCATATTGTTTTTTAATTGTTTGTCAATATCATTGATAAGGACTAACGAATATTTTGATATTTGCATATTATACAAAAGGCAAATCATATATTACAGGGGATATTGATTCAATTATTATCAAATAAGAGGTTGTAAATACAATTCCATCTTTGATATGGAATAGTAACACATTTTACCGTCCACAACTAACGAATAGCACTCCAAGTTGCTCTTCAGCAGCCAACATTCATAACAACAGAGGAACGTAGAGTTTATCACGATTACTTTTAACAAAAGAAATCAAATATCTAATATAAATACACCAGCAAACCCTAAATTCTCTTTACCTGATGAATGAATAATGGCAGATGCTTACACCTTCCTCCTATTTGCCACTTCTCTCAGTGCATACTTTTTCAGCAGTTAATCCTCCACTTCCCATGACCATAGCTAATTTTCTTCTGTACATTTATAACGAACAAAAGCATCAGCAAAATAAAATAGTCCTTAATTCCCGTCAAATATATAAAATAGTTAAATTAAATGGGATTAAATTTGATTTAAAATTAAAGAAAAATAGAAATTTATATACAAAGTCTGATTCTTGGTGCTATTATCAACCAAAATAATCCAAATAGTCCTATAATACTGCTGATCATATTTCATCTAAACCGATCAAGGTAACAGGTACAAGAAATAAACAGAGATTTAAATATTCCACGTTTCCATATATTTATATTCTCAAATTTTCAACCAAATGGAATGTAAATAAATACATAAATGCATCACCATCAGAGTAAGCATGCTGATGCATTACAAAAAACTTACCATAATACCCAAAGTGCGCTGCAGCCATGGCATGTGGCAGGGCACCACCAATATGTGGTGGCTACCAGCCTACCACCACAGTTTTCAGTGAGGAAAGGTTTCCTAGGCCATTAGTTCAATTTCAAGAGCATTTCCTCTAAACCCCTCATCCACTCTGAAACACATCTTCTCCATCACCCCCACAATTCATTCTCACCCGGATTATTACTAAGCCAAACTGCCTTGACATTCAACATTCTCTCTGAAGGTGGCAGGATCGCAAGCCTTGTAGCTAACCTTATTTCCACTTTCAACGGAGTCAAAGGAGCACAAAAAGGTTAGACCTGGAAACTCGTTCATGAGTTCTTTAATCCAATCTCAACAAACTTTACCTAGACAATTTGAGGTTAAAACTGGCATCTCCTACCATGCAAGTATTCACACCAGCTGCTGAGTTGCACTACCAGTGGAGACCGAGAAGCCAAGCGTTGCCTAATAAGATGGAGGTGTGCCTTTTGGACAGAGGACTGATTTCAACACATGTTCCTGAATGCCGATGGCAAATTCTATTCTACGAATAAACATGTAATACGCCAGTGGAGTAACAGTACTGTGTGACTGAATCACATGGACACATGCAGCAGAAAAGTTGGACATTTTTGTTTGGCAATTAACTAATTTCAATAAGATAATATACATCTACTATGTAATAATTTTTGTGGTGGTAAACTTTAATTTACACTGGAGTTGGCGAGAGCAAAAAATCTGGCTGTAACCTTTGTAGAAGTATCCCACAAAAAGGACAGTATGGTAGAGATGATCCTATAGATGAAGGTCTGAGAAAAGATTGAAAATCTGAAAGATATCCAGGCATTGTGAATAGATCTCGAGGAGTCATCTTTGAAGCCCATCGTTGACAACATACACAAAACCATAAGGGTGTAGTGGGACAACAACGCATAGTAACAGCACAGCGCACTAGTTTATGGCACTGGCCAACCCTATTACTGCCCTTCACTCCCAAGCAAAATGCAAATTCTGTCGATTCAAATGGAACAGCTGCTGAACAGTAACTGCATCGCTCTTCCACTTCACATCCACAAATGTCCTTTAATCTCCTGTTGTAGATAACAAATATACAAGTAGATTAGAAACCACGAAAACTGCTAATAAAAAAAGTTGGAACAGACACACCATGAGCCTATAAACCTGAAATCATATCTTAAAAGATTAAGTTTGTGTGAAAGGAGTTCCAGCTTTAACATGTAACAAGCAATGACTGAACATTTGTGTTCACTTGTATTAGGTTGGCAAGATTGGAGATGTCAAATATTAGCATATAAAAATATTGCAGATATTATTATTGATACTTTTTCCACACAATGTCTTGAAGAAAACGGAAGTTCGAAAGAAGAAATCTATGAGAATTACCTCTTCTCAAGTTTTCCAACTTCTGCTACAAGAAACTTAAGATCATCCTTCACATATTTATAATTAAGTGAAACCCACTGCTCCATCTGTGCTGATCCAATAGGACTCCAGCATCCAACTTTACAAGAATCCATTTTTGAGTTGGACAGTAGACTTAAAATGGCAGAAAAGGTGAGACCAATGAGTCTTTCTTGCAGTTCCCTTTCACTGCTCGAGAGCAATTCCATCCATAAATTTAACTGTTCTTCCGCACAACTTAACCCTTCTAATTCCTGTTCTTGCCCACCCTTCTTGTCTGCATTTAGCTCTTTGAGTACCACATGTCTACTGATAATGTTCAAATGATGCAACTGGCGAGACGAAAGCTTGGAAAGAAATTTAGAGGCTTCAAGCAAAAATGTTGTAGGAGTGCCAAACTGGGATCCAAAGTAAGATGTCAACCATTTGTGTAAGACATGCTCCACGAACTTGGGTATGGACTGTTTAAAGGCCAAGAGTGCTCCCACGATATCCCAAAGAATCAGTGGGTTATCCAGATATTCAGAGTGACACAGAGACCATAATATATTTCTTTCCCACCATATTAACTCTTTCTCAGGGAAACCAGGAAAAACATCAACATCAAAATCTGGACATACATCAAAGGAAATGTCCAACTGCTGTCCTCCAATCCAAAGAAACTCGACAGCAGCTTTCTGGGTCCTGAGATAGATACAATAGTACCAGTGCTTTAGAAGCACAATACAGGCAAAAATCAGAGTGAACTGGTAGCTATACGAATTATAGTTCAACAAAATCCTTTTGTATTTGTCCTTGGTGAATTACTGATTAACATCCTTTTCTCCTTAGTGAAATACTCATATATCCTATATTATAGACGGGAAACTTATGCTAGGGACAGAATAAAGGTTTCTCTGTAAGAATATCTACAAATGTGCACATACGGCGAGCAGGGGCAGGAGGGAGTAGTGAAACTGTGGGAATTTTCCACCAGGGCTGAGGTAGGGACTTTACATAGTAATTGGCTGATGGATGTCTCGTGATTAGGAAGCAATATATCATTAACATACATGTTTTGATTAACCACATGGGATTTCCCACATGTTCCCTCCAATTAGCACACAGCCAAGGGTCCTGCATCCTCTTGGGTCTTTCCTCTGCAGTATTCTTCATCAGCCAGAAGATGTCCCCAGACTAGATGCCCCAAAAGAACAAAAAATTACCAAACAATAGCAATGTACTATTGGGCTGCTCAGCTTTAACTGGGTCATGAAATTTTATGATGAACAATCTAGAATTTTAAATCAGACAACTCATCCTAGTGATGGCAAGAAATACAAACAATCACAACTAAACAGCGTAAACGAACCAGGACAAAGCAACCAATCAAATTGTTTAAGAAAAAACTACAATAGAATAAGAACATCAACCACAATAAAAATGTCAAATTACTCTATTTTACATCTTCATTCATCTCCTAGAGTATTTATACGAGATTCGATGCAAGATGATTCATCTGTAATGAATAAAAAATATATATCATAATATTTCTAGATTTTAAACAATTGAATAAATAATAATTTTACGAATGAATTTTTCTTTAAAAGAAAATTCAATTTACCTCATCATTGAACCTTCTAAACATAGTGTAGAACGTTTCAACCATAAAATAAAACTAGTTAGTTACAAAAATAAAAATTATGAAATATAAAAAATTATATTTCTTTTACTGCTAACTAGCTTTATTTTACGGTTAGACCATTCTTCACCTTAGACATGATCTACAAACATTATAATAATATTTGAATTAAGCCTCAAGTACACTCTATTTTGACATGATTGTTGACACTCCTCTCACATGTGTGAGATTCATAATTATTTTAATTGTGGACTTCACCACTTCACATGTGAGTAGAGTGTCAAACTCCATGTCAACAAAAATGTACTTGTAGCATCATTGATAATATTTAGTGTAAATTCTACTGGGGTCTTTATCCTATGAATGTTTCAGCATTAGGGTCCCATACCTTTAAAACGTAGCACAGTTGCAAACCTTAGAAATGTTTGCCCCACGTCATTTTTAGATGGAAATCGTCATTTTGATGGCTAAATAGCCAATTTTTGAGTAAATGACCATCCTACCCTTGATTAATATATTAAAAAGAAAGAGGAAAAAAACATAAAAACAAAAACAAAGGGAAAAGGAAAAGGAATGCCCAACCCTATCCCAACATCATAACACCACCACCAGAAATTGACTAATTTCATGACAAGACTGCACAAAATTGTTGCAATCAAACAAATGTGAAACTTGAAACTTGAAAACATACCTATGACCAAAACAGATACAGATAAAAAGAGAAATGTACTTTCCATTTACCTCTATTCTTCTTTCTTCCCTGGTCAGGTACATAATGCGTTCCATATCCACAAATTGTACTAAATTTTATGTTCTCATATTTTTATTTATCTTTGAGATAGTCTAAATCAGTTGCTATAAATATTTGTATTCGTAACAATTGATATCAAAGCTAGACAAAACATACGAATAAAGTTCTATCCATGGAGCAACGACTAGAGCGCATAGAGAGAATGATAGTCTTTGTTATTTATCATGATGAAATCCATAGCAAAATAAATGAGATGTTAAAGATGTTGGAAGCAAAATTGGGATTGCTTTCAAACCAACCTACCAAAGCTGATGTGATAGACCCGCAGTCCAGATTACATATCAAAGGCGCAATAAAAGAGCAAGGGCAGAAAAGGAAATGCAGGAAGAGAGAAGGCCACATGCACAGTTACATAATCTGTTGGAGGAACAATCAAGAAGCAGAACAACATATAAATAAGGGGAATTGATTTCAGTTGAGGCAGGAAGAAATTGATAGTCACTTGGGAGAGAATTGGTCTCTCAAAAGCCAAATACCTTTGTTCTTTTTTTCCTTTCATTGTTATGTTTTCCAAATTACAATATCTGCTCTTCATATAGCAGAATTCATTTCCTTCTGTAGTACTCATTCAGTAATAGAATATTGCAATTACGTTTGAGTCCTATTTTCAGCCTATTAACTACTATAAAGTGTGCTTGGAGAAGTGGAATCATAGCAGTGTTCTATCATGATGCTGGGAAATCTATAAATTCATTGTCTACTCAAAGCTTTTGTCGAAGTAGTGACATCGTAATCTTAGTGAATGCTCATGGAATCGAACAGAATTGCAATGGAGGGTATTCAGAGCCAACATAAAAATTGCAAAATCATTGCAATTCAAATTTTTAACAAATACACAATGATGTTATCAAGAGAAGGAAATGTAAAGAAAAATTAAAGTAAGAAAAGTGAAGAACTATTATGCATGACTTGTTATTGTGGGGATAAAGCACAGTGTTCTCAAGGAATGGTAATCAATTGCTAAATATTATGCAGTCATTTCCTCCAACCACCTAGGTAATGGCAATTCATAAAAGAAATATAGCCTTCATTAGAGGATGCATAAACCAACTTGAAGATACTAGCAAAGATTCAAAGATGAGTTCTTATTTAATTGGAAGGTTTAATGCATTTTACACTTGATCCTGAATTGGAAGCGAAGAAAAAAGGCTAAAATTATTGTTGAAATTCACCCTTGAGGATAAGGGTGTTGTAAAGGGTGTTTTTAAGGGAGTTGGAGTGTTATGTATCCACAAATTGTACTAAAATTTATGTTTTCAATTTTTTTATTTATCTTTGAATTAGTTTAAATCAATTGTAATTAGTAGTTTTAGTTTAGCCAGTTTAGGAGTTAGCGAGGGGTAGGAAATTAATTAGTGATCCCAAATATTAGGGAAACGTGTTGATTTTATTTTATTAATATCGAATCAAAGAATAAATAAAATGTCGAGATTATTCCTATAAACTTGTTTGTAATTGGGATGCTTCTTTGTTCCTCAAATTACCAATATCAGGAAGTCCGAGTTTCCTCAAATTAACCAAATTGGAAGGCCTACCAATATTTTGAGGTCCAAGTTTTCTCAAATTAACCCACTTTTCATCGTCTCCTTTTATTTTGCTTACTCTTCATTTGTGTTCGTAACATAATGATATCAAATATCTAGTTTTATACAATTTCATTCTCACGCTTCATGATTAATTTTAGGTTGTCTCAATTCTACTGTATTTCTATTCGTATTAGGTAAACTGGTTCTTTTTAGCTCTATCTTGCTCATCTTAATTGGTTATATTTATCTTATATAACTGTTTCTTGATTTATTAGATTTCTTGAATCAATTGATTGCATAAAAATATTATCAATTTTAAAAGCTTGATCGATTGCATTGTTTTTTCTTTTTCAGCAAAAAACATCAACATAGCCTTAGTGTGATCAATTGCTTTGTTGAAATCAATGATAGTGGAATTTATTTATAATTTGCATTGATTTGTTGTTTCTAATTTAAGCAAATTAGGAGCCATAATAGGTAAATTTAAGCTTCATGGTCAGAATAGCAAGGTAGTTTTGCTGAGTGGGTTTGGGGTGGTGGTACGGTGTGGTTAGGGTGGTGATATGGTGTTTGGGCTAGCGTGGATGAAGGTGAACTGTTCTTTTCAAGTTCTTTTTTTCTTTGTTTTTGTTTCCCCTTTTTTATGTTATTAAAATAAGGGTAGTATGGTCATTTACCCGAAAATCGACTCTTTAACGGTCAAAATGATGTTTTCCGTTCAAAAAGGACATATGGCGCTAACGTTTTATAGGTTTGGGACTCATAGTTCTATGTTTTAAAAGTCAAGACCCTAATGTTAAACCATTAAAAGGTTAGGTACCCAACCAAAATTTACCCTAATATGTAATATACATTTCTTATTCATTATATAGGACCCATCTTGCATCGAGTCTGTTACAAATACTTGGAAGAAGAATGAAGTTGTAATATAGAAACTTCGACAAATTTCTTAAGCAATTTCTATTGTGGTAGCGATTTATTTAACAATTTAATTGGTTGAGTTGTTTTAGTTAGTTAGTTTAGACTGTTTAGACGCTTTTTATTCTTATATGATTGTATTTATGTTTTTTGGTTTGTGTTAATTTAGTCAAAAGTTTCTGTGATCTTTGCATATAAATTTGAATCATTGATGTATAGTTGTAGTTGAGTATTTTAAAGAGCGTGTTTCACATGTAAAGAGCACGAGTTAAGTTACATAAGTTTGAGTAGTAATTATTATTTGTTGTGGTGTTGCCGCATTTATTGTTAAGATAAAGCATTTAAATAAAGAATACATTTGTAGTTTTTATTTTTAAGTTTTGATTGTATTTAAAATATAAAAAAATGAACGGGTCACGTCTTCAAAGTGGATTGGGCAAGGTCCGTAGTGGGGAAGGAACGAGGAAGGCTGCCCCGGCCCCAGCCAACCTTGTTGCCATCCTTAATTCTCTCAAAACATTTTCCAAATTCTCTCTACCTTTATGCACGAATTTCGAACTATCTAGACATTCTCATTAAGCTAGATAAGTGTTGACGAGAAATTCTAGTCATTTAAACACACTCTTTCCTTTTTGCATTAATTTCAAAACAGGCCTTCTAGTCAAACTAGATGAAGCTAATGAGAATTTTATCCCATGTAGACATTCTGCCTCTTCCTTTTTTGGACAAATTTCACAACATCTAGGTAATCTTGTCAAACCAGGCATAGTTGAAACAAGTTTCTAGTTTTTTTAAACACTACTCTTCCTCAGCAACTTTTGCCTAGTTTACCCATAAGACATTTTGATGAAAGGGCACTAAAGTAACTAAAGTTATTTTTTCATGACTAAATGATCATATTTAATAATTTTTTTGGCGGGAGACATTTTATTTTGGCCAAAGAAAATTGACTTTGTTAAGAATTTAAAGAAATGGGAAGGAGTTGAAGGGGGGTGATAAATTACAACATAAAGGGTGGGAGTAGCAAGTAGGAAGTATTAGGTGTGCTGGATGGGAGTGGGCAATAGTTGGTGAACATGTGTAGGGTGTGAAAAAGGAGTAATAAGATGCACGGCAGACGGGTGAGGTTGATGAAATGAGTGTGTGACTTGTGAGTGCTTAACTAGTATGTGCATTTTAATGATGTACATATTCCTATTGTGAGCTCTTGAATGAATGGTTAGTATAAGTACCCATAGCTAAGGTTCCGACGCAGACAACTCTATATAAGTGTGAGTAAACAAATAAAAAAAATCTGATAAATAAAAATAAAATTTGGTGAATAAGAATGTCTATGGAACAAACATATGCAACAGTATAGTAAAAGAAGATAAAATACGTAAAACTCACCTTTCCTGGTACATAGGATTTAGTAGATCGGAATCAAATCTGCGAACCTGGAAAGAACAGGTGCAAAGTTTATCGTAGAAGATATCTTGCATACAACCAATGTGATCAAGTGAAAATGCTTATGAGTATCAATAATTTAACGTCAGATGGTGAAAAAATCACCACATATTGCCAGTTTCTGCTACATATCTTAGATTTCTGATTTCTTTCAGATCATATCATAAACTCTAGATTCTACTAAACAGGAGGGAAAAATTCATGTTGGTTACTGTACATGGAGACCAGTTGGGCCAAAATTCTAGTTGCTCCCAGAACAGAGTACTGAACATGGAGTTCATCATCCAATCATCATTTCTATAAAGTCAACATTCAATAGGAGGAATGTCACATGGGCTTTATATGCAGAGTGTTTTTAATTAACTGACTAAGGTAACACAGTTTTGGAACTTCTATAGCCTGCATAATTTGATCCATCAGCACACCATTTCTTTAAGGTTTAACATGCAACTCTCTCAAGAAGGGATCTTTTCTTTTTGTTTATGGTGCAGAAGCGAAATTGGAATTTTTGAAACAAGAATAAAGTTTAAAAAACTCAAAATATGTAGGGAATAATTTTATTGTATTAAATTGATTTAACTGATTATTGAAAAGTGTACAAAGCCTTCGTATATATAGGCAAAATTACTAATGTAAGGAACTAAAATAAAATTGTAGAAGGAAAGAAAACTAAAATCCTAATATAAAAGAAAGAATAAATCATAATATAATCAATAAAGAAAATAAATCATATTATAAACAAGGAAAAAGAAATCATATTCTAAATAACAAAGAAAAATAAAAATTAATCCTATTTGCAATAGGATTGTCCTACATCATCCCCACCTTCCTTCATTTGTCCATCACCATAGCCACCACAACTCGGAATTCTCTAACAAACCCTTTGCTAGGGTTTATTCTAAGGCGGAGACAAATTATTCTTTGACCATCAGGGATGGGAAGGTTATCCTTGCCCCTTCCAATCCAACAGACCCACTGCAGCACTGGGTCAAAGATGAGAAGTAAAGCACAAGAGTCAAAGACGAAGAGGGATTTCCTAGCTTTGTTTTAATTAATGAAGCCACTGGTCAATCCATGAAGCACTCCATTGGTGCCACCCGTCCTGTGCAATTGATTCCTCACAATTATGATGTTCTTGATAAGTCAATTTTGTGGACAGAGAGCAAAGACTTGGGCCGTGGTTACAGAACAATAAGGATGGTATTTCGCCTAAATGTAAATGCTTTTAATGGAGATAAAAAATCATGGTGGCATTCATGATGGCACTATTGTTCATTGGGAATGGAAAAAGACAATCAGCGTTGGAAGATTTTTCCTCACTGATATGTGGACATGTCTTTTTAGCTGTGTTGATTGCGCTAGCTCGTGGAAGGAGATGGGAGTTCCCTCACTCAGAGGCTTTTTCCCATCATTTATGTTGGTAATAATAATGTGATGTAGAGCTTCAACTGCACTTAGTATATTTGATTTGATACCCTGAATATGTTGTTATGTTTAGGTGTAGTAATTATAATAAACTTTCGAACTAAAACGCAATGACCAGTGTGATCCCGAATAATGCCCCCACCACTAGCGACTCCATCTTTAACACATCCATTATCGTTTCTCTTGTAAGATTCCGCCGGCAAAGTATGCCAAAAGACCAAAATAGGGGTGCTGAGGGAGGACGAGTAAACAAAATGCCAAAGAGAGGCGATATCCATGTCACCGCGCCAGCGAATATGCTAGAATAAGCAACCCAAATGAAAATGTAAAATCATGTAGTAAACTCTCCAAATGATTTGTCTAGGGTCCATGGGTATCTCATTACGCTTCGCATCATTCCTCGCAAACCCTAAGAACCAAAAAATAATAAAGGAATGATAGTGCGAATGTGTCTGTTACAAATATACTGGCCCGAATACCTCCATTTCTCGAATAGGAATCTAACTCCCTCATTTGACCTTATCGGAACCTTGAGATATCTCCAAAATGATTCCATACCTGATTAGAGATGATGATGCCAGTGAAGATGTGTGAATTAGTCTCAATCTCCGAACAGCACTGGCAATGGGAGGTCAAATGGTAGCTAATCTTCATATGAATGACCATATCAACTGGTATCAAATCCTCCCATAATCTCCAGCTAAGGAAATAAACTTTGGTAGGAATAAATAAACTCCAAATTTTATTCATTCGTGATTGGAAAGTTTAATTCCCTTTTTCAGTTGTTGGACACTTCTAAACTTCAACTTGTTCATCATTAGAGTGCGGCTCAATCTTGGGGCATTTAATTGCAATTTCACCAAAATGCTTCCCATCCTTACACTTGTTATCATTTTCTAAGTATAAGGGATTAATAGGTTTCAGGTTTCCAACTTGCACATACTTTTCTTTTTCTATTGTGGTGTCATGGTAGGTAACACCCTGATCATCTTGAATGACATATTTTTAACCTCATCATCTAACTTATAAATCTTTTGCTCTTTGTTTTCACAGATATTCGCAAATTACTCATCAAATGACAACATAATAATCTTCTTATCATACTACCAAAATGCATACATGCTATCTCGACATATGTACGCGGCATCTACATCATAGAAACATAATTGTTCCCAAAGTACATGACAATCGTCTATCTCTATCACTTTATACACAACCTCATCTTTGTAGTACTTTTCAATAGAAAGTAAAATTTTGCATCCCTCCATATTTTAAATTTCTAGCCCCCTTTTATCTTGTGAAACTTGAAAGTAAGATGAGACTTTTTCAATTTTGTCGATGGTGCATCGTGTTCTAAAAATCTAGTCATGCTTCAAATAGGGTTCCTTTATATCTCCTCGGTAGACCTTCACAGAGTCCTTGATGGTTTGTGGGTATTCAAACGCAGCTGGAACTCGAGAAAATTCTATAGTCACCATAGATAGCCATCAGTTAATGGCAAACCTAGCTCTAATACCAATTTTGGTGCGAAATTAGAATTCTTGAAACAAGAATAAAGTTGAAAAATTAGAAACCATGTAGAGAATAATTTTATCGTATTGAATTGATTATTGAAAGTGCATAAAGCCTTATTAATTATTCCCTAATCTTACTAATATAAGAAAACTAAAATAAAATCTTAGAAGGAAAGAAAACTAAAATAAATAACAAAGAAAAAGCAATTTTATTTGGAATAGGATTGTCCTACATCAGTTTATCTATAGTTGGGATAGAGAGTGAGGAAAGAGAGTAGATGTGAAGAAGGCTTATTAACTCTGAAATTTCTACGACACTATTGAGTAATAAGATGCTTAGAGCATATCAGATCAGTGGAGCAACAGGGTTACATTAGGTAGCATATTCACACACACACACACACACACACACACACACACAGAGAGAGAGAGAGAGACAGAGAGAGAGAGAATACCACAGCAATCACTAAATTTCCCGGGGATACTGCTAGACCAAAGCAAGAATCAAATGCATTTGGAACCTGCAGATAATTTCTTATTTCTTGTAGGTAAAATGTATATTTATACATTCATATTTTAGAAAATAATAAAGTTCGTGTCATACGTCAGTGGAGCACTTCACACCAGGCGTATTTGAAGGAAAAGGTACTTCAAACAAAGAGTTTCCATGTAAACACCAGCTCCTTACAGAGTTGTCCTGTAATTATAAAAAAGAATTCGCTCATAAAATGCCAAATTCCTTCATTGAGTCCATTACAAGGCCTTCTCGATCCAATTATCAACTATTGATAGCCTAGCAGAATGCATAAGCTAATTCCCAAATAATAGATTATTATAGCCTTGTCCATTCAACTAGACAGGCTGTCAGCATTATCTAGAAAACCTAGCTGATATAACTAAAATCTTATTGGTGGCAAAATGAATTGAAACTTCAAACCATTAGAAATTATAATAATGATATGACAAAAAGATTCCAAAGTATTAGAATGAACAACTTGAAGCCCAATTGCTTCTTCCAGCTGTAACTTTGTTTAATGTATTATATATTTTTAAGGTGGACTTCATGGGAAAATAAACACAGAAAACGTAATCAGTGAAAAAATTTCATACAAAGTTCACTTTTACACAAGGGGGACAGGCAAAGGATCAAGTTATCGATATAATATCTTAATAAATTCAATCCTCTATCATCAGGAAGTCAAAAGGCCAATTGGTTCAAATCACAGAGATGAGCAAGCAAAATCCTAAGCAGACCAAATGACTATGTGTCGTATACCAACATGAATACATGAACTTAAATTTTAATACCTGGCTGCAGCTGTACAAAGAACGCCCATCAAAAGCCCAGGCTAAACCCATAACCTGGAGGGAAATCATATTACAAGTTAATTGTCATCGCTGAGGCAAAAGACCTATGAGTATTGAGGACTTACAATGTGGTCATGTGCATCATAAAAACCGACTTTTTCAAATTTTCTGGTAGGGATATCACATATCCATACTTCAAATTTTCCAGATCCCTTGCCAATAGCCAATGGCATTTTCCGTGGTGATTGCACAGGTACAATAAGTGATAGTATAGAGACTGTGATAGAATCAACTTCCATAACCTAATAACATACAGAATTGCAAGTTAAAAAATTAGTAGTAGATTGGATTCCTTCAGTTTCTATACATCACAACAGAGATCTTCGGCATGATATGCTGACCTCCTTCAACAGAAAGAAGGGAGCATAATTAACTTTCGATGACTTCATCATTTCTTCACCATTTGCCTGCCAGATCCTCACACTACACGGAGAATAAGAAACAAATTACGAATTCAAAGTATACTTCGAACACCTAACTTTAGAGTGGTTGCAACGTAGAATGATAATTTACTCCAGATACAACCATATAAATGCAATATATGAAAGACGATTTAGGTTAATTCTCAATTGTATTATGAAAATACTTGAGTAAAATGCAATATCAGAGTTCTTCAACCACATACTTGTAGCTGGAGACTCATTCCCTGAAAGCTAGGACTCTTATGGGTCCCACACGTGGCAGAAATACTTGTTCGATTCCATCACCATGCGTTTGGGGTCTTCTCTAGACACAAGAATTGTTTGGATTTTCTGTGATTTATATGTTTGTCCCTTTTAACTTTTCATAAAATATTTATGTATCCGTTTTGCCCTCTCTTGTTTATGCTCTCAAAATAGATACAAAATCGAGGAATTTGGATGTGAAAGAACAATTAATGTCACACTTCAGATGACCAAAATCATTATTCCTCTTGATTTTGAAAACCATGTCAATATAAAACAGAGAGTTAACTAATAAAATGGTGAACTACAAGGAAAACAGAGAGTTAAAGCTTTTGTTAGATAACTGCATTAATCTATTCCTTGACAATGTTCCAATTTTATTCATTCATCTAAGTTTCCATATTGTTTTTTGAATCACCAAGACCCTTCAATTTTTACTTGAACAACCTGAAGAAAAAGACATCATGCGGGCCATAAATAGATGATTATCAGCAAACAGCATACATCATGTCAATATATTTCTACTTGAACAATAAGTATAATACGAGTAATTAAAATAAACAGTTTCCAATAATAATTTATTAAGAACAATTTTGAGAAATTGACTAAGTAATTCACCAATCTTCGCTGACGTGTAAATTTTTGAGAAACAGTAGGGGGCATAAATTTAATAAACCTGTTCCAAAATAAAAAGAAACACCAAAACTACTTTATATCTAAACCAATTTTTTTCCTCAACTATAGCTTTTTCACTTCTACACCTCCATTCCAATTATATGTTTATTAAAACTATAGTTTTATCCTTGGGTGTACATAATTAGCAGTGTTACCACAGAATGTTACAGTACAATTACTTTGGAATTTATCTTTTTAAAAGGTTGATTATTTATCCTTTTCCACAAATTCAAACATGAGAATCAGCACACACTTGAAATTTTTGACTTACTGCATGTCAAGAAATCTCTGATTATAAAATGTAGCTGATCATTAATTATATTGTTGATCAGCACAATCACTCACCTTCCATCAGAACTTCCAGTAGCCAAAAGAAACTGACGATTTGAAGCATCAGAGTCAAACAACGCCCAATTAATTGCTGTGATCCAAGTATCATGTGCCTGAAGAAACCCGATCAGTGTTGCAGTAATAGAGTCTCCATTCTTACTAAGAGAATAGTTCTGCGGACCATGGATTCTCCAAAATGTTATTCTACCACATTTCCCTCCAACAGCAAGTACAGAGCACCAACCCGATGAATTCATCTGCAGAATGGGTGACCATGCCACAATCAGCGAAGCCAGCATTGCACTGCGAGAAGCATACTGTTGTGCAGTTATTAAAGGGACGCAGCAATCTTTGGTTGCTTCCTTCAGAGGCTTTGTTTTAGAAACAGACATAGGAACAATTTGATGAGTCGTTTTTTCTTTTAGATTGTTAGGCTCATTTGGAGCAACCTGAAAAAAAAAAAAAAAAAAAAAGCTATGTCAGGACCACATGATGAGCTGAATTATACATTGATGCAAATCAAGACAAGGAGATTGTCTAACCAAAGCCTCAAATACCTAAAGAAAATAAAATATCAGAAGTAAATGACAAAAGAAACTGATGAACAGTGACTTTACGCTTTGTGCATCTTGTCTCCTTCGCTTGTGTTTATTTCTTAACATAGAGATGGGCAGGTCATCAGCACATTCCTGATCTCTGTTATCTTGGAGTTGTGGCTCCTACGAAACATGAATACCCAAACAAGAATAAAACTTGATGCAAGTAAAATATATTTTAAAAAATATCATTCTGGAATTAGGTACTGCATCAGGCATCAGCTATCTAAGCGAGCAAGACTTCAAATTATGGAACCAACTCACTTCACAATTTTCTGAAGATATAATTCCTGGCTCCCCAAAATTGATATTCTGGAGATAAGCATGCAGCATCTCAGATATATCCACAACCTATAAAAATTCAAGAGAGGGAATCGTGATCAACACTCAATATAGTATTGAAACCTTTCAGATTTGCCTTAGAAATAATGGCACTTTTGATAGAGTTATCAGTGCTACCAGTTGAATAAATACCGCAACTACATATAGATGCAAGTGTATTTCTTCAGAAAAGGCATAAGCCACAAATCTAAGGAAAAATATAAAGAGAGTTGAATTTAAGCCCACAAAAGTAAAGAAAATGCATATAAGATCTTCAAACGAAAAGTAACTGAATTTTCTAACACAGCCAACTACTGAATGCAACACCTATCATATAGCTTGTGCATTATTCAAGAATCTCTTCAATTACCAAAATCTAATTTATGAAATTAAGCTACACGAGACAGTCCACAAGCTATATGATGTTAATTTATCCCACCATTCTTGATTTACTTAGTCATTTTTATTTAGTAGGGAAGGATAAATGGAATAAAAGGCTAGTATGAAGATCTATGCTGGTATCATCAGCTTAAAAAGCCTTTCAAATTTCATTTAAGGTCAGGATCCTCTCCTTTTAAGTGTCTCCTTCAGATGCCATGTGCATTAAATACTATCACTCCCTGTGAAAGCTGCCTCACATGTTACTTCATTACATACCTCGACCCACTCTGCAGAAAACTCACAGAACGGCATGCGATAAATCTTCACTTGTCCTTCAGTGGTGCATACAGCAAGCAAACAACTGCAGAGAATGTGAAGATATACACAATTGAATCAGTGACTAAAACAATACGTCATAAGCCTAATGAAGATAACTGAATACAACAAGAACAGAAACATCATAGCTGAGAAAGAAACTTATACCCTGAGTTGGGCGCCAAACCAACAGGAGACCAAGAAATTGACCTGACACAAGGACGAGTATCCCGTGATAAACAAACTGGTAGCAAGCAATCCGAGAGCAAATCTATCAACATGTCAAAGAAAATACAAGTAAATGACCCATGGATCATGAAAATAATAGTTCTCTTAAAGTGTAAACTAGGATTCATACAATTATTATACTTACAAAACTTATAACAATCACCTGCTAATGTAAGTGAAACTATGGATTCTACAGTTAAGCTGAATGCATGTTAAGACATTCATATACCTTGACGCTCAATCAACCCAATGGGAAAAGGGTTGCCGGAATTGATAGTCACCAGACCCCGAGGTCCAAATGGTTTAGCTGGATTCTGTACAAGTTAGTAAGCATGTAAGAGCACGTTTCGTGAGCAAAATTGACGGCTATAGACAGCACAATGAACACGAATTTACGTTCAATATTGAGGGCCATTAGACAGCACAATGACAAGAATTTAACTTAATACTGTCAAGTATCCTCTAATCCGTATATCAAACATGTAATGAATGGTTCAAGCAGTGATTTTATTAACTAAGAGAATTGAACGAGAGAATTACCAGTATGGTAACAATATTGCCAGAGGCTACTGCGACCAAATTTTCGTCAGACCACGCGACAGCATTTGGGTAAGAAGGTGATGCCACGAGCGAAGCAACCTGGAACCGTGAGGAGGACATTGTTATTGGGGCCGAGGCGAAGTCCATAAATTAGGCCCCCAGGCCCCAAATCACGTGCGTAATGCAATTATTGATCCTACAACAATCAATCATATAAGTTAACCAGTCTGCAATTATATAAGCCGATAAGACTTCAAATATTTACAGTTTCTTCAATAACAAATTAGGGCAAGTCATTGCTTAACTGAAAAATAGAATTTTGACGAAAACTATGAAATCACACCTTGAGAATTCCTCCGTCACAACTCACGAGCCTGAAATAAAATTTTAATATTAAACACCAATGATCAATAAGTGACACCACCTGAAGGTTGTAGACTTAATAGTTACATAACATTCGTATGTGAAATTCTATTTTTCTTCTTCACTTTTAAATATGACATGTTTTCATAATAACCGCGTGACAATATTTTTGTAATTTCAACAATAAGTCTTCCCTAATAATTTCCGTAACTAAGTATCTATAGATTAAAAAAAATTAAAAAATTAATACTTTATACTAAGGATAATAATCTTGACCGCAATACTAAGGATAATAATCTTGGAATTTGGATCCCTCCCCAGACGGCAGACTGACCCCAGTCTCCATTAAAGAAATAACTTCTCAAATCTTAACACCATCTCTCTCTACATCTCACTGTATATCTGTATGTATCACAGTATCAGTATATGTATCTCTCTCCATTCTCTCTTTACATTAGTATGTGACTGTGTGCGTCATATGAAAGTGAAAACTACTTTAGCTTCACTTGTCTTCCATTTCATTGCACTCCTTTCCTTTCCGAAATTCAGCTAGAGCGGAAGTCAAGTGTTGATCATTGATTCAACGATCGTACTCTCACAACATTTGATTCATCGATCACACTCTCACAATTGTGGAGGTCCAAACTCGCACTCTCGCAACCTTTGATACTTTTCACAAGTTAAAATATCATCAATTTGGTGTGAATGGATTGTTGATAGGTTTCACTCCACCTTGCTTTCTCTTCTTCCAATTTTCTTCCCCCAAATCCAATACGACAATACCCAGCAAAAGCTCCCTCATTTTCTTTAATCATCTCCAGCCCCTAATTTCAACCCACTTCCATTAAACTAACTTAAAATACCCCAAAAGTTTCCAAAACTATTCTAAATTTCTAATTAAACAATACTCAACAGTCGACAGTTTCAGTATAGAAAAGAAACTAAAATTCTTTTCTTTAAATTGTTAATAATATCAAATTTTATGTACTAAACATAAACTGCACAGAAAGTTAGCAAGTTAGCAACACTTACCGACAAAATGTACAGTCCGGCAGTCAGTGTCGGCGTCGCAGTGGGCACTCCAAGTCTCCAACACAGCCACAGGCACCGCAGACACAGCAGACGTCGAACACCTGATTCACCTGATTCCAAAGCGGCGAAGCCTCAAAGTCACGAACTCACACCATCGCAGTCCCTACTCACAGTCGCAGTCTCACACGGGCGAATCCAGCTGCGCTGCTATCCTCTCCAGTGACCCAATCGCACAATTTCGCCCAAATCGCCCCAGAGGCCAGAGCCAAAGGGTTTGCACACTTGCAGCCAGTTTGCCGGTTGTCGGGTTGTGACTTCATCTCGCAAATTGGACCGTCCATTACTCCAAATTGGGCCATGGAATTGGGCTTTTTTTTAATTGATAAGTCCAATAGCCACAACTTAAACCAAAGAGGAAATTACACAAATCCAGACGTTTAAAGATGTTGGTGCAAAAATCAGATCCAAAACTATTTTGTACAAACATCAGGTATTATAAATATATTCAACTCATTTCCACCGTCTCTCATATCTCTCCCTCTCACTGCGCTCTCTCTCTCTCACTCCGACATCTCATCTCTCTCTCTAATCTCTCTTCTCTCTCAACAATGGCGGCGCCGACCCTGGATGCTTTCAGATCGTCGTCGTGGTGGTTGCTTCTAGTTCGTCGCACGGTTGTGGCGGTGTGGTTGTGGCTGTAAGGTTGTGGCGGTGTGGCGTGGCGGTGAGGTTGTAGCGGCGCCGACCGTTTCGGTGCGGCGATGAGTACAGATGGTCGATGGAGGTTGCTGTGCGATCTTGGGTTGTGGAGGCGACGGTCACTGTGAACGGAAACGTCGCGATCTGTCTTCATCTTCGTCTTTTTTTTTATGAGGTGTACGGTGGATTTGGGTGCGGTGGTTTCCGATCTGGAGGGTTTTCTTTTCTGGTTGTTGGCGTGGTGGTAGATCTACGGTTTTAATGGTGGTGGTGTGGTGGTCAGTGACAGCGGCGGAGATGAAGGTAGGATTAGGGATTTTTTTTGGGTGCTAGGATGGAAGTGGTGGTGCGAGGTGGTGGTGTGCGTTGGGTTGCGAGGTTGTGCTACAGTTGTTGTTGTTGGTGCTGGTGGTGCGACGTGGTGGTGGTGTACGTTGGGGTGCGAGGTAGTGGTGGTGCGACGTTGGCAGTGGTGGTGGGTGAGTGGGTGTTTTTGTGTTGGGTCTGCCGGTGTGCCACAAGGCTCTGGCAGTGGTTGTGATGGTGGTGATGGGGCTGTGTGATGGTGGTCATGGCAGTAGTGTTGCTATTGGAGGTGGTGGTGGTGGTGGTGGTGGTGGTGGTGGTGGCGGTGCAGGCGGTAAGTGATGGTGTGGTGGTGAGGTGTTGACGGTGGTGGTGGTGGATTGGCTGTAGGGCGTCTGTGACCAACAATTAGGCGCACGTGACTAACTATTTAGGCGTATGTGACCAATTATTCGGCTAATATGTGACTAAATATTAGGTGTATGTGACTAAAAATAATCCGTGACCAACAAATTGTGACTTACGTGACTCATAGATAAAATGTGACACATAAATTGAATGATATGTGACGTCGAAATAATATGTGACCTATAAAATTTTGATCTGTGAACTAAAAAATAATCTGTGACCACAAAATTGAAAACATGTAACCTAAAAAATATTCTGTGACCACAAAATTGAAAATATGTGACCTATAAAATAATCTGTGACCTTATTTTATTTAATTAATAAATATTTTTAATTAATTAGACAAAAACCTGATTTTTGCATTAACCAAACTTAAAACTTGATTTTTGAACTCTACATACTTAATACATGATTTGTGAATTCTTCCCTAAACCAAAAACCAAAAAGCAAAAAATCAGACCAGCCCATCACCATTATCTTCTTCCTCCATTACTGGCTTGCTCTGTGAGTCTGTAACTGTAATTCTCCTTCCCAACAGTGAACATTCCCACGAATCCGTCCCTGCTCCTATGGATACAAAAAATCAACCATCCAAACGCAAGAAAAAGCAGTATCGAGCATAGAGAAACAAAATATTATTTTTCTCTTGTCTACCTACCTGAAATTGGTCCACTGAGAGCAAGCGACTGGCGAGCAGGGAGGCGTCAAGAGAAGATTCAATTTTTTGGCGCCGGTGCGGACGAACGAGAGCCGGAGACGAGACGGAGGAGTCGAGTATTTGGGTCTGGGAATTGAATTATGACAATGGATTATGATAGTATGATATATATGTTGGGTTGGGTAATGGGTAAATGGATTAAGGGATTTGGGCTTATGAGCTGTAGTGTGGGCTATTCTTTGGAAATTGTGGGCTGGAAATTTTTTCTGCCTAGCCTCAAGACCGACCTTGATTGTCATACAGAACTCCAACTCCAATCAACCTAGACTTTCGAGGAAATTTGGCAATTTTGTATATAACTGAAAACAAAAGGCCAAAAAAAAATTCCAAATTCTTGTTTTGTTCTTGATCGTATCAATAATCACAAAGAGGGTTTAAATTAAGACGAAAAAAAATAGAGGGCAGGCTCGTGAAAGAGAGAAGGGGGCAAAAGGTATGTGCAATTCCTCGATGGAGCATACACCAAGGCCCACAGGATGTGTTTGGGCTGGACTCGGCCATACAAAGCACTAAACCGGAATTCAGTTTGCTTCTGTTGGTTTCACATGCAAATAGATCTAGGGACAACTTACAAAAATACCCTTAAAATTAAGGATTTTTTGAAAAATCATATGAAAAGTTTTTTAAAAGTAAAAAATACTCTGCAAAATCAAAAAGCGACACAATGTCACTTTTGAAAGTTTAATATCACTTTTTTATTAAAAAATTACATACAATATTACTTTTATTAAAAAGTGATGTTTGTCACTAAAAAAGTGAAAGAAATTTCAAAAAAACGATTGAAAAAAAGTGATAAACACTAAAAAAAATGACAAAACATTTTTTTAAAAAAAGTGACATAAATTCAAAAGGTGATAGAAATTTAAAAAGTGACAATTTTTTTTAAAAATAAAAGTGACACAAATTAAAAAAGGTTACACAAATTCAAAAAAAAAATGACAAAATAAAATGACACTTAAAAAGTGACAAAATTAATAAATAAATAAAAAGACAGAGACTCGAAAATTATGACAAACACTAAAAAAGTGACGAAATTAAAAAAAAAAAGTGACAAACACTCGTTGAATAATTAGTATCTAATTTACTCTGTTAAGACTTTTGGTAGAAATTTAGAAATAACAAATTTAAGTCAATTTGCTTAATCTAAGATGAGATAAAGGTAAAATTATTCAATTTCACACATCGATAACATTCATGTATTCAATTTACGTAATGATCGATTTCATATGTAAATAATCACATGATCAATGTATATATACTCAATTCATAGGCAAATTAGTCAAAAGGTGTAACGCCCCAATTTCACTATTAACTCGAGGCGCTACTCAAATCAAAATAGCCTGTAAATAAATATTTTCAAAAGTCGCCACAATACGAAGGCAAACATATACTTTAAAAATCCATAGCAATTCAACACAAAACGCGGAAACATCACTTCTAAAAATATTTTTCTCATATTCAAGAGTTAATACCAAATATGATTAGCAAAACCAATATTTGCAAAAATACCAAAATTCGGTATTAAAATGTCAAATGGAAACCAACTATTTGAAATTCTTATTCAAAATTTGAAATTCAAAAGGTCGATTATTAAATTAAAATTTGCCCCGCTCGTTGCCTTGCCCTGCCAAGCTCCTTAACCTGAAAGGTTGGAAAAATAGTGGGGTGAGTATAACGAATTATACTCAGTGGAGTTACAACAATCAGTCCAAATTAAGTCACAATATGCAATCCAGTGGTGAAAATAATATCCATACAACATACTATAGAATTATGTACTGTGGGCATTCCCAAGGACCCAATTTCGATCCCGGACCTATTTACGGTCCCTGACAACATGGCATAAGCTTAGCAAATTTTAGCACTGTGGGCATTCCCAAGGACCCGATTTCGATCCCGGACCTATTTACGGTCCCTGGCAACATTTTCATATGTATAAACATCATATCACAATCAAAATCACACATCGAGAATTAACATGGACAAATAACCACAATTGCTTAAAAGTAAACCCCACCTCGAAGTCTTGAAAGTTTTCTTGGAAATTGAAACAATTGAAATGTTACCGTGCTTCACACTTTGCCCGCAAACTCGTCTAGCAAGAACAAAATTAATTTAATTTAAGATATTAAGTTTAATTAAAACTTTAAAAACTTTAGGGACTAAATTGAAAAGATTTAAAACTGAAATTTAAAAGTTTAAAGGCTGAATATAAACTTTTTGGAAATCGTGGGCTAATTTAAAAGTTATTAAAACATAGGGGCTGAATTAAACAATTTATAAAACCTTTGAAATTGAAATAATAAACATTTAAAACTTTGGGGCTAAATGGTTAACTTTTAAAAGGCTAGGGCTTGAGGAGTAATTTTCTCAAAATCAATTATATTACAAAACACTCCATCTCTCTCTCACACTCTCACAATTCGCGACATGGAGGCAGAGGCCAAGAGAAGAGGGAACCGGCGAGGAAGTGGTGCTAGAGGTGGGGCGAACTCCGGTCGAAGGCGAAGCTGTCACCGTCGTGAGGTAGCGCCGGCGGGTAGGGGTCGACTGGGGTTGCTTGGGTGTCGGTTGGGGTCAACAACCGAGGCTAGGAAGTCGGAATTTCTTGGGTTTTCCGGCAGGAAGTCCGGCCAAAATCATGGGTGGAGTCGAGGTAAGTAATTGGATTTCATTATTCTTGGATTTGGGGGTTGAATTTTGGGTTAAATTTGGTGAAGAGGAGGGCGGTCGATGGTAAAAACGGGGCTGCCGTTTCGGGTGGTTGTGGTGCGATATGCGGTGGTGATGGTTTGATGGTGGTCCGGCTGTGGGTGGTGCTTGCAGTTGTGTTGGGGTGATGGCTCTAGTTTTGCAGTTTGGTTGGTGTGGCGGTGGTTGCGACTCATGCGTGGGTGGTGGCAGTGCAACAAACCGGGTGTGGGTGTGTGTAATTGCGTGACATTCCCAGTTGGTTATTGATCAAAATTGTAGAAAAATGGGTGGTAGACCTTACCGTTTGATGTGGTGCCGAGGAGGTGTTGATGAGGAGTTGAGAGGCTTGGTGAAGATGATTGAATAGTACCAACAGTATTTTAGGCACGAAAAACGAGGCAATAAATTGGGCTTAGAGTTTGAGTTGAAAAGGAATTATTTGGCTAATAGGATTTAATAAAATTGAATTAAAAGATAAAATTTGGGTTTAATGAAATTGGGTTTTAAATAGAATATCGGACATAAAAATTGAATTTAAATCGATAAGGATTTGATACTTTTAAAATTGTTCGAGATTGAACTCGATAAGTAAATATTGAAATTTTGTAATTTAAAATCGTTTCGAAATTCTTAAATTAATCGTTTTCGCTAGACAATTCGACGAACGTAAAATAAATTCTAACTTTGACGGGATTGTCGTAGCGATATAATTTAAGTTATAAAATTGTATTTTGAAAATTCGGGTCGCTACAACCTTCCCCACTTAAATAAATTTCGTCCTCGAAATTAAACTTACTTGAATTGAGAATGTCTGGATATTTGGCTAAAATTTCATCTTCTCTTTCCCAAGTTGCCTCTTCTCTACCATGTCTATTCCATTGGACTTTAACTAAAGGGATATCTTTGTTTCTTAAGGTATGAACTTTCCTCTCAAGTATAACTGCAGGAGTTTCCTCATATGTCATATCTTTGTTAACATCCAATGATGTATAATTAACAATGTGGTCCGGATCATGGACATATTTTCTTAACATTGAGATGTGAAAAACATTATGTACTGCTGTTAACTCTGGCGGTAAAGCCAACCTATAGGCCACGTTTCCAACTCTTTCCAAGATTTCAAAAGGTCCAATAAACCTTGGTCGAAGTTTCCCTTTCTGTCCAAATCTTACCACTCCCCTCATGGGAGCCACTTTAAGGAATACTTTTTCACCAATTTCAAACTGTAGTTCCTTTCGTCGTTTGTCAGCATAAGACTTCTGTCTGTCTTGTGCTATTTTAATCCTTTCTCTGATCTTTTCCACAGCCTTTACAGTCTGTTCCACTATTTCTGGACCCAAAACTTTCCTTTCACCAACTTCATCCCAATGGATTGGTGATCTGCATTTTCTGCCATAAAGAGCTTCATACGGTGCCATGCCAATGGTAGACTGGAAACTATTGTTATATGCAAACTCAACCAAAGGTAAATGCATTTCCCAGTTACCACCAAGGTCTAAAGCGCAAGCTCTCAACATATCCTCTAAAGTCTGTATAGTTCTCTCTGATTGTCCATCTGTCTGTGGATGATATGCTGTACTGAATTTCAATCTAGTTCCCATAGCTGTTTGCAAACTTTCCCAAAATTTGGAGGTAAATCTAGAATCTCTGTCTGACATTATGGAAACTGGTACACCATGCAATCTTACAATTTCTCTGATGTACAACTGAGCATACTGGTCTAAACTGAAAGTCATTTTCACTGGTAGAAAATGAGCAGCTTTTGTCAAGCGATCAACTATAACCCATATAGCTTGATGACCTTTAACTGATCTAGGAAGTCCCACAACAAAATCCATTGTTATATGTTCCCACTTCCATTCTGGGATTTCAAGTGGGTTCAACATTCCAGACGGACGTTGATGTTCGGCTTTAACTTGTTGGCAAGTCATGCACTTTTCAACAAATAAGCCAATTGACCTCTTCATATTTCTCCACCAATAAATTATTCGCAAATCCTGGTACATCTTCGTACCTCCTGGGTGTGCAGTATAAGGTGAAAAATGTGCTTCTTCTAAAATCTCCTTCCTTAAGGCTTCATCCTTCGGTACACACAATCTTCCTTTGAACAGAAGAGTGTCATCAGTTGATACTTCAAAACCTTTAATACTGCCAGCGAGTACTCGGTCCTTAATCTTGCACAAAAATTTATCCTTACCCTGAGCTTCTTTAATTCTGTCTTTGAGAGTCGGTCGAACAATCATAGTAGCTATAATTGCAGTTGTGTGATGTGGAGGAGTTACAACTTCGAGTCTCATGTTGGCAAAATCCTTGATCAATTGTTCTTGACTGGTTAAGGCAGCTAACTGTCCTTTGCCTTTCCGACTAAGTGCATCAGCAACAACATTGGCCTTGCCAGGATGGTAATGGATAGTACAGTCATAATCTTTAACTAACTCCAACCACCTTCTCTGTCTCATATTCAATTCCTTCTGAGTGAAGAAATACTTTAAACTCTTATGGTCTGTGTATATCTCGCACTTACTACCATATAGATAGTGTCGCCATATTTTTAAAGCATGAACTACAGCGGCCAATTCCAAGTCATGCGTAGGGTAGTTCTGCTCATGTGCCTTCAACTGCCTAGATGCATAGGCAATCACTTTTCCATGCTGCATCAGTACGCATCCCAAACCTTGTTTCGATGCATCACTGTAGATTACAAAACCTTCTGACCCTTCTGGAATAGCCAAAACTGGTGCAGATACTAATTTCTGTTTCAATTCTTGAAAACTCTTCTCGCACTTTTCTGTCCACTGAAACTTCACTCCCTTCTTGGTCAACTGGGTCATTGGTCCAGCAATTTTTGAAAATCCTTCGATAAACCTCCGATAATAGCCAGCCAATCCCAAGAAGCTACGAACTTCATTTATATTGGTTGGTGCCTTCCAATTAGTGACAGCATCAACCTTGGCTGGATCAACTTCAATACCATCTGCGGTAACCACATGTCCAAGAAAACCAATTCGATCAAGCCAAAATTCGCACTTCTTGAATTTTGCATACAACTTTTCCTGTCGAAGTGTCTGTAATACAATGTTGAGATGTTCCTCATGTTGTTCCTTGTCCTTTGAATAAATCAGAATGTCGTCAATAAAGACAATTACAAACCGATCCAAGTATTGATGAAATACTCGGTTCATTAAGTCCATGAAGACAGCTGGTGCATTAGTTAACCCAAACGGCATCACAGTGAATTCGTAATGTCCGTATCGAGTCCTAAATGCAGTCTTTGGTATATCACTGTCCTTAACCTTCAACTGATGATAACCTGATCTCAAGTCAATCTTGGAGAATACAACGGCACCCTTTAACTGATCGAACAAATCTTCTATTCGTGGTAAAGGATACTTATTCTTGACTGTGAGGCGATTCAACTCCCTGTAGTCAATGCACATCCTCATTGATCCATCTTTCTTTTTCACAAACAGAACCGGTGCTCCCCAAGGCGATACACTCGGTCGAATAAATCCTTTATCCAACAGTTCTTGTAGTTGTACCTTCAACTCCTGAAGTTCTTTCGGTGCCATCCTGTAGGGTGCTTTAGATATGGGTGCAGCTCCAGGTACCAAGTCAATCATGAATTCCACTTGTCTATCTGGTGGAATACCAGCTAGGTCATCTGGAAATACATCCACAAAATCACGCAGTCAGTTGCCTGAACACTAGTGATGCTCACTAGATATCCTTGATTTGTACTCTTTCTCAACATCTTCTGTGCTTTCAACATTGATATGACACGGGGCATGGTTTTGACTTTTGTCCCGAAGAAGGTAAATTCACATTCTCCTGGTTTCTGAAAGAGCACTTCCCTCTCATGACACTTAATCGTAGCGTGATTGTAACTAAGCCAGTCCATGCCTAAAATAATATCAAAATCCCTCATGTCTATTAAGTACAAGTCAGCCTCTAAGTTCTTCCCATCTATTTCAAACTTAACAGCTTTTGACATCAGATTAGTGATAATAGTTTCACCTGAAGGAATACTAACTTCTAAGGCATCATTCACACTTTCACATACATTCCCAATCTTAGCATGAAAACTAGCAGAGATGAAAGAATTCGTAGCACCGGAATCAATCAAAACAATAGCAGGTATATTGAATACTGATAGAATACCTGTTATCACATCTGGATCATTCTCTGCCTCCTTCTGAGTTAAAGCGAAAACTCGAGCCTTTCCCTTCCTGGCATCTTCCTTACCCTTGAATTCAGGACATTCACCAGCAAAGTGACCGGGTTTCTTACATCTGAAACACATTCCTTTCCCGAGTAAGCACTCTCCATGGTGACGCTTATCACACTTCGGGCATACAGGTTTCTCAGTGCTAGCCTTTTCCTCCATTTTTCCCCATGATTTTCCCTTCTTGTTCTGATATCTACCTTTGCTCATATTCTGATTGTCCCATTTCCTTTTCACTGGTACCTCTGCGGGTTTCTGAGTAGTCTTTTCCAGGTTTAAGCGAGAAGATATAGCTTGTGCTCGCTCAATTGCTTCAGCATAAGTAGTGAGTCCTAATCCTGCCATAATCCCTCCAATTTCTAGGCGTAAGCCCCTTTCAAATCTTTTAGCCTTCTTGATATCAGTGTCAACCAGATGGGTAGCATACCTGGACAACTGGTTGAATTTCGTTTCATATTCCACCACAGACATATTTCCTTGCCTAAGTTCAAGGAACTCTGTTTCTTTCTGATCCCGAAAAGACTGGGGAAAATACCTCTGTATTATCAATTCCTTGAATCCATTCCATGTCAATTCAAGTTGTTGTGCCTCAGTTCTGGTGCGCTGATATGATTCCCACCAATGATCTGCATCCTCTTCAAGTTGGAACACAGCACATGACACTTTCTGAGCGTCCGAACAGGCTATATGTTTAAAGATCCTCTCTAATGCCCTTAGCCATTCCTCTGCAGCTAGGGGTCCTGTTCGACCATTGAATGTTGGTGGTTTATATCGGCGAAATTGTTCAACAACCATACTTGTATTCTCTGCATTAGCTTGTGGATTATGGGGATTTCGTCGAGCTGTTGGGGCTTGTTGCTGAATGAGCCCCTGAAGTGCATTCACGAGATCCCTTATCGAATCATTTCCCGCATCGCCAGTAGCAGTCTGGCCTGGGGTAGCTTGTCTTGCAGCAGTCCGATTCACGGGAACTCGATTTGTTCTACGAGACATTTCCCTAAATCACAACAACATTTGTCTCAGCATCCACTAAGTTGTGAGATTCACAATGGCCATTTAGGAATAATGAAAATCTAAAAAGAAAATCACAGTAGAGCTAAAAGCAAATTTTATTATTATCTCAAATTTTCCAAAAGGAAAACAAATAATAAAATTGCAACCAATATCTAATAATCCGAAATATGTTCTCCTATTGAATTTCCACAAACAGTTCTTCCCACATCTCTATCTCATACAGTCCTTTTTGACATATCAATTATGAAGGTAAATTCTACTGAAATGGGTTACTTCATGTTTTAGCCTAATTCCGAGGACTAAATTTATAATTTCCAAATATTTTTTAAATACTTCACATTGCAAGTTCAATTCCCAAACATAATAGCTCATGGAAAATTTTTATAACATGTACTGGATACAAACTTTCAAACATTTCAAACTGCATCAACTATAGCAAAATTTCATTCTCATGTAACTTTTCATTGTAACAATCAATTTCAGATGCAGTAATATAATAAATTCATAGTATCCAGCAGATGAAAATTTTCAGACTTCATCAAATAAAATTTTCTAAACATTTTACCTTTTCGGAGTAGGCGTGGCGCGGCAAGAGCGGGTAGCATTTAAATTAAGTACTAAACACATTTTATTTTATTTTATTTTTTTGAAAAATTTTCACAAGTCTACAGAAAGGTAAACATGTGCTCTGATACCACACTGTAACGCCCCAATTTCACTATTAACTCGAGGCGCTACTCAAATCAAAATAGCCTGTAAATAAATATTTTCAAAAGTCGCCACAATACGAAGGCAAACATATACTTTAAAAATCCATAGCAATTCAACACAAAACGCGGAAACATCACTTCTAAAAATATTTTTCTCATATTCAAGAGTTAATACCAAATATGATTAGCAAAACCAATATTTGCAAAAATACCAAAATTCGGTATTAAAATGTCAAATGGAAACCAACTATTTAAAATTCTTATTCAAAATTTGAAATTCAAAAGGTCGATTATTAAATTAAAATTTGCCCCGCTCGTTGCCTTGCCCTGCCAAGCTCCTTAACCTGAAAGGTTGGAAAAATAGTGAGGTGAGTATAACGAATTATACTCAGTGGAGTTACAACAATCAGTCCAAATTAAGTCACAATATGCAATCCAGTGGTGAAAATAATATCCATACAACATACTATAGAATTATGTACTGTGGGCATTCCCAAGGACCCAATTTCGATCCCGGACCTATTTACGGTCCCTGACAACATGGCATAAGCTTAGCAAATTTTAGCACTGTGGGCATTCCCAAGGACCCGATTTCGATCCCGGACCTATTTACGGTCCCTGGCAACATTTTCATATGTATAAACATCATATCACAATCAAAATCACACATCGAGAATTAACATGGACAAATAACCACAATTGCTTAAAAGTAAACCCCACCTCGAAGTCTTGAAAGTTTTCTTGGAAATTGAACAATTGAAATGTTACCGTGCTTCACACTTTGCCCGCAAACTCGTCTAGCAAGAACAAAATTAATTTAATTTAAGATATTAAGTTTAATTAAAACTTTAAAAACTTTAGGGACTAAATTGAAAAGATTTAAAACTGAAATTTAAAAGTTTAAAGGCTGAATATAAACTTTTTGGAAATCGTGGGCTAATTTAAAAGTTATTAAAACATAGGGGCTGAATTAAACAATTTATAAAACCTTTGAAATTGAAATAATAAACATTTAAAACTTTGGGGCTAAATGGTTAACTTTTAAAAGGCTAGGGCTTGAGGAGTAATTTTCTCAAAATCAATTATATTACAAAACACTCCATCTCTCTCTCACACTCTCACAATTCGCGACATGGAGGCAGAGGCCAAGAGAAGAGGGAACCGGCGAGGAAGTGGTGCTAGAGGTGGGGCGAACTCCGGTCGAAGGCGAAGCTGTCACCGTCGTGAGGTAGCGCCGGCGGGTAGGGGTCGACTGGGGTTGCTTGGGTGTCGGTTGGGGTCAACAACCGAGGCTAGGAAGTCGGAATTTCTTGGGTTTTCCGGCAGGAAGTCCGGCCAAAATCATGGGTGGAGTCGAGGTAAGTAATTGGATTTCATTATTCTTGGATTTGGGGGTTGAATTTTGGGTTAAATTTGGTGAAGAGGAGGGCGGTCGATGGTAAAAACGGGGCTGCCGTTTCGGGTGGTTGTGGTGCGATATGCGGTGGTGATGGTTTGATGGTGGTCCGGCTGTGGGTGGTGCTTGCAGTTGTGTTGGGGTGATGGCTCTAGTTTTGCAGTTTGGTTGGTGTGGCGGTGGTTGCGACTCATGCGTGGGTGGTGGCAGTGCAACAAACCGGGTGTGGGTGTGTGTAATTGCGTGACATTCCCAGTTGGTTATTGATCAAAATTGTAGAAAAATGGGTGGTAGACCTTACCGTTTGATGTGGTGCCGAGGAGGTGTTGATGAGGAGTTGAGAGGCTTGGTGAAGATGATTGAATAGTACCAACAGTATTTTAGGCACGAAAAACGAGGCAATAAATTGGGCTTAGAGTTTGAGTTGAAAAGGAATTATTTGGCTAATAGGATTTAATAAAATTGAATTAAAAGATAAAATTTGGGTTTAATGAAATTGGGTTTTAAATAGAATATCGGACATAAAAATTGAATTTAAATCGATAAGGATTTGATACTTTTAAAATTGTTCGAGATTGAACTCGATAAGTAAATATTGAAATTTTGTAATTTAAAATCGTTTCGAAATTCTTAAATTAATCGTTTTCGCTAGACAATTCGACGAACGTAAAATAAATTCTAACTTTGACGGGATTGTCGTAGCGATATAATTTAAGTTATAAAATTGTATTTTGAAAATTCGGGTCGCTACAAAAGGTGATCTTATTTGCAAAAGGATTAGGTTAATACATACGAAAAATTTAATTTTTAATCAATTCAATTGAAGTTTACAATATGTTTGTGAAAATGATAATGAAAAGAAGTGACATTGTGTCACTTTTGTTTTGAAAAATGACATTTGTAATGTCACTTTTTAAAAGTACTCTTTCAAGCCTTTCGACCAACCAATTCGACCCCAAAGAGATGATTTTTCTAAAACTCGAGCATTTTTTTGGAATAACAAGATATTTTCGTATTCGTAGCATGTGGAAAAAATGTAGATACAATGTCACTTTTTTGTTAAAAAAATGATATTATTCTTGAATGCTTGATATTTTAAGAAATCTCAATATGGTGGAGGTGGTATTACTGTGGTTCTTTGATGACATGGACAACATACGAGCTTGTGACATTTAAAGTGGGCGATAAGAAGGAACTAGTAGAAGTGTCTAACCTTGGTGATATTCCATTAAATGATTACCTTAAGAGTTTCATAGGCTTTGTTAAAAAAGTGACATTATGTCATTTTTTTTGTTAAAAATTGACATTGTTCGTCCTGAAGTTGACAAACAAATGTTACATGTAATGAATAATGAACATGAATTTATTGTCATTCATGACAAAGGGATGACGAGAATTGAAAATAAGAATGATTTACTTCATTCAAAAATTAATCATTACATAACATTTAACTCGAAGAATGATGCTCAAGATCTAAAGATTATGGGACGTTAAGTAGTATCAAATGACTAATGATTACATTCTTCCTTCCTAACAACTAAAATTACTAATATCTAACTACAGCCAGCCTAAGAAACTCAAAACTGAAGTAATGGATTGCGTCTTCTTTTGCGATGATTCTTGGTATCACTTATAATTGATGGTCAATATACAAGAGAGAATGAAAAAGCGTCAAAAGAAGATTTCACGAGCTTTCTCTAGCAACCCGTCCAATGGAGAGTTCCTCATTATCGATTATGTTTACTAAAAGGCACGAATACAACAACAATATCACCAGCAACTATCTGGCTATTTCTTGCCATTTCTGTAGCAGTATCACAACATTTGCAAACCTATTTACTCAACATGTGACAGAAAGTGTCAAGTACATGATCTTTAAGGTAAAAAAAGAATATAGAAAAAGAAGGAACAAGACAACAAAACAACATCCAAGTCATGATCATTCAAAGTGGTAAAATGAAACACAATGTAAACATGCATAGACTAACAAATAAATGCTTCAAGAAAGTGATACAAAATTAAAAAAAAAATGACAATATCTCAAAAAAGTGACAAACTTTTAGTAAAGACAAACTTACTAGACGTTGATCACTTATGACATTGCAAGATGATATAAAACTCTCTTCTACATGCAAATATCAACCACTATGAACGTATGCATGTGCATAAATCACTTTTGGAAAACACTCAAAAAATGTAATCAAAGAGGGGCTCAATGTCACTTTTAATAAAAAATGATGCTTATCACTCAAAAAAGAGATAGAAATTCAAAAAAGTATCAAACAAAAAAAGAAGTGACAAAAATATCAAAAAAGTGACAAACAAATTTTTTATAAAAAAATTGACAAACACTTAAAAAAGTGACAACCTCTTATGATAAAGCCTCAAAAACAACAACTATCATGTTTAGGTTTAAATAGACCACTACTACTCACTCCCAAAAGTTAAAAATAAGCTCTGAATCGAGCATAACGCAATGGTAAAACATGAGGGTTCTCTACGGAGCATTGGAGGATCGAATTCCCTCGACAGCTGAAAAACAACATTTATATTGGAAGACAGATGTTCTGTGGAGGCAAAGTTATGGTGCGCTTTGTCATCCCTCTAAGAGTCATATCCGCACGTCGTAAAGGAAGGTCCATAGGGAAGAGAACTGCATCCCAAATGTTCGGCCCAAGTGTATAAGTTGTGATCGCATCCAAATTTACTTGAGTGGTGAACTAGGGGGGAATGCCGCTACCCCTCAAGATTAGTCGGGCGAAATTCGGACACCTAAGTTACCATAAAAAAAAAAAAAAAAAAAGCTCTGAATAAATATATAATTTTTCCTTTATATCACAATATCACACAAATGCAAGAAAACAATATAGTTAAACCATTAAAACAACCTTAACTTGTGTAGACAACTCAAGTAAAATTCATTTTCCCAAAAACCCTCATTCTCTGGTTTCGATAACCAGCAGCATATCATCAAAACTAGATGCCATATCTTCAACCAAATAAGTAGACTCAGCTAATTAATAGATACACAATGGAAAATTACTTCAAATGGTTTTAAATTGAAGCCATTTCTGAAATTGTGATATTTTCCCAAAAAATTACAACCATCTCACTGTCAAATCTTAGAAATCGAATCCATAAACCACCAGAGTCAACAAAAATTAAAGATGACAATACTATCATATCCACCTAGATTTCTTCAAACTTGTGCGCCAAAAGACCAAATATTTTGAGAAATAAGAATTTCTTCAAACCCTCACGAAATAAAGGAAATCCCAAAATTCCAACTTCTCTCAATTTACAAATAGAATTTTATTATAACAAATCTAATAAATGCAACTACATTACGTGCAATCATACATCCTATATTTTGATTTTTACTTGCTATCATTCCTTTGCTTGAAACATTCATCAGTCGGGTTCGGTTCCAATTAACATACTGTCATTCCTTTGCTTGAAACATTCACTAGTCAGGTTCAGTTCGGTTCCAATGAAGCCAAACAGAATTCCAATTAACATACTATCGTTCATTTGCTTGAAACAGTCATCAGCCAGGTTCGGTTAATCAAAATACTTCCCTATCAAAAAATCACCGTTAATTTCAAAAAGCCTATTATTAAAATTTCTATATTTTCAACAAAACGTGGTAAAAGACGATCGGGATAGGGAGATTCGTATGATCAACTTAATTCCAAACCTTTACTGATAGAAAACCCATCTCTAACTGAAGCATGAGCATCTAAGAAATAATCCTAGGACATCAATTAAACATCAAAATCATAATGAAGAAAGAAACCTATTATTCGGAAATTGTATCTACCTCGTTGGAATTACTGCTTGAATGATGGTGGAGAAGCCAGATCAAGCGACAAAGATAGCGGTGAACCAAGAAAATTCTGATGTGGGAGTTTTAGCCGGATTTCTAGGTTCTGGTATGAGGCTTTTGGGTTTGGGGAGGTTTTGAGTGTATTAATTACATGAGTAAAAATTTTAAGGGTAGTTTTAAAATTGACCTGATAAAATGGGGGATTTTTAGAGTTGACTTCTTTGACTATGTTTTTTATGAAATGTGATAAAATGTCTATATTATCCTTAATGAAATGAATTTTTATATATTACAGGATATATTCCTATCTTAGAATAATTTTTCAATTTTGTCCTGTATTATTTCTTTCTCGAATTCTAGCATATAAATCCATCATTTGATCTAATATATTGACATAATCTTCCATATATCTATCAAAATTTTCCTCAAGTATATAATATTTCTCAGACGATGATTGATCTATTCTTTCCATTTGATAGATAATATTATTTATTTATTCTAATAATTTTTCTAATAAGTTATCTAATCCTTTAATTGTATATCCTAGCATGTTATATAAATCTTAACATGATAAACAATGCTAATAAAATAAATATTAAATACAAACATTTAGATAATTTAAACATGCAAATATTCAGATGAGTAATCTCAACGATTCTTTAAGATTTCAGAAAATATCTTTTTAAATTTAACAAAAATAATAGTTTTACCTTAATTTTGATCTCAAATCTTTATTCTTAGAATCGAGTAACCTTCAGGTTCTGGATCTGCAAATGACTCCCTTCAATGGCCTCCTGCCTTTACGGGATAATTGCTATTCCAGCTTTTCACCTTCATTGTGTCAATTCTTTGAATTCGGACTATAGATCTTAACTAAAGAAAACTTTGTTTCTGTTAAAATAAGAAATAATTTCTTCTTTAATCTTTCAAGAATCTATAGGTGAAGTGTTTAGAAACCCATGTTATCTTTGAAACGATTGAAATATGGAATAACTTGAAATTTTATTGATATCTAAAAACTGAAATATAATTACAATGGAAGACATGAAATTGTTTGGCTAACTCACAGTTTGAGTGCTCAACCAACTCTGCATTTTTTTCATTAGCCCAAAGGCTTCTATTTATACACAAATTTGAAGATAAATTATATTATTGCTTATATCATACTAATAATATTTTATTGCCTCGTGCTTTTCATCAAGAGCCTTATGGCCCCTCTATCCTTTGTTGTTTTGTTACATTTTCTTTGATAAAGGACACAGTCCTTCTATAATTGTCCTTCAAGTCTTGTTCTTACATATAGCTGGTAAGGTTTTCCTATAACAGTTTGGACACATTTCCTCCACGTGTTTATCATTTTCATCTTTATCTTCTAATTCTGTCGACAAGTGGGGCAGACTTTTGCTTCACATGCCCTCTGTAATGTTGAAATGACACCAGGAATCTGATGCGTGTCAAACTTGTTGATAAAATCTTTTAAAACTTCATATTTTTTATTCACATCATTAGTCAAAAGTGTTCATCCATTATATTGGCATATGCATCTGTATTTTCTATCATAAAAACTTTTTGCTATGTTATAAAGGACTTTGTATCTAACCACTCTTCTATTTTTTATCCATGATTTTGTAAACTTTGGTAATGGTTTATCAATATTTCCTTCATCCATTCTGAAATTTCTTCCAACATGTCCAATGGTGATTATATGTTCTGCTGGATAAAAAATTTCACTTCGACTTCTAGACTGATCGTATAAAATTTTAGATAAATAGATTGTCCATGTGCATATCTTGAGACTTCATATTTAAATATGTCATCAAATCTATCTATTTCTTTAAGAGATTTATCTGGATAAATTGAATCCAAATATCCATAATCAGCTGCCATTTTGACCATGACTCGATCAGATTCTTTCATCATAACTAGTCTTGGATAAACGTGATCACCGGGTGAAATAAAATACGAATCACTTGTTTGTAATTCATAAATTATTTTAGTAAATTATTTATATTCTTCTTCTTTTGAAGATAAAGAGATTTCATCTTCTTCATATGGTTGTATCTGAATTGATCTCGTATGCTCTTCATTGATAATAATCTTTTTAAGATTATCACCAATTCTTATCTTTCTGGGACTTTGGATCATAATATCTTTCTTTGGTCTACTGCTGCTTCCGCATGGTGGATCACTTCTTGGTATCTGTTGATATTCCTATTTGGTATCATAGGATTGTGCCAAGATATCAACCATTGTATCTTTATTTGTATCAATAGATATTAATTGTGCTTCAAGAGTATCAATTTTGTCTTTCATTTCATTGACAACTTTGACGTAGGATTCACTGATCTCAAGTAATAGGTTGAAATTATTACTTAAGATTTCAGCTAATGCCTCCATCCCAACTTTTATATCATCTGCTTCTTCTTTAGTAAATGCTGCTGCAGATTTCATCTCTGATATCATTTTTTTAATATTATCCATCTCCAAATTCAATGTTCCTGCTTAAAAAATCAGCAAGATAATTATTTGTATCTTTAATATAGATAATATCAAAATTATAGAATGATAAATATGCTTGCCATCTATGTAACCTTCTATATTGGGGTTCCATTGGTAATTTATTTCTAACAAGTCCTGCAACTTGAGAATTGTCAGTTTCAACAATAAATTTTTTAGATAATAAGAATAATGAAAATTTCTTTATTCCTCTAATAATTGCTAATAATTCTTTTTCATGAGTGGTATAATTTATTTTTGCTTGATTAAAAGTTTCACTTGAATATCTACATATTTTATTTAAATCTGTTTTTAATATTACTGCCCAATATTTATCTGAGGCATCATTATTAACTATCAAATTATTCTTTTCATTTGGTAATCTTAATTTTGGTAAATATTTACATTCTTCTTTAAGTAGTCTAACTATTTCTGTATGTTCTTCATTCCATCCTTTAGTATTAATTTTTCTAAGTAAAATTTGTATTTTATGTCTCTTTTTTTAAAGATTTTCAATAAATCCTTCTGCAAAATTTGAACACTCTAAGAATTTTTGTATTTGTTCTTTGGATTCTAATTTATCAGAAATTTTTTCTATCTTTTTAGATATATGAGATTGTAATTTTATTCCATTTTTATCTATAATTAATCCAATAAATTCTATTTCAGATTTTTCTATAATAGCTTTCTTTTCAGTTAAGACTATTCCTTCTTTTTTTACATTCTTTTAAGAATTTTATAATATGATTTTTATGATCATTTTTATTTTCTAAACATATTAGTATATCATCAACATATACTAATAAGAAATCATTATATTTTCTAAAAATATTATTCATTTTTCTTTGAAATATTTGAGGTGCATTTTTTAATCCAAATGGCATAACTATCCATTCATATTTACCTTGAGGCGTGCTAAATATCATATATGGTATTGATTCTTCTTCCATTTTGATTTGCCAAAATCCTGACTTACAATCAAATTTTGAATAATACTCTTTTCCTTTTGCAAGGTTTATTAAAATATCTTTATTTGGTAGAAAATATCCATCAAATTTTGTGTATTTATTTAATTCTTTATAATTTATTACCATTCTTGATTTTTCTCGTACCTGTTCAGAGTGTTTTATTATCATTAAAGTTGGACTACTATGTGGTCAATTACTAGCTCTGATTAATTTCATATTTTTTAATTCTTCAATTTTATTTCTAAATTCTTGAGTATCTTGTATAGTATACATCATTGGTTTTACTCTTATTATTATATTTTCAGTTAATTCTATTTTTGCTCTTGGATGTTCAGGTTTCCAATAAGCTAATGGGTTTTCATTATAGACATTTCCTATCTTTTTTATTATCTCTTCTATTAATTCTGATTTTTCTGTTGTTTGTATTTTTTGTATTTTAACAATTGTTTTTATTGGTATTTTTATTGTCTTTTCACCACGTTGGGCTGACCGAACTCTGTATGGCTTAAATTCTCTTGAAATTTTTAGTAGATGTCCACATGGTGATTTTAACATAATCCTATAGTTATTTTGTTGGTAATATTGGAATTGTTGAACAAAGTCATTTCCTAATAATATATCACATTCTAATACATCATATGCATATACTTTGTTTATAGTTATTTGTTTACTTCCTAATAGGATTTCTACATTTTCTTTATTTTTAGTAATAGGTGTCGATATTCCCGTGACATCTGTTATTTTTATAGTATTATCATTGTTCCAATTTTTTAACAAAAATGTCTTAATAATAGTTATATCACTTCTTGTATCTATTAAGACACATGTTGTTATATTAGTTTCTGCAATAGTAATTTGTATATATACTCCTAATAGAAATGTTATTACATTATTCATTCTTTTGGACAAAACAATGTCTTATTATTATGTGTTATATAGATTTCTTCTTTATTTATATTATGATGATTTACGGCTTGTAAAAAACTCATTCCTAATAATATATGGTAATGATCTCCCATACTATTATCTACATAATATGGTATTATCATTTCTTCTCCATCTAAAACTATTGATATCTTTACTTCTAATTCACTAGTATGTGTTTTTCCATCAAAATTGATATATTTATAAGGTTCTACTCTTCTTTTTGTTAGTGCTTTCTCTATTTCTTGATATATGACAGTCTGCCGCCCCCGTATCAATTATAATATTTTTTCTTTTACATATTCTATTTCATTAAAATATTCTCCATATGTTTGCATACTTCCTATATTCTTTTTTACCATTATTTCTCGACTTATACTTGATTTTCTTGATATTATAGATGTACTATTATTTTTTCTTAATCTTCCCTCTTTAACTTCTATTACAGAATTATTTTCTATTTTTTCTGTTACATCTGGTTTTGCTTTAAATATTTCTAATTCATATATTTCTCGTAATAGGTTTAGTTGTTTGTTTGGTTCTACAATATTTAATATGTCTTTACATTCTTTGTGAATTTCTATAGGATTTTTTAGAGTAAATGTTTCCATAGTTTGAATTAGTAAATGTATATAATGCCCTGTATTCTATGGTCATGATATGATTTCCTTCTTCCATAATATCATTTCTATGTATTTTAAAATGTAATCCTAATACTTCATTAAAATCTTTATCTTTTATTGATACGCAATATTTTGGATAACATGTAAATATTAATTTTTTGTATGCTAAATTTCCTTGTATAGTTCCTAAATGGCTATCACTGGTATTTAGTATTCTTCCATCATGTAAGCTTACTGTTATTGGTAAATCTATTCCTTCTCTAAATAGGGATTTAAACATTAATTTCCTGCTAGGTAAACATATTGTATCTTTTCTTTTTGTTTTCCTTTTATTTTTGCCATTAATTGGTCAACTGTAGATTTTGTTAGTAATTCTAATTTATGACTTTCTGAAGCTGTTCTTATATCTATTGATTTTTCTATCTTATGATATTCACTTATAGATATTCTTTCCCTTCTAAATATTTTATCGAATATTTTCCATTCTCCTAATTTTAAATCTAATGATAATTTTTCTATTTTTTCTATAGTTTCAACTTCTTCTATTTCGTGATTCATTCTGATTCTGATATGTAAACATCTTCTCCTTCATATTTATTAATATTTGTTATCTCTTCTAAATCACTTTTTTTTTTTTTTTTTTTTATATTCTTGTTGTAAAATTCTAACTTTCTTTTTAGTATAATCAGAGCTTATATGTCCTATTTCTCCACAATTCCAGCATTTGCATTGTTTTTTTTTATCCTTTTTAAACTCTTTTCTTTTTGGTTGATATTTTCTTTTATAATATCTTCTTTTTGGTTTTTGATATTTCTTTTTGAACTGTTTATATTTTTTATACTTTTTTGGTTTGAACTTTCTTTTATATTTTCTTTCTGGTCCACATCCCCAATTAATAGGTCTATTTATCTCTTCGCAACAGATTCTTGTTAATTTTTCATACTTTTTCATTAGTTGTCTATTTTTACATATTTCTGCTAATCTTTCAAATATGAATTTTATTCTACTTCCTAATGTATCTGGTACAGGATTATCTTTTATATATATTTCATATTCTATCTTAAAATATATATTCCATGTTCTTGGTAATTTAGCAAAATACATTTCTAAGTATGGTCTTTGATTTTCGTTGCTATAAAATTGGGTATAATAGAAATTTCTAAATTGACATGTATATTCTTTTATTTTACACATATCACATATCATAATATTTATCAATCCTAATTTTGCTTTTAATTTTTCTCTTCTAGCTCTTGTTCTGAATTTTTTATCCAATTTTCTCTTAGGAATTCATCTGATATATATTCTACTAACTTTTTTATTCCCTCTTGTGAGGTTTTTTGCATTTCTGTTTGTATATTTATTCTCATTAATAATTTAGTATCTTCAGTTACTTCTTCCCACCAATTTCTTAAATCTCCAAATGATGCTATTAAATAGTCAATTCTTCCATCCGTAGATTCCCATGTATCATCTTGGTTATATAAAAAGAATAATATCATTGTATCTGCCCATTGTAAAAAGGCTTTCTTGGTATCTATTTTACAATCTAAATCTAGTTTTGCTCCTCCATGATTTATTGGTTTATTGTAGTCTGAGTTTGGGGTAAATTGATCTTTATATTTTTCTATTCTATGTTGTGGTATAATTCTATCATAGTACTGCCAATAAGGTCTATGTGGCATTAGTGCATATCCTCCTTCTAATTCAGGAAATTCTAATTTTGGATTGTTGCTTGTACTTCCTAGTGCTGGTGTTGGTCCTCCACCAATATTCATTAATATTTCATAATTTTATAATTCTTCTATACTTAATTCGTCAAAGTTTTCTATTAGATTATCTATTTCTTCATTCATCATCTTTTTTATTTTTTCCTCTTTTTTCTGAATATTTTTCAAATTCTTTCTTTTGTTCTAGGATTATTGGTAATATTTCTTTCCTAAATCTATCATCCATACTTCCAGGTTCATAATATCCTTCTGTTTCTACATGTTTCTTTCTTATTCTTATCATTTCTCCTTTTATTATATCTTTATCTACTTTTTTATCTATTGGTTTCATATTTTGTTTCATTTCTCTAATTTCTATTTTTAACATTCCTACTTCATCTCTTAATTCCTTAATTTCATTTATTAATTTCTTTAGTTGATCAAATGATTATGAAAAAGCCATTATATTTTCTCACTTTTTACTTCTAATAAATATGATAATCTACACTTTTTATCTTTATTTTCATTGATGATTTTATTAAAACTTTCTATTGCTATTTTATTATTAGGTAATTCATCTCTTACGGTTTCAAATTATTTTGCTTTTAATTCTAGTTTTTCGATTTTTAGTTTCCATAACATTTTTTCTTATGATTTATTTATATCTTTTGGTGTTCCTAGTATATTTGAGATTTTTTCTTGTATTTTGTTTAGATTTTTAACAATATTATTAAGCTTTCTGGCTACTTTATCATTACTCATTTATAATTTATGATGATTCATATATTTCTCTATAATATAAAATACTTTCAAATTCTTTATTAATCATTTCATATACGTATCTATCTCTTATAGATCCTATAATTAATTTATGTAGTATTTGTTCTTTTATTTCTCTAGGTAATTTTTTAATTATATTTAATGTTAATATTTTTGATTTATTAGGGATAGGTTCATAAAATATTTTATATCTTTTTTCTACCTCTAATTTATAATAATTATCTATTTTCTTAATTTTAATTCCCATAATTACTTATATTATTTTCTATTATAGCAGTTATTTCTTCTCGATCTATAGTTTCTAAAATAGTTTTCCATATCATAAGATCTCTTATTATACTAATTTCTGTTTTTTCTAGTATCTCCTTCCTAATATCTAAAGGTATATCTTTTAATTTTATAAGTACGATTTTTAAGACTTCTTTCTCTATTATAGATTTTCCTATTATTATTCCGAATATATCTTTTTTAATTTTATATTTATTTCCTAAATCTTCTATTATCATATTATGATCTATGGCTCTGAAACCAAGTATAATGGGTGGTACTAAGACCGTCCACAAAATCTTCAAAATCTACAAAATATTTTAATATTTTAAAAATTCTTTTATCATTCTTTCGGTTAATCTATTATTTATTAAAGATATGTAAAATCTTAGTGTTAATCTAAATTTTAATTTTTTATATTTTAGTGGTAACCTATTTTTTATTGGCATTCTCATTTAATAACTTGTTTTATATTCTTTTTGTATTACTAGTGAAGGCACGTGCGATGCACGTGCATGCTTTCTTCTCCTTGTGCATATTAGCGTTGAGACTGCATATGTATATATACTACAATAAATAGATGGAAATAAAGTCATGAACGACATGTATGTAAGTGAAGAAGAAATTCCTGTTACAAAAAGAAAAAGAAGGCATTTTGAATACTTAAAATTGAAATGTTTGTAAATAGACGACATGCAAAATAGGAAACTGCTAACAGAGTAAATATACTTCAATACAACACACAAAATATACTTGTTATACGATGAGTATTTTCCTGTCAATCATTTAGCTACTTGAGCAGTTAACATACGTATCAAGCATACATGAATGGGGTTTGGAGTCCAAAAGAAAATACAACTTCTCAATTTTAAATCCTCAGTGTAACACAGCAAGTGTTCCATTGGAAGCTAGATGATCCGGTGTCTTTTACTTAGCTATAGCCAAAAAGACTTTATTCATCATGGTTGAAACTGCGTCACAGGAGTTTTTTCAGGCAGTTGCAGCTGCGTCTTTGTCTCCCACTATTATTTATGCTTTCTTGTTCGTGGTGTTGGGCTGCTTATCAGGATTCTGGAATAGAGATAGCTTAGTGGGTGGAGACTGAGGTAACAAAATTTTGTTGGAAGGTGCAACGTCTTCAACATTGATTTTATCCTTTCCGTTGTTACGAGAGGCCATCTCTGGAGTTGCAGATGTTCCAGCTGGATCAAACATGAATATTATTTCGTATTTGAACTCTGAATAAGCAGTGCTTTTTGTTGAGGGTGAGACAGCAACCATTGAAAGTGCCTTGATGTATCAACATGACAATATGTATATAATCTCTTGCAAATGTACAAGGTGATCATTGAAATTTTTTATTCCATATAGGTTTTAATGGAAGTAAAAGTGACATGGGAATAGGAAAAATGTGCTAGGTTGAGATTTATATATTTGGTATCTTTCTTTCAAAAAGAACATAGTTTTCAGAAATGATATGTATTCTATATTTCTATGACATGTATAGGTAAATCAATATAACTCCAGTTCAATTTCACGAAAATATAAATGTATAGATAAATAAAAACTCACCCTTTAGAAGAATGCAGAATCTTGTGAAGCACTTATTTAAGAGCCTGCACCTGTTGCATGAACACAAACTATAAATCTAAAAAGATTGGAACTTGGTTTACCCTAACATAATGAAAAGAGTCTTTACCATAACTATCAGAGAAATAAGAATTTCATAACAGGAATCATTCAAGAAAATGCAAAGTATGCGTCAGTGAGAGTGATTAGGTTGTTAAACAGTTTAACATAGTTGTTTTCTTGTGAATTTTGCAAAGTGAAAAAATGAAGTAGAATTTCATCATCAATGCATAATAAATTCTATTCATCTAGACATTATAATATAGAAGGAGCTGTCAGGAAAATTATCCTAATTCTATTTTCAAGATATTTTTTTTTTCATTTAGTTTTAAATGAGGTACATCTTCATTGACAGGAGGTAATACTTATTTTATCATACCAAATAGAACATTAGTATTTCAATCAATATTACTTCAAATAATTACTGGAATTTGGATTTAACCAATCAAAACAATTAAAGATGAAGAAAAAAATCAAATCAGACAGATTATACATTATGAAACATCAGTTGATATGGATCCAAATTGAGAAACATTTGCAAATAGAATAATTCAAGAACTTGATAATTAACATTGCAATATACATAAGCAAAAAACAGCAAAATATTCAAACTATTTGCCATCTTGAACACTATAAATTCGTTGTCACCATTGGAATCAAGAACCGAGTCCAGATCATACCATGGCTCTCCATTTCCTATATAAACATGGGAGTTTATGAAAAATATTCTACATAAAACATTAAAATAGACTTCAATGATATATCATGTGATGCATCAGCTTTTTCTCTTCTAATTTTTTGTGAAATTGCTTTTTTCTCTTTTGTCAAATGTTGAAAATCTTCTGTTCCATCTATTTATTTGCAAGCCTTTAACACACCAACACCATTTTAGTGGGGCGGGGACAATACCTTGTCAATCTTGTGATAGAAAACTTCAAGCAACCTAAGTTCTGCATTTGGATGAGACAACTCTACCTACAGAAGACATGAGAAATTGTGGTACTTCAGTTTTCTTTATATTTTTTTTCCTACAAAATTATGCTGTAAAACTAATTTGCGTACTAACTGCAGCGAATAGTTTTAGGAATAATGAAAGACAATACAACTATCAGTTTTTATGAATAAATATATGCCAGGTTTGTTGCTCCAACAAACCTTTGTTTTGATCTCATTAAGCACATCTCTAATAGTTCTTTGTTTCGACAATCTAATATTGAAAATTACAGGCTGAAAAAATAAGTTATACTTAAAGTTGATTCACATTTTATACAAGTCGGGTTAACAAGATGTCAAGAATAGTACAACAATGTCATCCATAGTTTTCCCACCTCATCCTTTGTGGCACGATGAAAGGCAACTTAGAGAGTCTTTAGACATTGCAATTTTGGCAGAGAAATGTCCAGTACTTCATAATACAGAATATCAGAGATTTATTAGAAGGAAAAGAATAAGTTTGTTTCTCCATCAACATCAAAACACCCTGCCCCAATTAAAATACATCATGTTGGAGCTACCTGGTTGTAGTGAAAAAGCATGTCTAATAAACGACAACTGATTTATATTTGATGGGATTGGAATTTGGTTGGTGAGAATAGCAATTGTGAGGAGTAAGCTGGATTTTAGATGGATCATCCAACCCAAGCTGCTGAGCTACCCTTTTCCATGACATCATCGTAAGTGTGGTTCTTTGCTCTGGAGATTTATGTAAAAAATGAGTAGATGCATCAACCTAATTTTTCTCAGGAAACTATGATAAAAGGAATAAGCATACTACATGTACAGTACATAAAAAAGGAGATGACAACCGCCATGGTGTTGTTATTATCTTCCATTTTCTGATTGTCACTTTCCTTTTGCTCTGTCAGAAAAATGCATCAGATTAAACTAATACAAGAAAGAGCTTATGACAGTATCTATCAGTAAGAAAAAAAGTAAGAAATCTTTAGTGAAATACCTAAAAAAACTGCACAACAAAAATATATCCAATTAAATCACTAATTTCTACACAACACCTACACAAAAGTATAAAAAAAAAATATTTGTTAAATATGTCAAACACACCATCACAAAAGTAGTACCAACTCAAAGCAATGATAACTGGATGAAGAAGAGCACACATTTACTCTCTGTATTTCAACACAGACATATTACCACAAAACCAGCAGCAAGTTAATGTAATAATCACCTAGCGAATGGATGAAACAAATGGATGAAGAGGAAGTTAGAACGACAAATAATCATAACAAAAGATTGTAGAGTAAATTAATCACGCTAATAAACTCCGGGGTGTAACTTCAGCTTAACATTTTTATAAAACTTAATTCTTAGTTAAAAAAAATGAAAAGTTAACATAGAATACATATAAAAGATTTGAATGAATAATATAGACAAACCTGCTAAGATGGAGAAAATATTCATTCTGACAAATATCCACTGCAATTTTTCGTCTATATATAGTCATTCTATCCGATTGAACTGTTTCTAGTGGATAGTTTAGAATGAAGCATTCTACATATTTTAGGATAAAAATTGCACAATTTGGCTTGAAATAGTCAACGTCACACTAAATTAGCATAAACAATTAAAATTACAAAATTATTTATTGGTGGAGGAAATTAAATTTTATCGAAGAAATTAAGTAGTATAATAACATGGAAGTAAATTCTTACCCATTATTTGCTGAAGGTTGGTATGATATAATGTCTATTTCCATTTGCTTCTTTTTATGCTTGTTGAAATCTTGTATAACTAAGAAATCAGGTTGCTTCAATAGTTTATGGAGTACAGTCCATGTTGGTCTTGCATATGCGATGACTTCTTCTAGTGTTTGAAGGTTGTTGCTACAATTATATATTTGTAATTTCCATTTACGCAAATCAACTAAGAAGAGATACCAAACAACTCTTGGATAGCTGCATGGAATTAGTAGATAGTTGCACTTTGTCCATTGAAGACCGGAAGGTGGTGAATTACCAAACATATAATCTTGTAAGAAGATTGGGTAGTGAAGTGTTTCGAGGTCCTTGGCTTTTGGTTTTTCCTGTAGATCTACTCCGTTGTTCATATATCTAAGACATTGATCTTCAAATTCAAAGTCCATAGAACAACGGGTGCAACTATTAAGGATTCGTCGTCTCAAAAGACTTAACTCTAAATTAATAGCCTAACAAAATGATAGACAGGAATTAGATACGTCACTATTGTATGAAACTGATTATGATGATTAAATATAATGACTAAATATGACTTACTGTTATAGTGATCTCTTGATTTACATCCATTGTATCTTTTAACAGTGTTCTTTCATAGAGACTGCTGTTTTCATCATCCCAATAACTACATAGAAATAGAATATGGATTAGACTTAACATTAGATAAATTAAATGACAATTGTAATATTCAGGGAAGAAGAAATAGACGTTACCCAGATGGATTCATGACGATCCAATCTCTAATAATTACGTACTTGTCCATACTATAGTCTTCTAAAGGATATTGACCAGATTGTGTCTTTTTTTCTTCGTCTGTTTTTTTTTTTTTTTGGCCCTTCAATTTGTTGTAATGTTTCAACATGTTGTTCAGATGTCTGGCGAGATGTTGAGGGTTCTACTTGGTCACTTTGGATTGGATTCTTATGGAGAACATCAAGTTGTAATGTCCGAACATGTTGTTGAGATGTTTGAGTATGGTGAGATGTTGAGAGCTCAGCTTGGTCGCTTTGGATTGGATTCTTATGGAAAACATCTCGCTATAACGAAGCAATAATGGCTTCCATATAAGATTTTACTGTGTCTTTACTGGTATCTATATAGGAGTGCATGGAAGATTGATAGTACTCTTGTCGCCTCTTTTCATCTTCTTCAGATAGCTGTCTTTGCTGGTCTTGCATCTCCTGATAGTAATCACGGATTCTTTTTTCATGTTCTTCAAATAGTTGTCTTTGGCAAGACATCTCCTCCTTTCTTCTTTTTTCATCTTCTTCAAAGAGGAGTCTTTGCTTCTCCAGATAGTCAGCTTGTTGTTTTTTTTTATTCTTTAAGCATGTTATTATACAAAGTAGACATATCTGATACTACATGCTGCCTGTACATGCTAAACATTTAATCCATCTGCTGTCTAGTTAAATAGTTGGAGCTTCCAGAAGAAGAAGTCGATTGAACTCCAATCTCACCTGGAATATCCGCTTCAACTATTTGCTTTGGTATACGTGGTAGGTTATGTAATTGGCGATTGATTATGGTATCTAACAGGGTATGTTGGTTGTCAACTGGCAGTGAAAGACTTGTGTACCATGCTGTTTGTAATTCTTCTTCTGTTGGCTGTAACACTGCGAGTATCTGTATTTGAAATATTTTTGTTAAAAAGGATAAACAAACATGATAGAATTATTAAATGTACATGTAGTTTGATAAAAGAAGACATACCTCTCTGGTGGCTAAGAAGTGTCTAACATTACTCTCTGATAATTTTTTGTTTGGCTTCCACCTATGCATTCTTGGAGTTTGTAAAGTTTTCTATCTACGTCGTCCAAAAATTTCTCCAATTTCAGGAAATGCTTCGTAAATCCAAAACTTTAATATTAAGAAATCCAAATATTAGATGTTAGTTTAAGAAATTATAAAAAATCTAAAAAATATACCTGAAATGCAAATGGATATCTATACAATATATATTTACAATCAGTTTGTTGATTGTGTTGCATCCTTTGCACCCGTTCTTGCAATGAGTGTAACAAAACAAAATAAGTTTTCCGACCCCAAGGATATGCAAGAAAACCATCAATATCCTCAACCATGCTAAGACTTTTGTAATCAATAATCCTTCTTATTGGTTTCAACACACATTCCACTAACATAACTAATCGTAGTTTAAATTTATCACGTGGATCTTCGTAGAGGTGGAATACTTCAAAAAGCCTTCTCATACTAATCACTTTTGTACCCTCAAAATATTCATTTCTAAGCCTATCATTATTTAATTGAAGATTGACGTTGGATTTATGACAAGGCAATCCAATAATCAAACAAAATTCTTGCATACCAACTCGGGCAAACTGATTATTTAACTGTACCCACACCTCATTCTTCTTACCGCAGTTTACAAACCTCATTATGAATTCATGCACTAATTTTCCATTAAACTGTTGTTCATCTCCTCTGTAAATAATTCCATAAAGAAATCCATAGAAATTACTACCCAGTAAAGAGGCTTGGTATTCTGTAGTTATAGTTCCAGCGAATCTTTAATGAATTGATGATGTGCATACTGCGTGATGGTAGCAGAACACCACTGGTTTGGAAAGAGTATATATTCCAAAGACATCTGCACAAATAATTAATTACAACTATCATGTGCCTATTGAAAATAAAAATTTGATAATTGTCAACTACGAAAAAGTTGGAATTATCAATTATTAGAGAAGATCCAAACAAGAGTGACGAAGCAAACCTATGTAAATCTTAATTGCCAATAAATATTCTTAGAAAAAATATTGCACAAGGTTGGCTTGATGCTCAAAAATGTAACACCAGCAAAAGGAAACGACTTTATGATAACTCAAACGAAATTAATGTTTGGAATTACGGCTTGCACATATGAATTTGTACTTTTAGAAGCAGCACAAAGCATTTAGTATAAGTGAAAGAGACATATAACAAATACCAGACGTTTTATGTTGATCTAGGCGTTAACAAATACCAGACGTTTTATGTTAATATGGGCATTAACCTAACGCAGCAGTGTTTTTATCCATGCTCACAATACTTACCATCAAAACAGATAAACAATACCAATATCAGAACAGATTCTTTTATTTGTTTGATTTTCTGCTTTTCTCCCACTGTATATGTGTGTGCCTATCTACACTTTTTCAGTCTTTTTATTAAGAGTTTTGGTTTCAAGTTTCTCAATTTAAACTTATTATGGTTATGTCAAAGGAAATGGGTTGCCCCAATTCTTCATTCTCCGGCTGTCATTTTAATCTTTTTTTTTTTTACCTATGTCGATCTTTTATCTCACTTGACTAAGCTTAAATTTTGCTTAAAATTGATTTTCTTGTAAAATTTTGGTGTATTTTTTATTTGTCTGAAGTCAAATAATTACTAATCCTAAATTTAGATTACAAGTTTAGACAATGTTAACAAGTTGCAATCTAGCCACCAGCTTCTATTTAGCTTCCGAACTACTCCGTCGTTCGTGTCATTTGAATTTTCATTTGTGCGAGATTGCACGGTGCTCGCACGGTGCCTCTCGAGAGGCACCGTTCACGGATCTCACATGGTACGAGATCTGTGCGGGCACGACGCACGGTGCAAATACGCACGGTACAGATCTCGCACTGTGTGAGATCTGCACGGGTAATCTTGCACCGTGCGAGATCTGTGCGTGCACGATGCGCGTCCTTGCTGCAATCTCGCACCGTGCGTCTTGCACGGTGCTTCACGACCAGCATCGTGCGTCTTGTACGATGCTTCTTGCACGGTGTAGTTATGCACCTTGGACGTTTTCCTGGTTTGCACAGAAGAGGTGACGTTTTCTCTTAGCTGGTTTGCACAGAAGAATAATGCCTGGTTGGAGGAGGTAGCTTTGTTTGGAGAGAATGAGGAATAATGTCTATAATAACATATTTGTAATAATTTTTTTGTAATAATTTTTTTTAGGTATACTGTAATATTTTTGAATAGAATTTAATTTAAGATAAAAGAAGATAAGTAAAAAGACAATCCTTAGAAAAACTTATAACAAGTAGTTTTATTGTTACTTAAGCAAAAATCATTAGTTATAAGTGAAGTTAGAAAAACTTATAAGAAATAGTTATTCTCTTACTTAAGCAAAAATCATTTATAAGTAAATATCAATTAGAAGATAGCGTGAAAAACAAATGGGACAAATAGAAAATTCGACAGCTATACCAAAAAACTGCCTTTTTTATATTGTTAGGATAGGATTAAACTGCATTTTTTGACATGACATACTGTAATGGTATGGATAAAATTTACGAATTAGCTTTCATTTCAATATCAATCAATAGGATAAGGCATGTGGATCTCTGTGATTATTTACACTTGAATGACTCCATATTAATTCATATTGCAGATGCATGTAGCATGAGAAAATATTCATGAACATATCTGCTTTAAGAGGTTATTTGGTCATAAATAATTTATTACTAAGTTAATAAACAGAGATACCAATGAGAATGAATTGTAAATTACATGGCTGCACAACATGGTTGATTACATACTATAGGAAGAGTAATATATGTAAGCAACAATGGATAAAAACCAAAAGACAATGAGGAGATGCTAATATTTTCATTCAGTGAAACCTCCACATTTAAGCAAGCTGGTGATGGATGAACATATGAGATTTTGAGAATATGACAACCTGTTGGTCTATGTGCAAGAGCAAAAAAAGGCTATAAATTGACATCTACTACAGCCTTCAAAAAACTACTACTGTCACCAGTAGTTCTTTGGTGCAAAATTATCCCATGTAATTAACTACTTCATTGGACAAAAGATAATTTCAAACAAAAGAACAACGAAATGCCTACTGCATCTTTTTTATGGATGTCTGGTTGTCTTCATTGTTGGTGCATTTGTCGACTTTTTTGTTGGCAGGAGTTGGCTCAACAAATTTATGAAAAAGTGACCTCTTCACACGAGGAGATGAAGTTGGAAGAAGTGATGTTGAATCTTCATTCTTGATTTCAATTACTGGACTTGTATTTTTTCTGTTGTCTGAGTCTTCAATAACTGGTTCTTTTGAGTCTTCAATAGCTGGTTCTTTTGCAGTTGAGTCGAGCATGAAGATGATTTCATACTTATGGTCTGTTGAGCTTGACTGTTTTTGTACGGTAGCACTGAATTCAGTAGCATTTAGTACCAACAATATTGCCTTGACATAGAATGCATGGTTTTTATCAATTTTTGCACGAAGAATCTCACTAAGATTTGGTGTAGTTTCCTAGAGATGTTAAAAATGTATGAGTAGTGATTAAAGTAAATTTTTCAGTGATTAAAAAAAAGGTTATTGATCCTTACAGATGTTGTTTTGTCCATTAAAACCTCAGCACGACATTGCAGAATATTTTCAGCTGTTTCGCCCATAGCTGATGCACTAAGAGATCCAGTTGAATCATGTAGTCGAACATCTACTCGTGCCCTAAAAGAATTATGAGATAGCACTATTAGTACAATGAACGAGTTGTAAATAGTTTTGGTTGGAGAACTAAAGATTCTATCACTATGAAACTAATGTGCCAGGTGTGTAAATTTTACATTGACTTTTTTTTTACCTTGGCACTGCTGTCGAACTTTGACACTTACAGAACCTGCAGTAGTATGTCTCACTGGCCTTAGTAGCATTTGAAACTTTGTTGTAGTTATTACAGGATAGGTACCAAAAAGAGGTTTTTTTATTTCAATATCTGCTGTTGCTTTTATCCAGAAATATTTTTGTTGTAAATGAAGTAGTATAGATTAAATAATTAAAGAATGTACAAGTTCTAAATATATAATATAAACTAAATAAATGGATTGTAAATTTATAGAAAAACTAATTCAAATGAAGCCTGAAATGATTTACCAGATTTAACAGAGTTTGGATATCTCTAATATCAGTGTACTTATCCTCAGACGGAAGTGATAACTTTGACGGTGTAAGTGCGAGATATGGTTTCATCAATGCGATGTCATTCAATTTGTCCAAGTTTTCAGCAATCCTTGCAGATTATATTATTGGTTTAAATACAAAGTTAGTTCTTTGAAAAAAAAAATTATGTAAGAAGCTAAATTCTATTAGAATGGAAGGCTAAATTTAAACATGTAAGATACTGGAATATCAGTACTTACAAACATCCAATGAAACCAATAAACCAATTTAATTCTGAAAGAAATGAGTAAAAAAATTCAACATGTTCAAGAATTATGGAGTGAAAAGTGGGCTAATTATGGAATGCTTAATTTGAAAATCTAAAGACTTATAATCAGCAGTCTACATGTATTGAAAGATATAGTCATATCAGGTGAGCATATGTTGTACAGTGAATGATAGCAAAAAAGTTACAAGTTTAGTAGAAGGCGGCTTATCTTTCTAATGGATCAAAGTAAACTGGAATGCTACAAGAGGTTTGAGAAAAGCATATTAACAGTTATTCAAATATATGTTAAAGTGCATTGCTGGATCAAGAAAGGGACAATTCAGGAGAGTTTAATTCATGTACTGAAGTGATTTCAAGCGGTAAACTGTAATAGAAGATAGGTATTACCATGACTTGAACTCTGCAACTTCATCAAATGGATAGTCAATGAAGAAGCAACTATTGATCTTTGTAGATAGAGACAGGCCTACATAGATGAAGGAAAGTATAAATGATTTTTTAGGTTATTTTATATATACATGCAACTATCTGTAAACATTAAATTTTTACTGTAAGAACCAAGTAAGCTGCTATATCCAAATATATCTAACACATATAAAAAGAGCAGAGAATATTTTTACTGTAGAAACTATGGTTGTCACGTGGGCCGGGTTGTCAGATGGGCCGATTTTACCGTAGAAACCGGTTATCAGACGGTTAATTTTTAGGTTTTTCTCTATGCGTTGGTATTTCCTCTCTCTGTCTCTCTCTCCTTTCATGTTTTCGCTGCCGCCTCTTCTTCTTCTTCTTCCACTGCCGGCCTTCTTCTTCCATTGATCTTCTACTACCGCCTCCCTTCTTCTTCGATTGATCTGTCCAGAGGGGTTGAATTCTTAGGTCATCTCCCATAACACCTAGATCAGACAGACGTTTGAAAGGTACTCTCTCTTTCTCAAATCACTTTCCCATCATTCTTATTGTTTGCTTCCTCAATCTCTATCTCTGATGCATTAGTGTGGCTTGCCAGTTCTACATTCTTATTTTGTGATAGCACGTGATTGCGTTAGTGGCCTTGGTCAAGGTTCTTGGATTTCTTCTAAATTGAAAATATAATACAAGGGAGCTGATAAACCTAGATGGTTTAATATGCTATTATCAGCCAATCTTACTGGACAAATCGTAAAGCTTGATGTTTGATGACCTTTGAGTCTCCAGCATTGAAACAACTTCCTGTCTTGGATTTTTGGTAGATTCAGGGCATATATAGGGATTTTGGTAACGTGTGGTGTCTTGGCAAGGCCTACATTTGAAAACCAGGCTTTGCATTGCTGTGCCATTTTAGTGGGCGTGGTTATCATTCTAACGCATGTTAAATTATGCACACAATCACTTTCCTTCTGATTGGACTCTTCTGCTTGTTTTGTGCCAGCATGAATAAATCCTTGTAACTAAATTTCCTGGCACCATGAAGTTTACTCCATTTTAAAGATTTGCTTATTTAGGATAAAAATTCTGATGAATTTTCATGATGATTGGACCCTTTTGTGACTTAGCTAAAAGTAATTTGTTCTCAGTTTAAATAGTTGACACCCCTTCCTGACCTTGGATATATGTAAGAAGCCGGTGCCTGGAGACAAAAAAACTAGAAACAATGTCATCACCCTATAGATTTAGAGTTGGCCTGCAGTAGGTTTGTAGTCAGCAACAATGACTTTCTCCATTTGAGAAAGTAACAAATTTGCAAATTTAACATGTTTGGATGAGTAATATCTAACATCTAAGAAAATAACTATCTTTAATAACAATTGTCTTGCAATAGATAGCATTTCTAGAATTTCTAGGACTTTGTCATATTACCATGACACGTTTGGTACACAGGGGGTTGAAAGTATTGGACAATATGAGAACAAAGCAAAAATTTCGTTCATTGCAATGTTGATTCTTGTAGAACATATACCCAATGTGTTACAGTATAGATTGTTCCTTTTCTTCATATTACTTGGCATTTAAATTACCTGAATGGCGGATTTGAGTGAAATCAGGTTGGATCGACAAGGCCACGTCAGATATCCTTTGGGTCGAGTGGGTACAGAAGGAAGAAGGAGGTAAAAAGGAAGAAAGGAACACCTTGGTCAGAAGGAAAACACAGGTAGTTGCACATACAAATTTAAAAGGTCATATTTGTGCTTTTATTCAATGGAATTGGTTTTGAATTTATACATATTCCTTTCAATTCTATTATATTATTGAAAATGTTGGTAATGTTTCTTCTTTTGATATCTGCGTATTTCCTTTGTTTTCATGTATGTTAGGCATGTATGTTAGGTTGTTAATTAAAGTTTGAACAAACAAAATTTTTTTGATTAAAGGTTTCTAGATTTTGCAAGGACAGAGTCGATGAAGAGATGGTTGAGCTGTATTTTATATCAATTGGAAATCTAAAATTTTGGTTTAAGATGTGAAGGGGAGAGGGAATAGTTAAATCCAGGAAGCAGAAGAAGATTTTAGAATTGGGGCATGTTTGAGACTCATTAGTACGTACGTGTATTTCAAGTTGTATATCCTTCCCTGTTTAAATTATGCTAGAACATAGTTGTTGGCATCTTTCGATATTAGGCATTGTATTACTGTTGAAAAGTTGTGTAAAAAGTCTTCCGCTTCCGTTGGTTGTGAATTTTATTTTTTTTCTGAATGTTTTCTATTTGGAATAGGATTTATTTTCTTTTAATTGAGGTCGTCGTCTGTGTTCTGCTGGATCTGCTTAACTTATGTTCACCATTTTCAACGAAGTCAATTGCATCAATTGTAGCCTGAAAATGATAAAGATTGAGGAGTTGTATTACAGTGATATGTAATATAGATACTGAATTGTTGAATTGTTGAATTTACTTAATTCTTGAATTCTCGAGTTTACAGTTCAAGGGCTATTTAACCTCAAATTCTTGACATAGCAGCCTACTTAATTAAACTAAAAAGCCAACTTGAAAATAAGAGCGTATACTGGGATGGGATCCTACTTAATTAAACTAAAACCATTCCACCTAATTTTCAGCTTACTTGTGGCGTATCAGAGTTGTCTGTATCTCAGCATCATTGAAGGGATAATCTTCCATGGCATATTAAACAGGCATGTGGTAGCGTGAAAAAATTGTGAAAGAGGACAGACACAGTAGTGTGAAGAAATGTTCTTCGTATATGTAGGAAATAATAAAATTCACATATGCTTTCATATATAATGGAAAGATGAAAGTTGACGCCAATCATTTAGGTATCTTGATGGATAATAGTACAATTTCCTACATTGCTACATTTTTTTTTCTATGTCTCCTATGTATCTCCTATTAGACACTTATTATCAATTCTTGGCTTGCCACTTCGTGAATACAAATAAATAGTCGTAGGTTTCTTGTGAATATTAGATTAAATAAAATAGTTTAAAAAATACACTGTGATTTTTTCCTTAAAGGTATCCAAAGGTTTGAATTCTTAATGGAAGAATTCATATTGCCTTCTATTAAAGTATTAATTTTGCTTCAAGATAATAATTACTGAGATATTATTGTAAGTGTGTACTCATGTATATTAGTGTGGATAAACTTTGGGTTTTGCTTCTAATGATTTTCATTTTATATTCTTCAGTATAGGAGAGGCTTAATGCTTTTTATTTATGTTGTCTTCCATCCAAATAATAAGTTCTTACTTTGGACGTTTCAAAATATGTTTTTCATTTTTTAATTATATTTGTAGATAATGTCTAATTCTGGTCGGATATGTGTTTCCAATGCCTGCGATGATGGTGGAGCTGAGAAAGTTTTATTGACAAACAAAAAAGAAATACAAAATAAGAGAAGAAGAGAATTATATGCAGAGCGAAAAGGAAAGAAGGAAAGACGTATTGGTCGTCCTTCACGTGTATCGCAGTTACAAGGTTAATTACTCTTTATTTTTTACACATAAATGTTTATGTTTTCTAATATCGTCATGAAATTAATTTTTTTTTTTTTCCCAAAAAAAAAAATACTCTATTATTAAAAAAAATAAAATCTCACATATCTAAGTTGTTTTCATTATTTTTATGGAGTTAAAATATTTGTTCTATGTTGGAAAACAAATCCTACTTATCTAACTTATTTTTATTAGTTTATAGAGTTGGAGTTATTATTGTATATATTATTTAAATTTAATACAGAACATTAGCTTCAATTATTCATCTCATTTCTACCTTTTAAATAAACCTTATTATTCTCAAATTGTGTGTTGGAAGCAACATTTTTTTTAAATATACAAATTGATTTTTATAGTGTGTTTTTGTATGTGTACTTGTAAATGAAGCTAATTAAAATCTATGCATTGTAGATTCACACTTTGGTGACAATGTTGGTAGTGAAACAATCGCTTCTTCCTCGATCGTTGTAGGTGCTGAATTATCTACTGACACTACAGGTATATTTAACAATGAAATTGAACTTGAGGAACGGAGTGAGCGTATTTCAACATTAAGGTTACTTGTAGTTCCAATTGAACCTTATATTTTACCATCGCCTACGATTTGTGATTACTGTGATGCAAAGAAATTTTTCAAGGAATGTAAAACTTTTTGTTGTTCTGATGGGAAAATTAGATTATGCCTTAATACAGTACCATCTGATTTGTATAATTTGTTCACATCATCAACACCTGAAGCTTTACAATTTAGGACTATTTGTCGAAGTTACAATAATCATTTTGCTTTCACGTCCTTCGGTGTAAAATACGACACTGATTTATGCAGGATGAATAAAGAAATTTATACTTTTAGAGTTCAAGGTCAGGTGTATCACTACATAAACCCGTTGTTACCACATGATGGCAAACCAAGTTATTTACAGTTATATTTTTATGATACTGAAAATGAAATTCAAAATCGTATGAACAATTCTAATCGTTTTTCAGAATTAATGTTACAAAAATTGATAGATATTTTGAGGATCAATCCTTACTCAAAATTTTTTCGCTCTTTAAATAGTATCGAAGCCTTAGAGACGTACAAAATACAAATAAGATGTAATTCTCAACTCGATCAAAGGGTGTATAATCTTCCAACAACATCTCAAATAGCTGCAGTTTGGGTTGATGAGGATCCTACTGCAGAAGTTAGAATTCGCGACATTACCATTTTTGGTCATTCTGTATCATCTCATAAAGTGCATTATTACTTTGGTTGTTATGATCCTCTTCAGTATCCTTTGTTGTTTCCTTATGGTGAACCTGGATGGCACGAGGGTATTAGAAGAAGTATTAAAACACATCATTCTTCTTCTCTTGCAGCTGAAGATGTAATTGATATTAGAAATATCAACTCTGCAGAGGAACTAATTGAGAGAGAGAATGAAGGCATGTCAATACAAACTTTTTTTCTCTTTTATATATCTAATGTAATTTACAATTAATTTGCTATGTCATTTAAAATATTGTCTCCTTTCTTTCTTTTAGGACATAGAAAATCGAAGAAAAGATCTCAAGTTTCTTGTCGGGAGTACTATTGTTATAAATTACAAATTAGAACTTTAGGTAACTCAATCTTGCTTCATGCTGGTAGACTTTTACAACAATACGTAGTTGACATGTATGTGAAAATTGAAACGTCTAGATTAGATTACTTTAGAAATAACCAAAAACATATACGTGCTGAATTATATCAAGGGATTGTTGATACTATTGAAACAGGGGAAACTAGAGGGTATAAAATTGGTAAGAAAATTATTTTACCATCATCCTTCACTGGTGGTCCTAGAGATAAGAAAAAAAGATATATGGATGCAATGGCATTAGTTCAGAGATTTGGAAAACCTGATATTTTTTTAACAATGACTTGTAATCCTAATTGGCCTGAAATAAAGCAGGAATTACAATACAACGATGAAGTACAGAATAGACCTGATTTAATATCCCGTGTATTTAGATCTAAATTGGAAAACGTTGAAGTATGACTTATTTAAAAAGAAAAAATATTTGGTCCTATTGCAGCTTACATATATGTGATTGAATTTCAAAAAAGAGGTCTTCCACATGCTCATTTCTTGTTAATTTTAAAACACGGATCAAAAATTACTTCTACCAATGTCATTGATAGTATTGTTTCATGCGAAATTCCTAATCAAAATAATTACCCTTATTTACGTTCTCGTGTTATCAAACATATGATGCATGGTCCTTGTGGAATTCTAAATCCAAAAAATGTTTGTATGGAAAAGAACCACTTGTGTAAAAATAAATATCCTAAAGAATATTCAACAATTACCACTTTAGGCAATAATTCCTACCCTTTATATAGACGTCGTGATAACGGTGAAGAAGTTAAGGTTAGAGGAGAGTATTTAGATAATAGATGGGTAGTGCCTTATAATCCTTATTTGATAGCTAAGTATGATTGTCATATTAATGTAGAAATTTGTTCCACCATAAAAGTTGTTAAATATTTATACAAATATGTTTACAAAGGTCATGATCGAATAAGTTTTTCTTTGCAAAGTAATGAAGTTGATAATGATATTGATGAAATCTCACAATATCAAACAGCTAGGTGGATATCTCCGCCAGAAGCAACTTGGAGAATTTACGGATTTATTTTATCCGAGAATTCTCCATCTGTTATCCCTCTACAATTACACCTTCAAAATGGTCAATTCGTTACGTTTAACAATTCTGATGATGTAACAAAAATTATTTCTAGAGATTATGTACAACGTACAATGTTAACTGAATATTTTCGTATGAATTCTACAAACGAAAAAGCTAAAACATTATTGTATAGAGATTTTCCTATTCATTTTATTTGGGATGCTCAATCTAAAATTTGGAGTCCAAGAAAAAGAAAAGATGTAATTGGTCGAATTATTACTGCAAATCCATCTGAAGGTGAAAGATATTACTTGCGACTTCTACTAAATCATATTAAAGGTTCAACATCTTTTGAAAGCTTGAAAACAGTTTATGATGTTAATGTATCATCTTTTCGAGAATCAGCTCTATTACATGGCTTGTTGAATTCGGATAATAATTGTGAGCTTTGTTTAGCTGAAGCAATAGTTTATCAAATGCCAAATTCTTTACGGAGATTGTTTTCCACTATATTAACTTTATGTGCCCCTCAAAATCCATCAACTCTTTGGTCAAAATTTAAAACATATATGTTTGAAGATTATGTTCAAAAAGGCATTTCTTACGAAAATGCTGAAGTAAAAGCATTACAATATATAAATAGTGTTCTTGAACCAATTGGAAAAAAACATAAATGATTATAAATTAGTTTCATTTGAAATAAACATAAATGAAAATGAAAGGTTAGTAAATATGATTGCTGAAGAAATGAGAGATGGCTTCATTAACATTGAAACTACTTCATCAATTGTATTAAATAAAGAACAGCAAGCTGCATATGATGCAATTTTGCATAGAGTTTTCACTGATGGAATAGGGTTATTTTTTTTAGATGGCCCAGGAGGAACAGGAAAAACATTTTTGTACAAAGCATTATTAAGAGCTGTTAGAGCAAAAAATTTAATTGCGTTGGCTACAGCTTCTTCAGGTGTAGCAGCATCATTATTACCAGGTGGTCGCACTGCACATTCACGTTTTAAAATCCCATTAGAATTAAATACAAGTATAAGTTGCTCTGTTAGTAAACAATCAGCCTTAGGAAATTTTTTACGAATGACAAAATTGATTATATGGGATGAAGCTCCTATGACACATCATTACGCAATAGAAGCTTTGGATAGAATGCTTAGAGATATTCATGAATGTGATACACCTTTTGGTGGAAAGGTAATAGTTTTTGGTGGAGATTTCCGTCAAATATTACCAGTTGTTCCAAATGGGAATAAGACAGATATAATGCAAGCAAGTTTAGTGTTCTCTTATCTATGGCCTTCATTTATTCGTTTACATTTGATTCAAAATATGAGAGCCCAGTTAGATCCAATGTATTGTAAATATTTACTTTCTATAGGTAATGGCGTTGAAGATGCCCATTCTTGTGGTATGATTGAGCTTCCATCTAATTTAACATTAGCCTACGATGATGAATTACTTTCCTTGAAATCATTAATAAATGTAGTATTCCCAAATTTACAAACATATAATACTACCTTAGATACCATGATTAATAGAGTTATCTTAACTCCAAAAAATGAATCAGTTGATGAAATTAACAATATGTTACTAAAAGAAATTCCTGGTAGAAACTTTACATATTACAGTTTTGATGAAACAATTGATAAAACTGAACAGGGTATTCAAGAAGATTTCTTAAACACATTAACTCCAAATGGTATACCACCGCATGAACTTATATTGAAAGAAAATTGTCCTGTTATATTACTTCGAAACATAAATCCTTCGGAAGGTCTATGCAATGGTACAAGACTAATTTGTAGAAAATTTGAAAAAAATGTTATTGATGCTGAAATTGCTGTCGGAGAATATCGTGGAAAACATGTTTTTCTACCTAGAATTCCATTCATTCCATTAGAAAGTGAAAGAGGTTCAGTCCCATTCAAACGAACTCAATTTCCAATACGTCCATGTTTTGCAATGACTATTAATAAAGCTCAAGGTCAAACTTTAGATTTTGTTGGACTTTATCTTCCTGAACCAGTATTTTCGCATGGGCAGTTATACGTTGCATTATCAAGAGCGAAAACAAGTGATGCTATCAAAATCCTGGTTAAACCAACAAATATACATTCGTTATTACATAACAAATGTACAAAAAATGTTGTTTACAGTGAAATCCTTGAATTAGTAAATTTATTGTAACATTTTTATTTTATGAATGAAAGTCATGTTTGCATTTATTTTTGTTTTAGTTACATGCAATTCTTGTTGCCTTGTTCTTCTATCACTTACCTAGATACTTTTTCCATCCTTAATAGCATATATTTATATTTAAATTCATTACTATCTATTTTCTTTTTGTAAAAAAATCATTTTTTTGTATTTATTGTATGCTTTATTTTTAGACTTTCTTAACAATCATGAATACTTGTCAATACATTTGGAAATGCTTTAATTTATTGCATATGGTTCTCAGTATATTACTAATAAATTTTAATTATTTCCTGTAAAAATTCTTAGAATATCATTAATTCCATGTAACTAATTCAGTGAATTTTAAGTCAAGTAACAATATGAATTTCCATATTAATAAATGGTCTTAGGACACTATCATTTTGTGCAAATGAATTCAACCACTTCTACATACTATTGATAATATGAAATAATATATGAAGAGAAAACCAATTTGAATAAAATATTTGTGTATATAATTTGGAGCTGTTAAATTTAATTTCATATGCATTTTTGAAATATTTAATATGTTGTCACAAAAGAAATTTTTAGAGGATATGTGAGATGAAATTAGTTCTGCAAAATTTGTGTGTATTTTTTCTGCAAAATTTTAGTGTCTTTTTTGTCTGCTTTTCTTAATTGAGTTTGCTTTCTTCTATAAATAACTTTGTTAAAAACATATGCTTAAACATTGTGCTTGTTTTATTTGATTGTAATTTCTTATATACCTTTGTGTTTTGGGAATTTGGAGGTGGTGTGGAGATATATTGGCAAGATATGGTGAAATTTGACTTGGAATGAGAAGTCTCTGCCAAACTCAGCTTACATAGTAGGTAATTGATGAAATGGTTAGATCATACAGATCAGTTACTGATGGCTGCTCATTAATTGTACATTCAAATGGCTACTGGTTTTATGATATCCATGTATTTCCCTTTTTTTTATACCAAAAACACATAATTTAAATATTCTATACAATACTTATTCTCCTCCAGACTGTATTTTACTTGTATCCATCCGGTATAGGTTTCAATATTTAACTGTATATATAACTTTAGATATCCAGTCAAAACCATGGGATGTTGTTCTCCAGTAGTTTGTTAGTCCTGATGTATGTCCTTTAGTTCAAGATGACACATCATTTCGTTTATATAAGATTTGGAAATCAAAAGCTTAAATTATTCGTCAATAGATGGCAGAATTCTTTGAATGCTAATGTAATTTGTAGAAGATTAAGGTTGTTAAATGAATGAAAAAATTGTAATGAATTATCTCCATTCATTTTGCTTCATACTGTCAAGATAATAGGTAATATGTATCCCAGTAAAGTAATGCTAATTCCAATCAAGGATATGACTGGTGTACTTTCATTTGCAGAGATGCTTAAATTGGGAGTGAAAATTGAAGCTTGTAAAAAATATCTTGCAAAAGGTAATTAGTTTCTCATTATACTCACTTCCCATTTTTTTTTTTTTATCTTTGTCGTTATAATGTTTTCATCCAGATTTACCATTGACACTGTATTTCTCCATTCTAAAGTTGTAGATATTCATAATGAGAATTGCCTTAAAATTAATTATTCATTATAAATTTATTTTTTTGGACTTTAGGATGTTTAAATTTTGTTTTATTATTTAGGGGTGAACAAATACATTACACATCAATTGTACCGAAAGCTAATCAATTTATTTGATGTTTCTGTCATGTCATTATCATTAATATAAGTCTGGTACTTTGATGATAACGTGTTATTGTTTTGAGAATTATGTTTTCAATTAATTAAACTTTCAATCGTAGTAACACTCGTGATGATTAAAGTATTTTGAAATTTTGAATCTATGAAATATTCTGGTTTTTTAGATTGAAACCATCTGTATATTATTAATAAATAAAAGTACGGAAAAAATAAAAAGGAAAAAGAAAAATAGTACCTTCATTCAAATTACCACATATTGTCCTAATCTGTTTGTTTTGTTATGTTACAATGAATTATATCAATGTGAAACTGAGATTGTTTATTTCATAATGAATTATTTCAATTTATCTATGTTCAACCTGATATTGAATGTGTTTTCTAATTGTACTTCAGCCCAACTATGGCGTAATGGCAGTATCTCCAGAAAACGATAATATTGCAAAATCAGATGCTATTAAGCTTGTAAAGGAAGTCAATTTCTCAGGTATGCTCCTTTTGCTATTCAATAAATATGAGCTCCATATGTTTTTTCCACTCTTTTGCATCTATGTTGCATTGTCATTTACTATTCACATATAACTGTTTCATTTGTGGCTAGGTTTTGCATCTAATAGAAATGGAGGAAATTGGATTGTTGGATGGGAATAAAGGGAAAGGCTATGTGAATGCTGTTTGGAATCATGCCCTGGCTTAGGTAAATTGTTTTAATGTATTAGTGTATAAATAAAGAATTTTGGGTATTTATTTACATAAAAATAAACTACGTTGCTGGTGTGCGAGCACCGTGCAATCTCGCACGGTGCGAGATCTGCACCGTGCAAGATCTCTCACCGTGCAATCTCGCACGGTGCGAGATCTGCACATAAATAAAGAATTTTGGGTATTTATTTACATAAAAATAAACTACGTTGCTGGTGTGCGAGCACCGTGCAATCTCGCACGGTGCGAGATCTGCACGGTGCAGATCTCGCACCGTGCGAGAGGCACCGTGTGCAATCTCGCAGGCACCGGGCGAGATTGCACGGTGCCTCTCGAGAGGCACCGGGCGATAGTGCACGGTGCCTCTCGAGAGGCACCGGGGGAGATTGCACGGTGCCTCTCGAGAGGCACCGGGCGAGCACCGGTCACAAATTTTCTCTCAAATTTTCAATCCCACTTCTTATCTTACGAAGAAAAACTCATGTTAGATACTTTCCTTTTTTTTTAAAAAAATTATTATTATATTACAATAAATAAAATGCAAAAAAATTCAGTGAGATTCAGTGAGATTTAATTACTACTGTAGTTACAATTTTTTTTTGACTACAAAAATCTTTGGCATATTACTTGCAACGTTACTTTTGTCAGTCTAACCTTTATCACCTCCTTACCAGCTGTGTCAGATTTGATAGACATAAAGTAAGTCTGTATTTCACCTTACCATTACCCATTTCTATGAGTAATAATAATAAAAAAAAGACGTGCTTTACCTTACATTACCCATTCTATAAGTAAGTCTCTGAGCTTCACCTTACCATTATCCATTCTATAAGTAAGTCTCTGTGCTTGACCTTACCATTACCCCATTCTTATTACTCATTATTAGATAGAGAAGATAGTCATTATTATTATTATTATTATATATATATATATATATATATATATATATATATATATGTAAAAAATATATATATATATATATAAAAAAAATATAGTTCACCTTACCATTACCCATTTCTATGAGTAAAAATAAAATAATAATAATATATATAATAGAAAAAAAGACGTGCTTCACCTTACATTACCCATTCTATAAGTAAGTCTTTGTACTTCACCTTACCATTACTCATTCTATAAGTAAGTCTCTGTGCTTCACCTTACCATTACCCATTCTTATTACTCATTATTAGATTATTATAATAAAAAAAAGACTGCTTCACCTTACATTACCCATTCTATAAGTAAGTCTCTGATTTTCACCTTACCATTACCCATTCTACAAGTAAGTCTCTGTGCTTCACCTTACCATTACCCCATTCTTATTACTCATTATATATAGGAAGAAAAAAATATAGAATAGATATAGATAGAGATAGTCGTTATTATTATATATATATATATATATATATATATATATATATATATATATATATACATATACATACAAAAATACATAAAATCTCATCATCTTCCCACTGCTATTGGAAGAAGAGTATGGTGCACTATGTAATTATTTTATTAATTTAAATTAAATATAATATAAAAAAAAATACGGTAAAACATACCTCATCATCTCTTCCTGCTTATATATATCTAGCACCACCATCTTCTCAAACCAGGGAAAAAAAAATACTTAGAGATTACAACCTTCATCTGCTGCCAATTTTTTTTTCAAACATCTTCCCAGTTGTATTTATTTCAGGTTATCTTTCTATAGCCATTTATTTCAGCTTTCTCTAAGTTTTATCAATATCAAAACACTTAGAACAATTGAATTTACATTTATTATCTGTCTTCTTTTTTATTAGTTGCTATCCCACACAAGCAATGGCAAACGAATACAGTCTCATAACAGATATCTCACCTGGTGAAAGAAATTGGACAGCAAAAATATTCGTTGCTGAAAAGGGACCAGCAAGAACAGCTCAACATAGCCCCTCAAAGTACCAAAACTTCATACTTATGGATGAAAAGGTATAACTTAGTTACTATAAACTTCATTTGCTTTCCTGCTATGCCATTTTAATGTAGATAGATGTTTTTCACCATGTCATCTTTAATACACCAGATAGTCGACTGATGTACCATTTTATTATACTTCAAATTTCAACAGGGAAATAAAGTTCATGCCACAATTTGGGACAGTAATATTTCAGCTTTTGAAAATGAACTAACTCTTGGAAAAACATACTTGATCTCAAATGCATATGTAAGGCATCCAAAAAGTGATTATAAGCTGTATGCTGGAGATGTACAGTGGACTATTTCTGGAACAACTAGGATTGAGGAAATACAAGAAAACAATGATGCACTATTATTTTCAACATTCCACATCACTCCATTTGAAGACTTTGAAAAATATATGGACACCGATACTGACATAGGTATCATCAGTATTTGTTTACCTTTTTTTGGTTCCATTTTCTTATTCTTTTTCATCGCTGTTTCATAGTAACATGTTAATCTACTGTAGCTGTGATTGCAATTGCTATTGACATACGACCCAAGAGGCTCATACATACACGAGCTGGTGGACAAGTATATGTTCAAGACATTGTTCTTATGGACAAAAGATTGATGTTTATTTTGTTATTATATACTTTAAATCTACCCTATTTATGCTATGATGTCATTTCATTTTTATTTTTTTTAAACGTATACCAGGTTTGAAACAGTAGTTCTAACGATGTGGGAGGCTTTCGTGGAGCGAGAATGCATTCTTATTGCAAACAATATAGCTAAAAAACCAGTCGTTGTTGGAAATCATTTGAAAGTTTCATCTTTCAATGGTTAGTTTGTTGAAACTTTTTCTGAGTATATATATATGGACTATTTCTTACAGTAAAAATTTAATGTTTTGCATGTACATATATAAAATAACCTGAAAAATCATTTATACTTTCCTTTGTCTATATAGGACTGTCTCTATCTACAAAAATGAATAGCTGCTTTTTCATTGACTATCCATTTGAAGAAGTTGCAAAGCTCAAGTCATGGTAATACCTATCTTCTATTACAGTTTACCACTTGAAATTACTCCAGTACATAAATTAAACGCTCCTGAGTTCAACAAATTCTTGATCCAGCATTGCGCTTTGACGTACATTTCAATAACTGTTAATATACTTTTCTCCAACCTCTTGTAGCATTCCAGTTAGATTAGAAAGATATAAGCCACCTTCTACTAAACCTGTAACTTTTTTACTATCATTCATGCACTGTACAGCATATTAACCTGATTATAACTGGATCTTTCATGTAGACAGATGATTATAAGTATTTAGATTTTCAAATTAAGCATTCAATAATTAGCCACTTTTCACTCCATAATTCCTCAACATATTGAATTTGTTTACTCATTTCTTTCACAATCGTTGGATGTTTTCACGTAATATTCCAGTTTGTTACATGTTAAATTTACCTTCCATTCTAATAGAAATAAAGATTCTTATATTATTATTTTTTTTTTCAAAGAAGTAACTTTGTATTTAAACCAATAATATAATCTAACCTGCAAGGATTGCTGAAAACTTGGACGGATTGAATGAAATCGCATTGATGAAACCATGTCTTGAACTTACACCATCGAAGTTATCACTTCCATCGGAGGATAAGTACACTGATATCAGAGATATCCACACTCTGTTAAATCTGGTAAATCATTTCAAGCTTCATTTAAATTGGGTTTTGTACAAATTTACAATCCATGTATTTAGTTTATATTATATATTTAGAAGACTTGTATTATTTCATTATTTAATCTGCACTACTTGATTTATTTACAGCAAAAACATTTCTGGATAAAAGCAACAGCAGATATTGAAATGAAAAAAACCTCTTTTTGGTATCTATCCTGTAATAACTGCAACAGAGTTTCAAATGCTACTAAGGCCGGTGAGACATACTACTGTAGGTTCTGTAAGTGTCAAACTTCAACAGCAGTGCCAAGGTAAAATGATAAACCAGATAGTGTAAAATTTATACACCTGACAGATTAGTTCTATAATGATAGAATCTTTAGTTCTCCAATCAAAACTATTTACAACTCCTTCATTATACTAATAATAATGCATCTCATAATTCTTTTAGGGCAAGAGTAGATATTCGACTTCATGATTCAACTGGATCTCTTAGTGCATCAGCTATGGGCGAAACAGCAGAAAATATTCTACAATGTCGTGCTGAGGTTTTAATGGACAAAACAACATCTGTAAGGACTATTGATCTTTTTTTTTTATTGAACACTGAAAAATTTACTTTGATCACCACTCACACATCTTTAACATCTCCAGGAAACTGCACCAAATCTTGGTGAGATTATCCGTGCAAAAATTGATGAAAATCATGCATTCTATGTCAAGGCAATATTGTTGGTACCAAATCCTACTGAATTCAGTGCTACCGTCCAGAAACAGTCAAACTTAACAGACCATAAGTATGAAATCATCTTCATGCTCGACTCATCTACAAAACAACCGGCTATTGAAGACTCAAAAGAACCAGTTGAAGGCTCAGACATCACAAAAAATACAAGTCCAGTAATTAAAAACAAGAATGCAGATTCAACATCACTTCTTCCAACATCATCTCCTCGTGCAAAGAGGTCACTTTTCCATAAATCTGTTGACACAAGTCCTGCCAGCAAAAAAGTCGACAAAAGCACCACCAACAATGAAGACAACCAGGCATCCATCAAGAAAATGCAGTAGGCATTTCATTGTTGTTTTGTTTGAAATTATCTCTTGTTTTGTCGAATGATGGGATAATTTTGCACCAAAGAACCAGTGACAGCAGTTGTTTTTTGAAGGCTATAGTAGATGTCAATTTGTGCCTTTTTTTTTGGCTTACACTTGCACCAAATCTCAAAATCTCAAATGTTGATGCAACACCAGTTTAAATGTGGAGATTTGTGGAAGTTTCACTGAATAAAAATATTATTGTTGCTGTGTTTTTTTTTTGGATCCATATCATCTCATTGTGTTTTGGTTTTTATCATTGTTGCTTACATATATTACTCTTCCTATATATAATCGACCATGTTCCACAGTCATATAGTTTATAATTTACAGTTCATTCTTATCTTTGTTTACTTATTAACTTAGTAATACATTTTAAAGGAAATATGATGTTGATAAGGAGGAATATTTTCTCGTACTACTGCAACATGAATTTAAATGGAGTGCACAGAAATCACAATGTCTTAACATATTGATATTGAAATAAAAGCTAATTCATAAAATTTATTTATACCGTTACAGTATATCATGTCAAATTCAATTGAATTACTTCTCACTACTACTTTAATCCTATCCTAACAATATGAAAAAAAAATAGTTTTACACTATCTTGTAATGGATATTCAATTATAACTATTTGTTTTTCGCAAGTAGATACTCTTGATTTGTACTGAGGCATAATGGATATTCAAGTGCAAATTTTTGTTGTTACTTCGATTTTTCTTTCACTACCAATATGATTTTTCTTAACTAACATATATTCTTTTATCCTAAAAAAATTAAATTCTATTCAAAACCTAAAAACAAAAATGTTATTACTAAAATATTATTACAAATATTTATTACACTACCTACATTATTTAATATCCACAACTTCCTATTCGGTACAAACTTCCAAACCAGGCATTATTATTCGGTACAAGCTTCCATCTTCTGTGCAAACCAGCGTCCATCTCTTCTCATCTCTTCTGTCTACGAAAACACTGCCTATTTCAGGTTATCTTCTATCCATCTTGCTGTATTTGAGGTGCATGGATCTCGTAAGGTGCGAGATCCATGTGCGCACGCTGCCTGGATCTCGCACGGTGCGAGACCCGTGTGCGCACGGTGCCTACCGGTAGGCACCGTGTGTGCGGATCTCGCACGGTGCGAGATCCGTGTGCGCACAGTACTACCGGTAGGCACCGTGTGTGCGGATCTCGCACGGTGCGAGATCCGCACGGGCGGATCTCGCACCGTGCGAGATTCGTGTGCGCACGATGCCTTCCACCGTGCGTGCGGATCTCGCACGGTGCTCTCGACGCGAAATGCGTGTGCGCAGTGAATCCTTCGGTAGAGAGAACGGTAGAGAGAACTGGTGCAGTTAGTTGACATACAAATTTTTTCTGATTGTTAGCTTTTCACTCTTATTCATCTGAAACCAAGTTGAGATGACTGAAAAATTTAATCTCTAATTACAAATATTTAAAGCTTATTGCATTAAAAGGAAAACAGAAAATTCACTTCTAATACTTAATTCAATTGAGTTGGAGATAAAAATTATGATTGCCTATAGCTCTAATTATTTTTCTCATCCATTTGCTTGCTTGTTCTAGGATGAGGTAACTTAGCCAAATCTAACATTGTGTTCGACATGAATAGCAATTACAGATGATAGCAATTACTAATTTCAAAGTCTTTGAGTGGCCAAATTTATTTAAATTTAGTCTTAATATCATAAGGGAATTGTATATCCGGATGCTGCCTTGAGCAGCGGTTGAAGATGGAACATTTTATTATTTTTATTAACAGGTACAACTAACTCTTACCAATAACTGGCCAAATTAGTTCTCTCTCTTACACAGTTTTCACATATAGGTGATGCCAGCACTTAATTTCAAGAACTTCGCCTACGTTGCTTCAACTGTTAGATTTGCTTTTCAACACTTTGTTGTATGTGCTTACTCATGACATTAATACTGTGTCTCCAATTACACAACATTATGTGTCTCTTCAACTCAGTGTTTCATTACAATATCAAAGCTTGTTTGAGCAAGTTGAATTTGGTTAAGCGATGGAACACACGTGTAATTTCGTATGACTTGACATTAATATTTTCTTTCTTTAGCTAACTTATGATTTCTTCTTATGTTGGAAGAAAATCAAAGTAAATGAATGTCTTGCCAATAGTTAATTTCATAGTTAAATTAGATGGATTTTTCATGGAAATTATTGTAAGCATGTATAAAAATAATGTTGCCTTAGGTAAATGCCCAGATTAACAATACTTGTTATCAGTGTCTTTCACTTAGACAATCATCAATTTTTTTTTTTCGATAGGCATATGATAGTTGTAATTATTTGTGTAGATGGCTTTGGAATATATACTCTCTCCAGACCACTGGTGTTCTGCAACCATCACGCAGTATCCACACCATCAATTCATTAAAGATTTGCTGGAAGTAATAAGTACAGAATACCAAGCCTCTTTACTAAGTAGTAATTTCTATGGATTTCTGTATGGATTTATTTACAGAGGAGATGAACAACAGTTTAATGGAAAATTAGTGCACGAATTTATATTGAGGTTTGTAAACTGTGGTAAGAAGAATGAAGTGTGGGTAAAATTAAAAAATCAGTTTGCCCGATTTGGTATGCAAGAATTTTGTTTGATTACTGGATTGCCTTGTCACGAATCCAACGTCAATCTTCAATTAAATAATGATAGGCTCAGAAATGAATATTTTGAAGGTACAAAAGTGATTAGTATGAGGAGGCTTTTTGAAGTATTCCACCTCTGCGAACATCCACATGATAAATTTAAACTAGGATTAGTTATGTTGGTGGAGTGTGTGTTGAAACCAACAAGAAGGATTATTGATTACAAAAGTCTTAGCATGGTTGAGAATATTGATGGTTTTCTTGCATATCCTTGGGGTCGAAAAGCTTATTTTGTTTTGTTACACTCATTGCAACAACGGGTTCAGAAGATGCAAGACAATCAACAAACTGATTGTAAATATACATTGCATGGATATCCACTTGCATTTCAGGTATATTTGTTTTGAAATTTTTATAATTTCTTAAAGTATTTATATAATATCTAATATTTGTATTTTTTAATATTAAAGTTCTGGATTTACGAAGCATTTCCTGAAGTTGGAGAAAATTTTGGACGACGTCGATATAAAACTTTACAAACTCCAAGAATGCATAAGTGGAAACCAAATAAAAAATTATTGGAGAATAATATTAGACACTTCTTAGCCACCAAAGAGGTATGTTTTCTTTTATCAAACATTTAACAATTCTATCATGTTTGTTTATCCTTTTTTACAAAAGAATTTGAAATTTTTTTTCAGATAGAAATACTTGCAGTGTTACAACCATCAGAAGAAGAATTACAAACACCATGGTACACAAGTCTTTCACTGCCAGTTGACAACCAACATACCCTGTTGGATGCCATAGTTAATCGCCAATTACATAACCTACCACACCTACCAGATGAAATAGCTGAAAGGGATATTCCAACTGAGCATACACCAAGAGAAATACCTCAGGCAGATATTCCAAGTGATATTGGAGTTCAATCGACTTCTTCTTCTGGAAGCTCCAACTATGTAACTAGACAGCAGATGGATGAAATGTTCAACATGTATAGGCAACATATGGTGTCAGATATGTCTACTTTGTATAATAACATGTTTGAAGAATCAAAAAAACAACAAGCTGACTATCTAGAAAAGCAAAGACTACTCTTTGAAGAAGATGAAAAAAGAAGACGGGAGGAGATGTCTTACCAAAGACAGTTATTTGAAGAACATGAAAAAAGAATTCATGATTACTATCAGGAGATGCAATACCAGCAAAGACAGCTATTTAAAGAAAATGCAAAGAGAGGACAAGATCTTGGTAATGTTTATCCAGTCCAAAGTAACCAGCCAACATCTAACCAACCAGAACCCTCAACATCTCACCAACATGTTGAAGCATTAGAACAAATTGAAGGGCCAAAAACACAAAAGACACATGAAGAAAAAAAGAAACAATCTGATCGATATCCTTTAGAAGACTATAGTATGGAGAAGTACGAAATTATTAGAGATTGGATCGTCATGAATCCATCTGGGTAATGTTTCATCCTTGAATATTACAATTGTCATTGAATTTATCTAATGTTAAATCTAATCCATATTCTATGTAGATATTGGGATGATAAAAATGGCAATCTCTATAAAAGCACACAGTTACAAGATACAATGGATGTAAATGAAGAGATGACTATAACAGTAAGTCATACATAGTCATTATATTGAATCATCATAATCAGTTTCATACAATGGTAACATATCTAATTCCTGTCTATCATTTTGTTAGGCTATTAATTTAGAGTTAAGTCTTTTGAGACGGCGAATCCTTAAAGGTTGCAGCCGTTGTTCTAAAGAATATGCTATTATGGACTTTCAATTTGAAGATGAATGTCATAGATATGTGAACACTGGAGTAGATCTACAGGAAAAACCAAAAGCCAAAGACCTCGAAACACTTCACTACCCAATTTTCTTACAAGATTATATATTTGGTCGTTTGCCACGTTTTGGTCTTCAATGGACAAGTTGCAACTATCTACTAATTCCATGCGCCTATCCAAGCGATGTTTGGTATCTCTTCTTAGTTGATTTGCGTGAATGGAAATTACAAATATATAATTGTAGCAACAACCTTCAAACAATGGAATTGGTCATCGCCTATGCAAGACCAACATGGATAGCACTCCAGAAAAACTATTGAAGCAACCAGATTTCTTAGTTAGAGAAGATTTCAACAAACATAAAAAGAAGGAAATCGAAATAGACATTGTACCATACCAACTTTCTGCAAATAATGCGTAAGAATTTACTTCCATGTTATTATACTACTTAATTAATTTCTTCGATGAAATTTAATTTCCTCCACCAATAATTTTTTTTTTTTTTAATAATTGTGTATACTAATTTAGTCTGACGTTGACTGTTTCAGGCCAAATTGTGGAGTTTTCATCCTAAAATACATAGAATGCTTCATTCTAAATTATCCACTACAAACAGTTCAATTGGATAGAATGACTATATATAGAAGGAAAATTGCCGTGGATATTTGTCAGAATGAATATTTTCTCCATCCATCCAGGTTTGTATATATTATTCATTCAAATCTTTTATATTTATTCTATGTTAACTTTTCATTTTTTAACTAAAAATGAAGTTCTATAAAAATGTTAAACTGAAAAGTGACACCCCAAATTTTTATTAGCATCATCAATTTACTCTACAATCTTTTGTTATGATTATTTGTCGATTTAACTTCCTCTTCATCCATTTGCTTCATCCATTTCCTAGGTAATTTTTACATTAACTTGCTGTTGGTATTCTGGTAATACATTTGTGTTGAAATACAGAGAATAAATGTGTTCTCTGCTTCATGCAGTTATCGTTGCTTTAAGTTGGTAGTATTTTTGTGATGTATGTTTGACATACTTAACAAATTTATATTTTTTTTATACTTTCGTGTAGGTGTGGTATAGAAATTAGTTGTTTAATTGGATATGTTTTTGTTGTGCAGTTTTTATAGGTATTTCCCTAAAGATTTCTTTGTTTTTTTGATAGTGCCATAAGCTGTTTCTTGTGTTTGTTTTTTTACTTTTTACTTTCTGTCTTTTATCAGCGTGTATACAGTCTTTACATTTATTGTATATCCATTTGAAACATTTTTCGCCTACAAATATTGAGCGTTGCTGATTATTTATCAGTTGAACAATCTGGAGCTTGCTATCAATCTTGCCAAAAGAGTAAACTTTCCAGATGCAGAAAATTTAGTACGTCAATCCTGGCTCTTCATGCTCTTGTAGTCTGAGATTTCTTTCTGATAGAAAACAGAAAATGGTTAGTAGATTTACAAGTGCAATTCTAAGAGGGAAGGATTGGGAGTTTCCTCTGCCACCATTTGGCCAGGTGATTATGTTGGTTTACCCTTTTCTCTACTTAATTTTATTTATCTATTTTCTCATTGTTATGTAGCATTTCCTGGAGACTAAATTCGACAAATAATAATGTATTTAGTTCAATATAATATCAAATTGGGTAAATAACTTGAGTCTGTGTGCGAGCTTGTCTTTTACCCATTTAAAAAAATCGCATATATGTTATATTTTTGCGAACATTCTCTACGTCTTGACTATGGTCTAAATTATTTGTATTACATTAGTAATTATTGTGTGATTTCAAAGAACTCACCATTGAAGAAAAAAGTTTATAAAGTTTATATAGAAGTATTTCTTGATGGTAACAAGCAGTTTGTTGCTATATATTTACGATAGTTTTACAAATGTCACAAATTACTATTCACATAAGTACAGGACATTTTCTTGGGAATTGACTAAATTTTCAAATATTATATCATCTTTGAGTTTTGCTGAAAGTCTATAAGTTGAAATTCTTTTATTTTTCTTGAAGCATAAAATTTTAGGTAAAACAATAGCCTTTGTTAAACGAGAGTATCAATTATCTATGCTTTCTTGGAGGAAGTAGTGATTACTACTATCTACTTCTGAGTGAAAAATAACAACTCTTCTCGTTGGCTAGAAGCTTTATCAAATGGCTATTGTCAATTTAACCTCCTTGTACTAAGTTTTTTTCCTATAATAACGTAAAGAATAATAAGCTTAATTAACATGATGTGATGTTTGCAGAGTATCGTGTTTAGGCTGACAAACGCCACCATTGCTGCACTTGTTTGGAACCCTTCTAAGAAAAGGGAAGCTCAATGCATTCGAGTCTTTGGAATTATCTCACCTGATCGTGCTTAACAGACGGAGATACCGTTGGTGCCTCGATGCAGGTCTTAGGCACCTGTTTGTGTCTCTGTGCAAGTCTTGGACACCTGTCTCGCTGCACTCCATGTCTTCGTGCACACGTCGTTAGGTACCTGTATAGGTGCACACGTCGTTGGGCAACTATGTCCCTGCACTCCGTGTCTTTGTGCACACATGGAGACACCAGTTTGGTACTAAGGTTTTGTTTGGTTTTTGTTGTATTTAGTTCTTTGTGTTATGGATGCTGATGTTGGCTCTGAGCTAGAAAAAAGACATCCTCCAGCTTCATATCATCAATCAAAAGAATCTTCTAATGCGCTACGTAGAGAACTATATGCCTAATCAAAGCACTCTTCTAATGCACGGCGCAGGGATTTATATGCTCAAGCACGAAAATTGCGATGTCTGCATCGACAGCAGTTGTATCATATTCAGAGAAGAGTGCATCCAACCGCTCATCATCAGGATTCGAGAAAAGCAGCAGGAGAAAGTCTTTCATATACAAACTGTGAGTTTTTTTTCTTTTTGTTGTACTTTTTGTGCCAATTAGTTATGTTACTTTGCTTATTTTAATAACTTGTTTGCCTAATATCCTTCTGTTATATTTTTCTATCTTTGGGGTGATTTGTTAGCTGGGAGTGGTCATCATCTTCAACAAACAGGTGACTTGTGCTTCTACTTGATTGTATTCATTTGTTACATCAGGTTTTATTATATTAATAATTTTCTCTTCTTCTTTCAGGCAATCTACTTTTTGAATTTTTTTTTATCGAAATTATATTTTGCTTGATTATATTTTCCAATGTTTTAGGCCGTTTGTCAGCCACAAGTGTTGATGATTTTCAACAAACATGTCAATTATACTTCCACTATAGTGCATTTTTTTTTATTCCACCCGAGTTTATAGTTTGTTTATTTCTTCCAGTAGGTTCTACTGACAGCAATGAAATGTTAGAATATACTTCCAATATTTTACACCAAATGTTAAACGAGCTCACTTAACTTTCGCTGAACTTAATTGTTGTGGTCGAACTGAAATGTAACTTGTTGAGCTAACCTAATATTGACTGAAGGTAGAGCATAGATGACCTAACATTGGCCAAGCTGACTGGAGAAGTCTCGTTGAACTATTATTGGCCGAACTGAGTTGTTCACGAAATGAAATATTAATAACCGACAGAAAAGTGGATGCTCAAGTGTTCATTGTTAAATTCCCAAGTTATTGATGAAGTGAAATAATAGTAATCCAGCTGAACTAAGATTGGTGAACGCGCCTATTCAAAACCAAACTTTTCATGGCCGAACTCAATAGTTCTTGACGAAGTGAAATATTAATAATCAAGTTAAACAATGTTTGGTGAATTGACTTGCTCTTGTCGGAACTGAAAATGTTATTAATCGAGCTCAGCTGTTCTTGGCAGAAATGAAATTTTTATTAACCGAGTTTACATAACCTTCGCCAAATGTTAATAACAGAGCTTGCCTGAACCTTGGGAGAACTCACCCAAGATGGCTAGCTGACATATAATTGGCCGAGCTAACGTAAGAGGCCGTGCTGAATTGCTCTTTGTGGAACTTACCTGTGTTTGTCTGAAGTGAATGTAAATAACCGAGGTGACACGTCAATTGGCGAGTTATCTGAATATCATCTGAACTTAACTAACACTGGTGTAGTGAACCAAAATTTTAACCAACAACCAAACATAATAATATTGAAGAATAGTTTCAGAAATTTTCATACTGTTGTGATTGGGAAAATTGTAGTTCCAGTTTGAAGTAGCAGAAGGCTCTTAGCTTCTCTGTCTGAACCGACAGCTGATAATTGTAAGTAGCGAGTACAGAGTAACCATGAATTGGGTAACAATCCAGAACCAACTTATGAATGTACCCACTAAAAGAGAATTTTATGAGTGAAGATGAAATCATAATGAGAACTTCGATGGTCGCCTGTTCACCAATTGCAGCAAATGCTGAACTGTTTGTTGCTGGACATTGGCCGAACTGACCTAAGATGGCCTAGCCTACCTAACATTGGCCGAGCTGAACTAAGAAGCCAATTTGAAATACTCTTAGCTGAACTCACCAATTCTTCCTGAACTGAAATATTAATAATTGGGCTGAACTAAAGTTGGCTAAACTCACCAGCTCTTGGCCAAACTAAAATTTTATTAACCGAGCTTGCCTATTCATCACCGAATTTGAAATGTTATTATCTGATCAAGTTATGCTGCTTTCGGCTATGTTATCTCAATTGTGTCACATATAATAAATAAGCAATCTATTTTCCTTTATCTTCTCTTAAATTCAAAAGAGATTTCATTGCGATTGCAATTGAGGCTGTTGAGTAGTGAATGACTTCGTGGAATCAAAGAATTGCAGATTGCGTGCATGTATCTGATTTCCTAAATTTCCTAAATTTATGACGTGACTTATAAAATAGCACACATGATTACTCTACATAGTTGGTGCTTCCTAATTAGTTATGTTCTTCGATTTCTTCATATAATTTGTTTTAAATCATCATTAAATTTCTATATATTGTTTAATATCTCATTTGTGGTTGCATTGATTGGACTTATGGTGGTTTGTAGGTAATACATTTGTCGGATATACTTGGTTTCATTTTTCTCGCACATTACACTTCCTTTCTGTCGTATTCTGGTGATGTTTAGCTAAGGTGACGTTGTTTGAATGTTGTATGCATTTTTCTTTTTGCTTCCTCTTATGTGTTTTTTTGTATATTTTTTGAATGGGATATTTGTGTGGTAACAGTGAAAATGAAAAAGGAAGTTAATGATTTGCCTCCATCTTACACCTGTGGTAGATGGAAGCACGTGTGGTATCTCCGTTTCAAATGGAGGAACCGTGTCTATGTGCAAGACTTAGTCACCTGTTTCCCTCCTCTCCCTTTTGCATTTTTTCTTAGTTTGAATAATTTGGAATCACTTTATTTGAGTTATAATCTTCTGTGTGCGTCGTAAAACCACGGATTGCTTATTTGAATGCTTTGGTTTTTTATTTTGATTTTTTAAGTTAATTCTTGGACAATTATTTTGAGTGATAGCTGGATGATAATTACTTATAGAGACAACCTAATTTTAAAGACATCAAATTTCAACAATGTTATCTCAGCTGAAACGTGTAGATTAAATTATGACTCATAGAACTTGTACTCCATTGAGAAGTTAGTAATGAAGTAACAGTGGAATAGGGCTTCATCAGTCTATAGATAACAACCACTATGCAGTAATATGATCGTCTTGTTTACATTTTCTTCCAATATTTTAGTTATAGTAATTTTCTTTACATTATTTTATATTTCAATAGATAATTATCTACTTTCGTATACTAACCTTGGGATTTATTTGCTACAGGAATAATGTTGTACTGACAAATTGCATAATTGGGATTTTTATATCATTCACAATGGGATTTGCATGGTCAAGATGGTGAGGCTATCATTCTGTTAAAAGTCTTTTATTGTAGGGAACTGGAACTAATTTATATGATGGGAATAAAGACAATGATAGAAATATAGTTAGAATGGATTTTAAAATAAAGTCTAATTTGAAATGTGAATGTTTAGATGATTAAATTTATTTTAATATTTTAATAAAGTTATAATTTAGTAGAATCTCTTTTGATTTTAGATTAGTTGCGCTATATATAGATGGCTAATTTATTGTAACAGGTATGATTCATTATAGGGGATTACAGTATAACCTTCCATTTTCTATTTTCAGAACTTTATAGCAAAGATAGGAAACCATGTCAAAATAGGTGCAAAAAACAGGGAAAGGTAATATTTTTTACTACTTTGAATTCTTTCGTAATGCTATTATCACCTTCTTACTTTTTCAAAATATGGAAATATACGCTGTCGCTAATCATTTTGGGCCATACAATTGGTGAGATACTATAATTGGGGATTACTCTAAGAAAGATAATTAGTTTAGGTGTGATTTCATTTGCTGGCTTATTTTTCACTCATGGGTTCAAGGCATTTGATATACTTCACTTTGTAGTTCACAATGCTGTGATTGCGAATAACTGCATGTTTTGTGGACAAGTTGAAATTGCTGGTTCAATGACATACGTTACTCATTTTTATTTCCCAAAATTTTCATTTAACTTTTGTAGGTATGTGATTTGACCTCATGTTACAGTTTGATTAGCCATCACTATCTACAACTTCTTTTTCATTGTATTACTTACAGAAGACCGTGTCACTTTAGGTGGAAGAGTTGCTATTCGAGATTTTGTATGCATTGCATCAAAGGTATCATACAATTGTGCAAGATCTAAAATTTAGCCAAATAAATTCAAGTTTGCCCACGTAATGCAAACACGAATCTATTTAGTCATATAACACTTCTGTTGTATCTCTATATTTCTAAAAATATCCATTTATTCAGGTCACTTTTGTTCTACTCTCGGCAAGCCTATGGAGACAATGAAGAAGGATGAAAAAGCTCCTCTCACAATCAAGTCACATTGTAATAGCCAAATTTGTAATTTGTTAAACTTTAAATTGGAAATCACATGACTCAAGTAGAGGTTTAAAAGAACCAATTCTGTAATTTGTTAAACTCTAAATTGAATATTACATAACTCAGGCAGAGGTTCAAGTCTATACATTCTTTTTGTGTTACAGATGAATTTGGCGAGAAAGGTAAACTAGCATCTGATGGTGCTGGAGTTGTCCCACCAAATGCAACATTGAACATCACTATAGAGTGTGGAAGACAGTTTCCAATCCAATGTCACAGATGACTAGAAAGCTATTAAGAAGACATTGAAAAAAGAGGAAAGATGTGAAAACCCAAATGAAGAAGTCGTTATAAAATGTAAGCATCTTATTACATCTTAGTGAGTTTTGTTCCCTTTATCTTGTAAATCATGTCTGTTTAATAATATCTTATTATTTAAACCTGTTAATTAAATTGGATGGAAAGCTACAAGATGGCACTATCTTCAATTATTATAATGAATTCTGTTCATTGATTATTTAGGCTACATTTAGCTCATAAATACAACAGTGAGTAAATGCACGCACAAACACAAATGCAATAGACATTTGTAAATTCATCCATTTAATTCTTTTCTTTACATTTTTCATCATGTTCAAAATATTTTTGTAATTGGCATTTGCTTCTATATAGGAGACAGGGATGAAATTAGTTTTCACTGATTGCATTTTTCCCTTCCACTATCCTCCGTGAAATTCTAGACCCAAACATTGCGCAGTGAAGATGATCTTGATCAACTAATGAAGTACTTACTATGTTACACCGAGAATTTAAAATTGAGAAGTTGTATTTTCTTTTAGAGTCCAAACCCTATGCTTCATACGTATGTTAATTCCTCAAAATGATTGACAGAAAAATACTCATTTGTCACAAGTATATTTTTTATGTTTTGTTAAGTAATTTTTTTATTTTTACCAGCAGTTTCCTATTTCGCCAGTCATCTATTTACAAACATTTCAATTTTAAGTAATTATAGTATTCTTTTTCTTTTTATAACATAAAATTTTTTCTTCACTTACATGTCAACTTCATTTCCATATATTTATTATAGTATACAAATGCAATCCAACGCTAATATTTTATTGTAATATACATATACAATCCAACGCTAATATATACAAAGAAAAATACGCTTGCACGTGCATCGCACGTGCGTTCACTAGTATTTAGGAAAAGTTTCAGCAAACAAACCGTTGAAAGATGAAACTTTGAAATGATTTCCAACAAGGACTGGTTTTTTAGTTATATTGTTTGCAATAAGAATGCATTCTCGCTCCACGAAAGCCTCCCTCATCGTTAGAACTACTGTTTCAAACCTGGCATACACTTTAAAAAATGAATCATATCATAGCATAAATAGGCTAGATTTAAAGTATAACAAAATAAACATCAACCTTTTGTCCATAAGAGTAATGTCTTGAACATATACTTGTCCGCCAGCTCGTGTATGTATGAGCCTCTTGGGTCGTATGTCAATAGCAATTGCAAGTACAGCTACAGTTGAATAATATGTTAGTATGAAACAATGATGAAAAGAATAAGAAAATGGAAGAAAAAAATGTCAAACAAATAATGACGATACCTATGTCAGTATCCGTGTCCATATATTTTTCAAAGTCTTCAAATGGAGTGATGTGGAATGTTGAAAATAATAGTGCATCATTGTTTTCTTGTATTTCTTCAATCCTAGTTGTTCTAGAAATAGTTCACTATACATCTCCAGTATACGGTTTATAATCACTTTTTGGATGTCTTACATATGCATTTGAAATCAAGAATGTTTTTTCAAGAGTTAGTTCATTTTCAAAAGCTGAAATATTACTGTCCCAAATTGTGGCATGAACTTTATTTCCCTGTTGAAATTTGAAGTATAATTGTGGTAAGTCAGTCAACTATCTAAAGCGTATTAAAGATTACATGGCGAAAAAGATCTCTGTACATTAAAATGGCATAACAGGAAAGCAAATGAAGTCTATGTTAACTAAGTTATACCTTTTCATCCATAAGTATGAAGTTCTGGTATTTTGAGGGACTATGTTGAGCTGTCCTTGCTGGTCCCTTTTCAGCAACGAATATTTTTGCTGTCCAATTTCTTTGACCAAGAGAGATATATGTTATGAGACTGTATTTGTTTGCCATTGGTTGTGTATGATAACAACTAATAAAAAAGAAGACGGAGATAATAAATGTAAATACAAATATTTTAAGTGTTTTGATATTGATAAACTTAGAGAAACCTGAAATAAATGGCAATAAATGGCTACAGAAAGATAACCTGAAATAAATACAACTGGGAAGATGCTGAAGAAACAGGCAGAAGATGAAGTTTCTGATGTTCTCTTAGGCTGACTTTTTTTTTTATTTGAGAAGATGCTAGTGCTAGATATATATATAAGCAGGAAGATGATGAGGTATGCGTCATTGTGTTTTTTTTTATATTATAAATAAAATAATTAGGTAGTGCACCATACTCTTCGACGTCAGATAAAAATAAACAGTGGTAAGACGATGAGATTTGTAATGACGAGATCAGGTAAGAATGGGGCAATGGTAAGGTGAAGCACAGACTTACTTTATGTCTTTCAAATCTGACAGGAGCTGGTAAAGGTGAGGACTGTACTGACAAAAGTAATGTTACAAGTAAAATGCCAAAAAATTTGTAGCTAAAAAAATTGTAACTACAGTAGCAATCAAATCTCATTGGTTTTTTTTTTGCATTTTATTTATTATAATAATTAATAAAAAAAATCAAGAGTACATGAATTGTGATGCAATATGAATTTTCTTCGTAAGAAGTGGGGTTCAAAATTGGTGAGAGAAAATGTGATTAAAATGTGGTATGGAAAATTGTGTAATAAATAAACAAAAGGTAGAAGTTTAAATGAGTCTAACATATATATAATAATACAAAATAAATTTGTTTTTACGCACATGTTATTTTAAAACAAAAAAGTTCAGAGATGAGCCGAGCGGAGCCAATAAAATGCCAAGAAAGTTCAATTGCTATTTTTTTTCCCATAAACATGACAATAGAGAATCTTCTAATAAAATTAGCAATGAGTAAAAAAAAAATGTCCTAAAAAGCCAATAATTTTAAAAACTCGATTAGAACAATAAAATGAGACCACAAATACCTAGTGAAGAAGTCTAGTTGATGTTCACTACAAAGATGAAGTTCTTTTTATCAAATTATCCAGTTGCAACTCGCAACTCGAAAAATACTTCAATTATTAATCTTAAATAAAAAAAAAGACAACTACAGAAATTTGCAAATTTACAAAAACATCATAAAGAACCAAGCACAAAGCAATTAAATGTAAAAAACAACAAAATAAAGAAGTATTGCTCTCTTACCAATGCTTTTTGCAAAGATGGTACCACGGAATCAGTTATCCACTTATCCTACGTACCCTTTGTGCAAGATTCAAGAACACCACTTGCTATTTTATATTTGGGGTTGCATTTATCCTAATTAAAATCATAAACAAGCAAAAGAAAGCTTTTTTTTTTACTGTCAATAAAGAAAAAGAAACAATCTGATCAAGAAAGTGACTTATGTGAAGGATTCAGTTTTACAAATTTGGAATTATGATTCGACCTCATCTTCGAACAAAATTGAAAACTGATTTTGAGAGCCGGATTATTTGGGATTTCTTGCTATAATCCAGAGACAGAGAAAATAGTATCATGAATGAATGAAAAATATAGTTTTGTCCTCACATGAAACGGTGATATGTGAGAGAAAACTCATTAATGAATAGTAAATGACGATCCCAACATAGGTGCAACATGAGAGCTAAAAAACATATGGAGGTCCATATTTGTTGAATAACAAAAGGAGCATACCTGACAGATCGACTTCCCTTACAAGCTTAATAGCATCTGATTTTGCAATATCTTCGTTTGTTGGAGATATTGCCAGTATTGCGTAGTTGGACTGATGTACAATTACAAAACACATGCAATATCAGGTTCAACATAGATAAATTGAAATAATTCATTATGAAATAAACAATATCAGTTTCACATTGATACAGCTCATTGTAACAAAACAAAGAGAATAGGACAATTTGTGGTAATTTGAATGAAGGCACTGTTTTTCCTTTTTCTTTTTTCCGTGCCTTTATTTATTCATATACAGATGGCTTCAATCTAAAAGACCATAATATTTCATAGATTCAAAATTTCAAAATACTTTAATCCCCATGAGTGTTACTACAATTGCGAGTTTAATTAATTCAAAATATAATTCCCAAAACAATGAACACTTTATCATCAAACTACCAGACTTATATTAATGATGACAGAAACATTAAGTTCTTGGTATAAAGTCCCAAATAAATTGATTAGGTTTCGGTACAATTGATGTGTAATGTATTTGTACACTGCTAAATAATAAGACGAAAATGTAAACATCCTTAGTTACCAAAAATTGAATGAAGTTCATCACATCATCTAACATGAACATGCAGTATGGTACAACATGAATAGGAAAACATATTGATAGTGCTTCACATGCTTACTTTGTTTTTAGGAAACTCAGGATTCGTTGATAGTGATTGAATGAGCGCTTCTGTCAAAGAGATAACATTAATTTGTTTCATTCAAGGAAAAAGGATAACATAAAAAATAAAAATAAAAATTCTTCAGAATACTTTTCTTCCAATTTTAGAAGTTCTAGTTATATTAATAATAGATTATTTGAAAATAAATTCACTATGGAAATAACATCTAAATGGAACCAGACATAGTGAAGCTGTTTCAAGCTGTTCACATCATAGAACAACTATCACTTGTTAAAGCATGAGAATCGATCACAAGAGAATAAGAGTAATCTTTGTAATTTAGATTACTTTTAACATCATAACATGCTTAAAGAATATCCACTATAACTTGATTATTAAGTCAATATAATTGATCAGTAGCAACAAGCTATTTCTTCAACGAGGGGAAAAAGTTCATCTGAAGTCACAGTAACCACAAAATTCTTCAATTGAAATAAAGAAGTTGAAACAGAAATTCTTCTTCAGCTATGAAGTACGAAGAAAAATATAAGATAAATAAAAAATTGAAGAAAAAAATGAAGAACCTGTTGCTGAAGCGTGCAAAGTACGAAGCTGGAAATGCACAAAATTGCAATCCATTTGAGTGAGACTTTCCCCTGTTTATGTTATTCATTAAAATAAGCATATAGCCACCACACACACCCAGACACAGAAAATAAATAAAATAAAATAAGAAAACAAATGAATCCAATCAGACGCAAGTATTTATGGAGAAATAAAACTTTAGAAACAGTTGCAATATCTATTTATCTATCAAGAACCAACAAAGTAGAATTCTATACAGAATTTATCAAAAAGTCCCAAAAATCTAAAACATTGATGAATGAATTGGTGAAGTGAACACTAAAACAAACCTCGTCTGGATCAGGTGGTTCAACAAATATTTCATAAGTATCTCTCCTAAAGTCCAAATAGAAAATAATTTTATAATGAATAATTAATTTGAAGGTAACTCTCTGTCATACATTATGAACATCTACAACTTTAGAATGGAGAAATACGGTGTCAATAGTAAATCTGGATGAAAACACTAAAACGACAAAAATAAAAATAAAAAATGGGAAAGGGGTATAATGAGAAAGTAATTACCTTTTGCAAGATCCTTTTTACAAGTTCCAATTTTCACTCCAACTTAAGCATCTCTGGAAACGTCAATAGCTTTTCTCTCAAGTGAAAGAACATCAGCTATCTCCTTGATTGGAATTAGCATTACTTTACTGGGATACATGTTACCCATTATCTTGACAGTGTGAAGCAAAATGAATGGAGATAATTCATTACATTTTTTTAAATCACTTAATAACCTTAATCTTCTGCAAATTACATTAGCATTCAAAGAATCTAGGCATCCATTGACGAATAATTTAAGCTTTTGATTTCTATTTCCAAATTTTATACTAAAGAAATGATGTGTCCATCGTGAACTAAATGACATACATCAGCACTAACAAGCTACTGGAAAGCAACATCCCCATGGTTTTGACTGGATATCTAAAGCTGAATACAGTTTAATATCGAAACCTATACCGAATGGATACAAGTAAAAATACAGTCTGGATGAGAATAAGTATTGTATAGAATATTTAAATTATGTGTTTGCATAAAAAAAGGGAAATACATGGATATCATAATCAGTATCCATTTGAATTTACAATCAAGGAGCAGCCATTAGTAACTAACTTGTAGGACCTAACAATTACATCAATTACCTACTATGTAAGCTGAGTTTGGCAGAGGTTTCTCATTCCAAGCCAAATTTCACCACATCTTGCCAATATATCTCCACACCACCCCCAAATCCCCAAAACGCAAAGGGAATATAAGAAATTAGAGTCGCAAAAAAGCACAACGTTTAAGCATATGTTTTTAACAAAGTTATTTATAGAAGAAAGCAGACTTCTAAACTTAGGGAAGGAAAGCAGACACAAAATACACTAAAATTTTGCAGACCTAATTTCATCTCACACATCCTTTAGAAAATTCTTTTGTGATGACGGTATTAAACATTTCAAAAATGCATATGAAATTAAATTTAGCAGCAGGTCCAAATTATATACACAAATATTTTATTCAAAGTGGTTTTCTCTTCATCTATTATTTCACATTATCAACAGTATTTAGAATTGGTTGAATTCATTTGCACAAAATGATAGTATCCTAAGACCACTTATGAATATAGCAAATTCATATTGTTACTCGACTCAAAATTGACTGAATTAGTTACATGGAATTAATGATATCCTAAGAATGCTTATGAACACAGGAAATAATTAAAAATTATTAGTAATGTATTGAGGACCGTATACAATAAATTAAATCAATTGTAAATGTATTGACAAGCATTCATGATTGTTAAGAAACTCTAAAAATAAAGCATATAATAAATACAGTTAGTGAAAAAATGAATTTTTTTAGAAAAAGAAAATAGACAGTAATGAATTTAAATATAAATATATACTATAAAGGATGGAAACAGTACCTAGGTAGGTGAGAGAAGGAAAATAACTGGCATGTTCAAGGCAACAAGAATAATAATGATAGAAATTTGCATGTAATTAAAACAATCAAGGTTAGCTACTATTGATTAAATAATAAAGAAAAATAAATGCAAATATGAGTTTCATTCACAAAATAAAAATGTTACGATAAATTTACTAATTGAAGGATTTCACTGCAAACAACATTCTTTGTACATTTGTTATGTAATAACGAATGTATATTTATTGGTTTAACCAGGATTTTGATACTATCATTGTTTTTGCTCTTGATAATGCAATATTATTGACCATGTGAAAATACTGGTTCAGGAAGATACAGTCAAACAAAATCTAAAGTTTGACCTTGAGCTTTGTTAATAGTCATTGCAAAGCATGGACATATTGGAAATTGAGTTCGTTTGAATGGGACTGAACCTCTTTCACTTTCTAATGGAATGAATGGAATTCTAGGTAGAGAAACATGTTTTCCACGATATTCTCCAACAGCAATTTCAGCATCGATAACATTTTTTTCAAATTTTCTACAAATTAATCTTGTACCATTGCACAGACCTTCTGAAGGATTTATGTTTCGAAGTAATATAACAGGACAATTTTCTTTCAATATAAGTTCATGCGGTGGTATACCATTTGGAGTTAATGTGTTTAAGAAATCTTCTTGAATACCTTGTTAGTTTTATCAACTATTTCATCAAAACTGTAATATGTAAAGTTTGTACCGGGAATTTGTTTTAGTAACATATTGTTAATTTCATGAACCGGTTCATTTTTTGGAGTTAAGATAACTCTATTAGTCATGGTATCTAAGGCGGCACTATATGTTTGTAAATTTGGGAATACAACGTTAATTAATGATTTCAAGGAAAGTAATTCATCATCGTAAGCTAATGTTAAATTAGATGGAAGCTCAATCATACCACAAGAATGGGCATCTTCAAATCCATTACCTATAGAAAGTAAATATTTACAATACATTGCATCTAACTGGGCTCTCATATTTTGAATTAAATGTAAACGAATAAATGAAGACCATAGGTAAGAGAACACTAAACTTGATTGCATTATATCTGTCTTATTTCCATTTGGGACAACTGGTAATAATTGACAGAAATCTCCACCTAGAACTATTACTTTTCCACCAAAAGGTGTATCACATTCATGAATATCTTTAAGCATTCTATCCAAAGCTTCTATAGCGTAACGATGTGTCATAGGTGCTTCATCATAAATAATCAATTTTGTCATTCGTAAAAAATTCCCTAAGGCTGATTGTTTACTAACAGAGCAACTTATACTTGTATTTAATTCTAATGGGATTTTAAAACGTGAATGTGCACTGCGACCATTTGGTAATAATGATGCTGCTACACCTGAAGAAGCTGTAGCCAATGCAATTAAATTTCTTGCTCTAACAGCTCTTAATAATGCTTTGTACAAGAATGTTTTCCCTGTTCCTCCTGGGCCATCTAAAAAAAACAACCCTATTCCATCAGTGAAAACTCTATGTAAAATTGCATCATATGCAGCTTGCCGTTCTTTATTTAATACAACTGACGAAGTAGTTTCAATGTCAATGAAGCCATCCCTCATTTCTTCAGCAATCATATTTACTAACCTTTCATTTTCATCTATGTTTATTTCAAACGGAACTAATTTATATTCATTTATGTTTTTTCCAATTGGTTCAAGAACACTATTTATATATTGTAATGCTTTTTATTTAGCATTTTCGTAAGAAATGCCTTTTTGAACATAATCTTCAAACATGTATGTTTTAAATTTAGACCAAAGAGTTGATGGAATTTAGGGCACATAAAGTTAATATAGTGGAAAACAATCTACTTAAAGAATTTGGCATTTGATAAACTATTGCTTCAGCTAAACAAAGTTCACAATTATTATCCGCATTCAACAAGCCATGTAATAGAGCTGATTCGCAAAAAGATGATACGTTAACATCATTAACTGTTTTCAAGCTTTCAAAAGATACATCTTTGCTTTTGCTTGGAGTCCAAATTTTAGATTGAGCATCCCAAATAAAATGAATAGGAAAATCTCTATACAATAATGTTTTAGCTTTTTCATTTGTAGAATTCATACGAAAATATTCAGTTAACATTGTACGTTGTACCTAATCTGTAGAAACAATTTTTGTTAGATCATCAGAATTGTTAAACGTAACGAATTGACCATTTTCAAGGTGTAATTGTAGAGGAATAACAGATGGAGAATTCTCAGATAAAATAAATCTGTAACTTCTCCAAGTTGCTTCTGGCGGAGATATCCACCGAATTGTTTGATATTGTGAGATCTCATCAATATCATTATCAAGTTTATTACTTTGCAAAGAAAAACTTATTCGATCATGACCTTTGTAAACATATTTGTATAAATATTTAACAACTTTTATGGTGGAACAAATTTCTACATTAATATCACAATCATACTTAGCTATCAAATAAGAATTATAAGGCACTACCCATCTGTTATCTAAATACTCTCCTCTAACCTTAACTTGTTCACCGTTATCACGTCATCTATATAAAGGGTATGAATTATTGCCTAAAGTGGTAATTGTTGAATATTCTTTAGGGTACTTATTTTTACACAAGTGGTTCTTTTCCATACAAACATTTTTCGGATTTAGAATTTCACAGGGACCATGCATCATATGTTTGATAACACGAGAACGTAAATAAGGGTAATTATTTTGGTTAGGAATTTCGCATGAAACAATACTATCAATGACATTGGTAGAAGTAATTTTTTATCCGTGTTTTAAAATCAACAAGAAATGAGCATGTGGAAGACCTCTTTTTTGAAATTCAATCACATATATATACGCTGCAATAGGACCAAATATTTTTTTCTTTAAATAAGTCATGCTTCAACATTTCCAATCTAGATCTAAATACACGGGATATTAAATCAGGTCTATTATGTACTTCATCGTTGTGTTGTAATTCTTGTTTTATCTCAGGCCAATTAGGGTTACAAGTTATTGTCAAAAAAATTTCAGGTTTTCCAAATCTATGAACTAAAGCCATTGCATCCATATATCTTTTTTCTTATCTTTAGGACCACCAGTGAAGGTTGATGGTAAAACAATTTTCTTACCAATTTTATACCCTCTAGTTTCCCCTGTTCCAATAGTATTAACAATCCCTTGGTATAATTCAGCACGTATATGTTTTTGGTTATTTCTAAAGTAATCTAATCTAGATGTTTCAATTTTCACATACATGTCAACTACGTATTGTTGTAAAAGTCTACCAGCATGAAGCAAGATTGAGTTACCCAAAGCCCTAATTTGTAATTTATAACAATAATACTCCCGGCAAGAAACTTGGGATCTTTTTTTCGGTTTTCTATGTCCTAAAAGAAAGAAAGGAGACAATATTTTAAATGGCATAGCAAACTAAAAGTAAATTACATTACAAATGGATAAAAGAGAAGAAAATGTTTGTATTGACATGCCTGCATTCTCTCTCTCAAGTAGTTCTTCTGCAGAGTTCATATTTCTAATATGAATTACATCTTCAGCTGCAAGAAAACAAGAATGGTGTGTTTTAGTAATTCTTTTAATACCCTCGTGCCATCCAGGTTCACCATAAGGAAACAATAAAGGGTATTGAAGAGGATCGTAACAACCAAAGTAATAATGTACTCTATGAGATGATCCAGAATGACCAAAAATGGTTATGTCGCGAACTCTAACTTCTGCAGTAGGATCTTCATCAACCTAAACTGCAGCTATTTGAGATGTTGTTGGAAGATTGTACACCATTTGATTGAGTTCAGAATTACATCTTATTTGTATTTTATACGTCTCTAAGGCTCCAATACTATCTAGAGAGCGAAAAAAATTTAAGTAAGGATTGATCTTCAAAATATCTATCAATTTTTGTAACATTGATTCTGAAAAATGATTAGAATTGTTTATACGATTTTGAATTTCATTTTCAGTATCATAAAAATATAATTTTAAATAACTTGTGATGTGATCCAAGCAACGAGTCCAAGGAAGCCGAGCCCCGACCGAGACCCGTTGCTTATCGAAGGAGGTCCAATGACGCGATCAAGGGCAAAAAGGATATATCAAGCATTGGGACTACTTGTGCAAGTAACAATGGACGACGCCATGATCTACATGCAAAAAGAGGCAAGTTTCATGTTGGGGTCGAGGTCGGAAACCAATTGGATCAACAAGATACAAGTGACCGAAGAAGGAGCCCAGCCGGATTGCCTAAGCGACCGCTTAGAGTAAAAAACTAAGCTGCCGCTCAACCACCAACTGAACTGCACAAGGCGTCAAAAGTGCCTTCCAAGCGACCGCTTGGAATTTAACCAAGGGACCGCTTGGTTATAAAATTCAGCGAGTTTTCTATTTTTGGCGAGAATCCTAGTTTCCTTAAAATTCTATTTTTGATTGATGTTTTACCATGTTTGGGGATTATGCACAAATTTCATAGGATTTTTAGCATTAGTATAAATAGTTTATTTATCATTATTGTAAGGACTTTTGACAATTTATCAATCAAGTGAGATTATTGCTTTCAATCTTGTTCTTCTTAGAACACCGCGAACTTATCAAGATCTTCTTGTGACGTTCAACGTCGAATGCAGATCACGGGTTTTGTAATCAAGAGGTCTATCAAGCGTCGTTCTTGTTGGGTTGCTTGATTCAATATTCTTGGTTGAATCTGTAAACCGAAATTATTTTTGGGCTTTCTTGGGGTTTCAATCTAGTTGCGGGGTTGCGTAGTGATCGTTGCTATGTGGTTCTCATCAACTTGGTTTGCCATCATGTGGTAACAACCGGTTTATGTAGTGATACACCTGACCTTGAACTCTAAAAGTATAAATTCTTTTATTCATCCTACATAAATCAGTGTCATATTTTACACCGAAGGACGTGAAAGCAAAATGATTATTGTAACTTCGACAAATAGTCTTAAATTGTAAAGCTTCAGGTGACGATGATGTGAACAAAACATACAAATCAGATGGTACTGTATTAAGGCATAATCTAATTTTTCCATCAGAACAACAAAAAGTTTAGTTTCCTTGCAGAATTTCTTTACATTACAGTAACTACAAATCGTAGGCGATGGTAAAATGTAAGGTTCAATTGGAATTGCAGGTAACCTTAACGTTGAAATACGTTCACTTTGTTCTTCAAGTTCAATTTCATTGTTAAATATACATGTAGTGTCAGTACAAGATTCAGGACCTACAACGATGGAGCAAGAAGCGAGTGTCTCACTACCACAGAAGACATTGTCACCAAAGTATGAATCTACAATACATAGCTTTTAATTAGCTTCATTTACAAGCACACGTACAAAAACACACCATAAAGATCAATTTGTATTTAAAAAAATGTAGCTTCCAAGAACACACGATTTGGGAATAATAAAGTTCATTTAAAAGGTAGGAATGAGATGAATAATTGAACCTAATATTCTCATGACACATACCTGTATTTTTTTTTTTTAAAAAAAATGGAAACGCATCAAATTGTTAAAAAGAAATTATTCATTATCACACATTTTTCGGTGACCGCATTCATAAAAATGAAAACTAAAAATTGAGATAACACATTTTTTATGAAAATATCTAATACTTCATACTATATAGTGCAAAAATAAATTCTACATTGAATTTAAATAATATGTACAATAACTCCAACTCTATAAACTAATAAAAATAACTTAGATAGGTGAGCATTTATTTTCCAGCATAGAACAAATTTTGGAAAACTAAGAATTTGAATACAATATAAAATACTTTAACTCCATAAAAATAATGAAAACAACTTAGATATGTTAGATTTTATTTTTTTTAATAGAGAATTTTTTTTTTGGGAAAACTAAATTTTTTACAAAAAATAAATTTGTCGACCATAAAGATATTAGAAAACATGAACGACTTTTATGTGTGAAAAATAAAGAGTAATTGACCTTGTAATTGTGATGCACGTGAAGGACGACCAATATGTATTTCCTTGTTTCCTTTGAATTCCTTTCGCTTTACATATGATTCTCTTCTTCTCTTATTTTGTATTTCTTTTTTGTTTGTCAAAAAAAATTTCTCAGCTCAACCACCATCGCAGTCATTGAAAACACATACCCGACGAGAATTAGACATTATCTACAAACATAATAAAAAAATAAAAAATATTTTGAAACGTCAAAAGTAAAAACTCATTATCTTGATGCAAGAGAACATAAATAAAAAGCATTAAAGCTCTGACTAATGTAAAATGAAATCATTAGAAGCAAAACTCAAACTTTGCCCACACTGATATGCATCAGTACAAACTTAAAATAATATCTCATTAATCATTATCTTGATGCAAAATTAATACTTTAATAGAAGGCAATTTGAATCCTTCCATTAAGAATTCAAATCTTTGGATAACTTTAAGGAAAAAATCACAGTGTATTTTCTATGCTACTTTATTGAATAATGTAATATTCACCAAAGAAATAACACGTAGACCCCTACGACTCTTTATTTGCATTCACGAAGTGGCATGCCGGGAATTGATAATACAATGTCTATTAGAAATATGATAGTTTCAACATGATTAGGCACGTTACCCTTTTTATATAGGATATAGGAGATAGTAGATATATAGGAGAGATAGGAGAAAATATGTAGCAATGTAGGAAATTGCACTATTATCCATCAAGATACCTAAATGATTGGCCTCAAGTTTGATCTTTCCATTATATATGAAAGCATATGTGAATTTTGTTATTTCCTACACATATGAAGAACATTTGGACCAAAATTAATGAAAAGCAAGGAAATAATATCTAAAACAATTAGGTGAATTTCCTACAGAAACATCTCAGAACTATTGAATTTATTTCCTACAGAATCACCTCAAAACAATTTTGTGTTTATTAATTTCTTGAATTATAGAAATGTAATACAAAAAAGATGGCGGAAGGCAGGGGAGTAATGAAGCACATACTACTGGTAAAATTTAAAGATGCCTATCTGAGGAGCAGATTGAAAAATACATTAAGGGATATGCTAGCCTCATCAATCTTGTTCCTTCCATGAAGGCTTTTAGATGGGGTAAGGATGTGAGCATTGAGAACATGCATCAAGGTTTTACACATGTCTTTGAGTCAACCTTTGAAAGTACAGAAGGCATTACTGAGTATATTACTCATCTAGACCATGTTAAATTTGCAAATCTGTTACATTCTAAAATGCAGAAAGTCATTGTTGTTGACTACAAACCTACTGCAGTCCAACTCTAAATCTATAGGGTGATGACATTGTTTCTAGTTTTTTTGTGTTCCTGTATCTTACAGACTGCATGAAAACAGAACTATCTTAAATACAAATGATTCAGAAAAGGAAAAATGAATGGAGAAATATCAAACCCAGTTAATAACTCCAAAGTCATTCAGTTAAACACACTCCAGACTTCTTGAAGATCAGCAGCTAGTTTCTAAATTAGTCAATAAACAAGCAAACACACGTGGTAAAATAAAAGTCAGCAAAATAACGTCAGCAAACAAATAGAATTGGTACAACAGAGTGGTGGTATTATGCATTAATTAGGCATACACAAGACAATATACATATAATTAACCCAAAAGCAAAACACAAACTATCTTTTTCAATTATCAACAAGAACCAAACTCCAGCTACCAATTATGCAATAACTCTTCGAATAATACGAGAAGTGTGAATTTATGTGTCTACAGATGATAGAACTTCATAATTTGGACAATCGCCATGAAAACAGAAACCACGTTGAACATTAAGGAAACACTAAATCCATAATATTTTAACCAAACTTAAAGCCACAGAAAATGTCAGATCAACACATTTCTTTTACACAATATCAATGGCAAAAATCCCCATATCTGCCATAGAACGGAATCATTTATACCAGATCTCAATCATTCCACATCCCCACTTTTCTGGTTGTAATACATATAAAATTACCATACAACTCTATTGTGTCATTGCTGTAATTACCCTATCATTTTCTGGAAGGTTATTTTCCATTCAAAAAGACAACTGTCAAGAAATTATTATTATCCCAACTATCTTTTCTTTCTCCTTGCTAAATTATATTTTAAGTAGCGTACCTCACTAGAATACATGACAAGATCGAGATCATAAGAAAGTAGAGATTAGCCACCCGCCTGTACTGTCAACATAAATACAAAAAATAGAGAATTAGCAGGTAAATCTAAAAGAAAAATGAACAGACAAGCATAAATCATACTATAAAGGAAGGTGATAAAAACCCAGAAATTGAGAGAAGGGGAAAAAATCAAAGGAAAAAACAGACAAAGAAAAAGGGCAAAAATAAAAAACAACAACAACAAAAGTACATCAATGAGAATATGAGAATGAGTAGACCAACGAACAAAATTAAATGACCAAGGAATCGAAGTTGGATAATTGTATTTATGGGAGAAAATAATAGATGAATGGAAGAAGAAGGGGCGGCAGTGGAAGAAGAAGGGGACGGCAGTGAAGAGTTGAAGAGAGAGCGAGAGAGGAAATACCAAAGAAATAACACATAGAGAAAACCCTAAGAATTCAACCCATCTGGACAGATCAATGGAAGAAGAAGGGGCGGCAGTGGAAGAAGAAGTGGCGGCAATGAAGAGATGAAGGGAGTGAGAGAGAAGAAATACTAACACATAGAGAAAACCTAAGAATTCCGTTTGGTTTATTTTCATTTGTAGGAAATCGGCCCACGTGATAACCGGTTTCTACAATGATAATCGGCCCACGACGATAGTTTCTACAGTATATAATATCTTCACTCTTTTTATATGTGTAGGATAGGGACTAGGTTGCAATTTTTTAAGTTAAGGGTATTTTTGGCAGTTAAAATGATCAAAGGTCTTTTTGGAAATATGACTTCAATTTAGGTTATTATGGAAATAAGGTATGAAATTTGGGTTATTTTCACGTAATTCCTCAAATTTTAATTAGTTTATGGGTATTATTCTAATTTGATAGTTTTGGAGGGTATTGAGCCTAATTACACCTAGATCTAGCCATTGTTTTGTGGGTATTAAAATCTAGTTTTTAGTAAATTTTGATAAAAGTTGATTAAATGTGTAATTGAAAAGTTGTGAGACCCATTAAATATATAGTTAAAATTAATTGTTGACTTTAACTTAAATTAAAATCTAAATTTTAATCAATACCAAACAAGGGACTAGTGAAAAATTATATCCACAGAGTCTTTAAGTTCTTAATTCAAAGATAAGATTGAAAGAATTTTTATTCAAAAATCAAATGATAATTATCTTTTAAACATTAATAATAATATTATAAAATTATATTTATCTATACACCTCACCCCCAAATTTATCACACCTCATCTATCTCATCCCAATTTTACACTTAAACCCTAATTCATTTCACTACTTCTTCTATCTCCATCTTCTCTCTTTATCCCTCTCCCTATACACACATTCTCTCGATTTTGGCGTTGATCCCCTCTCTTTTACCCGCCCACCTCTCGATTCCGACGTCGATCCCTTCTCTCTACCAGCCTATCATTTCTATTTTGGCAACGATCCACTGTTCTTGTAGTAGCGTCATGCAATCGTCGTGCGCAGCATATCGAATTTTGATTCATAATATGAAATAGACTTTGGAAAAATGAATATTTTGATGTAAAAATTAATTTCAAAAAATCTCGTACTTCGGTCGACCAAAGTATACACCGGTTGACCGAAATCTGGCTACATACCGGATTTGCACATGCTTACCAGTTTTGCTTAATACTTACCATATTTCAAAAGCTCTTCACCGATCGACTGAACTTCTGTCCGACCGAAATGGCAGAATTGCTCACCGAAATTCTAATGATTTGAATTTTTACAACAGTTGTATTAACTCTTCGGTCGACCGAAATTTTTCAATCGAAAGTAGGGTTGGGCATATTTTTCGAACCAAACTGAACCGAACCGATCCGAATCGAGCGATTCTTCGTAACTGAAATACCCGAACGGGTATCTAAATCGAGAACCGACAGGTTCGGTTCGGTTCTCGATTCTAGACCCAAAATCGAAGAATCGAATAAGAACCAAATTTTTTTTAATTTTTATATATGAGAAAGATTAAATTATTTTTAACTTTTTAAAAATAAATTAGCAAAGATGGAGTTTGCATTGAAGACACTGAGTTCTATGAGAGTATTGAGACATGTAATAAAATATATATTATATTTTTTCTTATTAAATCTTATTAGTTGAACAATTTTTAGTTTGTTTATGTTAGTTAATTGTGATTTTTTAATTTTTCTTTTAAAGTTTCTTAGTATCTAGTATGACAAGTCAAACAATTGATGGTTAAATCAAATAGTTGGTAAGTACTACTGTATTAGCAATATTTTAAAATATTTTATCTCTATGAGTCTATGATTTCTAATTTATATGGATCACCAATATTTTAGTATTACTAATTTACCATCTACTTTTTGTTATTTGTATACATTGGTAAATTAATTTTATTGGACAACTTGTTATTTATATGTTATTAAATTGGAATACGTACATTTGTAAAAGCTAAGATTAAAAAATCAGACTCTAGTGTTGTTATAAATGTTAAAAAAATTAATTATAATATGGAACTGAACAAACCCGAACTGAACCGAACCCGAACGGTTCCAAAATTATATTTGGATCCGACAGTTCCGTTTGCTAACTACCCGAAAATTTTTGGTTCGGTTCGGTTCTACCGGACCGTGCCCAGGCCTAATTGAAAGTGACCGATACTCAATCTTTTGATCTATAAATAGCCATATCTTTTGCATTCAATTTCAACAACTTACAAGAACAATTAAGATAGTATATTTATTGAAAATCATTGAGCCTACTTGATTTAATATTTTATTTCATTTATTACAAAAAAATCTCTTCATTGATAAAACTAATTTTCATCTATTTCATCAAGAATTCTATTTTGCAAGGAAATTTCTCAATCTCATCCATTTTCAATTCTTGATAAAGGTTTTCTTTGCCTACACTTATATTGAAGTGTAAATCTCTCTTCATACTTAACTTCTTGATTTGTTAAGAGAGATCTTAGATTGGAAAATTTTGATACAAAGGTACAAACTATTTCATTATCTGTTTTTCATCAAAGTTTACAATATAAACACTTGAACTTTATTATTTGCTATCTATTGAAGTGTTATCCTAACTCTCTAAACACTTGACTTGATTATATCATTTGTTAAGAGAGTTCTTTCAATTGTAAAATTATCACTTATAATTTTGGTGGTTTCGAGAGCCGTGTGAAAACTCGTTTTCTTGTCAAGGATAAATGCTCCTTATTATAAGTCACTTAAGGATAAGTGCTCATTGTTGTAAGTCACTTAAGGATTGATACTCTTTGTTTGTAAGTTACCACTATAGTGCATTTGGCTTTACTCGTGACGGAGAGTTTGGTACGGATACGTAGATCACATTGTGTATCGAACCCTATTAAATTTGCTTGTCATCTTTACATTATTGCACTTTACTTTAAATTGTTATTTACATTGTGCTACATCAATTTAAGTGACTATACTTGAATCAAGTTATCAAATTTGCATATTTACTTCTCTTATTGCACTTTGCATTTATATCTTTTGTATTGAATAGTTTTCAGACTAATTGTCAAAAAAGTTTCAAAAATCAATTCACCCCCCTTTTAATTAGTTAGTATTGGGTTATCAAACATTAGATAAGAGGGATAAAAGGAAATTCTAGAAGACAAAGATGTAACACCTTGTAAATGCTTATATATCGTGCATTTTTGTTTTAAATAAAACCTGTACAAGATTTTTAGATATAATCAATAATATTATTTTTTTCCAAAATTGGCTGACATCATAACATCATTCTCGATTTTGACAGTGAATTTTCTCTCATCAATGAAGTTCTCCAAAAGATTGTGTGTTTTAATACTGACGTTCTCACCAACATTCTAAGTCAATATTCCAGCATTGTTTTCATTAGCAGGAAATATTTCATATTCATAACCAACAATTTTTTCAGCAGGATAATGTAACTTGTTAATGATTTTTTTTCCAAATTCAAATTCAGATTTTTTTTCTTCAGTAATTGACTTATTTGACTAAATGAGAAAACAAACGAGAAAAAACAACTCTAAAAATGGTAATCAACTAAGGAAGTTAAGAAATTCAAAACAATCAACTAAATTGGAATTAGAACTTACCTTGCATGTGAATCAGCATTGTTAACTATTGTGAGTATCGAATTAAGAACTGGGATGTAGAAAATATTCATTGTAATAAATATCTACTGCAATTTTACATCTGTATATACCCATTCTATCTGATTCAACTGTTTCTATTGGATGCCCTAAAACGAAGCATTCTATGTACTTCAGCACAAAAATTGCACATTGGCCTCAAATAGATTGGTGTTAGACTAAATCAGTATATAAAATTAAATGATTGAGAAAATTAAATAGATTAGTAAACAAATGATAGAGGAAATTAAATAGCATAGTGAGTGAATGACAAGGAAATTAAATAGTAAACTAAATTGTCACCCATCATTTGCACAAGGTAGGTATGGTATGATCTCTATCTCCATTTGCTTCTTTCTATGCTTTCTTAAGTTTTGTCTAGATAAGAAGTCTGATTGCATCAATAGTGTTTGGACTAAAGTGAATGTTAGATTTACATGTGTCCTCACTTGTTCTGGTGTTTTAACGTTGTGGCTACAATCATATATTTGGAATTTCCATCCACCCAAATCAACTAGAAAGTGATACCAACAGTTCCGTATATACGAGCAAGGAATTAGTAGATAATTGCATCTTATCCATGGAAGACCAGCCACTGGCCATCTGCCAAATATATACTCTTGTAAGATAGTTAGGTCTACTGGACTTCCCTTGGATGTTCGTTCTTGTTGATTTAATTGCCACATCACTTGGCGAAGACATTCATTTTCAAATTTAAAGTCTAGAATGGCATGTTCTTTAGAAAGAATGGTGCAACCATCATGAATTCGTCGTCTCAACAGATTTTACTCCAGATCACTATGTAAACATGTAAATTAGATATGTTAAGTATAGAATGAAATTGATTATGATAACTAAATTTGACTAACCGTAACATTTATCTCCTGAGTTATATCCAGAATAGCCTTTAACGCATCTCTTCTGCAGAGATCGTCACTTCTATTATCCCAATATCTATTGTATAACACAATTGGAATTAATTTTAGATAAATTAAATGAAAGTTGTAACATTCAGGCTAGTAAAGCATGTTTCTTACCCAGATGGATTTTCGATGATCCAATCTCAAAGAGTTGTGTACTTTTCCATACTATAGTATTCTAAAGGATAACGACCAGGCCGTATCTTTTTTTCTTAACCTTTCTTTTCTGTTGTTAGCATTTCAACACGTTGAATCTATTGAGATGTCGAGGGCTTAGGTTAGTTACCTTGAATTGGAGTTTTATAGACAATATCCTGCTGTAAAGAACCTATAATGGCTTCCATATTTTATTCTCAGCTAGATAATTGATTAGCGTGTTTTTATTATTTTTGTCAATATAAGATTTTATTGAAGTTATACTGGTATCTACATAGGATCGCATGTCAGATTGCATGTCCCGATAGTGATCCTATTGCCATTTTTGATGTTATTCAAATAGTTGTCTTTGGTTGTTAATATTTCTTTGATAGTCATCCTATTGTTTTCTTGATTCTTCAAGGATATCTGCCTTTAAGTTATCACACAAAATAGACATATCTGATACTATATGTTGTCTATATATGCCCAACATTTCTTTCATTTGTTCTCTAGTCAAGTGGTTGGACCCCACAGAATGAGAACTCGATTCAACTCCAACTGAAGTATATGTTTCGGAAGTACCTGGAATAGATGTGTGCGGAATTTGTTGTGGTACCTGTGGTACGTTATCTAATTGCCCATTGGCGATGACATCTAATACATTATGTTGGTTGTCCACTGACAGTGAAAGACTTGTGTACCATACTGTTTGTAATTCTTCTTCTATGGGCTGCAACACTGCACCTACTTGGATTTGAAATATTGAAATTATTTATTTTAACTTTTTTTAAAAGAATAAAGAATGTAATAAACAGATGTAATTAAACTATTAAATGTAGATGTTATAAAAGAAATCATACATCTTTGATGGCCAAAAAATGCCTAACAATGTTCTATGATAATATTTTATTTGGTTTTCACTTATGCATTCGTGGACTTTGTAACATTTTAAATCTACGCCTTCCAAATTTTTGTCCAATTTCGAGAAATGCTTCATTTATCCAACACTACAACATTATTGAAAACAAATTTTAGATATCAACAATTTATTTCTTATATAAACAATTTAAGGAAGTATAAAAGAAATACCTAAAATGCAAGTGAATACCCATGCAATGAATATCTAAAATCAGTTTGTTCATTCTTTGTACCCGTTCTTGCAATGAGTTTAGTAGAACAAAATAGGTTTTACAACCTCATGGATATGCAAGAAAGTCGTTCACATGTTCAACCACACTAAGACTTTTGTGATCAATAATAATTCTGGTTGGTTTCAACACACATACCAACATAACCAATCTCAATTTAAATTTGTCATCCTCATCTTCACAAAGGTTGAATGCTTTAAAAAGCATTATTATACTAATCACTTTTCTACCATCAAAATATTGATTTCTAAGTCTATCATTATTTGATTGAAGATTAACGTTAGCTTCATGGCAGGGCAATCCGGTAATTAGACAAAATTCTTGCATACCGAAGCGGGCAAAATGACTATTTAATTGCACCCACACTTCATTCTTCGTACCGCAGTTTACGAACCTCATTATGAATTCATGCACTAATTTGCTACCAAACTGTTGTTCATGTGCTCTGTAAATGGCTCCATAAAGAAATCCATAAAAATTACCTTTCATAAAAATTTTAATGTATTGATGATTTGGATATTGACTAATATTAGCAGAAAACCACTAGTTTGGAGACAATATGTACTCCAAAGACATCTGCACAAGTTAGAATAAAATTTATTAATAATGGAATTATAATAGGTAACTTTCAAATTATTTTGTAATTAGAAGCAATGAAATTCTAAAGTCCATTGATGAATCATATTGAAGTAAGCAGTTTTTTAATATGGATAATACCTCTACAGTTAGTCTTAAAATCACTACATTTGGTGAATTTATTTATTTGTGTGAAGATCACTTACGTATATGGAAGTATTCCAATCTTCTCTTACTCAGGCTGAATAAGTGGAGAAAATTAAATAAATACACTTCATAAATACCAGTCCACAACTGTGTTTCTGCTTCTATCATTCACTTATTTTTTTCATAACACTAAACATGTTGCAAAATTGTAGTCACAGATATTACTCTGGCTTCTAATGATAAATTCTTTCTAGTAATATCAATGACTTACGTAATAAATTAATTTATTAACTATCATATACAGTACCAATGAAAGTATATTCTACCTTGCCTCAATTAAGCCCATTTGATAATCCATTCCTACTAAATGATTTGCCTAGAACCAACTTGACTGTACAATATCAAAACAAGAGTTTGACATAATCTTCTCATCTTGTCTAGCTTAATCACCTCAGTTGATCTAACCTCGTGTCTCATCATTAACTAATTATGTACTATACCATATACCTAGACATAATCTAACCTTATAGCTTAGTCACCAGCTTAGTAACCAACTTTCATGATTTCTTACTGTAATACAAACCTAGGCCAACCTCATTTCATAATATCTACTGACAAAAGTTTGATCTTCTTCTTGTGTTCGCTTCATTATTTAAAACCATGAAATTGGAAAAGCATGACTTAGCAGTGACGAGTTCTTAGAGCCCAATTCACACTACAAGAAATTTATACTTTCCCTACAAAATTTCCATTGACAAATTGAAATTTGTAAGCAAAGTTTACTTTTTCCCACAAAAATAATGTTTTGAAGGGTTATAATTTGCTTCAAATTTTTAGACTTGTGCCTACAAAATTTTCGCAGACAAATTGAGATTTATAGGCAGAAATCATTTTTTTCCCTCAAAAAATTGTTTTGTAGGGCTATAGCTTGATTTAAAATTTTCTATAGTGGGAGGACTTGTTCCCACAAAAGTTTGTATTTTTTCTCGACAAAAATTTCGATGGGAAAGATATATATTTTGCGGACAAGCTTCATCATGCTCAGCCTCATCCACAAGTTAAAACTATTCTCAAATATTACACAGTATCAAGCAGAAAGTTCACGAATCCAACAAAATTCCTAATGTTTTTAAAGTAAGATGCATGAAAATTTCCCTCCGCACCGTGCGGAGCACAGAAAATGTTTTGCACGGTGTGAAGCAGTCAGATCTACGGTGCGGAGCTGTCTCTATATTCGATCTATCTGCTAAGATGCGAAAATGATGGAGTTGATTACTTTCTTCTTCTGGCGGTGGCTAGGTTGGAGTAATGAATTTTGAAATTGTTTTGCAAAAAAATCTAAACTTAAGTCTTAAGTAGTATAGGTATGGGTAGGATTGGCGGTTGAGAATTCAAATTTTGTTTAATGCTTTCAGTATTCTCCATTTTTATGCATCCTAAAGCTTTTGTTTTGTCAAATCAATAAAAATTTATTTTTTGCCTTCAATGTGTTTTTTTTTATTCCTTAAATTCTTCATTCTTTAGGTTTAGCTTGTATGTGAAAAGTTACTATTTCAAAATTTGCAGCAATAATTTATTTCTTTTTTAAAATTTTTACTTAGATTTCGTTTGTCTGAGATTATTTTTTATATTATTTGCATGACCAATTTTCTTCGCTTTGCTGTTGTCGATCACTTGTTTTCTTTATTTTTTTAAGTCATTTTTTTTGTTTATTATATATTTATTTCAGTTTTTTTTTTTGGTTGGGACGTGTACATCATTCAAAAAAAATCTTCAATTGCAATAAAATTTTAACAAAAAGAAGGAAGTATAAGTTAAATGATGGTTATGTTGTAGTGTTTGTCTATGACTATTTTAGTTCACTATGTACTAAAAATTTATCATCGGATTTTGGTCATGCTATTTTTAATTCTAGTTAAATCTATTGTGTTATCCTTTAATTGATTGTAAAGTAATAGACAATAACACATTACTTAGGTTTGAAAAGTAATAGACAAATAATACATTGCTTATATCTGCTAAGATGACTGATTACCGGAAACCGGTGGTGGATTAGATAGTAGTGCCAGTGGCACTTGTTTTGGTAGGTTGGACTGAATTTTGAAATTGTTTTCCTAAAATCAAGTGGTACAATATTGGTGGGACCACTGCATGAGTGGGAATTCAAATTTATGTTTAACATCTTGTTTTTGTAATTAATTGCAGCACTTTTCTATGTTGTTTTTGTTTAGTTATTGAGTGATTTCATTTTAATTCCATGATAGTCTTAGAGATATGCTAAGAAGATACTTAGATGCAATGGCTATTGTTTAATGTTTTGGAAAATTAGATATATTTTTAACTATAACATAAAATCCAAACTGGCCAGAAAATTAGACAATAATTAAAATACAATGATGAAGTTTAAAATTGACCAAATCTAATTGTACATATATTTACAGCAAAATTAGAAGAGTTAAAAAATTATCTATGTAAAGAAAATATCTTAGGCCCCGTTGTTGTTCATATATACATGGTTGAATTCCAAAAAAGAGGGCTTCCTCATATGCATTTGTTATTGATTTTCAATTGTGCCCATAAAATTTCTTGTGTTGAACAAGTTGAAAAGATATATGAAATTTTTTGAACACCAATACAAGTGCTCTCTCATTAGTTCCAGTCCATCCATATCTAGAGCGACATACTTCAATGGTACAAATATTGAATTTCCTCTGAATTAGTTATGTATATGTGTGTGTGGACGTTCATATTGTATTACAATCATTAGAATTAGATGAATTTGTTCTTATATCATGGTGAAGGTGTAATAAAAGATAATATTCAATTGCATCAAAAATTGTACGTGATCTACTAACATTTTCGATGTATACGGTAGTATCGGAAGCTATATTTAGTTTAGGTGGTAGAGTTTTATCGAACAAACGATCAAGACAAACAGAAGACATAGTAGATGCTCGAAAAAAGGATGATGGTTGTAACTTTTATTTAATCTACAATTAGTATAAATTGCACATAAAACAAACCCTTATTTCTTTATTATTTTATGTTTTTAAATCTAGTTGTATTTAAAAATAATAAATCTATGAGTTAATAGGAAATAGGAGTAGAAACGAGAATATTTTAATTCCTCATTATCATCTCTACTATCTCTTACCATAATTTTAATATAGCACAACATTTTTTACTTTTAATGGTAATCAAAAGTTGTAACGCCCCAAATTCTCTAATAACTCATGGCCCTACTTAAATTAAAATATCCTGTAAATAAAAAATTTCAATAGTCGCCATATATATATATATATATATATTAAAACTATAGCAATTTAACACAAAATGCGAAAACGTCATTTTAATAGTTTACTCACATCCAAGAGTCAATACAAAATACGATGAGCAAGTACCAACATTAGCAAAAATACTAAAATTTAATATTTAATTGTCAAAATGAAAACTAACTATTAAAATACTTGTTTCAAAACTTATAAATTAAATAGTCTATTATTTAATCAAGATTGCCCTGCTCATTGTCTTGCCTTGTCGATTTCCTTAACCTGAAAGGGTGAAAAAGTATTGGGGTGAGTATAACGAATTATACTCAGTGGAGATACAACAATCAGTCCAAGTTAAGTCTAAATATGAAATCAAGTGATGAATATAATACCAATACAACATACTGTAGAAATATGTACTGTGGACATTCCCAATAACCCAATTACGATCCCGAACCTATTTGCGGTCCCTGACAACATATTATAAGCGCTTAGCAAATTTTTTGCACTGTAGGACAACCCCAAGGACCCACTTTCGATCCCGGATCTATTTACGGTCCCTGGAAACCTTTTTATATGTATAAACATTATATCACAATCAAAATCACACATCAAGAATTAACATAGACAAATAATCACAATTGCTTAAATGTAAACCCCACCTCAAAGTCTTGAGAATTTTCTTGAAATTGAACGGATGTGATGTTCTCGCTTTAAACTTTTCCCGCGACCTCGTCTAGCAAAAACAAAATTAATATAATTTAGGATACTAAATCCTAATTAATACTTTAAAACTCTTAGGGACTTGATTGGAAATGTATTAAAAACTGAAATTTAAAAGTTTAAAGGCTGAAATAAACTTTTTGGAATTTCTGGGCTGGTTTAATAGTAACTAAGACTTAGGGACTGAAATAACCAATTGTAAAACTTTGGGGCTAAAAAAATCATTTTCAGAATTTGAATATATACAAATAACATATCTAACTCTCTCTCTCTCACGGGACTTCGAACCAGAGGAGAGGAAGACAAGGGAAAGAGGGGCGAACTCCGGCCAAAGTCAGAGACGCCGTCGTCGCGAGGTGGCGCCGACGGGTGGGGGTGATTGGGGCGATTCTTGGTGTTCGGGCGAGGCCAAAATCGAGGCCAAAAGTTCGGATTTCTTGGGTGTTTCTGGCGGGAATCCGACAAAAAACGGGTATGGAGTTGAGTTAAGTCGTTGGGTTTCATTATTTCTTGGTATTGGCGGTTGAATTTTGGGTGAAATTGGTGAAGTGGAGGGGGTTGAATTGGGCAGTAGGTAGCTGCCGTCGATTTGGGTTGTTGCGGATGGCGGTTTGAGGTGGTGGTGGCTTGTTGGTGGTTCATGTGGCTTGCGGGCGTGAAGGCAGTGATGGTGGTCTGCCTGCAGTAGCATGAAAACAGAGGTGATGGTGGTGGGTCGAAAACTGGTTTCAGTTGGGTGTGATTGTGAAAAAAAAAAAAAATAGTGATGTCGTTGGTGCTAGAAATAGAGGTTCTAGCATCAACATCATTTTTCAATAGTGATTTGAGCAAATTTGAGGAATTTTGGTGATAAATTCTTACCTGATTCATGGCTGTTGTGTTGGGAGGCCGTGTGGAGCTGCTGAGGGTGAGGTCGAGTGTGATTGAACAATAGATGTAGGGCACAGAAACCTAGGAAATGATTGGGCCAAGAATTGGACTACAATAGTTTGGGTTAATTGGATTTAGGTACATTGGACTAAAATGACAAAATTTGGACTAATAAAATTGGACTCTAAATAAAATATCGTACATTAAAATTTGGATTTAAAACGATAAGAAATTTGATACTTTAAAATGTTCGAGATTGGACTCGATAAATAAATATTGAATTTTTTAAGATTAAAATCGTTTTGAAATCTTATATTAAATGTTTTGCTAAACAGTTCGACGGACATAAAATAAATTCTAAAATTTGACGAAAATGTCGTAGCGACACACTTTAAGTTATAAAATTTGCACTTTAAAAATTCGGGTCGCTACAACCTCTCTCACTTAAATAAATTTCGTCCGCGAAATTAAACTTACTTGATTTGAAAATGTCTGGGTAACTGGCTAAAACCTCATATTCTCTTTCCGAAGTTGCCTCTTCTCTACCATGTCTACTCCATTGGACTTTAACTAAAGGAATATTTTTATTCCTCAAGGTATGAACTTTCCTCTTAAGTATAACTGCAGGAGTTTCCTCATATATCATATCCTTGTTAACATCCAAGAATGCATAACTAACAATGTGGTCAGGATCATGGACATATTTCCTTAACATTGAGATGTGGAAAACATTATGTACTGCTGCTAACTCTGGTGGTAAAGCCAACCTATAGGCCACGTTTCCAACTCTTTCCAAGATTTCAAAAGATCCAATAAACCTTGGTCTAAGTTTCCCTTTCTTTCCAAACATTACCACTCCTTTCATAGGAGCCACTTTAAGGAACACTTTTTCACCAATTTCAAATTGTAGTTCATTTCATCGCTTGTCAGCATAAGACTTCTGTCTGTCTTGTGCTGTTTTAATCATTTCTCTGATCTTCTCCACAGCCTTTACAGTCCGTTCCACTATTTCTGGACCCAAAACCTTCCTCTCACCAACTTCATCCCAATGGATTGGTGATCTGCACTTTCTACCATAAAGAGCTTCATACGGTGCCAAGCCAATGGTAGACTGAAAACTATTGTTATATGCAAACTCAACCAAAGGTAAATGCATTTCCCAGTTACCACTAAGGTCTAAAGCGCAAGGTCTCAACATATCCTCTAAAGTCTGTATAGTTCTCTCTGATTGTCCATCCGTCTGTGGATGATATGCTGTACTGAATTTCAATCTAGGTCCCATAGCTGTTTGTAGGCTTTCCCAGAACTTGAATGTAAATCTGGAATCCCTGTCTGACACTATAGAAACTGGTACACCATACAATCTTACAATTTCTCTGATGTACAACTAAGCATACTGGTCTAAACTGAAAGTCATTTTCACTGGTAGAAAATGAGCAGATTTTGTCAAACGATCAACTATGACCCACATAGCTTGATGACCTCTAGCTGATCTAAGAAGTCCCACGACAAAATCCATTTATTTGTGTTCCCACTTCCACTCTGGGATCTCAAGTGGGTTCAACAATTCAGACGGACGTTGATGTTCAGCTTTAACTTGTTGGTAAGTCATGCACTTCTCAACAAACAAGCCAATTGACCTCTTCACGTTTCTCCACCAATAAATTATTCGTATATCCTGGTACATCTTCGTACCTCCTGGGTGTGCAGTATAAGGTGAATAATGTGCTTCCTCTAAAATCTCCTTCCTCAAGGTTTCATCCTTCGGTACACACAGTCTTCCCTTGAACATAAGAGTGTCATCAATTGATACTTCAAAACCTGTAAGACTGCCAGCGAGTACTCGGTCCTTAATCTTGCACAAAAATTTATCCTTTCCCTGAGCTTCTTTAATTCTGTCTTTGAGAGTCGATCGAACAATCAAAGTAGCCATAATTGCAGTTGTTTGATGTGGAGGAGCTACAACCTCAAGTCTCATGTTGGCAAAATCCTTGATCAATTGTTCTTGACTGGTTAGGGCAGCTAACTGTCTTTTACCTTTCCGACAAAGTGCATCAGCAACAACATTGGCCTTGTCAGGGTGGTAGTGGATAGTACAATCATAATCTTTAACTAACTCCAACCACCTTCTTAGTCTCATATTCAATTCTTTCTGAGTGAAGAAATATTTTAGACTCTTATGGTCTGTGTATATCTCGTACTTACTACCATACAGATAGTGTCGCCATATTTTTAAAGCATGAACTACAGCAGCCAATTCCAAGTCATGTGTAGGGTAGTTCTGCTCATGTGGCTTCAACTGTCTAGAGGCATATACAATCACTTTTCCATGCTGCATCAGTACGCATCCCAAACCTTGTTTCGATGCATCACTATAGATTACAAAACCCACTGACCCTTCTGGAATAGCCAAAACTGGTGCAAATACGAATTTCTGTTTCAATTCTTGAAAACTCTTCTCGCACTTTTCTGTCCACTGAACCTTCACTCCCTTCCTGGTCAACTGGGTCATCGGTCCAGCCATTTTTGAAAATCCTTCGATAATAGCCAGCCAATCCCAAGAAACTACGAACTTCATTTATATTGATTGGTGCCCTCCAATTAGTGACAACATCAACATTGGCTGGATCAACTTCGATACCATCTGCGGTAGCCACATGTCCAAGAAAATCAATTCGGTCAAGCCAGAATTCGCACTTCTTGAATTTTGCATACAATCTTTCCTGTCGAAGTGTATGTAATACAATATTGAAATGCTCCTCATGTTGTTCCTTGTCCCTTGAATAAATCAGAATGTCATTAATAAAAACAATTACGAACCAATCCAAGTATTGATGAAATACTCGGTTCATCAAGTCCATGAAAACAGCTAGTGCATTAGTTAACCCAAACGGCATCACAGTGAATTCGTAATGTCCGTATCGAGTCCTAAATGCAGTTTTTGGTATATCACCGTCATTAACCTTCAACTGATGATAACCTGATCTCAAGTCAATTTTGGAGAATACAACGACATCCTTTAACTGATCGAACAAATCTTCTATTCGTGGTAAATGATACTTATTTTTTACTGTGAGGCGATTCAACTCCCTGTAGTTAATGCACATCCTCATTGATCCATCTTTCTTTTTCACAAACAGAACCGGTGCTCCCCAAGGCGATACACTCGGTCGAATAAATTCTTTATCCAACAGTTCTTGTAGTTGCACCTTCAACTCCTGAAGTTCCTTCGGTGACATCCTGTATGGTGCTTTAGATATGGATGCAGCTCCAGGTACCAAGTCAATCATGAATTTCACTTGTCTATCTGGTGGAATACCAACTAGATCCTCTGGAAATACATCCACAAAATCACGCACAACTGGTACATCTGTAGCAGTTACCTCAGTTGCCCGAATACTAGTGATGCTCACTAGATATCCTTGATTGATACTCTTTCTCAACATCCTTTGTGCCTTCAACACTGATATGACACAGGGCATGGTTTTGACTTTTGTCCCGAAGAAGGTAAATTCACATTCTCCTAGTTTCTGAAAGAGCACATCCCTAACATGACACTTAATCGTAGCGTGATTGCAACTAAGCCAGTCCATGCCTAAAATGATATCAAAGTCCCTCATGTCTATTAAGTACAAGTCTGTCTCTAAGTTCTTCCCATCTATTTCAAACTTAACAGCTTTCGACATCAGATTAGTGATAATAGTTTCACCTGAAGGAATACTAACTTCTAAGGCATCATTCACACTTTCACACACATTTCCAATCTTAGCATGAAAACTAGCAGAGATGAAAGAATTCGTAGCACCGGAATCAATCAAAACGATAGCAGGTATATTGAATACTGATAGAATACCTGTCATCACGTCTGGATCTTTCTCTGTCTCCTTCTGAGTTAAAGCGAAAACTCGAGTCTTTCCCTTCTTGGCATCTTCCTTACCCTTGAATTCAGAACATTCACCAGCAAAATGACCGAATTTCTTACATCTGAAGCATATTCCCTTTCCGAGCAGGCATTCCCCATAGTGACGCTTATCACACTTCGGGCATATGGGTTTCTCAGTGCTAGCCCTTTTCTCAATTTTTCCCCATGATTTCCCTTTCTTGTTCTGATATCTGTCTTTGCCCATATTCTGACTGTCTCATTTCCTTTTCACTGGTACCTCCGCGGGCTTCTGAGTAGTCTTTTCCAGGTTTAAGTGAGAGGATATAACTTATGCTTGCTCAATCGCTTCGGCATAGGTAGTAAGTCCTAAATCTTCCATGATTCCTCTAATTTCTGGGCGTAAGCCCCTTTCAAATCTTCTAACATTCTTGATATCTGTGTCAACCAAATGGATAGCATACCTGGACAGCTGGTTGAATTTCATTTCATATTCCACCACGGACATACTTCCCTGCCTAAGTTCAAGGAACTCCGTTTCTTTCAGATCCCAAAAAGACTGGGGAAAATATATTTGTATTATTAATTCCTTGAATCCGTTCCATGTCAGTTCAAGCTGCTGTGCCTCAGTTCTGGTGCGCTGATATGACTCCCACCAATGATCTGCGTCCTCTTCAAGCTGGAACACAGCGCATGACACTTTCCGAGTGTCCAAGCAAGCTATATGTTTAAAGATCTGTTCTAATGCCCTTAGCCATTCCTCTACAGCTAGGGGTCCTGTTCGACCATTAAATGTTGGTGGCTTATATCACAACCATACTAGTGTTGTTATCATTAACCCGTGGATTCAGTGGATTATGGGCATTTCGTGGAGCTGTTGGGGCTTGTTGCTGAATGAGCCCCTGGAGAGCATTCACGAGATCCCTTAATGAATTATTTTCTGCATCACCAGTAGCAGTCTGGCTTGGGGTAGCTTGTCTTGCAGCAGCCCGATTCGTGGGAGCTCGATTTGTTATACGAGACATTCCCTAAACCATAACAACATTTTGTCTCAGCATCCACTACATTGTGAAATTCACAATGACCATTTAGGAATAATAAAATCTAAAAAGGAAGAATCATAGAAAAGCACAGTAGAGCTAAAAGCAAATTTTATTATTATCTCAAATTTTTCAAAAGGAAAACAAAATAATAAAATTGCAATCAATGTCTATAATCCGAAATATGTTCTCCTACTGAATTTTCACAAACAGTTCTTCCCACATCTGTATCTCATACGTTCCTTTTTGACATATCAATTATGAAAGTAAATTCTATTGAAATGGGTTACTTCATGTTTTAGCCTAATTCCGAGGACTAAAATTATAATTTCTAAAAATTTTAAATACTTCACATCACAAGTTCAACTCCTAAACATAATAACTCATGAGAAATTTTTTTATAACATGTACTGGATACAAACTTTCAAACATTTCAAACTGTATCAACTATAGTAAAATTTCATTCTCATATAACATTTCGTTGTAACATTCAATTTCAGATGCAGTTATTTAATAAATTCATGGTATCCAACAAATAAAAATTTTCAAATTTCATCAAATAAAATTTTCTAAACATTTTACCTTTTCGGAGTGGCGTGGCGTGGCGCGGCAAAAGCGGGTAGCGTTCAAATTAAATACTAAACATTATCTCTTTTTTTTTTCTTTGCAGAATTTTTTTTAACAAGTCTACAAAAAGGTAGACCTACGCTCTGATACCATACTATAACGCCCCAAATTCTCTAATAACTCGAGGCGCTACTTAAGTCAAAATATCCTGTAAATAAAAAATTTCAATAGTAGCCAAAATGCGTAGGCATATATATATATTTAAAACTACAGCAACTTAGCACAAAATGCGGAAACGTCATTTTAATAATTTACTCACATCCAAGAGTCAATACCAAATACGATGAGCAAGTACCAACATTAGCAAAAATACTAAAATTTGATATTTAATTGTCAAAATAAAAACTAGCTATTAAAATACTTGTTTCAAAACTTATAAATTAAATAGTCTATTATTTAATCAAGATTGTCCCGCTCATTGTCTTACCCTGCCGAGCTCCTTAACCTGAAAGGGTGGAAAAGTATTGGGGTGAGTATAACGAATTATACTCAGCGGAGATACAACAATCAGTCTAAGTTAAGTCTAAATATGAAATCAAGTGATGAATATAATACCAATACAACATACTGTAGAAATATGTACTGTGGACATTCCCAATAACCCAATTACGATCCCGGACCTATTTACTGTCCCTGACAACATGTTATAAGCGCTTAGCAAATTTTTTGCACTGTGGGACAACACCAAGGACCCACTTTCGATCCCGGACCTATTTATGGTCCCTGACAACCTTTTCATATGTATAAACATTATATCACAATCAAAATCACACATTAAGAATTAATATAGACAAATAACCACAATTACTTAAATGTAAACCCCACCTCAAAGTCTTGAGAATTTTCTTGAAATTGAACGGATGTGATGTTACCGCTTTAAAATTTTCCCGTGACTTCGTCTAGCAGAAACAAAATTAATATAATTTAGGATACTAAATCCTAATTAATACTTTAAAACTCTTAGGGACTTAATTGGAAATGTATTAAAAACTGAAATTTAAAAGTTTAAAGGCTGAAATAAACTTTTTGGAATTTGTGAGCTGGTTTAATAGGAACTAAGACTTAGGGACTGAAATAACCAATTGTAAAACTTTGGGGCTAAAACAATCATTTTCAGAAATTGAATATATACAAATAACGTATCTAACTCTCTCTCTCTCTCTCTCTCTCTCACGCGACTTCGAACCAGAGGCGAGGGGAAGAGGGGCGAACTCCGGCCAAAGTCAGAGACGCCTCCGTCGCTAGGTGGCGCCGACGAGTGGGGGTGATTTGGGCGATTCTTGGTGTTTGGGCGAGGTCAAAATCGAGGCCAAAAGTTCGGATTTCTTGGGTGTTTCCGGCGGGAATCTGGTAAAAAACGGGTATGGAGTTGAGGTAAGTCGTTGGGTTTCATTATTTCTTGGTATTGGTGGTTGAATTTTGGGTGAAATTGGTGAAGTGGAGGGGGTCGAATTGGGCAGTAGGTGGCTGCTGTCGATTTGGGTTGTTGTGGGTGGCGGTTTGAGGTGGTGGTGGCTTGTTGGTGGTTTATGTGGCTTGTGGGCGTGAAGGCAGTGATGGTGGTCTGCCTGCAGTAGCGTAAAAACAGGGGTGATGGTGGTGGGTCGAAAACTGCTTTCAGTTGGGTGTGATTGTGAAAAAAAAACAGTGATGTCGTTGGTGCTAGAAATAGAGGTTCTAGCATGAACATCATTTTCCAATAGTGATTTGAGCAAATTTGAGGAATTTTGGTGATAAATTCTTACCTGATTCTTGGCTGTTGTGTTGGGAGGCCGGTGGAGCTGCTGAGGGTAAGGTCGAGGGTGATTGAACAGTAGATGTAGGGCACAGAAACCTAGGAAATGACTGGGCCAGGAATTGGACTACAATAGTTTGGACTAATTGGATTTAGATACATTAGACTAAAATGACAAAAATTGGACTAATAAAATTGGACTCTAAATAAAATATCGTAGATTAAAATTTGGATTTAAAACGATAAGAAATTTGATACTTTAAAATTTTCGAGATTGGACTCGATAAATAAACATTGAATTTTTTAAGATTAAAATCGTTTTGAAATCTTATATTAAATGTTTTGCTAGACAGTTCGACGGATATAAAATAAATTCTAAAATTTGACGAAAATGTCGTAGCGACACACTTTAAATTATAAAATTTGCACTTTAAAAATTCGAGTCGCTACAAAAGTCTAGATTGATAGCATTAGTTAGACTGGATATTGACAAGTAAATGTTAAATCAGTTATTTTTTTTTGTTGTATGTTATTAGATGACTAAGCAATGCATCGTGAATATGATTAATGATTATACTATGCCCCCATTTGGTTCCCATTTTTTCATCATAAAAATGAAAAATATGACCGTTACCCATCACATCCAGCCACCATATTTGACTTTACATCTCTTGTGTGGGGCCATAACGACTATATTTTTTATTCTCATTTTATAAAAAATGTATATCAAACGGGGTCTATATATACCGTATCAAACATAACATTAACTTAAATTCCACTTTAAATCCAAGGTACTTCAATCATTCTAAAACTGACAACTACCCAACTAGATGAGAAGTTTTGACTCCCATTTTTTAGAATAAATTTTATGGAAGTGATTTTTTTATTTTTATTTTTTAAGAACGTGTTATTAAAAAAAGTAAAAAAAAAAAAAATATATTAGAATTTACATGCGTAATTATTTTGTTAAAAAAATATAATTTAAAATAAATTTATAATATTAAAGAATGAATCTCAAACAAGACCAAGACCTTGTTTGATTCCCATTTATGACCGTTATTCATTCCATTCAAATACTATTTTTTATTTTATATCTCTTATGTGGGGTCTATAACGATTATATTTTTCATTCTTATTTTACAAATAATATGTATTAAACAGACCTGAAAGGCACCACCAACAATCTTAGCATGATTGGTTTTATTTATGTCACTTTCGTCACTTTTCCAACTAAACCTAATTTTGCCTTGTAAATGAGGCATAATTATTATTGTTATAGTGCCAAGAAAAGGACTAATGGCTACAATTAGGCCAATCACATGTCCAAAACACACCCGTCAAAATCAGTGGTCCCATGAATCAATGGTTGAAATAAAGAGAACAAGCCGATGAGGTCCACCAAAAGTGTAAGCCTCAGTTTAATACGAATTTAAATTTAAATTTTAATATAAATCAAAATTAACAATTAATTTTAATCTCATATTTCATATTATTCACTACTTTCAACTTCACATCTAATCAATTAAATATTTAAAAAAAAAATTTAATTTTAATCTTCATCAAATAAGCACTAAAAATCTTTTTAATTTGGTTAATTACGTGATTCTCTAATTAAAGTGTAATGTGGTCCACTATTTAAACATTTTTGTTCGGTGGAGCCAAATAAGTCAATTAAGTTGTTCCTCTCACCAATTTTTAATAATGAAGTAGGCAGCATTTTAATTATGATCTGCTAATCCGGATAGTGATATTTTAATAGAAGGTGATTTCATGTTTGTGATTTTATAATGAATTTCAATTTTTCAATAAAAAAGAATTAAGTGCTAAGTATCTTCAAAGTAGTTTGAAATACATTTAAGTAATTTATTTTCCCCCACATTTATATCGTCTTTTTTTTTTTTCTTTTTTATCTGTCTGCCTTGTTTTAAATTTCGTCCTTCGTTAATGAAATTCAATTGAAATCTTAATTGAGTTGTTAAATTTTAATCTTCTCCATTGGACCAATTTTAATTTTTTTTTTTTTTTAAATAGCACAATATCGAGTTGATATGTCACTTATCAACAACTATCTGACAGTTAATTAAGCAATTTTAATCAACTTGAAATACTGAGATATAAAATTTGAAATTGAAATCGAAACAATGATTCAACAACTTAAACTAAATTGAAATTTGTTGGACAAATTAAAACTTAGTGGTATTTCGAATTGAAATTTTTCTAAAAGTTACTGTAGATTAAATTTACCAAATTAAATGAATAAAAGCGGTGGCATTAATATTTTACCAATTTTCAATAGATAGAGTGAACGTTTAGAAGTAATAGATCGTTTTTTAAGAAACCACGTGTAAAACGAGGTGTGATAAGGATCAAACTCTCATGAAACTAAAGCAGCAATTTGTATTTATTGATTGATTGTGACATTTTTAAATGGAATCCAGAAGTTTGTTTCCGTTACTTGGGTAGTATGCAAAGGCATGAATGTGGGGTTTACTGTGATGGTTGACCGTAGCATTAGCACTGTGAAGAAAAGATAAAAACTTTAATTGCGGGGTATCATCGTGCATCATGCAACTATCGTGATTCACGATTACATAAAACAAGGGATAATTGTAGCAACAGTGCCTAATCTTTTACCCTTTAACAAACTTTATTTTAACCTTCAATTTTAACAAAGGTATCAAACCTCTGAGAAATTAGCAGTAAATATCTAAATGGATGGAAATCGTGAGTTCCACCATTTGTTGACCTGAAAAAAGGGAAAAAAATTTGAATATTTTGAGTAATTTAAACAGGAGCATTTTAGTCAATCACATATTAATAATTAAAGTAATTAAAAAAAAAAAACTTGCCCTATCTCCTCACACCTCCCCCAATACTTCATCTTCTTCAACACACCCACACCATATGCAACGTTGAAGCTGCTTTCATGGTTTCGGTCAATCCTCCAACATCTACTCTCAAATCCCAATATTACTCATTTTCTCCCTTTTCATTTCTCTCTCGTTTCATCAACCACAAAATTTAGAGCTATAATTAATAGTTCAAGTATTGAAAATTCTATGTGCATATTTAGAGAAGGTGGGTATGGTTATCCCAAGACTAAACAATCGTTTTGCGTGCTTTTTCAACCATTCCCTGTGTGATTTACCAGTATTCATGTTTGTACCCTTATTCATTTGTTTGCCATAAGAAATTCATTAAACCTGCAAATCCAAAGATTCCACACCATTTGATGGGTGGATGGAGTAGTGGCGCCGACGATTGAAGACGACGACTATGATTTTGATTTTGGTCGGATGTTGGAATTAGGGTGGTTGAGTGGAGCGAAGAATATGAGGGTGGGGAGGCGTGGGGTTGGGTTGGGGGTAGATTTCTTATTTATTTTTATTTTTATTTTTTTAGTTATTTTTATGTTAAATTTGTATAGTTACCATTTTGCCTTCTTATATTTGAATAAAATTAATTTTTCTGGTCAACTAACAGTCAAATCCATTTGGACTTCTGCTGCTAATTTCTCAAAGGTGTGGGACATTCGTTAGCAAAAATTGAATGTTAGGAAAAAATTTGCAAAAAAAATGTGAAAATGAGGGACCATTGCTGCAATTATCCCTATAAAGAATAATGTTATTATATAAGTAAAGTGGTGTTAGAATATCAATACAAGTGTTATTCTGTAATAGACTAAATAAAAAGCGGAATAATGCAACTCATTTAATTGTTTCTATCATTTAATGACACTTAAAACCATCTAAACTGGTGTTGCAATACCAACGATGTTAAATAGCACTACTCTTATATAAAATATAACAATTCTAATCTAATCTCCACTAAATTAATGTTTTATTAAAATTAATTTTAAAAAATGATCCCACTCCGATCATTTTAAAAAATTAATATACTCTTCTATCCTAATATCTAAAAATTTCTTGAAGTATATGACAACCACACGGGATGATGGTGTTTAACACAAAAATGTGCTAATGCAAGGATATTATTGGCCCACACTGAAAAATTATGCACAACAGTTTGCAAAAAGGTACGGTAAGTGTCAATGCTTTGCAACAATTCAAAGGCAACCTTCTCAAGAGCTAAGTGTTGTTTCTAGCTCCTGGCCATTTGTCAAGTGGGGGGATTGATCTTATAGGATCCCCAGCTAAAGGAAGGAATAGTGTTGGTTTCGCAATTGTCGCTATTGATTACTTCACAAAATGGGTTGAAGCCAAACCCCTGGCCAAAATTAGTGAAGCTAATACTTCCAAATTCTTATGGAAAAATATCATATGTTGGTTTGGAATTTTCCATTCAATTGTCTCAGATAATCTGTGACAGTTCGACGATATGAAGGTCAAAAACTTAGGAATCAAGAAGCATTTTTCTTTCCCACATAATGGATATGTGGAAGCTATTAATAAGACCATCAAATACACACTTAAGAGGAAATTAGACGCTTCTAAAAGGGCTTGGGTTGATGAATTGCCTCAAGTCTTATAGGTCATCCAAACTATTAGTAGGACAAAAACATGAGAAACTCATTTCTCTATGGCTTACGGAGCGAGACTATGAGCCCTGTTGAAATGGGTCTCTTGTCTACTCGTTGCATACATTTTAACGAAATATCTAATAATGAGTTGAGAAGGTGCAAGCTCAATTTCCTTGAAGAAATGAGGAATGATTCTCAAGCAAAATAGGCTATTTAACAACGAAAAATGACTAGGTACTACAATTCTAAGGTTAAGAATAAGTCATTTCGTTTGAATGATCTTGTGCTACAAAAGATATTCTTATCTTCTAAAGAACTAGGAGTGGGAACCTTAGGTCCTAACTAGGAGGGTCCTTATTGCATCAGGGATAAGGTTCGACCAAGAACCTATAAAATTGAAAGTATGAATGGAAAGACACAACCTCATCCATGGAATGTAGAACATCTACGAAAGTACTACCATTGAAAATGTAAACGAATTTCATGTATGGTTTTTTTCAATTAAATAAAAGTTTGCATTGTTGAAAGTCAAGAAAAAATACCTCCCATTGACAAAAGTCAAGGGAGAAGCCTCTATATAGACGAACTGTCCTTATGCAGGAAAGCATGGGCACATTGACGACAAGTTGGATCCCAAAATGGATCACCTCCTAACTCGCAAAGTAGACAGCATATGTCGTTAACAAAAAAGTTGTTAATTAGGCCTCAGCATGGACAAACCTCTCAACCCCATGCTCAGGAAAATGAATAAAAGGAACAAGCAGCTAACACTTGCACAAATTACAAATACAATAAGTCTCAAATGACAAAAATGAAGTGCAACAAAGCAACAAATTCATACATGAAATTTCAGCAATAATACTCTACAGATAAGGAAAGCATAATTCATTCATTAAGAAAGAAGTGTTACAACTATGGGCGTCAAGCCATTTACAAAAAAAATTTAAAAAAATGTAAAAAAAAATTACAAAGGCCTTATCACTGAGCAGGTGGGAAGGAACAAAGGGCACTATGGTATTGGGAGCCATGCTTTCTGAAGTATCTTCATCTTCAATAGCCTCGTCTTCAACTTTGATCACGTGGCCACCCTCTGTAGATGTTTGAGGCTTTTCATCTCTCTCTTCCAAAAATTCGGACCTCAACTCAAAGGTGTTAAAGGTCTGATAGTTCACCTCAACCTACTCTCCCACCTCGGTATAATCATAGCTCTACCAGTACTTAGCAAAACTTTGGTATGCCTCCATTAGGTAGAAATTGACAATGTAATGCTTTTCAACTTCATTAGCTTCCCTCCCCGCCATCTTCATCTCCTCTGTCAAGCTCAAAACTCTTAAGCTCAACTCACATTTCTCATACTTCAGGAGTAGCATTCTCTTAATTGTCCTTTTCTATGACCTCAGTAGCTAGCTTTTGATAGGCATCAGAAGTATCCACCTGCTTCGTCATAGAAGCCACCTCACTTCGAGACAAGTGAACCTCATTTTCAAATTTTCAATTTCTGCTAAGGAAAAAATTAGCTTCACAAACTCTTCAACTTGTTGTTTCTTCAAGGCCTCCACCTCAGCCATTGCCTTCTTGGTTGCCTCTTCGGCCCTGGAGATCTTATTGACATATTCTTTATTTTTGCTTTGAAGGTTTTTAAAGAGGGCCTTCGCCTCTATGGAAACACCAAAAGCCCTCCCTACTTAGCTTACCATGGTGGTGAAGATGTCCACCACATCGCTGATCTCTACAAATGACTGCCAATAATTCGTCCAGAATTTGTGAAATGTAGAAGTTGCAGTTTGGACCTCTAGAGGAAGCATTAACATAACCTCCGAAGCTAGCTCATCACTCTACCGAGAAACAGAGAGTTTAGGACGAGGAGTTGTATCAGACACCTTGGACCCACTTGAAGTCCTTACCTTTTTGAAGAATTTTGCTTCGAGGGCTCCACAACAGTTGGCCTCTTCTGAGCATCCTTAGCCAAAGCAATAGAGACTGCCATCAACTTTTTCCTGTTGGGACTTCAAAGCGAGGCTGTGGGCTAGCCATCAACCCATCTTCAGTAGCAGAAAACTTATATTTCCTTTTGATGATCTCATCCACCTTATCAAGTACAAACAGATCCTAGTTGAAGAGCAGATTTACCTCTTCAAGCCATTAAGCCGAACTTCTCAAAGAACTGCCTGGAATTGATCAAATGACCATACTCTCTCATGGATAGGTGACAATAGTAGATGTCCTCTACTACACCTCACTCAGTTTTGGACAACTTGAAGCGATCAGCCTAACATGCAAAAATGGAAGAGGGTAAGATTAAAAGTGAAATCAACTAAATCAGCTACCAAGTTAAAATCCAGTAAAAGTACAACATTCATGAACTTCTGAGTACAAAGTTGGAACTGTCATGTGGGAGAACAATGTCTCATTCACACACCTGCCACTTTTTCCTCGCCCAGAACCATCTCCTTCACCATTTGATGGATGAGGTGAGTCTTATGATGAAGGGAGAGTGCGACCTCATGGAATCCTCTTTTCCCAAAGCCCTAGGTTGGAAAATGGTTTGAAAAACATGAAGGGGCATGTCTTCTCCGAGGGAGGTTTTCTTCCATAGAAAGTAGGTTCCTAGTAGTTGGGCCCAAGCATTGGAGACGAGTTGGGTAGGAGTCAACCCCCCGTGCAACCTAAGTACGGCTCTAAAGAAGGGATGAAGAGACAAACAATGTCTTGCCTTTAAAAAAAAGTCACTGATGGTGGCGCAACCCTGTTTAGGAAAACATGCTTGCTATCAGGAGAAAGGGCTAGAAGCTCAATGTCATAAGTGATACATTATTTCTCCCTAAAGTTTTAAATACTTACTAGATTAAACACAAATCACCAAAGGAAGGTAACTACAAATCATGAAAAAATCGAAGAAATGAGTGAAGAAATGTTATGAGCAAGGAAGAGTCTGAATTCGATAATTTTTGCCCCAAGATATCTCATTTTCATAGGAAAAGACACTTAATCCCAACCCTTAGATGTCGATCCGGATCATCCAACCGTTCGTTTGAAATTTAATTTGAGCCACCCATCTCAGCTGTCATTTCCACTTCTATAGCCTAGATCAGAGCGCCTGTATCACGCGCTCCAACACATTTAAAATACGCCTACGACAGTCATCATTGCTCATTAAATACGACGACGGTTGCGTGTGTGGAAAATTGAACCACTTCAATTGTCTTTTTTGGGAAACACAGAAGATGGCAAATCATTAGGATGCCATAATTAAGGAGGCCTAGTGTTCCTAACATATACACTCACTTGCCTCTTCAGAGTTAATGCCAATGACTTTAGTCGAATTAACGAAACACACCACTTCAGCCTTAAAACATGTACAACTTCGACAAGACTTTAGAAATACAATAGAAAGCGAGCGAGTGAGCAGCTTCAGTCAAGTAGACCTCAGCTCTACTTCAACTTCAGAATCAACAAGGGGCTCAATATACAACTTCAACAAATGATCTCAATAAGTACTTCAAACAATTCAACATAAATTATTTTTTTAATTCTAATTCTTATATAAATATTTACAATTAGATTTAGGGGACTATTGTTACGCCTTGTATCCAAAACTCCTAGTGGAAGCCCCATCGAAGCCACACAGAGGAACTACATGAAGACATCTGGTTGTCAAAGAGGTTAAAATAAAGAAAAGAAAAAGCTGATCTATAGTCCTTTGTTGAGGCACTCTAACTTTTTACTGAACCCCTGCCCAACCGAAGCCCCCTCTTTAAATCGAGGCATTTGATACCTTTTAAAGTGGACCTGCAAAGTATTTTTATGAATGATTGATGTAAAGTTTGTATTAATAAATGTCAGGTTTGTCAAGATAAAGTGTAGGTTGGCTGACTCATTGTCAATATAATTAATGTATGACACAGAATGGTGGGAGGCTTCGGTTAATGAGATGAGGTCACATGGTTCTGATTCAACGGTGACCACACCGACCTCAACCTCAACTCTATAAATAATAGCCTTTATAACATTTTAAGGGGTTGGGAAAAAGATATACAACTTAAAAACTACATTTAGTCTTCTTTCTTTCTTATTCCACAATTATTCACTCGAGTTTGAATTACTATTATTTCGATGGAAGTGTTTATGGTTGATCGTTTGTTTGCAATCATTCTTGATCACATTGTACGTGCCTGAACATTTTCGTCTCGCGTCAAAGAAGGTCTTCCACTTCCATAGTAGTCGTGCATCTCTGACCATATCTCCGATCAAAACGTGTCAAAATTTGCTTATAATTGCAAGTGGGCCCAAAGTCTGTTGTCAACGTGGCCATTGCAGAAAATGGGGTTGACAGGCACCATGTTTGAGATTTTAAACTTCACACTTCTTCATCTGTGGTCCTCAAGAAATTATTGTCATCACATTGTCGTAATCAAAAGCTTTCAACTAAATTTAGCTTTTTAACACCATAGTTGTAGAGATGTTAAATACTTTGTGACTATTCATCTTTGTCACTGATTATCTTGATCACACCATCATAATTTTTCTTCGCGATATCATTAATGATATTATCTCCAATTGGAAGGTGAAGCACCTTTTCTTCCATCGGATGGTTAAGTAGATGATTGACATCCATAAGATTTTCTTTAGTAGAAGCTTCAAATTTGTTTCGTAAAATATTCTCCTCGCTGCCTCCGATCGATTTATCCTTTTATTGTATGGATTTTGCAATGAAAAATAATTAAAGATTGTGTTTAGCTTAACATCAAATGTCCAGCAACCATATAATCGACTTCTACAACATCTATCTATTTCAAGATCGGGTGTACTACGATGAAGTTAGTGAGAAGAGGATTTTTGGTCCAGAAAAATGTCCAGCGAACAATTTTAATAGTGGATAAGATCAGAAATCACATAAAGGCAACTTAAGACTGACAAAAGGGTTGTGCAAATAACTAAAGAAAATATTTGAATTTCAAAGTTGATGAAAATGTATTCTTAGAAGTGGCACCAAAGAAGTGTGTACTAGGGTTTTGTCAAAAAAAAAGAAGCAAGTTGAGACCATGCCATATAAGACTTTTCAAAATCCTTGACAAGGTGGGTAATGTAGCATCTCGATTAGCCATACCAACTTAATACAATGTTTTTTCCACGAAACTATTATCAAGAAGTATGTGTACGATCCAAGTTAGGCCTAAACATTGGGTCGATCGATTCAAATATTTCAATACTTGGAATTGCTTATTATTCAATTCTCGATTTCGGATCTTAATTTACTTTTTAGATTATGATCAAAACCTTTGATTTCGATTTCAATTCGGGAGGTTCAATTTTTATTAAAATGTCTACCCCTAATTCATGTCCTGTGATAAATAATTAAATATTGGATGATTTATCTTATGAAGAAGTTTTGCTTTATATTTTGGATAGATAGGTAGAAAAGTTAAGGACTAAAGAAATTTGGCTTGTATCAATGATGAGATATAATGGAAAAGAAGAGGCTAGTTAAGAAACAAAAGTAGAAGTATCTGACATTGTTTGCCTAAACATAGGTATTTTGAGGGTGAAATTTTATTAAGGTGTGAGGAAGGTAAGGTTTTGAAATTTATTTTGATTGGTTTGGCTTATTTAAGAAATCAGCATTGAAGACTCGATCCACATAAGAAAAGAAAAATTAGATTGGTTAAAAGGTCAAAGATCTAAGTCATTTAAGTTTAAATGATTTTTAATCCAAGGAATTAATAATATAATTGAGTTGTAACATAATGATCATCTGTATAGTTGTTAAAGATTATAGCTTAGGTTCGAGTCACCTAGCATATATTCTTAAATAATTTGTAAAGTTAAAACCTTTCTTTAATCTCAATTAAACAAGGTTTATGGTTTTCATAATTCTCTCATTTAGTTTTCACTAACAAGAAGATGAATTTCATTTTCATTTCTCTTGGATTGTGTTAGTTTTAGCTTATTTACAATAAAGATTTTGTTATTCAAGACAAAGGATTTTTCATTTTCATTCCAAGAATCAAGGTATAAATGTTTATGTATATTTTACATGAATAAATGTAATTAATTGCAAATTATGAATCATAAAGATTAAAGTTCAAATTTCAAAATCAAGGATTCTACCAGTAATCAATCTAGGTGATATGCAATTTTTATATTTTACGTGTGAATTTGCATATTTATATTCAAAGGGGTTACACCTAAGAAATTCTACGGTGGTTTAAGTTCACTCCTACTTTATGAAAATTTTCAAATTCAGAAAAGGTCGAGGAATTGCATGGATTTTAGAGAAGTCAAAATTTAAGGTTCCCACCATGTATAGGATTTATTTTTATGTATTTTAAAGTTAAGACTCAGATAATTAATTTACAAATTGTACGTATTTTGAGTTTATACTTCATTTAGGCGTGAAATTATATTTTCATATAAATCTATGAATTGATGATTATTAAATTCTGTTAGTATGTCATGTTACCATAAGTTTTGGCATGACAATGTGATTGGATGTAAACACGAAAAATAAAAATTTCAACTGTTGCCTGATTTTCAAATTGTCTCCTCGAATCGGCATCTGTAAAGTTTTGATGAGACCCGTGAGGTTTGAAAGCCATATAAGTCATTCGTCCATTGACTTTGGAATCAAGACGTTTGGAGGTTGTTAAGATAATTTATGCCATTTTATATGTGTTATGTTTAGTGACCTCGAGAATAGCTTTTAGGATGTGATTGAGTGTTCAATTTTATGCTTAAATGATGTTAAAAAATTATGAAATTTTACTACATTGTACTTGAATGAGTTTAGAAAATAATGTAAAAATTTCATTTTCATTTCTTGTTCAATTTCATTTGTTCTAAGCCAGATCGATGGTTTTATCTAATACTAGTTTGATTCCGAGAAAAAAAATGCCCATTTCTAATTTAAAGGAACCAAATACATGCTGTTTTCTTAAGCAAGCTAAACTTAATTTCTTTTCATTTCTTGCTATTATATACAAAAAAAAAATTCAGAAAGTTTATCTGAGTCAATACAACGATCGACCTCCTAACTCGACTAGGGATGGTAACGGGGCGGGTTTAGGTTGGGACAACCTCCCCCGCCCCGCCTCCCTGGGTAATTTCTTGCTCCATTACCAGTTTAAAGCAAAGCGAAGCGGGGCGAGGCGAGACCCTAGCCCCATTTAGTACCTGCTTTAAAATTATTTTTTATTTTTAATTTTTGATAATTCATTTATTGTCCATATTCATTAAAGTGAGACAATAATATACTTATTAAAAAATTTAATTATTTAATTTATTTTTTAAAGTTAAATTATTCAAATATATTTGTAAACTAATTTTTTTTATTATTTTTCATATTTTTTAGATAATTTTAGTTGTCATATTCTAATAGAATTAATAAAATTTCTTGGAGTTTTTTATTTAAAATATTGAATTCTTAAAAATAAAAAAAGGTTAAATGGAGCAAGGCCCCTGTTACCGTATCCACCGTGGGAGAAATCCCCCGCCCTTCCATGACCCGAATCCCCCATTAAGCGGTTAATCCCCGCCTCGTTCGGGGCGAAACCCAATGAGTATCAGGTTTGACAGATTTTTTTGACATCCCTAAACTCGACCACCTTGTGGAGCTAGACAAGCATTTCATTATATAGGCTTTGATAAAATTTTTGATCCTGGATGTTGATGGGAGTTAGTTTGGACTCGTTTCGCTTGTGTTTCGATTTTCAGTTTTAAGTTTTGAGTTTATTTTTTATTTTGTCTTTAATGTATGTTTTAAGATTTTTAAAAACGTGTTTGGTTTGTTATTTGAAAAATTATTTCTTAAAACAAAACTATAAAATGCATTTGGTTTGAAAATTCAAAAAATTGTTTTATTACATTTTTATTCTATTAAATTTGATTATTTAGTAAAAAAAGAACCATTTTACATTAATATATTATCAATTATTATATACATTTTAAGGTTGATGAATCTTATAATATTTTTCTTTCACTAAAAATTAAAATATAAAAATAATAAATTAGTTTTAAAATACAGGAAATAAAAAAAAACTAATTCGTGAGTTTAAAATATTTTTGTTTGTGTTCGTTTAAATATTTTTTAAAAACATTATGTAAATAATCATTAAGAGCTAGACTTTTTTTATTTTTTTATTTTTATAATTACTGCTTTTCTAAAAAAAATTATAATCTTTATTTTTTCGAATTTTAAATTTAATTTTTTCAAATTTTTATTTTTAAAATTTATCAATTTTATATTTTGAATTTACCTTTTTGAATTTTATTTTTATAATTTTTAAGTTTTATTTGTTAGAATTTTTTTATTTTTTTAAATTTTTATTTAAATAAAGTTTTATTTAAATTCTTGTTTTCCATGTGTAGAGTGTTTTCAGAATTTTAATTTAAAACACTCAAAATTTCAAAAATACGTTTTAAGTTTTATGTTATACATTTATTCTTATTTTCGAAAATGCATTTTAAAAAATAACAGATCAAATATGTTTTCAGTGTTTTGCTAAACAAAATTGAAATTGGCTTGAAAATTGTAAACCAAATGCACTCTTACATTTGGAAGCATCAATTAATTTCAATATTGGTATAATATATACAATATATGATACGTCTAATAAGGTATACATAATTTTTTAGCACACTATATTACTATTAACGAAGAAAATGAAGTTAATTTTAAAATTCCTTATGCTTCTTGTTACATGTCGGGTTAAAATCATAAATGATCATTGAACTTTGTCTAATGGTCTTCAAAAGGTTACTGAATTTCAAAAATTCCCTAGACAGTCATTGAACTTTGTTATTTGGTCTCACATCCATCACCGACTTGATTTTGTTAGTTAAAATGATGGATGAAAGACCAAATAGCAAAAGTTCAGTGACTGTCTAGGAAATTTTCGAAGTTCAGTGACCTTTTGGAGATCATTACGAAATTCAGTAATCTTTTGAAGACCATTAGGAAAAATCCAGTGACCATTTAGGGTTTTAAATATTATTTTTCCCTAAAATTTCTTAATAACTAAACTTCTAAATTAAAATAATCTAAAATATATATTTTAAAATTAATGCAAGATGAGATATGAACATTTTTCCACTTATCCAAAATAAACAAGGGAATTTTCTTATGATTTTTGTTGACTAGGAAAATTGCATTAAGTTTGCAAGTTCCCTTGAAGCTCAAGCATAAACCAGAAAGGAAATAAACTCTTCATTAAATTTTTAGCGAAATTCTATGAAAACTTTCCACATGTGAAGAACCAAAAAATTCTGGAATTATGAAACATTTTTGTCAATTAGTTTTACCAAACATTTTTTCGAATAAGAAGATGAAGTAATTTGCTATTAAGAATTTATGTGCATTTTATAAATAAATTTAATCAGCACCTAACATATAACAATCTAAAAGAAATTTAATATCTTAGATAAAAAGGGATTCTAAGGAAAAAGAAAAATTCTAATGCTTAAAACCCTAAATGGTCTGATCTTGCATTAATTTTAAAATATCTTTTTTAGATTATTTTGATTTAGAAGTTTATTTATTGAGAAATTTTAGGGAAAAATAATGCTTAAAATCCTAAATGGTCACTGAACTTCGTAATGGTATCCAAAAGGTCACTGAATTTCAAAAATCCTTTAGACAGTCACTGAACTTTGCTATTTTGATGCGAACCCCGTAACAACGGTGACTACGAAACCCACAACTAGATTGATGCGGAACCCAAGAACGCCAAGAAACCCGATTTTGGACTTAAACCCAACGAAGTGAACCAAAAAACCCAATGATAGCAAGATGCGTTGAACCCCTTGATTACACAATGAAGAACTCTCGTACCGATGTTAAACGTCGCAAAAATTATTCATCTTTGATAAGTTCGATAAAATTGTTAATGGAAGAACAAAGGAGAAAGAAACCTTTCAATTTTCCATATAATAATCAAGTCTAAAGTTCACAATTAATTTAAATAATTATTTATACTAAACTCTAAAAATAAGGAAAATACGAAATATAGAGTCCTAGAATAAGAAAATTACCAAAAATAACAAACTCTTGTCAAAATAATGAAAAAATGCGGAAACAGAAAAATTTCTCTGTCAATCCGGACGAACAATCCGGACGTTCGAATTTACGCGTCCGGTTAGACAAACCCGCCAGACAGCTTTCAGTATTTTGATCATAACTTTCTCTACTGACGTTTGATTGAAGTGATTTAAAGTACGTTGGAAAGATTACGTAAAGATATATAACTTTGCTTCAGACATAATCCTCCAATTCGATCATTTACCATGCCAAAAACAGGTTTCAATATGAGACTAAAAACAATTGCATAACTTTCGTGTCGATCCAATTGATTTCCAACCTCGACCCCAACATGAAACTTATTCTTTGACATGTGGTCTTCAATATTATGGACTCCATTACTTGAACATGTAAATGTATAACTTTTATCAACTCTTTGAAGTTTTGGACTTGGCTCAAATCTCTCTCCAACATGTTTCGGATTCTTGATGGTTTCTAGCGTAGCCCAGATCATATCATATTTGGTCTCCCATCCATCACTTTAACTAACTTTGCTATTTGGTCTCCCGTCAATCACTTTAACTAGCGGAATCAAGTCGGTGATGGATGGGAGACTAAATAGCAGAGTTGAGTGACTGTCTAGGAAATTTTCGAAGTTCAGTGACCCTTTGGAGATCATTAGACATAGTTCAGGGACCATTTAGGATTTTAACCCTTACATGTCATACTCACCTTCTTTGTTATGATATATTTTCATATAAATCTATGAATTGATGATTATTAAATTATGTTAGTATGTCATGTTACCATAAGTTTTGGCATGACAATGTAATTGGATGTAAACATGAAAAATAAAAATTTCAACTGTTGTCTAATTTTCAAATTGTCTCCTCGAATCGGCATCTGTAAAGTTTTGATGAGACCCGTGAGGTTTGAAAGCCATATAAGTCATTCGTCCATTGACTTTGGAATCAAGACGTTTGGAGGTTGTTAAGATAATTTTGTCATTTTATATGTGTTATGTTTAGTGACCTCGAGAATAGCATTTACGATGTGATTGAGTGTTCAATTTTATGCTTAAATGACGTTAAAAGATTATGAAATTTTACTACATTGTACTTGAATGAGTTTAGAAAATAATGTAAAAATTTCATAAATTTTTGAATGCAAAAAATGGTCGAACTGAACTTGATTGTTGGATAGTGCGTTGCAAGATTGAACTTCATTAATGTAAGCTAGTCTCCATTTCTATTATTTGTTTTAGTTTCGCTTCTTCAACAAACTAACCTAACTAGCTTAACATATTTGTTTCTGGTAGTTGTTGAAACTTGTACTAAAATGTAAGGGTAATCTACGAAATAAAAATGAAATAATTTTTTTTTTTTAATTTAACTCGAATTTCGAAGACTTATGAAGCACGTTTTTGTAACAGATCCAAATCCTACAATTTAGGGCATCAAATTAAATGCTTTAAGAAGATTCTCTCATGTGTATTTGCCTTTGAATGTATAAAAGGCCAATTAAATTCTTAGGAAGGGTTGAACTAAAAATATATTTCTTCTAGTAGAGTTGCGTTAAAGTTATGAAATTTTAAATTGTTTATAAAATTATTTAGATTTAGATTTTGATTACCCATCAGCTTTTGCTGCAAAAGGAAAGAAGAATGAGGATGTTCAAAAAGTTGGTGATCTTAGTGCAATGCATGAACGAAAAGAAATTCGTGATAACCAAATTCAATATTAGTTCTCAATGTAGCACTTAGAGGCGAATAAAAAATGGCTGATTCTCGATGCATGATCCCAAAATTGACCAATTTATTAGAGGAACCGGAGCCAGATCGATGGTTTTATCTAGTGCTAGTTTGATTCCGAGAAAAAAAAAATGCCCATTTCTAATTTAAAGGAATCAAATACATGCTGGTTTCTTAAGCAAGCTAAACTTAGAGTGTGTTTGATGGAGATTATTGAAGAAAAATGAATTTTGAAATAGTGATATGTTGGGAAATGTGTGGTTGAAAAAGTAGGAAAAATTATTGATGTGATGAAAAATATTTTTTTATTAAAAAATGTGTGATAGAAAATGAGTATCAGGTTTGACAGATTTTTTTGACATCCCTAAACTCGATCACCTTGTGGAGCTAGCCAAGCATTTCATTATATAGGCTTTGATATAAATTTGGATCCTGGATGTTGATGGGAGTTAGTTTGGACTCGTTTCGCTTGTGTTTCGATTTTTAATTTTAAGTTTTGAGTTTATTTTTTATTGTCTTTAATCTCTGTTTTAAAATTTTTAAAAACGTGTTTGGTTTGTTATTTGAAAAATTATTTCTTAAAACAAAACTATAAAATGCATTTGGTTTGAAAATTCAAAAAATTGTTTTATTACATTTTTATTCTATTAAATTTGATTATTTAGTAAAAAAAGAACCATTTTACATTAATATATTATCAATTATTATATACATTTTAAGGTTGAAGAATCTTATAATATTTTTCTTTCACTAAAAATTAAAATATAATAATAATAAATTAGTTTTAAAATACAGGAAATAAAAAAAAAAAAACTAATTCGTGAGTTTAAAATATTTTTGTTTGTGTTCGTTTAAATATTTTTTAAAACATTATGTAAATAATCATTAAGAGCTAGACTTTTTTTATTTTTTTATTTTTATAATTACTACTTTTCTAAAAAAATTTATAATCTTTATTTTTTATAATTTTAAATTTAATTTTTTCAAATTTTTATTTTTAAAATTTATCAATTTTATATTTTGAGTTTACCTTTTTGAATTTTATTTTTATAATTTTTAAGTTTTATTTGTCAGAATTTTTTATTTTTTAAAATTTTTATTTAAATTCTTGTTTTCCATTTGTAGAGTGTTTTCAGAATTTTATTTTAAACACTCAAAATGTCAAAAATACGTTTTAAGTTTTATGTTATACATTTATTCTTATTTTCAAAAATGCATTTTAAAAAATAATGGACCAAATATATATGTTTTCAGTGTTTTGCTAAACTGAAAATCAAAATTGGCTTGAAAATTGTAAACCAAATGCACTCTTACATTTTGAAGCATCAATTAATTTCAATATTGGTATAATATGTACAATATATGATACGTCTAATAAGGTATACATAATTTTTTATCACACTGTATTACTATTAAAGAAGAAAATGAAGTTAATTTTAAAATTCGTCATGCTTGTTGTTACATGTCGGGTTAAAACCCTAAATGATCACTGAACTTTGCCTAATGGTCTCCAAAAGGTTACTGAATTTCGAAAATTCCCTAGACAGTCACTGAACTTTGCTATTTGGTCTCCATGGTTCAATGACCATTTAGGGTTTTAAACATTATTTTTCCCCAAAATTTCTTAATAACTAAACTTCTAAATCAAAATATTCTAAAAAAGATATTTTAAAATTAATGCAAGATGAGATATTAATATTTTCCCACTTATCCAAAATATTTAGCCTGCTTTCTTATTTTTTTAGCTGCTTTTTTTCAGCTGATAAGATTAGATTGAATATTTTACTACTGAATCGTCAGAAACTTTTATTCCAAGAATCACATAACTTTCGTGTTCAAAATTAGCTACCACTTAGCATGGGACATAACCAGTCATATTAGACTACAATGACAGAAAATATGGTATTTGAGAAGAAGTTCAAGAAAGATTTTCTACGTGTTCCAAGGTAAAAATCGTTTAAGCAAAATAAGAGTTATTTATTATAAATAAATAAGGGAACTTTCTTATGATTTTTGTTGACTAGGAAAATTGCATTAAGTTTGCAAGTTCTCTTGAAGCTCAAGCACAAACCAGAAAGAAAATAAACTCTTCATTAAATTTTTAGCGAAATTCTATGAAAACTTTCCACATGTGACGAACCAAAAAATTCTGGAATTATGAAACATTTTTGTCGATTAGTTTTACCAAACATTTTTCCGAATAAGAAGATGAAGTAATTTGCTATTAAGAATTTATGTGCATTTTATAAATAAATTTAATCAGCACCTAACATATAACAATCTAAAAGAAATTTAATATCTCAAGTAAAAAGGGATTCTAAGGAAAAAGAAAAATTCCAATGCTTAAAACCCTAAATGGTCTCATCTTGCATTAATTTTAAAATATCTTTATTAGATTATTTTGATTTAGAAGTTTAGTTATTAAGAAATTTTAGGGAAAAATAATGCTTAAAATCCTAAATGTCACTGAACTTCGTAATAGTCTCCAAAAAGTCACTAAATTTCAAAAATTCTCTAGACAATCACTCAACTTTGCTATTTGGTCTCCCATCCATCACTTTAACTAACAGAATCAAGTCAGTGATGGATGGAAGACCAAATAGCAAAGTTGAGTGACTGCCTAGGGAATTTTTGAAATTCAGTGATCTTTTGGAGACCATTAGGTAAAGTTCAGTGACCATTTAGGGTTTTAACCCTTTACATGTCATACTCACCTTCTTTGTTATGATATATGAGCAAACAAGACGTTGCATTTGTACGCTAATGAAAATGTAACAATGTCCTTGAGATAAAATGCAATGAACCATCATAAATACATACAGAAATTGTTGTAGTTTTATCTGAGCTGGTAATCGTAGTGTGAGAGTTCAATTCTCGCGTCTTGCAAGGTTTGAAATTGAACTCTTTGTGAATATTAGTATGTTAATCCTTGTATCCTAACCTGTTGAGACACATTTTACGATTTATTTTCTCCACAATATTCTAGGGATGGAGCGGTGGGGGAGTTTGAAGGTTGGGGTTCAACCTTTTTTAAGAAATTGGCAAAAAAAAAAAAGGGTTTTGGTAGGGCCCACTCTCATCACCACCGTTTTCATCATTTTTTGGGCACTGCGAATAAAGTCCAACGAACAAAAAGGGCTCTCGCATCATCGAGTGGCCTAAACGGACGATCCTCTGTCTGTCTGTCCGTCCGTCTGTCTCACAAGTATATTACGCTACTATTTCTTTTCTCTCTGATGGCAGTGTAGGTAAAAATATAAACAAGAAATATAAACAAAAAAAGAGAAAAATTCTTGCCTGTTCTTGTTTTTCGTCCTATTATTTCTTTTTTGGAATCTTCCATTTTCTTCCCAGCTCTCTTGATCTTCGAGTTCTTTGCTCGATGGACACCATCTAACACTCTATCCATCAGGTAAATCTCGAGTGTTTTTCCTGAAAAATATTAAGAAATATTCCCTGCTTCGATCTGCAAGTGTAATTCTTTTTTCTTTCTTTTTTTTCATAGACCCCATATCAGAAATTTAAAGAAAAAAGAGAAAAAAGTTGTTGGCGAAGTGTGCGCGAGGTCTTGATCATGGCGGTGGTGGAGAATGCTGGGATTAGCGTCGTGACATCATCAAATCAGGCCGACTCGAATGCCCCGCCGGAGATTACCTCCGTGGATCATACCCACCCGCAGTTTACAAAGGCCACTGCTAATCTGAAGTCAACGAAACCCACCGATAGTGGTTATCACCTGATACAGTCCGACGGCCATCAACATCATCAGCATAGAGCAAACGGAGATGGAGTCTCGAACGCTCTTCTTAGCAGTAATCCGGTAGAGAAGAATATGAATAGTGGAAATGATGGAGAAGAGGGGTTTAAGAGAGAGATGAGGGATTTAGCCGAAATGTTATCTAAGTTGAATCCCTTGGCAGAGGAATTTGTGCCACCATCACTGGCTGTGAATGGCGCCGGTGGCCACCACAGACTGATGATAGCCTCACCACATGAGGCGGCCGCTGGGTTCTTCGGGTATAATGCTAACGGTTTTGTAATGCAGCAGCTTGTTAACTCAGGAGTTCAAAACGGGAATTCCTTTAGAAGGGTTGGTATTTTATCTGATTTTATTTTTTCAGTTTTTCAAAGTAAAATCTTCTTTTGTTGAGTATTATTATTTATGTATTATTGTCTATTTTGATAAAAAATATGCGGATATATAAAGAAGGGGATGAGGAATATTTGACAGAAGATTATGGTAAGCAGTAATTTAATACTACTTGGATTGTTTGGATATCACGATCAGTACTTTGGGTATTTTTTATTCTTTTTCTTTTAAAGCAGCTATATCACCAGTTAATTTCTTTTTCCATGTAGTTTTGTTAGCATTAGTTATATGATTTAAGAACAGTATTTGGTTTTCTTGATTGCGCTTGTGCGACATTTGATATACAGAAGAAAAATGGCTATGGCCATGGGAAGCGGAGGACTAATAGCAGAACAAGCATGGCACAGAGAGAAGATGTAATTAGGAGGACAGTGTATGTTTCTGACATTGATCATCAGGTAAAGAGCATTCAGGGTGTTCAGGCTTGTGTTATTTTAGATTCTTGATTCGTTCTTGTAAGGCAGATGATATCAAACTCTGTTTATCTTTCTTCTTATGAATATAGGTTACTGAAGAGCAACTTGCAGCATTATTCATTCACTGTGGGCAGGTAAAATGTGTCACTATTCTGTCTCAGTTATAGAATAGACGCTTTATTTATAACTTAGTTATATGTTATATGTTCTAAATATATTTTCCGCACTAATCTCACCGAAGGTTGTGGATTGTCGGGTTTGCGGGGATCCTAATTCTGTACTTCGTTTTGCCTTTGTTGAATTCACTGATGAAGGTATGTCAACAATCTGTTTGTTTGGTTATGCAATTTGGTGAAAACCTGGGATCATATTATATTGCACTGCATATCAAATGGCTTGCAGACGGGGCAAGGAATGCTTTGAGTTTGGCGGGAACTATGTTGGGATATTATCCAGTGAGAGTGCTGCCTTCGAAAACTGCAATTGCACCTGTGAATCCAACATTCTTGCCAAGGGTGAGAAACTTGTGGCAATCTTTAATTACTTTGGACTCGTGTTATTCAAGTTAAAGGAGGAAAATTAATTTCTGTTTTCTTTTCTTTGACACAGTCTGAGGATGAAAGAGAGATGTGTGCAAGAACTATTTACTGTACAAACATCGATAAGAAGGTAGCTCTGGAATTCACAAGCCTTTGGCATGTTGTCAATTGTGTCACACTTGCATGAGTATTTGCTTGATGCAGGTTACACAAGCGGATGTCAAACTCTTCTTTGAATCTATTTGTGGAGAGGTTTGTAGCTGCTTTTTAAGTAGTCTTGGTACATGTTTTTTGTAATTTGCCAATCCCATTTGATCAAATGCATTCTCTGACCTAGGTTCACTGCTTGAGATTGCTTGGTGACTATCAGCATTCGACTCGTATAGCTTTTGTAGAGTTTGTAATGGTAAGAACCACAGGCTTCTCACATATTTATGCACAACTAAAAATGAAGTCATCTCAAAGTTAGTGTTCCCCTTTTGATAAAAAAAGATATTGCGGAGACAGGATTTGAACACATGACCAAGCTTTGCTTGCATTTTTCATTGCACACAGCTTTCCCCAGTATACATCATTTATTGTACTAGCTTTAAACACTTCTCACAAGCTGCTTTTGTCAAATGAAATTTGTTCAAGTAACTTGTCTTTCTAACTAAAGGTTAATATATATTGTCTTCGTAATGATACGAGCAGCCCAGTTTTAATTTACGCAATCACTTCCTGACTGTGAAAGATCACATATCATCAGATCTTTTTTATGATTTACCACTACTTTTAACACATCATTTTGATATCACATAACGTACTGTTTATTTGTTGGTCTAAAGAAATAGATTTTCTTTTACCGATTTAGGCGTCTCTCTCATCGTTGAATGTCTGTAGACCCTGCACGTAACAAATCATATATGCACCATACTTTTTGGCAAAATTTCATTTATCTGTCATTCGTGTCTTGCCTCTAGTATAATGTTCAACCATCCACATCCGCTCACAAACTTCTATTTTTTCCGTTTCTGTCATTATATGAAACATAGTCCTTTTTTGTTTCTTACTTCAGCTGATTACCTTTGTCTCCTTTAAGAACTTAAATCTTTTTGTTCTTACATATTCTTCGTCATCTTTTGGTCTGCCTCTATATGTTGTGCAAATGAAAATTGCTCAGTTGAAGTTAACTGTTCGTCATCTTTTGGTCTGTCTCTATACTGTTGTCTCTTTTTGGCAAAGGCTGCAAGAGCTTTTCTATGGAAAACACTGATTGGTTTGGAAAGGAGTTTTGCAGATGTATCTGTATAACTATACCATTTTAATTCTAGCTTTTGTTTTAAGGGCATTTTGTGCTATTCAGCCCTTGTTTGTCATCCATTTTTTCAAAACTCTTTTTTTCTCAAATTCATTTTCAACCATACATTCACACAATATAATATTTTGCACATAAACTCAATTTTTTCCCTGCTTTTTAACCCAACATTCTTCAAAAATTCACTATTCTAAAATCATTTTCTCCAAAAAACTCTTTTTTAATGTTTGTCAAACAGGGGCTCACCTTTTTCTGGATTAAAAGTCTTTTCCTATATCAGTTAAAAGTAAGGGCTTATGTACCTATGTGTTTGCTTCTTGTGGTGGCGTGTATTGAAGACCTACCAAATATGAATGTTTACATCAGGGTTTAAATATAACACACATGTTTGTTTTGGATGTATAGTTAAGCGTGCTAGGGCCTAGTGGTTAAATAGGTGTCCATGAGCTTTTGTAAATTGCATTACAACGGATTTGATCATATTGCAAATGGTTGTAATATTACATATAAATGGTATTAGTTCTTGAACTTACAAGACATTTAGCCCTTGTTTGAGCCCCATTTTTGGGCCAAAATACATTTTAGAGCAGTGTTTTGTTAGAGAATGTGTGCTTAAAAAGTAAGGAAAAAGTTTGGGTTAATGTGTAGAATTATTTTATAGGAGAATGTGTGGTTAAAAATGAGTTTTTGAAAAAATGGGGGCCAAAAATAGGCTTAGCTCTTGTTTGAGACCATTATTTGTTAAAAATAGATTTTGGAATAGTGAATTTTTTGAGAATGTGCGGTTGAAAAGTAGGAAAAAGTTTTAGGTTTGCGTGTAATATTATTTTATTAGGAGAATATGTGGTTGAAAATAAATTTGGAGAAAAATGTATTATTGAAAAATGGGGTTCAAGCAAGGGCTTAATGTCTGGTGAAAGGACAAATGTTATGCTGGTTGTCCTTCTCTATTTCTTAAAGACATTGTAATTCCTGACTTCTTCTTTCTTGGTTCTGATCCACAATCATGGAAATTTTCATATTAATAAAAGGAAATCTTGCATTTTGCATAGTGCATGTGAAATGACATTTTGAGGTCCAGCCGTGCAGTAACAAGCTCATGTCCTGTATTTGAAGCATGATTGTTGGACTTTGAATTGCAAAAGCAAGCACTTACATGTTGTATTTGCTATTAGTGCTCGAGCATCACTATAGGCTTCTCCCATCGCAATGATAGTCTGAAGTTAGATACTTGTTCATGTGCTTGTTGCATTTTATGAAAACCATTACTTCAATTGCGCTCAGATCGGACCCCCAGTAATGCAACTAACTGTTTTATCAACGTCTTTTCCTTTTTAGTTTGTGTCATGCAAATAGGATCCATAATCAGCTGGAATTTTGCTTCCACATTTATATTTGATTCATTTTTGGTTTATAATCAAACCTTTATGGCAACTTCATATTTTATATTTTTCTTACTAGTGTCAATGCTTTGCCAAAACATTTATAAAATCTATGCTATGTAGTTTCAAATTGAACTAGTAATAGTAATTTCTGGAGCACTTCCAATTTACGGTCCACATCACATGGCTCTTGTGACATTGCTTGTTTAGTATTCTGGGTTGTCAGCTGAACTTAAGATCCTATTCTATGTAAAGCAAGTTTGCATCGTAACTTCATGCCATCTACATCATACAGTCCTTCTCCCTTTGGGAGATAATCAAGCTGTTATTATAAATCACCATTATGTCAAAATCTTGTTTGAGGTGTCTTAACTTGATGACCTTTTATTTTCTTCTTCTTGGGGAGGTGGGGGTGGAGTCCCTTCATTTTGATGGACATATGATTCAAATCATTTCAGTATTAATTTTTATGTATTCTCATTTGCAGGCTGAGAGTGCCATTGCAGCTCTTAATTGTAGTGGTGCAGTCTTAGGATCACTGCCGATAAGGTTGATTCCCTCTGTTTATCCCCATTTGTTCACTATATACTTCTCTAAGAGCATCTCCAAGAGACCAAGCATCTTGGTCATAATAGAGAGCATCTTTAAAGAGTAAAATTTTATAAATTCCAAAAAACTCTTTATTTTTTACTGAAAAATTTACTTATGAACATTCATTTATTATTTTCCCTTATTTTTCAATTAATATATAATTTCTAGATGCTAGGAGCCTAATTTCATGGTTTGACTTATCTTACCATAAAGTGCCTAATCTCTTAGTCATTTACATTTTTGCAGGGTAAGCCCATCGAAGACCCCTGTTCGACCACGATCACCTCGTCAAGCCCTGCACTGAAGTGCTTGTCGAGTTGCTCTTGAACTAATCTTATGACCAAGCACTCTTTCTATAAATACATACATAAATAGATACCACTACTTTGTGGCATTTATGTTTTTTTGTTTTTTTCCTTCACATCTCAGCTCACCTGCAAGGGATAATTATGGTTGTCTTTTTAGCCTGTAGAGCAGGATCGTTTCTGAGGCTTAACTTTGGTCAATTGTGTTGTGCACATTATGTTGAGTTGGATACGCAATGCCTCGCCTCCAAGTACTAATACTGTTCCGTGCTTCGAACTTTAAGTTAAGAAACTTGTTCGTAGAGTCAATGCCGAGTCAATTGTTATGAATCTCTCTATTTTCTTCTTTTTCCAGGTTTATGTTGCCAATGCTATTGTTTCATGTAGCATATCCTTTCTTTCTCTGTTAGCAGTCCAAGTTTGACTTGTATGGCCATACCTTTGACTTGGCTGCTCTGCCAGATTTAATTTTTAAATGAGTCAGGCTACAATTACCGCGTGGGTTATTGCTCGGGTTACCACATACATACACATTGGGAGAAAATATTTTTTAAATAGGCGGGGTTCACCGTTCACATGTGAGGGTGCGGTAAAACTTGTGTTAACTCACGCGGTACAAGAAGGCTAATTCTTTTTAAATTACTTTAAGAATTCGACCACATATTTTAAATAAGTTGGTTGATTTTCTGTTCATGTTGAAACTATATTTAATTAAAGAGTTTGGTGTGAAAAATAATGCCGCGTGTCCAAGTTTCATGGGGTGCTTTTTTTCTTAACATAGAAAGGGACACTGTGAGGCAGTAGTCTGTTCTGCTAGATCACTTTCCGCCTTTCTCGGTCCCTTCGGAGCGAAAGAAAATTTTGATTGCAATTTTGTGGGAATCTTACAACAGAGAACTAGAATGCATTGAAAGTAAAATCATCTTTGATTGCTAAAAATTGAAAATTACAAATACTTGAAAGTTGAAAATTACAATGGTTAGTGCAGGCGGCGAACACCAGAAAAGCTTGAAAGATTGTTTGAAAGACTAATACTCCTTAAAATAGCTTACGGAAGAAAAATCTAAGTGACAGGAGTAGACGTTAAAAGGACGAGGAATCATACTCCACTATTACAACTGAAATAACAACTATTACAATGGAAATAAAATTACAACTCAAACTTGAACTAATATTTACAATGTGCGGCCGAAGTTGGGCAAACTGCGGCCGCAGATGGGTCAAGGGGCTAAGTGAAGCTGCGGTCCTTGACATTCTCCCCCATTTGTTTTGGCGACGTCCTCAGAGCCATTGATGCGTGATATGCTTCAATTAATGATTTGAAGGCTCTAAGGTCTTTTTCTCTTTCCCAAGTATTCTCCTCGCTGCTGCATCCAACCCATTTGATCAAGTACTCTTGATGATCTTTTCTAGAAGCCCGAGTTATACGATGGTCAAGAATAGCTTCAACAACCTTGTTTCCGGCTTTCTTCAGTTCAAACACAGGTCGCTTTGGCTCATTTTTTGATGTGTCCACCTTGTCAGCAAAGTATTGCTTCAGTACACCGACGTGGAGGACGTTGTGGATTTTGCATCATGAAGGGAGTTCAACTTTGTAAGCGACTTTTCCAATCCTTTTCACGATGGGTAATGGTCCAATATATTTTGGCACCAATCTCGAGTCCTTCCCTCTTGTCAGTTTATAAAAATTTCTATCGGGAAGTTTAACCATTATCAAATCTCCAACATTAAATTCAACGAAACAACGCTTTAGATATGCAGACTTTTTGTGCCGTTTTAAGCTTTCTCAAGATAACTCCGAGCAATTTCAATATTTTGTTTTCAGTCTTGAGAGAAGTTTTTCGCTTGAGGGGGCTTGGTACTTTGTACAATATCCACATTATGAGGGAGTAACGGTTGCTAGCCAGTAACTATCTCAAAAGGACTCTTTTTGGTGGAAGAGCTCTTTTGGGCATTGAAGCAAATCTAAGCTGCATCCAAAAGTTTCACCCAATTTTTCTGCAAAGTAGAGATAAAGTGCCGAAAATATTTTTCTAGCATAGAATTGAAGCGCTTCGTCTGTCCATCAAATTGAGGATGAAAACTAGAACTCATGTTCAAAGTTGAACCAAGAAGTTTGAACAACTCAGTTCAAAATATGCCCGTGAATCGAGGATCCCGATCACTGACGATGTCCTTAGGCAGTCCCCAGTATTTGACAATATGTTTGAAGAAGAGTTGGGTTGTCTCTTCCACTGATACATACTTTGGTGCTGCAATGAAAGTTGCGTACTTAGATAGACGGTCCACCACGACGATGATAGTGCCAAAATCCTCCACTTTTGGCAATCCAATAATGTAGTCCATCGATACACTTACGAATGACCTAGTTAGGATGGAAAGGGGCTCCAGCAAACCAACACTTTTCTGACGATCGGCCTTATCCTGTTGACAAATAAGACATGTTTTCACATATGTTGCAATATCATCCCATATTTGAGGCCAGTAGTATGCACGTTGCAGTAGTGCACAAGTGCGTTCCTCTACGGGATGCCCCGCCCAAATCGTGTCGTGACATTCCGTAATTAGTGATTTCCTCAAATCTCTGCCCTTCGGAACATATAGGTGGTCTCCCTTAGTCTTTATTAGATCTCCATCTAGCTAATATTGTCGAGTTTTGCCCTGCTTGATGAGGTCGACCAAATATTGAGTTGCTGGGTCCTTAAAAGTGCCCGAATTTGGTCTCTTGTATGTGTGGCAACTGTGCTCCCTGAAAGAGCAACCATGGAGCAAATGGTAGCCAAGTCGGCCCGTCGATTTAAGAGCATCAGCAACATGATTACTAGATCCTGGACAATACTCTAGCATAAAATTGAACTCTGAAAGAAGTTCCTGCCAACGAGCCTATTTGCTTGACAGTTTTGGTTGGGACATAAAGTGACTGTCCGTAATATTATCTGTCTTCACAATAAATGGAGACCCAAGCAGGTAATGACGTCATCTCCTAAGGCAATGGACTACTGCCTACAACTCTTTTTCATGTGTCGAGTAACGACGTTCTGTTTGGTTCAACTTTCGGCTCTCATATGCTACCGGGTGCCCTTCTTGCATAAGGACTCCTCCAAGTGCAAAATCTGAAGCATCTGTATGAACTTCGAATGGTTTGGTCATATCTAGTAAGGCTAAAATCGGGTTCGTCCACATCGACTTCTTTAACCTATCAAAAACAGTTTGGCATTGGGATGACCATTCTCAATCTTTACCTTCTTTGTCAATTCGGTAAGTGACAATGCAATTTCTGAGTACCCTTTAACAAATCTTCGATAGTTATTGCATAACCCGAGAAACGAACGTACATCATGTACATTCTTTGGTGGTTGCCAATCTTTGATAGTTGCAACCTTCTTTGAATCCATGCGAACTTTACCTTGGTCAATGATGTGACCTAAAAAATTGATAGATGTCTGAGTGAATGAACATTTGGACGGTTTGGCATAGAGTTCATTCTCTCGTAGCCGATTGAGGACCTACCTCACATGTAGCACATGTTCTTCCAATGTCTCACTATAGATTATTATGTCGTCTAAGTACACTACGACAAAGTCATCTAAGAACCCCCTGTGAAGTACTTGATTCATCATCGTACAAAACGTTGCTGGAGCATTTGTCAAGCCAAAATGCATCACTTTAAATTCAAAAGCTCCATATTTGGTTACCACAGTAGTCTTTGCCTCATCTCTCTCCTTGATTCAAACTTACCAGTATCCGGACCTAAGATCAATCTTTGTGTAATGTTTTGCCCGGCTCAGTCAGTCGAAGCAATCTGCAACTAGCGGAATGGGATAACAATTCTTCACGGTGATCTTGTTTAAGGCTCGATAGTCGTAGCACATTCTAAGGAAACCATCGGCCTTTTTCTGAAACAAGACAGGAGCTCCGTAGGGTGACTTCGCAGGCACAATGATCCCACTTTCCAAAATTTCTCCCAGTTGTTTCCTAAGCTCTTTAAGCTTAGGCTGAGACATACGATGGGGTGCCATGGCGGGAGGTTTGACACTCGGAATAAGTTCAATTTCATGATCAATTGCCCTTCTTGGTGGCAATTTCTTCGGTAGTTCGTCGGACATGATGTCCTTAAATTCCCAGATAAGCCTTTTCATAGGTTTTGGAATAGGACCTATAGCCTCTTTGGTCTCCTCTAGCTGAAGAGTGTACAAAAACGAAGGTTCATTTATTTTGAAACCCTTGTTAAACTGCATGACCGATATACTCTTTTCGCCCATCTTGCCAACTTGTGTAGGAATGACGCACGGTTTATTACCCATCATCATTAGTGAATCGGAATATGACGACACTGCTGTTTTAGTATCCCGAAGAAATTCCAATCCCAAAATAAGCATGAAATCATCCATCTGAACTGCAGATAAATTTGTCCTTCCTTTGAAGGGCCCTGCTTTGATTAGCACAGCTTTCGCTACTCCAGCTATTGGTTGAGCAGCGGAGTTGATTGCCTTGACCTTCCCGCTACCCTTTTCCAGATCAAATCTGAGTCGCTCTACTTCGGTACTTACAAGGTAGTTGGGGGTAGCACCAGTATCTACCATAGCCCTGTGATAAGTGAGGGATTAGCACTCATTTAGACCTTTAAAACTTATATAGTTGTTAGTTTTCATACGTTAATTATTACTTATTTTTGTTACTTTTGTCATATAGGTGGTAACCCAAGTTTGATGGTAGATTATGAAGGATTTTAAGCGAGAAATGTGCCAAAAGAATTGAAGATGTATTATCCCAAGTTTGGCATACAAGATTATCACTTTGAGGTGGAAGAAGTGTGACTTGAAAATGGTAAAAAATGATGCAAAATGAGAAGTTTCAGCAAGCAGGGCGCCTTGGCGCCCAGGAACCTAAAAATGAGCAGAGGTCTGGGCGCCCAGATTCCTGGGTAGCGCGATTTTAAACCCCTTTTTGGCCCTTTTTCGACCCCAAAAGCCCCATACCTTCAAGACAATATAAATAGGACATTTTGGGACCATTTCTAGGGCAAAAGACAAGGGAGGGAGCCGACCAAACACAAGATAAAAATCTGGGAGCTCCTCCAACAACAATGGTGAAAATGAGGGAGAAGAAGAAGATGAATCCTTGACATGAAGACTTGATCCATTCATCTCTTTATCAATGAGCCTTTTCTTCTCTTTCAATTTCGTTTTCTTCCATTAGTTGTATTATTTTGTTGGATTTTTGTAAATGTTTTATGGATAGTTAAATTTTTATGTGATTGGAATGATTTTCTAATGTTTATTGTGTTATATAGTTCATGTGATTAATGTGTTTAATCTATTGTGTTAAATTTTGATATTGTTATTCTTGATTGTTTGGGATGACAACTAAATGATTGGGTTGATATAATATATGCTATTTTGGGAATTTTAGTACGTAATTGCTAATTTTTACCAAAACATAGTAGTAAGTATATTTCAATTGACGGTAGTACATAATCGCTATTCAATTGAATATTTATGTGGATTAATGCTTAAGTTAGTAAACCGAGCTTTCGAGTTTGTGCTTAATTCAATTCAACTCTCTTGCGTTAATGCTTTTGTTAAATTAAATCTAGTGAGCTTATCCTAGGTTGTTTAATGAATATGGTTGAGTAACGATGCTTATCTTATTCGACTAAAATTAAGGAGAGTTTGAGGTAATTGAGTTTTTGGTTATTCTCGAATTGTTGTTAATCATTTGAAAAAAAATCTTTTGTGAAAACATATTGGAAAATCATTCTAGTGGTGAAGAATACTCCTCGATCAAATTTTCGTTTCTTTGTGTTCTTTGTCATTTTAGTTCTTTGCTATTTTCATTTCTTTGCCTTTCTTTAGTTTGCCGAACCATCAAAACCTCCCATTTACTTTGTACGTATTTTACTTTCTTTCCTTGTAATTGACGTGATTGAAAATAATCCTCTGCGAGAATGACCCTTACTTGCATATTACTACTTGAACGACATTTTTAGCAAAGTAGGGAAATTATTTTGACGCCCCTTTGGGAGCTTGTCACCCTGATTGGCTTTCCATTGATTTTCACATCAATGTACATAAGGCATTTGACCCTACAAATACGAGCCTTTGATTCTTCCACCTTTGTCTCTTTTGAGGGAACATCATCCCTTTTAGTAGCTCTGTGCGACAGTGTGTTGCACCGATGTGAGAATGCACCAACTACATTCTCATCCTCTTCGGAGTCGGTTTCACCATGACAGCTAGCTTGTGGTGCATCTTGCTTTGAACTTGATCCACCACTTGCTAGTTGACAATATGCATTTACCATCCGTTTCTGAGGACACTCCGACATCCGATGAGGTCCTTCACATAAAAAGCATGTCAATTTGGGAGTGGCATCAGATCCACCCTCCGTTGTTTTCCTTTATTCCAGTTGCTACTGCCACCGTTATAATTTCCTTAACGGTTGTTAGGATAATTTCTCTAAAAGTTACTCGGACGGGTGCCTTGATAAGCTCCTCCCTTATTATGAGAGTATCGCTCTTCCCCATTTAGGTTCGAGCTGGGTCTGTAAGGTCTGTTCCCACCTCCAATAGCTTGACTACTCCCTGAGGGTCGATCTTTTCTCGACTCCGATTGATAGTCATTCACGCATTCAGCGGCTCCCATGGCCGTGCTCAATCAGTAAACTTTTGTCTCTGGAGTTCCGTGCGTGTCCATGGTTTCAACCCTTTTATGAAGGTGAATAGCTTATCATTTTCTAACATATCTCAAATATTTAGCATATGCTCCGAAAAGGCTTTCACATACTCCCTGATGGAGCTCGTAAATTTCAGATCCCGCAGTGCTCGTCGAGCCTGATATTCCACATTTTTTGGGAAAAATTGCAATCTGATCGCTTCCTTGAGAAGATCCCAAGAATCTATTCGGACCCTGTTGGCCTGAATATCAGCATATTTGGACCGCCACCATAGTTTTGCATCTCCACCCAGATACATGGTAGCTGTGGTTACTTTTCTTGCTTCGTCTTCGACTGAAGCTGCTAGAAAGTACTGTTCCATGTCAAACAAGAAGTTCTCAACTTCTTTTGCATCCCGTGCCCCTCCATAGGTACATGGCTAAGGGATTCTGAGTCTAGGAGCATACTCGTGTGAGGGGGCTTGCCCATTGCCCACCGCCCTTTGGAGTACTTGTAATTGAGACCTCAAAAATTCCATCTCATCCTGCAGATCAGGAATGATTGCCATAGCTTCAGTCATTGCTGCGCAAGCCTTTCGGCTTTCATCCAGTTGGATGTGTAGTTCACGAATTTTCGCGTCTGAAGCATCGAGCTTTTCATCGAGACCGCCCACAACATAGCACAACCTAGTAGTTGTCTCTTCAAGCGCATCCACGCGCTATTTAGTATTCTTCTTTTGAACATCTGTCACTTCAGTGGTGTGTAATGTAATTGGATCCATAACTTTCTTATCGAGGGTCGTTAGCTATAACTCTGATACCAACTTTCACGGGGTGCCTTTCTTCTTAGCACAGAAAGGAACACTGTGTGACAGTGGTCTGCTCCGCTAGACCACCTTCCGCTTTTTCTCGGTCGCTTCGAGACGAAAGAAAATTTTGATTGCAATTTTGTGGGAATCTTACAACAGAGAACTAGAATGCATTGAAAGTAAAATCATCTTTGATTGCTGGAAATTGAAAATTACAATTGCTTGAAAGTTGAAAATTACAATGGCTGGGGGACGAACACCAGAAAAGTTTGAAAGATTAATACCTCCTAAAATAGCTTGCGGAACAAAAACCTAAGTGACAGAAGTAGACGTTAAAATGACGAGGAATCATACTCCACTATTACAACTAAAATAACAACTATTACAATAGAAATGAAATTACAACTCAAACTTGAACTAATATTTATAATGTGCGGCCGAAGTTGGGCAAACTGTGGCTGCAGATGGGTCAAGGGGTTAAGTGAAGCTGCGGTCCTTGACACCAAGTCTTGTATGTACTGTTTGATACTCCACTCCCTCTATAAAAGGGGAGCTTTTTCTCATTGTAAATCATCAGAAGTTTATCTAATAAAATATTAGTGTGCTTTCTCTCCAAACATGTTTTTCTAAAATACTTTCTGTTCTTCCTTCGGTTCCAAATATACTAAGTAATTATAAATTAGAGTGAGCATAAGTATTCTCCACGATTGCACCTTCATGGTGAACCTGTGCATTAGAAAGTGTTATACTGACTATAAGATCATTTCGGAATTACAGTAATTTACAGCTGGTCCAAAAGTCAGGCCCTTTGTTGAGCCTATCTTAGTGTTGTGTGGGCTAGAATACCACTCATGCTATAAGATTGTTGTCACTCCGTTCATTTGATATCAGAGATAATGTAATTGTAGGTCTAATTAGTGGTGACAAAAAAGCTCTCGGGCTTGGCCCGCGAAATGCCCGAGTTGGGCTTGCCTCACAAGCTCGAAAATATATAAATTTTTTAAAAAAAATTTGACAGGAAGAGAGAAAAACGGGCCGGCCCGACTCGGGAAAAGCCCGAGCCACTTTTTTGGGCAAACAAAAGCTCGACTCAGCTAGCAAAAAAAGCCCGCAGATGGGCCCGAGCCGAGGATTGCACAAATTCGACGGGCAAGGCGAGGGTGAGGCCCGGGAGAAGCTCGATCCGGCTAGTGGACTGAGCCGAAACTCGGGCCGAGCCCGTTTGGCTCGATCGGCCCATATTTATTTTTTTTTAATTTCTGAAAAATTCTATCTTCAAAATAAAAAAAATAATTAAAAAATTGAGTCGGCTCGGGTCGTAAAGGCCCGAGACGTGCCCGAACCTTCAATTTGGGCTCGCGAGTCGGCTCGACTCGACTCATTGACATCGCATCTTGAGCATCAAATTTCAGCCCACAAACCGACTTGACTCGTTGACACCCCTAGGTCTAATGATAGCATTAGAGAAACCATTTAAAGGAAAATCCAGAGATATTGTATGTGTTTTGAATTCAAATGATTCGATCTTCCATAATGATTTCCAATTTTGTATTTATAACTTTTATTGGTTTTTCCCTTTTTAATGAGACAACTGAATATTTTCGTATAAATAAGTATTTTTTATTTTCCTACAAAATAGGTATTATCCCTATTCTATTAAAAGAGACAATCCGTCAGTTACTATTCATTCAAGACGTATTTTCTTTTCCCATTTTATTCCTGTGGAGGAAGTTTTTTTTTTTTTCCTCTTTCTTATCTTCCAACAACTCAAATAATGAATTTATGAATCTTTTGGTTGGATAGATAGATATGGTAAAATAATAATTGGTCAAAAATGTCATGCTAAGAGGCGGTGACTCTATTGCTCTTATTTTTTGCATCTATATACAAAATGTTCTCTCCAGGGTCCCAGGAGGGGGATTTTTTTGTTTTAATATTACCTTTATTTTAATATTTTAATTTTTTTGCTTAACAAACTAATTATTTTCGATGATTGATTGTTCATTACATCCTCAAATAATCTAAAAATGGAAAACAATTAGTGTGTTAAACTATAAGTTAAAAAAAAAAAAAAAAATTAAGGAAGCTCCACCTTAGTTATAATTATTATATTTTTTTTACTTAACAAACTAATTTTTTTCAACGATTTTTTAAGCTATAAGTATAAAATAAATAAATAAATTATAATTAAGGATAAAAATATTAAAAAAAATTAAATTAAAGGTGAGATTAAAAAAAAAAACCTCTCCTAGGACCATGGAGAGTTTATTTATTTATTTATTTATTTTACTTAACAAACTAATTTTTCTGATAATTTATTACATCCTCAAATAATCTAAAAATGAAAAAAAAAAAGCTTGTTAAACTACAAGTAAAAAAAAAATAAAAAAATTAAGGAAGCTTCACCTTAATTATAATTATTATTAATTTTTTTACTCAACAAACTAATTTTTTCAAAATGATTTGTTAAGCTATAAGTAAAAAAAAATTTATAATTAAGAATAAAAAATTTAAAAAAAATTAAAGTAAATGTTATAGGAAAAAAACAAAAACAAAAAACAAAAATGCCCACTTCTGGAACTCTCCATGGTCCCAGGAGAATTAACTCTCCATGGTCCATGGAGAGAAACAACTCTCCTTAATTACTCTCTATCGTCCCAAGAGGGTTCACCATCGTCCCAGGAGAGTTCACTCTCCTGGGACCTTGGAGATTTCTCTTCATCGTCCCATGAATGGGGTTTTTTTTTTTTTTTTTTAAATCTTAACTTTACTTTAATTTTTAATTTTTTATCATTAATTATAATTTTTTTACTTAACAAATTAATTTTTCCGATGATTTATCATTTATTACATTCTCAAATAATCTAAAAATGAAAAAAAAAATTAGTTTGTTAAGCTATAAGTTAAAAAAAAAAAAAATTTAAGGAAGTTCCACCTTAATTATAATTATTAATTTTTTTACTTAACAAACTAATTTTTTCCGATGATTTGTTAAGCTATAAGTAAAAGAAAAAAAATTATAATTAAGGATAAAAAAATAAAAAAAAATATAAAGTAAATGTGAGATTAAAAAAAAAAAAAAACAAAAAAACCCTCTTCTGAAACCATGGAGAGAACTCTCCATGGTCCATGGAGAGAGTCCATGAACAACTCTCCTTGGGAATTCTCTATGGACCATGGATAGTTAACTCTCCTGATTCTCTCTATGGTCTTAGGAGTGAGATATATATATTTTTTTGTTTTAATCTCACATTTACTTTATTTTTTGATCTTTAATTATAATTTTTTAACTTAACAAACTAATTTTTTTCGATGATTTATCATTTATTACATCTTCAAATAATCTAAAAATGGAGAAAAATTAGTTTGTTAAGCTATAAGTAAAAATAAAATAAAATTAAGGATGTTCTACCTTAATTATAATAATTATTATTTTTTTTACTTAATAAATTAATTTTTTCTGATGATTTGTTAAGCAATAAGCAAATAAATAAATAAATTATACTTAAAAAAAATTAAAGTAAATGTGAGATTAAAAAAACAAAAAATCCCTCTCCTTGGACCATGGAGACTTGATGGATTTTTGGTTCAAAGGAAATGAAAGAGTGACTTACCAGAATTTGTTGAACTTACCTTATTTCACTAGAGCTTACCGAATTTGCTAGAGCTTATCGTATATGCATTGAGTTTGCATACCAGATTTACTCTATACTAACCGTATTTACTCACTTCTTCAGCTAGTGGTGGCAATTGGGCCGAGTCGCTCGTGAGCTCGGCTCGTAAAAAAGAGTCCAAGCAACGTGCCGAACAAATTTTTTTTGGACGAGCTCACGAGCCTGGACTCGTATTTGACGAGCTACGAGCCGAGCCGACTCGTGGGCTCGTCCAAAAAAAAAAAGAAAAAAAAATCAAATGTTAATGACCAGAACGGTCACTGACAAACTTCAGTGACCGATCGGTCACTTTTGACCGAACGATCACTGAAATTTGTCAATGACTGTTTTGGTCTTCAATTTTTTTTTTTTTCAAATTTTATTTTCTTCCTATAAATACCCATCAATTACAATATTTTTTTTTACCAAACTTACTATCAATTTCTTATTCTCTACTATACTCTCTACAAATCAATTATTATCAATATTATTCATTCATTCTTATTTCTATACTCTTCTACATTTTATATTTATATCATTAAATTATAATCTTGATTTTACAATATATTTTTTACACTACTGCATAATCTTCTTTCATTTCTCAATTCTACTTCACTTCTTCTTCAACATTCAATTTCAATTATTCACAAATGGATCCACGCTCATTTATTGAAAACTTGTTCGATGTCAGAGTTGGGAATGAAACACATGTGCCTCATTATCAATTTGAGAATGAGTTCGCCGGTTTAAATGAAGTACCCATTCCAGAAAATATTGAAGATTACGATATTCCTGAAAGTAGTCATCCAATTGATTGGGATGACGTTGATGTTGATGCTAGTCATCCAATTGATTTGAAGCATGATAATGAACCTGTGTTAGAAATTTCCGATGTAAGAGGGAAGAGAAAGGTGAAGAAGCAGGCAGAATGTTGAGACCATTTTAAATTGGTTCAAACTGGTTGTGTGATCAATGAAATTCCAGAAACCAAAGCAGTATGTAAATACTGTCAACAACATTTGGCCCATCAAAAAGGTATTGGAACCACCCACCTCAACCATCACTACAAAACATGTGCGGCCAAACATGGTCTTTTTCCTATTGGTCAAACGCAACTATAATTTGGTAGTCCAGGCAGCGGTGCTATTACTATGCCACTTAATACGTGGATGTATTCGGAGGAAAGAACTCGAAAATGAATGGTGAAATACATTGCCGGATCTGAGTTGCCACTAGCACAAATGGACAACCAACATTTCGTTACTTTTGTGCAAGAATGTCTTCAACCGAGGTACGTTGGGGTAAGTCGAAATACTATTCGTTCTGATACAATAGAATATTTTGAAACTGCAAAGAAAATATTGATTGCTGATTTAGAAAAATATGGGGGTGTGATGTTTTTAACTTCGAATTTATGGGAAGGGATTAATAAAAGAGGTTATATTGTTGCAACTGCACACTATATAGACCCACTTTGGATCATGCATAAAAGAATAATTTCTTTTAAAATTATTGAGTACCCGCACAATGCTCCCAATATATTTAGTGCTATTATGAACTTTATCAGAGAATATAAATACGAGAGTAAAATTTGCCATTTTACGTTCGACAACGCTAATGTAAATAAATCTGTTATCGAGAAATTGTAAAGAGTACTTCAACCAAATTTGATGGTTATTTATTTCATATTCGATGTGTATGCCATATTTTAAATTTAATAGTACAAGACGGTTTAAAATATGTTAAGGATGAAATTCAACAAATTAGGAATGAACTAATGTATATCACTGTTACACCTAGTAGAAAACAAGCATTTGAGGATTTTTGTGTCGAAACTGGGGTGTCGCAATAAAAAAACTTTTATTAGTGACGTAGCGCATATGAGGGACAATGACGAAAATATTTTGAATGAGTTCGATTGGGCTTTAGTTATTAAAATTAAAGATTTTTTGAAATGTTTTTATGATTTTACAAATATTTTGTCTGGTGCTTATTATCCTACTAATTGCATGGTCCTTCAACGTTTTTATCTAATTTTTAGGGCTTTTGATAGATATAAAGATGACCTCGATTTTAGTTCAATTATAATTGCCATGGAATTAAAGTTTAGAAAATATTGGGAAGACTTGCCCATGTTATTTCCATTAGCATGCGTCATGGACCCCGATATACTTTATCGGGTACTAAATTTATAATTGAACGAATGTCAAAATATTTAACTTTTAACGTACTTATTACCTATAGAAATTTGGAAGCAACTTTATCTAAAATGTATGTAATATATACTTCACGAATGGGTACACATGTTACTCGTGTACCCTTCGACTCTTCAAGTATTCCTCCCACTAATTTAGGAGATGACGACGCTGAAATTTTAAATTTATTTGAAGGCATAAACTCATATAGATATGGTCAAATTGGATATGCATATGGTCCATCCAGTAATAGTAGTTTGTCTTCCACTGCATGTACTCAAACATCAAGTAATAGTCCAAATGCATTACCTGCTGAATTACTTGATTACTTTAATCATAATTGGCCTAGTAACAATGCACTAAGGAAAAATTCAGAAGAAGTAGTTGACTTCTGGCGAAAGTATTAACGCCGATGGCCAATAGTTTCTGTAATGGCAAAATATCTACTATTACCTCCGGTTAACACTGCAGTTTCGGAATCTGCTTTTAGTGCAGGGTCTAGGGTTCTCTCTGAGATTAGGAGTCGACTAAAAGAAGATATATTAGAAGCATTAATGTGTGTGAAGGACTTGCAAGACGCTCATTTTCGACTGCAAGATAAATAAGCCGAAATTGCATGCAGTCAAGTAAGTGATATTTAGTTTAATCATATTTTATATTTACGGCGAATTTTTATTTTAATACCTTTATAATTTTTTAAAAAAAATTGTACATGTAACAAGTTGTTCGTGTACAATTTTTAACTCCGCTTACTCGAAATTGAACTATTGAAGTAGCCGATTCCAAACCCGAATAAAGGATGAGGGTTTATATTTTATTATTTTTATTATTTTAAAAAGAAAAAATATTTTGAAAAAGCATTTGACAATTTCTCATATTTATTTTAATTTTATCATTTATAAAATAATTATTTTCAATCAACATGTTTTCTTCAAAACAAACTTGAAAATGAAAATATATTAACTAAAAATTATTTATAAGTAAAAAAATTAAATTATAATTACAAAAAACTTATAAGTAACTAAGTAAGTATTATTTATAAGATAAAATTATAAAAAATACATTATAGTTAAAATTATTTATAAATTATAAGTAAAAAATACTTTATCTAAATAAATTGTTTACAAAATAAAAATACTTAAAATATAAAAATTTACCGAAAATGTATTTTTTTAAAAAAATTTATAAAGAAAAATTGTAAAAAAAAATTAGGCGAGTTCACGAGCTCTGCTCGTTCCAGCCTACGAGCCACGAGCTCGTGGGCCGAGCCGAGTTCATTTTTTTTCAACGAGCCAAGCTCGACTCGGCTCGTTGTCCACGAGCTCGTTGGGCAACGAACTCGACACGAGCCGAATCGGCTCGACTCGACCCATTACCACCACTATCTTCAGCACTTACCGTATTTGATTTATGTTTACCAGAGTTGATCTTTCATATCGATTTTGCTCTGTTTTGAATGAAAAATAATGAGAAGTTATTTTTGACTCTCCACCGTCCGAGGAGAGGATTTTTTTGTTTTTGTTTATTTAATCTTACATTTACTTTAGTTTTATTTATTTATCCTTAATTATATATTTTTTTGCATAACAAACTAATTTTTCAGATAATTTATCATTCATTACATCCTCAAATAATCTAAAAATGAAAAAAAAATTTGTTTGTTAAGTTATAAGTAAAAAAAATAAAAAATTTAAGGAAACTCCACCGTAATTACAATTTTTTTAAAATTAACAAACTAATTTTTTTCGATGATTTGTTAAGCTATAAGTAAAAAAAAAAAAAAAAAAATTGTAATTAAGAATAAAAAAATTAAAGTAAAGGTGAGATTAAAAAAAGCAAAAAATCCCTCTCCTGGGACCATGGAGAGTTCTTCAGGAGAGGGATATTTCTTTTTAATCTTATCTTTACTTTAATTTTTTATATTTTTTTATTCTTAATTATAAATTTTTTTTTTTATTTTTTTTTTCTTAACAAACTAATTTTTCCGATGATTTATCATTTATTACATCATCAAAGAATCTAAAATGAAAAAAAAAAAGTTTGTTAAGCTAAACCCTAAAAAAAAAAAAAAATAAATAAAATAAAGGTAGCTACACCTTAATTATAATAAATTTTTTTTTCCGATGATTTGTTAAGCTATAAAAAAGAATTATGATTAAGGATAAAAAAATTAAAAAAAAAAAATGTGATATTAGAAAAAAAAAAAAACTCCCCCCTCTCCTGGGACCATGAAGTTACCTGTCCATGGTCCATGGAAAGAGGTTTTTGGTTTTTAATCTTTCCTTTACTTTAATTTTTTTTTATCCTTAATCATAATTTATTTATTTATTTTTTAACTTAACAAACTAATTTTTTTCGATGACTTGTTAAGCTATAAATAAAATAAATAAGTAAATAAATTATAATTAAGGATAAAAAATTAAAGAAATTAAAGTAAAGGTGAGATTAAAAATAAAAAAACAAAAAACCCCTCTCCTTGGACTATGGTTTGAATTAACCCTTACCGATCGTATTTCTCCTGAGATGAATGAAAAGATAGGCAATTTGTCTTTTCAAATCTATCACCCCAACAAAAAAAAATATTATTGTGATAGGACTTGTGCCTGGTTAGAAATATAGTGAAATCACCTTTCATATTCTTTCCCCTGACCCTACTACTAAAAAAGATGTTCACTTCTTAAAATATCCTATATACGTAGGCTGGAATAGGGGAAGGGGTCAGATTTATCCCGACGAAAGCGAGTGTAACAATACAGTTTATAATGCTGCAGCAGCGGGTATAGTAAGCAAAATCATATGAAAGAAAAGGGGGGATATGAAATATCCATAACAGTTCAATTTTATTTGTTGATTAATTTTGCTACCTAATGGGAAGGTGTAAGGTTAATAATAGGGATCATGCTACACTTACTTACACTCTCTTACTAACTCTTTTACTTACCACTCACAATAGGGGGTGTGGACCATATTGTCTGATTATTTTATTCACGCGGGGTCTCTCATGCAATGTGAGTAGTAAGTAATGTATTTAGTAATCCATTTTATACATTTAGTTTAATCCTAATAATAGAGAGGGGTGGCCACGACGTGTGCGCTAAAAAGAATTTTTCGAATTGGGATCATGAGCGCGATTCGAATAATCGTAGCCAAAGTTATGGTTGAAATATTAAATCACGTCCAAATATTTTGCATAATTATTTATGAAATCATTTTTTAAAATGTGGCCAAAATATGAGTCGCTAATTGTTGAAATTTTTTATTAATAAATAAAAATTAAATTTCCACGGTACATGGAGAGTTCTGTCCATGCAAGGAGAAAATGTTGAATATTTAAAATGTTTTTTAATTGTATAAATTGTTTAAGGTAAAATATTGTAGTGAGAGGGAAGATATTTATAATAGTATAATAATGAATAGTAGTGTGAAGAAATAAATGTGACATAAAAAAAATAAAAATAAAAAGTAAAGGTGAGATTTAAAAAAAAAAAAAATCCCTTTCTGTAGTGCATGTAGAGTTACCACAATCCAGGTAGCAACATTCATGTCATTAAATTATAGGCTCTTAACATGTAAACTTTTATTTTTCTTTAAAGGGGTGTGATTGATCTAATTTTTTTTTTTTTTTTAATCTCTAAAAAAAAAAAATAGTTGATTTAATTACAAATAATAATAATAATGATAATAACAATAATCATGAATTTGTAAAAATTTAACCCCTTTCATTAGATTTTAAGATATTATTTGTTGATTAATTTTGCTACCTAATGGGAAGGTGTAGGATTAATAATAGAAAGGGGTGGCCATGATGTGCGCGCTCAAAATAGTTTTTCGAATTGGGGTCATGAGTGCGATTCGAATAATCGTAGCCAAAGTTATGGTTGAAATACTAAACCACGTCCGAATATTTTGTATAATTACTTATAGGGCTGGACATGGTCTGATTCGGTTCGGTTCTAAAGAGAACCGAATCGAACAAAAAATTTTCAGGTATTTAGTAAATGGAACCGTCGGGTCCAAATAGAATTATAGATTCGTTCGGGTTCGGTTCGTTTCGGTTCCGTTCGGTTCCGTACTATTATTAAATATTTTAACATTTATAATAAAAATAACTAATGACACGTTCAATCTTAATTATACAAATTGAGGTAGTTCAATTTAATAACATATAAATAACAAGTTGTATAATAAGATTAATTTACAAATGTATACATTTACCAAAAAATAAATACTAATACTAAAATATCGGTGATCCATTCCATATCAATAATTCATTTGCTTCAAACATTTGAGTCTACATAAAATAAAGAAATATAAATTAGAAGTCATAGAGATAAAAATACTTTAAAGTATTGTTAATACTTATCAACTATTTGTTAATTGAAAATAATTTGTTAATTTATTTAGAAAAAGTTAAATAATTTGATTTATATAATATAAAAATTTTATAAATTTAAAAAGATTCGGTTCTTCGTCTAGAATTGAGAACTGAACCAAAACTTTCGGTTCTAGATTCGGGTATTTAATTTCAGAAGAACCACTCGGTTCGATTCGATTTAGTTCCGGTTCTTTCGGTTCGGTTCGGTTCGAGACTTTTGTCTAGCCCTAATTACTTATGAAGTCATTTTTAAAATGTGGCCAAAATGTGAGTCGCTAATCGTTGAAAAAAATATTAATAAATAAAAATTAAATTTCCACGGTTCATGGAAAGTTCTGACCATGTAAGGAGAAAATCTCTCCATGGTCCATGGAGATAACCAAATTAGAATCAATCTTCCGTTACATAACTATTGTATTTGTACTGCATATATCTTCCACGCTCGACATGCTAACATTCACTTAAAAAAAAAAAATTCTAACTTTAACAAAAAATAAAACAAGCCCTGTGCATCGCACGTGCAAAAACTAGTATTCTTGAAAAGGTCATTTACAAAATTTCCTCTAAAGAATTTACTAATTCCAAACAGAACACAGGTGCTTCAAGTGGTGGCGAAGTAACAACTATTTGAAGGAAGTTTGGCTATTCAGATCTTGTTCTTAGGTAAATATACGATGAAAAGTCACAAGTTCTTGTCTTGTTTAGTGCTTTTTGAATAATTCTTTGTTTTTCGAAAATAAACTGAAGATGAATTCCTTTGCAATTTTTCCCTTCAGCTTCAAATACTGTTTAAAATTTTCTCCTCCCCAATCCAGGAAATTAAAGAGAACTGAAGTTCATTCTGCAGGAAAAGTAAGATGTCAAGGTTCTACGTGGTTGGAAAAGCAGTACACCGTGTGGAGTTTCTGCAAAAGAGGCATTGGTCACGGCGTGTGGATATGTGGTTGTTTGCAATTATCTATGGGGTTTGGCTTGAACATTGTGGATGCGTTTATAGTTATCCCTAGCCTTGCAGCTCTTCACATTTTGGTTTCCATGCTCACTGTTTGGTTAGTAAACTTCAAATATACTCCAAGGTTCACTTTATAAAGAGGAAATTACATAACCTCAGGGGTTTAAAGAATATAATTAAAAAATCAGGAATGAAGTTTCATTATTCACAAATTAGATATCAAAACACACCTCACCCACCCATCTATCAAAACCCTAATTCATTTCCAAAACTCTCTCTCTCTCTCTCTCTCTCTCTCTCTCTCTCTCTCTCTCTCTCTCACATGGCAGTTGTCATCCCCTCTCCTCTCTCCACCTATTCCATCTTCTTTCTATCCCTCCAACGGTGATGTTGGACGTTGCGGGGAGAGGATCGACGCCGACTACGAGATCGACATAGTTACAAGAGACCAACGTCGACGGGAGAGTACTGACGCCATTGAGAGAGGAGCGCCATCGAAAGAGGAGCTCTGCCGCTGTTAAGACTTTTGCCTAGGAGGGTAGAAGGTGATTTGACATCGCCACTCGCAGGAATGTGGATTTTTTTAACATGGTCGGATTTTTTTTGTGGTTTCCATTGATTGCTCGTTGCTGTGTCGATGTTTTTGAGGTGATTTTTTGTGATGGTTGGTTGGTGGTGGATTTCGAATGGTGGTGACGGTGCTTACGGTGATGATGACTGAGATTGGTGGTGGTGGTGGTACAACGGTAGTGGTGATGGTGTTGGTGGCGTTGGTATTGTGGTGGTGGTGGTGCCGCGTGGTGTTGTGGTGCTATTGTGGTAGCGATGACGTTGGCGAGGTGAGGGTGGTCTCAAGTGGCGTAGTAGCAATGGTGGTGGTTTGATGGCGGTGGTATGTGACCCACTTTTTGGTGTATGTGACCAATTATTAGGTTATTAGTGACTAAGTATTTAATTGTGATCTAAAATTTGATAATATGTAACTGAAAAATAATTTGTAACCGACAAATAAATTGTGACCTATAATGTTTTCGATTTGTGACAGCTGGAATAATTTGTGATCAATTAGTTTGATAATATGAAGTTGTGACCTATAAGTACGTATCTGTGACCATGAAATGTATAATTGTGACCTTAATATATTTAATTAATAAAATATAATTAATTAATTAATAAATATCTGATTTTTGCATTTCTAAACTTAATGTTTGAAAATTGATTTGATACATACTTAATACCCGATTTATGATTTTTTCCCCTTTATAAATGCAGGAATGGTAGTCCAGCCCAAATCAATTGTAACAAATTTTTATTAGGCACAATCTTTTGCTACCTTATTAATCTAGTTTTTCTTTTTCCAGGTTAGAGTTCTAATTTTGTTTTACTATAGAATTTTGATAGACGAAAATCTACAAGTGCACAGTAACATAGATGAGCATTAGAATATCATTCCACAAAGACTATGTATCTAATGTAGTTCTAATTAATGTTAACTCTAATTGAACATTTAATTGAACTAATTATTCTAATGAGCAACTATGAAAACTTTTGTAAGATTGGGAACATGAACTAAGATTTCGAATCCCCTCATTAGTCCACTTTAATACCATTCAACACCATGACAATATTTACTTATTCATATTGATCAATATTTCTCATTCATTTAATAATCTCTCTAGTAGAATAAAGGTTATCGTCTCACGTGACTTTCCTATATCTTTATAAAAGACGCGAATTTGAAAGCATGTATTAAAATGCTTGCATACCTATTGGAATCATGCAAGACATATTGATATATTTCTATCATCTATTGGACCTCACAACAATTGTTATAACGTGCTAGATATCTTATTATTTCTCTAGAATATAATAAAATTCACATATCAATTCAATTATTGGTCAAGTAATTGAAAAACATTAAACCCTATAACAATTATCCAATAATAAATACATTGAGCATCACAATATTGCAATTCATGTTATAATTTCATAACAAGGGATCCATCTATGTCTTAGCGATTGAAAATCTAGCCTAGCACTATAAAGTTACAAGAATTTATAATTGGCTTGTAAGACATCACCCAGATTTCTAATATGTGAAGAAAAACTGAAGAATCCATGAGTTCTTGAATCTCTTCAATCCTCCTTAATAAATATCAAATTGCAACTTCTTCTTCCTTGCCCAAAAATCAAGATTGATTTTTCAAAGGATCGAGTTCTTGTATCTTGCCTTTTGATTTCTCTCAAAAGAATGATTAATTGGCCTCCATCAAATGCAAGATTTTATGTATTGTATGTTATGAGAGATCTCTTGCAATGTTGGATGGTGTTATGTAATTATAGAAGTTGATTTTTTTTTTTTTTTTTTTCAAAGTATGCGTTCAAGATGGTTGCCATAAGGTAGTTGAATCAGATAAGGAAACCCGAATTTTGACGTGAAAGTACTCCATACAATTGCATTGTTTTCCATAGTTGGGGACTTGTTGCTGTAAATTTTGTAGTTGTGATTGCAGTTAATGGCCAAGAGCTTTCCAATTTGTGCATTTTGGTCCCTACAATTTTCTTTTCATTTAATTCTAGTCATTTTCACATGTAATATCAAGCCTTCATCTTTTATTTCATCCAATTGAGTCCAAGTAACCTTTAATTATCTTTCCTTAGTTCGAATCAACTTTTAAATATTTGTAATTTGGTCTTCGAACTTTAAAATTCTTCATTTTTTTGCCCTTTTTGATCGATCATAACTTCAAGTTAATTACCTTATTTGTCATTGAACTTTATGTAAGGTTATCTAGGGGTCACTAAACTTCAAAAGTTTTCTCATTAGTCACTGAACTTTATAAAAGTTTTCTCATTAGTTACTGAGTGATTGATGTGATTATACTTGGTAAAGTTTAGTGACTAACAAGAAAACTTTTGAAGTTCTCAGTGAAGGATGTGATTATATTTGTAAAGTTCAATGACTAACGGGGAAACTTTTGAAGTTTAGTGATCCATTGAAAACCTTACGCAAAGTTCAGTGACTAATCAAGTAATTTATCAATATTTTTGTTTTTTAGTTTTTTTTTTTGTACTCTTATCCCTCAATTTTATTGTCTCTAGCATCATCAAACCTAAAAAAATAGCCTTTACTCTGAGGATAATTGACAAGGTTCTGCTGACCCCTCTAAGATCAAAGAGACAATAGTGGTCCGTGCAGTCAACTATTTAGAAAGAAAACTCCTTTAGCATTGATCACTTCATAATATTCAATTTAGAAATTCATAGACATCGTTAGCTAAGAATCCAGTAGATATTTGATTTTTATTAAGGTGTATCCTGATGGTAAGACGATCGAAGCTGAATCAACCCATAGAACTGACCTCTATTGTTTCTTTGATCTTAGAGAGGTCAGCAAACAAACTTGTCGATCATTCCCAGGATAAAAGCTATTTTTTTTTTTTAAAGTTTGGTGATAATAGAAAGAATTAAATTGTGGGGGTAGGAGTAAAGAAAAAAAAAGAAAAGAAAAAGACTAAGAAACAAAAAGATTGTTTAATTACTTGATTGATCATTGAAATTTACGTAAGGTTTTTAGGGGGTCACTGAATTTCAAAAGTTTCCCCATTAGTACTGAACTTTACAAAAGTTTTATCGTTAGTCACTTAGTAATGGAAATGATTACATTTTATAAAGGTCAATAACTAACGGGGAAACTTTTAAAGTTCTTAATGATGAATGAGATTATATTTGTAAAGTTTAGTAACTAACGAGGAAACTTTTGAAGTTCATTGACCTCATGAAAATCTTATGTAAAGTTCAGCGACTAATTAGATAATTATCCCTCACTTCTTTTGATCAAAAGCCATCCAATCAATATTTAACTATTAAGTAGTAAGTTCATAAAATTGACTTCCAATTATTTAATTTTGATGGCCTGGATAGGTGTAAAATATTTATAACTATCAAACACGCCAAGTTTCAGTATTTGTTTGTTCCAAACAAAAATAGCTACTTAACACTTACTAGCAAATAATAAATAACATGGTTAGTGTTGACCTCAAAAAATGTACCTATGAGCTGTAAACAGATCCTAGGGTCTCTCACGTCCAGTTCAGCCTTTGCTCCTACATACTAGGATAAATCGTCGGTTGCACGTGCCTTCTCCAAAGAGGGGGGACCCGGCCAAGCGCACTCCGACGATCTAGTCAGTTGGAGTGGAAATATATATGAGTGTGGGAAGGCTAAAACGTGAGCCTCCAAAATATATAAGGGGGTCGGTCTTGGGTAGATAGAATAGTGAAATATAGAGAGAGAATTGCTAAGTGGTGTTAAGAGTCCAATTTAACATTACCTTCAAATGACACAATGTGTGAGCTTTTATAGTAAGAGAGGGTGAGTAAGAACCGTTGGATGAATAGACACGTGGTTTTATCCCAGTGGCTGGACTTCTTGTCATAGACTTCAATGCATTTAATGCTCGGACTTCTTACATTTGAACTCTGACATGCGAGATTGATGTAGCCGTCATTGCAGCGTGTTGTCACATCAATCATCTGTCAGAAGATCTTTCTATGAGATCTTCCATAAGATAGTCATACTATGTACTGTTCGTGTGATAAGAGTTCAACACGGCACGTGGGTTCGGACACAAGAGGTTCATCATTACCAGTTCGATGTGATGGGTTCGGCCACGTGGCTCTTGGGCTTCGGCCACACGTTGCAAGTTGGGGCCCTTTTGGGATTGCCCGTAACAACTAGTCCCCGAAATTCATGTATGATTATTTATATAATGCGTGGACTTGAAGTAGAGAGGGAAAAGAAAAGTGGCTGTAACAACTAGTCCCCGAAATCCATGTATGATTATTTATATAGTGCATGGACTTGAAGGCTTGGCTGTGATATCTGTAGAGGAGGTGTGTTTAAGTAAGCGAGCCTGTTGTGGAAGAGGCGATGCCATATAGGCGAGCTTGTTGTAGAAGAGGCGAGGCCATATAGGCGAGCTTGTTGTGGAAGAGGCGAGGCCGTATAGCCGAGCTTGTTGTAGAAGAGGCGAGGCCATATAGACGAGTGATAAGTGTGTTTTACGCACTTATTTAGATCATAAAACATGGACAATTGATTGTAATTATGTTGAAATATGACTTAATTCTATGTAAATTGTGTTTGCAGGACAACATTGATGGATATAACGAGAAGTATGTGAAAACGAGCGAAAAATGACCAAAACGGAAGAAAACGAAAGTTCGGGGATCAAAATGAACAACATGAAAACAATCCGTAGATGTGACGGATGATGGAATGAAGATTCAAGAGTATTAGGAGTCAATTGGTTGAAAGAAGACGTCAAAGGGATGAAATATCGTCAAAGTATGATCATACATCAATTTTTAATCGAAAAGTTATGCACCGATTTTTAGTCTCATATTTCGACCCATATTTGACATGGTAAACGATCTAATTGGAAGATTATATCTGAATAAAAGTTGTAGATCTTTGAGTTATCTTTCTAACGCACTTTGAATCACTTCAATCGGACATCGGTAGAGAAAGTTATGACCAAAATACTGAAAGCTGTCCATAGGAGAAACAATTGAACCATGCGGTCGCATAGTGTTATTTCCATGCGGTCGCATGGAAGAAACTGAGAGCTCCGGGTGCCAATTTCAGTTAACCATGCGGTTGCATTGATTATAACCATGCGGTCGCATGGTACAATCCCGACGTGAAAATTCTGGTTTCCTTATTTGATTCAACTTCTTATGGAAACAAATCTTTGACCTCTTTTTAACCCTAAACTCGACTAGAAAAAGGAGGCTACGCATATTTTTGACATATTCTACACATTGGAGAGCAAGAACACGAGGAATAACGTGAAGATTCATCAAGCACTTCAAGGAATTAATTGAATATCTATTCGGGTGATGGCGTTTCTTCATTTATTCTTTTGTTTTTTCTTTCTTTAACATGCTAGGCTAGTTTTTCTTGTACTAGGAGATCGATGAACCTTGTAACATGATATTTTAATCTTTAGTTTTATATTTTTGACATTAAAACATATTTTTGGATGTTTGAACGATTTATACGTATTTATTCCATATGATTTTTGTGCGCACGTTAATTGTATGAATGTGGTGATCTATTTTATGCATTCGAAAGAAGGGAAATAGATTCGACGGAGTATAAACTGTCATAGGGTCCGATAGGAGATAGAAATATACCGCTATGCTCTATGTGAATCTTTAAGTGTTCATAAAAGTTAATGCGTTCTTTTATGTCTGTATTCGTCATAGAAATATAGTCGGATCACATATTAGAATAGGTTTAATATTACTCGAAAGAGATTGTTAAATTCAATAGGAACATTGATTCTTCAATATTTAATCGTGTTGTCGAAGTGTAAAACTAGGAATTAAATGGATTGTTGCATGGGGATTCGTGATCCTAGTACGTTTCTCTCATCTTAAGTAAATTAATTTGCATTCAATTTCATATTCATTCTAGTATAATTTTCATTTAGTTTAGCCAATTCATTCATATTAGTTTTCATAATTTAGTTTGGTTAGCAATTAATACAAAACTCATCTAGTTTCGGTTAAGGTCGAAATAATTAATATTGAACTACTCAATCTCTGTGGGATCGACAATCCGAACTCTAAAAGTCTACTTTATTACTTGTAACGAACCGTACACTTGCGGTGTTTTAAATCGAACGTATTTTCGTGAACAGCGAGCCTGTTGTGGAAGAGGCGATGCCGTATAGGCGAGTCTGTGGTCGAAGAGATGAGGCCATATAGCCAAGCCTGTTGTAGAAGAGACGAGGCCATATAGGTTAGCCTTTTGTAGAATAGACGACGCCAGGTTATGGAAGATGCGAGACCATATAGGCGAGCACAGTATGATTTGACATTGATGCTGGTTCCCAAGGTGCTAAGTAATTACGGCAAGGACAACTTACTTTTTCATATTACGTAAAAATTTAATGCATGATAATGATTACTGATGACAGCTGGCTTATTGACTCGAATTACTTGTGCGTGCAACGCATGCGTTGATCATGGCTGTTGATTCGAAATGGTGATGGACACCTTTTCGTTTCAACGTCTCTGATGCAGGGACAGCTGTAAGGCCTGGATTAAAACCAGGATTAATCCGAGGGCTGAGCTGCAATTTCGTTTCATATAAAAATGGGTTTCTTCCCCAAATTCTGGTTTTTTCACTGTGAATATTTTTCTAAGTGTTTAAGGGTCTTCCTTTCTGCATTCGCAATCCTTCATCCAATTTGTTGTTCTCTTTTGCACGCACCGATTCTTCTCTTAACCTTTTCGACGTAAGTGCTTAAACCAGTTGTTGATTTTTTCACTTTCTTCCTTCTTTTGAGAGAAATGGCCTCTTCTTAAAAAAAGAAAGATTTTGGGGGTTCGTCTACGGATGAGGACACTGTCCTAGTTCGCTCACCTCTATCCATTCCTACTGCTAGAATAATGGAGGCGATGGGGGGACCCCATAGTGTTGCTATGATGCCAGAGGGTCTATGATGCCAGAGGGGCCTATAGATTTTAGGATGAGGTGAGGGGCGTCCGAATGGCCTTCGGTTGTAGAGGTGAGCGAACTTGAAACTTATAGGGTGAAATATAGGATCTATGAAACCATAGAGATGTTTGTGCCAACCCCTGATGAGAGAGCTTGTTATCCTAGGCAGGGGTGCGTGGTCGTGAGCGAGGCCATTTTGGCAGGGGGGATGAGGTTACCTCTATACCCATTTTTTAGATTTTTGCTTAGGCAGTATAATCTGGCTCCGACCCAACTTGTACCGAACGCATGGAGCCAAATAGCAGGGCCCTTTCTTTTGTGGAAGGAGGTCATTCTTGGTGAGGATATGCCCTCCACATTTTTCAAATCTTTTTCAGCCCAGAGCTTCGAGTGGGGGGATTCTTGCAGGGGGTGGTATTGCATTAACCCCTAGGGTTCGCACTCCCCCTTCATCTGGGGCACTCATTCTTCAATTAAGAATTGAAAGTCCTCTTGGTTCTGGATAAGGGGTCACTGGCAGACAGTGGAGGGGGATGCAGTCCCAGAAATAATCGTGTCGACCCAGTATAACGAGTATAGTGAGTGTAGCCTCTGGTTTTTTATTTATTTATGCTTTGTACCTTGTTTTGTTTCTGATTCAAGAATTTGTTCAGTTCCTGCAAATCGGTTCGGGCTTGAACCTTCTGAGTGGGCCGTTGTCAGGGCCATATACGAATTGTCTCCGGAGAGAAGGGACTTCAAGAATGTGATTGGCAAACGAGTCTTATTCGTAACACATTGCTGATGTCGACCCGTGGTAAGTTGTGAATTGACCCTAAATCCAACATGGTATCAGAGCCTCAAAACTGATCTTTGAGGAAGAAGAAAACGTAGTGAGTGATAGAAATTTCTGAGAGAAAACAAGTGAGAAAACCTTTCATAAAAAACCTTTCTAGAACATGATTTCAAGCAATTTTTCAGCACCCCTTCTTTCACTGTTTACTGGTGAGAACTATGATTTTTGTGCTGCAAAGATGAAGGCTTATCTCAAAGCCTATGATCTGTGGGAGACAACTGAAACATGGGTTAAACCTCCACCGTTAAGAGCAAATCCTACTGTGGCTCAGATTAAGCAGCACAATGAAGATGTTGCAAAGAAGTTCAAGGCCTTGTCATGTATTCAATCAACCGTCTTTGATGGAATCTTTACCAGGATCATTACGTGTGAAACAAATAAGGAGGCATATGATAGATTGTAGGAGGAGTGATATGATCTGGCACAGGCTATAATTTGAAGAAACTTTCCTTTTCATGAAGTATTTTATTTTGGCTTGAATTCTTGTTTTTTAAAAACTTTTTATATTTTAGGACTCTTAAATTTTGTTATTTCCATATTTCCTAGGTTTAGTATAAATATGAATTTTATTCTCATTGTATGAACAAGTTATTGATTATTATGAATTGAGAATTTTTTCTCCAATGTTCTTCATGTACACCTTTCGAACTTATCAAATATAATGGTTATATTTGTGGCGTTCAACCTTTAGAACTTATCAAATGATTATGCACCCTTTGTGACGTTGGCAAATCGAGGTTCGTTGATTTTGTAATCAAGAGGTCTTTCAAGCTTTATTCTTGTTTGACTGCTTAGTTCAATAATTTTAGGGTCGAGATCCTATCGTCCACAAGCGTTTTCAATTCATTCTGCGAGTTCCATGCGGTTCCCCCAACCGGGATCTCATCAAGGAGTTTAGGGGAAATGCAAGGACAGGGAAAATGCAAGTTCTCAACCTTAGAAGGGAGTATAAAACATTGAAGATGAAGGAGGCTGAATCTTTCAAAGATTATTCAGATAGATTGATGAAAGTGGTAAACAAGATAAGACTGTTAGGGGATGAGCTACCTGATAAACGTGTGGTAGAAAAGGTCCTTATCAGTTTGCCTCAGAAATTTGAAGCTAAAATCTCTTCACTTGAAGATTTCAGAGACTTGTCTACAATAACCTTGTCTAAGCTCATAAACGCCTTGCAAGCCACTGAGTAAAGAAAGTTATTTAGACAGGAAGAACAATTTTAAGGAGCCTTATTTGCCAAGGAAAAATATAAAGCTCAAGCAAGTTTTGGAGGAAAGAACCACAAAACGAGAAGAAAAAAGGTGAAGGTTTTACAATAACCTTGTCTAAGCTCATAAATGCATGCAAGAATAAAGGTTTTCCACAATGTCCTCATTAAAAGAAAACCAGTCATTCTCCAAAATGGTGTTGGTACAGGCCATGAGTCCAATGTAGAACATGTAAACAATTTGGACATGTTCAAAAAGTGTGCAAAAATCAGAAGGAAAAGCAAGACACACAGCTGACTCAAATGGTAGAAAATTATTAGGAGGAGCACTTGTTCACTACTATGAACGTAAAGGCTTGTAGCAGTGATGAAACCTGGTTGCTAGACAGTGGATGCACTCATCATATGACCTCCAATCCCAGCATCTTTACCAAGCTAGATGAAGGCTACAAATCAAGAGTCAAAGTTGAGAATAAGGAGTTTGTTGAAGTGAAGGGAGTTGGTGAAATTTCAGTGCAGACTTCATCAAGTACTAAGTAGATTTTTGATGTTCTTTATGTGCCTAATATTGATCAAAATCTGATTAGTGTTGGTCAATTGATTGAAAAAGATTCTACACTAATTTTTTAAGGATAAATGATGCACTATATTTGATTCACAAAATTAGGAAGTGATAATAGTTGGAATGAGGTATAAACCTTTCTTTTAGAGTGGAAAAATATGAATGATCAGGCACTTGCATACACTGAAATTGAGTCTTCCTTATGGCATAAACGGTTTGGACATGCTAACTAAAAATCACTTAAACAAATGCATGAATTGGAACTAGTAGAAAGCATGCCAGAAATCAGTAGTGTTGATGGATGTGTGTGTGATGTCTGTCAATTGGGAAAACAAGCTAGGTTGCCATTTCCTAAAAATCAATCTACAAGGGTTTCAAACAAACTGCAGCTTATCCATTATGATGTGTGTGGTCCAATGAGAACTCCTACTTTAAATGGCAGTAAGTACTTTGTGCTATTTATTGATGATTTGACAAGAATGTGTTTGGTGTATTTTATGAAGTTTAAGTCTGATGTTGCTGGTGTATTTCAAAGGTTTAAAAACCTTGTTGAAAATGAGAGCAGTTGCAAAATTAAGGGTATAAGATCAGACAATGGAACAGAGTATTACTGCAGCCAGTTTAATAAATTTTGTGAAGACAATGGAACAGAGTGTTTCATTACATTATCTTATCCGGATTGCTTATAATATGATTTTGCATTGATGACACTTTATATATAATTTGATTATATAGGACATAATAGGATTAATTATGATTTTCTAGTAAAAATCGTATTCACATAAAGTATTCAGTTTTGATCAATGATGGTTATATATAAATTAATCTTAATTCTAAGTAATTAATAGACTTCATACTTGACATGGGAATTCAACATTAACTAACGGTTCATTATTCTCCCTAGCAAAATGGTGTTTGTGAAAGGAAGAATAGAACGGTTATGAAGATGGCTAGGTGTCTTATCTTGGAGAAAAAGGTACCTAAAGAGTTCTGGGCTGAGGCTGTAAATACTTCAGTCTATTTACTCAATAGATTACCCACTAAATCTTTAGACAAAAAGACACATTTGAAGTCTGGTATGGAACAATCCCAGATATCTCTCATCTGAAGGTCTTTGGAAGCCTTTGTTACACACACATACCTGATGTGAAGAGGGATAAATTGAGTCAAAAGACTGAGGTTGGAGTCCTAGTTGGTTATTGCAGTAATACCAAAGGCTATAGGGTACTCTGATGAAGAAGGCTCATGGAACTGAGATTCATCAGCAAGAAATCAATCTGAAGTTTCAAATGCTATTCCTCCAACAATTGAAACTGATGTCAATGAAGTAGAAGAATAAAGAACTGATAATGATTCAGATTCGGAGAATGAAGTGCAAAGGACTAGATCACTAGCTGATGTGTATGCCATATGCAATTCAGCTCAACTAGAACCTTCAAACTTTGTTGAGGTAGAAAAGTCTGAAGAGTGGAAAGATGCTATAAGGGAGGAGTTAAGCATGATTGAGAAGAATGAAACGTGGGTGCTAGTTGACAGTCCAAAAAATAGAAATGTGATAGGTGTCAAATGAGTGTATAAAACTAAATTGAACCTGGATGGTTCAATCAATAAGCTGAAAGTCAGGTTTGTTGTGAAGGGATATGCAGAACAATTTGGCATTGACTTCACAAATACCTTCGCACCAGTAGCAAGATATGAAACAATCTTATCATTGTATGCTATTGCTGCTCAAGGAAGTTGGAAAATTCATTAGTTGGATGTTAAGTCGGCCTTTCTAAATGGTTACTTAAATGAGGAAATATTTCTTGAACAACCTGATGGTTTTATAGTGTCTGGAGCTGAAGATAAAGTCTATCATTTGAAAAAGGCTTTGTATGGTTTGAACCACTCTCAAAGAGCTTGGTACAGCATAATGATGATCATTTGAGCTGCCTAGGTTTCAGCAAAACTGTTAATGAACAAACACTTTATATCAAATATCTTGAGGAAGAAATGATTGTACATTTCCTTGTATATTGATCATCTTCTAATAACCGGTAGCAATGAAGCTTTAATTGAGCAAGTGAAAGATGAAATGAAGCAAGCTTTTGAGATGACTAACCTTGGAAAAATGCAGTATTTTCTTAGCATGAAAATAAGTCAATCACATGAAGGAATCTTTGTATGCCAAAGGAGCTATGCTAAGGAGATGCTAAAGAAATTCATTTAGCATGGAAAATTGCAAGCAAGTTAGCGTACATTTGGTTCAAAATTTGAAGTTAATGAAGGATGATGGAGGCAGGATGACGGATGAAATGATCTATAGAAGTTTAATGGAAAGTCTTTTGTATTTAACCATTACTAGACCTGCAATTACCTTTACTGCAAATCTGCTTTCCAAATTCAGACAAGAACCAAGTGAAATACATTTTCAAGCTGCTAAGAGATACATTAAAGGAAATGCAGAAATGAGAATTTGGTATAGAAAGTTAGAAAATCAGAAATTGGTTGGCTATATTGACTGTGACTGGGTTGGTTCCTATGATAACATGAAGAGCACTTCTGGTTATGCTTTCTATGTTGGGTCAAATATATCTGCTGGAATTCAATGAAGCAAAAAATGGTTGCTCAATCAACTGCTGAGGTAGAGTACATTGCAGCCTCAGAAACAACTAATCAAGCCATCTGGTTGAGGAAAGTTTTGGAGGATCTTAACTATAAACAAACTGATGCAATTGTGATTTATTGTGATAATCAGTCAGCTGTTGCCATGGTTAAAAATAATGTGTTTCATGGTAGAACAAAACATATCAAGATCAAGTATTATGCAATCATGGAAGCACAAGAATACAATGAAGTGAAGTTGGTACATTGTTGTTCTAATGATCAATATGCTGATATATTGACAAAATCATTGCCAAATGAAAGATTTGAAACACTAAGAAGATGTCTTTGTGTTTCCAATAAAAGTGTTAAGGATGAGTGTTGAACTTAACTGAGTAATGTGACACTTTTGTTGTCACTTAACCAACATTTTTGTTTATCATTTGGTTACATGTTTTTGGTTTGATCTAGTTTAAGTAATGATAGTAAGTTAGGCAACTTTTTTTTACCTACTTTATGTTAAGTACAATGTTATTGTCTAGTATTATAGGTAGTATGATTATGGTTTAAAATTTTTTGTATTGTATTTAATTTTGGCTATATATATAGCCTTGTAAAACCATTGAAGTAGAATGAAATCATTCAAGTTTCTTCTCCTTTTGCTTGTTCAAAACCTTTTCTGTGATTTTCGGTAAGTGCTGTTTCAAATCGGTAAGCATAAGTGAAATCCGGTATGCTTCAGTCCAAATACGGTATCAAAGTCTGAGTGAAATCCAGTAAGGTAAAATACGGTATTGGAAACAAGAATGAAATCCAGTAAGTTCAAATACGGTATTGGAATTAGAGTGAAATCCGGTATTCTAAAATCCGGTATTCAAGTTAGTGTGAAATACGGTAGCCAAAGTCCAAATACGGTAAGTGAACTGAAATCGGTATTCTCATATGCGGTAAGTTTGATTTTCTGGTTGTTTTTCCATCCTCTTTGAATAAAAAAATCCAACAAAACCCCTAATTATGTCATTTTACTTAGCTATCTAAGTAAATAGAAAAAATACTTAAACTTGTGGTGTACTTAATAAAATCTGTAGTGGAAATATAATTACCCATGGCTTTATTGCAAACATTTTTTTTTTATTTACTATATTATTTTGAATAATTTTATTGATTTGTCTTAAGGCTTACGCATGACCTTTTTGGTTCTCTTTATATTGTCGTCTTTGTACATTTTTCATATTATAGAATGATAAGGCTTGGTTTAATGTATTTGTTGAGATATAAATGAGTTATAAACATTTGATGACATTTAATGATACCTGAGAAATCGTTTCAATATCTTTCTCATGCATGATTATATGCTTTATAAATATAAAATATTTCTTTGATTATTTATATGTAACTTTCAATAGTGTATATAAGTGTTATGTACATGAGGATAACATTTAAATTGAAATAATCAAAATTTGTCCATGATTTAGGGATCTTTAATTATGACCATCAGAGTGTTTCATTACATTATCTTATCCGGATTGCTTATAATATGATTATTGCATTGAAGACACTTTATATATAATTTGATTATATAGGACAGAATAGGATTAATTATGATTTTCTAGTAAAAATCGTATTCACATACAGTATTCAGTTTTGATCAATGATGGTCATATATAGATTAATCTTAATTCTAAGTAATTAATAGACTCATATTTATTAAGTTGTATTTTTTGATGTGCCAGTAATGACATAAAATTAATAGCGTAAAAGTTTTGGTACGTTAGAAATTCAATAAGATAAACAACCGAGGATATTGATATACAGGAATAAATTCATTTCTTTGTAGAAAAGTAGATAGACGGTTATCATACATGTTAATTCGGGACTTGAATAATAAGACCGCTCAATTTCATGATTAGATTATAAAATGTATTATTCATTAGAGGATCAATGGGACTTATGGAGAAAGATATAATTAAAGTGGTTTACGTATAAATACACCTAACTCTAATTATGAACCGTTTATGAAGGATTGATATATATGAAATGATTATATCAATGGATAGTTCAAATTTCTTGAATATATTTTGTTTTATAATTTTAATAGTGTAATTCCAAATTTTTAGTGGAATAATTTGAAATTAATAACTTTGACATCTTACTTAAAGTGTTAATTAATTGTCATTATTATTGGAGCTTAAAATTATAATGTTCATAGTTCTTCTCGTTGGCTTCATTAGATTAATTAATATACAGTTATGAATTCTGATTTAATATTCACACATTGATTAATTGGATTAATTTTATTTTAAATAAAATGATTATTTAAAGTAATTTGAAATTATACAGTGTGGTAATGACCACATTATTATCTACAACATGAAGTGTCCATGTTGTATTTTAATTCATTCACATGTGGATAAGAATATATAATTAAAAGTTAATTATTTTAAAATAATTTTTAGTTGTTTAAAATTTAGTTATCCGTTAAGGGGATATTAGAGAGAAATTTTCTCGCCCAGTAAAATGGCGCCATCCCCCTCGTAGTACTGGGGGTTGGTTTGGACTTTTTAGTTAAATTTTTAATTAAAAATTAAAATATAGCTATCTTTATCAGCGATAAATGGGACTCATCTTTTTTGGGAAATATGTGTCGAAACAATAACAAGAATATTTATAGTGGAACATTTTTCAGAGAAATAGTTCACTAATAGACAGAGGGATACTCTTTTATAGAGTTCATTAATATTCGAGCTCATTAGTTTATCCTAGAGGTGTCAATCTGGGTGGTCTGGACCGGGTCGGCCCACCAACATATAAGTCCGGTAACGGTCAGCGTGAAAAAAAGCCCGCCCGCTATGGGTTCCGGGCCGATTTCGGATCGGATCAGCCCACAAATTTTGGACTACAACCCAACTCGTCCGCTGACCCATTCGAGTCGAGCCTATGCGGGTCACGGATCGCGGTTTGTTCCTATTTGGCCCGCATGATTGTATAAATAATATTATAAAAATATAGATATTTATAGCAAAATATTTTTTTTTTGTTAAATGTAAACTAAGAATTGAACAAAAAAGATAAATTCATATTTATATCAAAAAATGTTTACATAGAATTCAAATTTAATGTTACCTGAATTATTTATAACTTTGTAAAGTTAAATTTAACTTAAACAAATAACTAACTGCATTTCTAATTACTATTATCAAATATTTATAGTATAAGTACATCTCAACTAGGTTGGTACCTACTTATCTATAATTTAGTTGTTCAAAAATTATATATTTATTTATATTTTAATTTTTTTTTTCACGGGCTAGCGGGTTAATCGCGGCCAGTGAAGGTGTAATCCATGAAATCCGCGGGTCACACCTCCTTGACCTGTGAACGACCTGCTCGGGTCACGGGTCGGCCCGAGGTCTCGGATCGATCCGGGCCGATTTTCACTAGTCTGGTCGGCCCGCCCGTCTTAACACATCTAGTTTACTCCCATCTATTTGAATGATGGGTATCAGATACTCAAAAAATATATATATAGAGATTTACGTGAAATGCTTTTCTCTCAAAATTTTCACTTTCTTCTCACTTTGTCTCATGTGTTGAACTCAAAGTGAACCATAAGGTAAGAATGTAAATCAAATCCAAATCTGAAATGCCCACTCGTTCATTCCTTGTAATTAGAAATACGTCGAAAAAGAGTTGTGGAGCTTTTGAGAATTTGACGATTTTAAAGAGGAGTTCAAGATTTACATCCTAGACAATCGTCGATATACTCTTCCTTAATGACAAGTTGATTAAATTAATGTGTATTATTTGATTTATTTTTTTGTTATTGCTTCCGCTTATTTTTCCTAAAAATGGTTCCCAAAACCAACAATTGATATTAGAGCCAACTCTACATCATATTAATTTATTATGGATAATGTGATAGTCATTGTATGGTATTGGCACAATATCATATATTTGTCTATATTTTTTATATTCATTTGATGAATTGTTTGGCAAAGGGATTGGCCATTATTTACATGGTTCCAACTTCAATGGATTGTATTGTATTTTCAATTCCTAGGTAAATTGTAATTTAGGTTATTGATGTAATTTTCAATTTTTTATTTTAACGATTTTTAAATAACTCCGGAAAAGTCACAAAAAAAAAAAAAAAAAATGGTTGGTGGCCAGCATCTCTACGATCGTTGATGGGGCGACAAAGCGATGGCGATTGAAACTAATAAAATTGCTTGTAGTGGATTTGGACCATGAACACAAGGCTGAGAGCCTTGCGCTCTACCATTGATTTAGGTAATTATTATGATTTTAATTTGAGAAATCAAATACTTGTTTACATCAAGATGGAAACTACAAGAGATGGATTACATGAAGACCCTTTATTTCTTTAGTAATTTATTTTAGGCCCATGGATGCTGGCCAAATTTTTCGTATGCTCATATCTAATATATATATATCTTTATTATGTTGACAATCTTCACATGCATTTAATATGCCATATATATTATTTTTGTGCCTACACATTTAACATGTCATACATCATGTGCATATTATTTATTTTCTAAAAATATTTTAGTTAATTCATTCATGCACATAAGATTGAATTTAATGAGATTAAATTTGATAAATAGAACTAAGTTAACATATTGGACCTTATAAAATTAAGAGTTAATTTTATCAAAATCTATTATTTTCAAATTAGATTTAAAAGTTACAGAACTTTAAATAATTAAGATTAGATTCTTAGTTATTCATAATTTGAAGGATCAATCAACTAAACTAAATGTGATATGGAGAAGTTTTGTCTAGGAAATTGGGTTTTAAGTGGGACCTTTGTGACCCTTCCAAATTATCCGGGAGCTGAATATTCTGACTAGGAGGCTTGTTTGATGAGTCTTTCCTGGGAATTATTCATTGAATGTTGAAATAGTGAATAGATTATATAAATATATGATGTTTTAAAGTACACGTTAATTTTTAATGAGTGAAAGAGGGTAATATGATAATATAGGGCGTAGATTTCCACCGTTAGAACAACACAGTGAATTTTTGGTAGTGCCTCGAGAGGCTTTGATTTCGTCCTCCCCACGGAGGGTGTCTACCAATTGCAATACCAAGGTTGTCTTCCTTGAGATAGGATTGGTAATATGTATTTTAGGATTGACCTACAATACAGTTGCAATTTCTATGTTAAGTCTGAAAATTTAAAACGGTAGGTTTCACTCATAAAGATGTAATTAAAGTGTTAATTATATTCTTGACCAAAACCAAAGGAAATTAATAAATATTTAAAATATGAGATATTTTAGGAAATGTTTATTAATTGAGAATGTCTCATTTTAATTGACAATTATTTTACCTTCACCACGATGGCACTTAGTTGTGGTGATTAAAATTCCTTAGGCATTTTAGTAAACATGTTTTGTGTATTTATCATATACATCATATTTATTTAGCCTTAAATGATCAATGACATTTATGCAAGTTATTTATAAAATTAAATTTCTCAATTTCTGGAAAAAAAGTCAAACCTAAATTTTAATCTTCTCACATTCGATATTTTGATTGAAGAAATTTGTGTTTAATGGAAAAGTAACACGAATATACTTCTCATAAATGAGAACTACCACTTCATCCTAAAGGAGGATCATTTTCCAATGCCTCCAGCGAATGCCTCATAAGCTGTATCTAAAGAGAACCATGATACTTGTACAACATCCCTGGACAACATTGATTGACAATCACTCGCGATGAATAAAAAAATCTTGGGCCCCCTTCATATGAGATGATTGTCAACCAATGTTGTCAAGAAATGTTGTACAAGTAGCAAAATTCATCTAAAAAATACATCTGTCAGGTCGCAGCAAACAATAAAGACCACTATTTGCCATGAATGAGGTGCTTAAAACTAAGCACGAGGCCTTTGAAACTATGAGAGAGGTTGTGGACTCTCTCTCGAAAATGTTCGGATGTCCCTCTGATCAAGCCCGTTATGCTGTAGCGTTATGAATGGCAAGATGAAGAATGGTTCTTCAGTTCACGAGGATGTCCTCAGATCAATCATCTTAATGAGGTTGAGATCAATGGTGCAAAAATTGATGACAAGATCCAAGTGGGCATGATTTTAGAGACTCTCCCGCATTTCTCCAGTTCAGAAAATACTACTTCATGAACCAGAAGAAGTACAATCTAACGGAGCTTCTAAATGAGCTACAGACCTATGAGACCTTTATAGAGGATAAGGATGACACGGTAAATGTCGCCAAAGCCAATGTGATTCAAGGGAAGCCATCTTCTTCAAAGAACAAGAAAAAGAGAAATGTGGGACCACAAAAGAGAAAAAGAAGATCCAAAAGAAAAGGGCAAATATTGCTCATATATACAGATATATGTGGGACTTGAATGATAAAGTGTTGATTCGGGACTTGAATCATAGGATCACTCAATTTTATATATGATTAGATTATAGAATATATTATTCATTAGAGGATCAATGGGACTTATGATGAAAGATATAATTAAAAAAGTTTATGAATAAGGGATTTGCTTGGTATACAGCCCCTTCACAATGAGGGGGTCCACAATTATTTTATTCATGTGGGCCCTCTCAACATGTGAGGGGACTGTACATCATGGTGTACAAATAGATTTATCCTTACGAATAAATACCTAACTCTAATTAAGAACCGTTTATGAATGATTGGTCTGATGAAATGTCTATATCAATGGATAGTTCAAATTTCTTGAATATAATTTGTTTCATAATTTTAAGAGTGCAATTCTAAAATTTTAGTGGAATAATTTAAAATTAATAATCTTGACGTATTACTTAAAGTGTTATTAATTGTCATTATTATTAAAGCTTAAAATTATAATGTTCTTAGTTCTTCACGTTAGCTTCTTTAGATTAATTAATTTTAAGTTATGAATTCTGAATTAATTTGCATACATTAGTTAATTGGATTAATTTTATTTTAAATAATATGATTATTAAAAGTAATTTGAAATTGTACAGCGTGATAATTACCACACTATTATTTGCAACATGGAGTGTCCATGTAGTATTTAAATTCAATCACACGTGGACAAGGATAAATAATTAAAATTTTATTACTTTAATTTAATTTTAAATTGTTTAAAATTTAGTTATATGATAAGGGGATATATGGGAGAAATTTTCTCTCCTGGTAAAGTGGTGCCACTTCCTTTTAGTACTGGGGTGGTTTTGTGGTTTTGAATTTTTAGTAAAATTGTTAATTAACAAATTTAAAAAAAAGCTATATTTATCAGCTATAAATAGGACTCATTAGATACTTTTATATATATATATATATATATATATATATATATATATAGAAATTTACGTGAAATACTTTTTTGAGGGTTCTTCATTTTCTTCTTAGTTTGTCTTAATGTGTTGAGAACACAAAGTGAACAATAAAGTGAGCGTGTGAATAAAACCCAAATTTGAAATGTCCACTCGTTTGTTCCTTGTAATGGAGATAAGTCGAGAAAGAATTGTGGAGATTTTGAGAGTTTTATAGTTTTAAGAAGTTCAAAATTTACATCCTAGACAATTGTCGATATCATTCTCAAATCTTCCTTAATGACATGTTGATTAAATTAATGTGTATTGTTTGATTATTATTATTATTTTATTTTTTACAATGTGATGGTTATTGCTTCCGCTTATTTTTCTAAAAATAGTTTTCAAAGCCAACAATATTAAAAATTGATCAAATCGAACTACTTCCAACCCTAGTGGAAAGTAGATTTGGACTAATCTGCAAAAATAATAAGGGGTGAGAATGTATAATATACTCAATCCCAATAATGATTTAAGAGTATCTTCAATGATAATGGAAATTGCTTTAAAAAAATGAATAATGCTATTCTTGATTCATGCTTATCCATCATCGTCTAATGTAGCAGTGGAGTTATTAACATATTCTCCAATGAATTAAATTACGTTTCAATTTCATAGAATAGGAGAATGTGACAACTATTCCATGCTTATGTATAAATATATAAACATTATAAAAATGTTCGTCCGTCTGGATGTTCGTCCCTCGTTAAATTTTTTATTCTCTCCTATGAAATATAAAATTTGAGTTAATAAACGTAATTTATTGAAGATGAAATTCAAGTTTATCCATCTAGTCAGTATACATTAATATCATTTAATTTAAAATGCACATGCTCTTACACCTGCATTCCAATTTATGTATTCATTCATGCCGTACTCAATATGACTCAACATTAATATCATTTCATTTAAAATGCATGTCACATATAAGTAAAATATCGGTCATAATCTGTGAGTAATTTTTGAAACAAGATTGAGTAACCAAAATGTACTTTACCCTTTAAATCTAAAATAAAATTATTTATTGTAAATTAAATAATTGGTCTACTCCTTTGGTTTAATATGCACTTTCATGCCAACCTTTATTCGAAAATCATTTCCTCAACTTTTTGAAAATCAACGGAGTTCAAATAAATGAATTCCATCAATTTCCTTCTTATGTGGAATCTGCTAATTTTTTAAGGTTTAAGGACATTTTTGTAGAAAACCAAGCCTATGTTTGGCTTTCATTTTTTCAAAAACTCATTTCTAACCACAAATTTTCCTATAAAATAATTTTACGCATCAATCGAATACTTTTGTTTAATTTTCAACTACGCATTCTTCAAAAAATCACTATTCAAAACCAATTTTACCCCCAAAAAATGGGGTTCAAACAAGGGCTGAGGTTGGGGACGAGAACCCAAATTAACGTTAACTTTGTGTTCAAGAACTCAAATTAAGCAAACTTTGGGGACGATAACTAAAAGGTTGGTGACCTTTTCTGTAATTTATTTAACCTTCCGTCCGTATAAATATATTACTCTTTTGCGGGCACTAGTATCTCACACCAAAACTGGAAATTCAAATGGGAAATCAGCTAGGAGGTTTTCGCCGGCTACCACAGCGCGGTACAATATGCCCAATCTGTCTCTCCACCTTCATAGTCCCGTGCCAAACCAACTGCAGCCACTGGTTCTGACTTCTGCGGTAGTTTTTGATGAAATGCTGGTTAGTATACATGTATTATTTTTTGCAATTGAGTCTCTGCTTTTATTATTTTTTTTTTCCAGCCGAATGCATTCTAAGGTGGAGTGAGACTAGTCAAATAATTAAAACAATGAATTGCCCGAAGTGCCGTGCTCTGATTACTTCAATTGTTGTTGATAACTCTGCATGTCGACGTTTCACCGCTATCAATATAAGAATTTGGAGTTATAATGCTACTTTTGAGGTTTGACGGATCTTCTTCTTTCCTTCCTATTATTTCTTCTTTTCTGCTATTTTTTTTTTTTTTAATTTTCGAACGAGAACCATCCGTTTTAACGCATTCAAGGATATTTTGGTTGATTTTGTTAATTCTGGTGGTTATCACACTTTGGATAGTATTCCACATGCCTTAGTTTCAGTTTTCTTATTATTTTTATTTGCCTATAACAGATCTTTATTGCAGCTCGAGAGTATTGTAAATGCTACACATCGTAGAATATAAGGTAATAATCATGAAGTCCTTCAGCTGTATTTATGTATGCAATACCATGTATGTTTTGGCTTCTGAAATAGTCATTTATTAGTGTTTACATTGTTTTTGTTTCCTTTATTAATTGAGGTTGGTGTTTAAACTGCTGTGTTGTGCGAACACAACTTACCTGCTTGTATATTGAGTCTTGGATTTGCATTTGCGGGACAATTATTGCCTAGAATTGCAAAATTTCAATCTGCTGTTTCTAGTGTTGCGTGATATATTTACTGCTTTATGGCTTGTTAAAATCTTCTTGAGTTGGATAGTTTATGATCAAACTTCTTTTTATTAAAATTGTAGGATCTGGAAGAGTCGAAACTCTTCCATTTGTGCGGAAGTTCAGTTTAATGGTGTGAAGAAAGAGAGATTCATCCTTTTACAGGATGACCATCTTCATGGGTGAAGAACAAGGTCAGAATCGAGAGAGTTGGAGCTGTTCTAAGCTCAATAAAATAGAGTTAACAACTCAATAATTTTGTGGTTTCATAAAGGGAAGAAATGACAGAGTTCGAGCAACACAAACATAATAAACATTAACATAAAACAAGTATAAAACATAAACAATATACAAACTCTCTCTTCTGGTGATTAACCAGAGAAGAAGAGAGGGAGAGAAAGCAAGAGACTACATTTTGAATATATTTTGTATAGATTTTGTTGTGTATATCTCGTACTCCATTGAGCTCCATAATGGAGCATATATATAGAAAGATATGGAAGTCATACCATTACCAACTCTAGAAGTCACCCCCCTTAATTTAAGGCTAGTACAATGCCTACTATTTTAAATCAATTCATCACATGTCTTAGTTGGTTTACAACCAAACTAGACTTAAACTATAATCCACTCAAAATACAATTAATTTGTTTGACAACAAGGTGTCAATACCCAACAAAAATCATACTTGGAAGAAGTGCGATTTAATTTGCCGTTGCAAGTAATCAGGTACAGCAAATAACGCGACTACGTATTTCATTTACATCCATTTCTTGGGTGAGAAAGTATGGTAAATTAATGTAAGATACACTAATAATAATGTAAGATGTGCTTACTTTAGGTGTTTGATGTTTATTTTCATAAAAAACAAAACCAAGAATTTCTTAGTTTTCCTTACTCGTTTGTACATACTGTATCAAGAGGAGGATTAGACGTTCCATTTTGTTCATTTCCCTGATGACAGTGTTTAGGATGATGTTTTATTGTGGGAAACTAATCTATTAGGCATTCGTGTTTAAGTTGTTGAAGTCTGCACCTAAGGATAGTGGTAAATATCTTTCATTTATTTAGCTAATGTTCGGTAGGACGATTTTAATCTAAGTCAAAGTCAACTATCAGTTTTAATCACATATTTTATCGGACCAACAACTTTTCAACCAAACTTTTATCGAACTTTGATCACAAAAATACTGTTCGATTTAAAACCACCGCAAGTGTACGGTTCGTTACAAGTAATAAAGTGGACTTTTAGAGTCCCGATTGTCGATCTCACAGAGATTGAGTAGTTTAATGTTAATTATATCGACATTAACTGACACAAGATGAGTTTTTGATGTGTTTTTATACTAAAGACTAACTAAACTAAATTATGAAAACTACTATGAATGAGTTTGGTAAACTAAATGCAAATGATCCTAAAATGCAATATGAAAGCCGAATGCAAATTTTATGAAATTAATATAATAAAAGCGCATTAGGATCCCGAATCACCAAACAAGTTCACTTTTAACTCCTAGAGCATACCATTTGACTATATTTCTATGACAAATGCAATATACAAGAATGCGTAACGTTTTGTAAACACTTAGAGATTCACGCAAAGTATAGCGGTATATTTTTACCTCTTATCGGACCTTACGATGATTTATACCTTGTAAAATCTATTTCACTTCTTTCAAATGCATAAAATAGATCACTTAAACTCACATAATCACATGCATTTAATTATGGAGAAAATAAATTGTATATAAATCATTCAACATCCATCAAACGTGTTTAAATATCAAATTGCAAAATAGAAATTACAAGATCACATTGTGAGGCTCATCGTTCACCTAATACTTGAAAAACTAGCCTAACATGATAGAAGTAAGAAAACAAAATAAATAGGTTGGAGACGATATCATCCTGTTAATTCTTGAGTTAAATCTTGAATCTTGGGATGAATATTCTTCTCCTTCCTTGTTGTCTTGCTCTCCAATGTGTAGAATATGTCAAAAATATGCGTAGCCCCTGTTTCTGGTCGTCCTTAGGGTTATAAAAGAATCCAAGATGTAGTTCCATAGGTAGTTGATTCAAATAAGGAAACTAGAAAATTCGCGTCAGATTTGTACCAAGCTACCGTTTGGTTTATAAAATTCACCTCCTGGATTCCCTGAATGGTTCTGAGTGACTGCTTGGAATTTGTTCTAAGCGACCGCTTAGAACAACTTTTTTCTCCACTGGACAGTTTTCAATATTTTGATCATAACTTTCTCTACCGATATCAGATTGAAGTGATTCAAAGTATATTAGAAAGATAACTCAAAGAGATACAACTTTTATTCAGACATCATCTTCGAATTCAATCGTTTAATATGTCAAAAATGGGTCTCAATATGAGACTAAAAATCGGTGCATAACTTTTCAATTAGAAATTGATGTGTGATCATACTCTGACGATATTTCATCCCTTTGACGTCTTCTTTCAACCAATTGACTCCTAGTACTCTCAAATCTTCATCGATTGGGTTGACACAACTTTTGAATATTTGCATGTTAGTCCTTGAACTTTCGTTTTCTTCCATTTTGAGCATTTTTCGCTCGTTTCACATGCTTCTCGTTCCATCCATCAATATAGTCCTACAAACACAAATTGTATTGAATTAAGCCATATTTCAACATATACATCCACAATTGTCCATATTTTGTGGCCTAAATAAGTGTGTAAAACACACTTATCAAACTTTACTAAAAATCTGATTTTTAGTAACAACAAATAGAGGCTTAATAATGCCATTTCTTAAAAGCTTCCTAACTAAAACATACCTTCTTATTGCTGATAACTCAATTGTGATCTTTACTAGGGAGAATTTATTTGTGCTTAAATTTCCTGCATGTAGGCTGATCATTAAACAAAATATGCCAGGGCAGGGAATCTTATTGCATTCATTTCAATCACCCGTTCTAACTGTAGTCTGTAGAGGATCTTGAGTTGCATGGGATTTTTCTCATATCTAAGGTAGACATGGTGCTTAATTAGGGATCTCCTAGTTATAAGTATTTGATATAATTAGTTTCTCAGTAGCATCGAAGGGCAAGCATATAAATCGTTTTGGTTCCTTTACACAATAATAGTCGAGATTTCTGTTGAGTTCCCTTTTGGTGTTTTACTTTCTTTTCTACTTTCTCTTTGTAGTTGGATCTCTCTCCATCTAATTAGTTAGTTTATGATATTTGTATTTATATTATTTCATTTATTGTTAAAAGGTAGAAGGGTAGTTTTATTTATTTGATTAGGATAGTTAAGTCAATTTGCTATTAGATTATTTAGCCCCTGTTTGATACACATTATTTTGGAAAGAATGCATTTTTTTTGGTTGATGTGATAGTGAATATGTGGTTGAAAAAGAAAGAAAAGTTATTAATGCAATGAAAAATATTATTTTATTGAAAAATGTGTGGTTGAAAATGTGTAGAAGAATTAAAATGAAAATTATAGTGTGTATAAAATAGGGGCTTAAGCTCTCGTAATATCTCTTTTGTATAATTTTGCTCATAGCCTCCCTTTTGCTTTCTTCTTCTTCTTCTTCTTCTTCTTACATATTGCTTGCAATCACAAAATCCACAATAGAGAGCGGTAACGGATTTCTAATTTGTACGAATCCCTTTAATTTGATACAGTCAAATTAGTTATGGTAGAGTCTTATATGCCTTAGTCTACAACTTGAATTCTTGGATTTACTGGATGTGTTTCCGATGAATGTGTTCACAAGAATGATGTTGACCTTGGAGCATTGGGGGCATGTTTTATTCAAGATGCCTACAAACAGGAAATTTGAGCTTCTTTTGATATTTTTCCTTATGTTTTTCTTCTTTTCTTTTAAATATTTATTTTCGTCTTTTATCTTTTCATAATAGCAGATGAATATCAACGGGGATTTGCTGGGGAAGATTTGCTTTGGAAGATTTTAAGAGAACCTTAACACTAGCATGTTGCGCTATTAATATCTAGCATGGATACTATATTCACACTTGCTCATTAGTACAAAATTTTCTGCATTTTCCCCTCAAATTTTGTGGGAAATAAAAGTTAATAGTAAGTATTCGGAATTTAGGATTTAAGAAAAAAACACTAAAAAGCGAGTTAAAACTTAATGTTTCAAAATTACTTTTTCCCACACTCATTTTTAACTATGCATTATGAAAAAAAAATCATTTTCACGTTTTCATAATTTTGTTCTACTTTTTAGTCAAACATTCTCGAAAAAATAATTTTCACAGAAGCACTTATCTAGAACCTTGACACTTTGTGGTTCCATGAGCAGCTCAAATGCTTGGCTTATTTGTTTGAGTTGAACTTGATGAGTCAAAAGTCCGTCTAGGCTTTTAATTTCCCAAAGAAAATCAAGAAAAAATTATAAGCCCAGAAAGCCCAGTTTTAGAGAACCAAAATTATTTTGTCCAACATGTTCTACAAACTTATCCAGATCAAAGTCTCATTGGGTAGAGATCTGTGTTTATATTAATCGAAACTCCGAGTGCCCAATTTTGATGGACTAAGCATCGAGTTTTTTGTTGGAAAATAGTTGAAGAAAATGTATTTTTGTCAGATGTTAACCAAATATTTAGATGGGTCCCGTTACTTGAATTGAATGAGAAATGGGTCAATCACGTTCTACTCGTCGAGTAGATGAGTTTGGTATATTTGTTGAAAAACAAGAATTTTGAATTCAAAAATAGAAATTCAATAAATAAGACTATCTCTCGAGCGGTAGCCTGACGCTAAGCAAACAATGAGTCACTGAAATGCGCACTCAAGTGGCAATCAGGCAGTAAGCCGGCGGTAGATCAACCTGTTCAACTCTCAGTGAAACAGGTTGATTTATGGTTGTGTCACTTCATGGGCACGGACCCCTATATGCTGGTTTCATTCACTCCTATCTTATGCAGTCAAAACATATTAATCAAAGCATATTAAGCCCCTGTTTGGTAGCCATTTTTTAGGAATAGTTGATTGATAAAGAATGTATAGTTAAAAATAAAAGAAAAGTTTTGGGTTTGCATATAATATTATTTTATTGAAAAATGTGTGGTTGAAAAAGAAGAGAAAGAAAAATACATTTTGGGAAAAATTGCTACCAAACAGGAGCTAAATAACATCACAATCTTGCCAAAATTCTACATTAAAACCTGTTCTTTTTTCATACAAAAAGGAGCTTTAAATTGTTAATGTAATAAATATATTATTTAAGGGTGGTTTTGTCTTTTTGCATTTCCTTTATTTTGTTGTATTAATATCTCTTGTATCTTCATTATTGCCCTAATCCTGAAGGCCCTAAGTTCTCTACCTCTCGGTTTCTTTCTTGTTCCTCTTTTTAGCTATTCTTCACCTTTATTTGATTTGCATTATGTATTATAAGTTCACATGGTATCAGAGTCGAGTCCTTTGTGTTTGCCAATTTATGCCAGTGTTCGGTTGGTCCGCTTCTTTGAAAATTAATCGTCTTCATGGCTTTTGTGGGTGGACCGCTGTTTAGTTTTTCACGCTATTTTCTCTGCTGGGTCTTTGTTCTTTGGCTCCTTTCTTTTCGGACTTTGGGTGGTTTCCTACCAACAAAGGTTTGATTTCAGTTTTGGCTTGTTTTGGGACTGTTTTGTACGAGTTGCATCTTTGGCAATTTGGGTCCTTCCCTAGTTCGGCCGAGCCCTTTGTTTTTGGCTTGATTCTGCTTCGGACTTTTGGTGGTTGTTCTGCTTGGTTTTTTAGCTTTTATTGTCCACTTAGTTCACATTTATGGTTGATTTTCTGGGGTCATCTTTCATACTCATAGATTAAAAGTGATTTTGGTTCAGATTTAGTTCTTGAAGTTCATATGCATTGCGTGAAGATTTTATGAATCTATGGTGTATGTACTGTGTATCTATTGGTGAAATATTAATTCAAATTTCGAAGTCTTGCGTGTTGGGCCATTATTTGGTGTTTGCAAAAGTGGGATATGTTTGCAAGTGTGATATTTTTGGGATTGCTTTCTTTGTCTACTTTGGTTTTCACGTGTGGCCTACACTATTGAAGTTTGTTTGATTGGTGTTTCGTATTTGTTTGAGATATCGTCATGTTGTTTTGTTGATTGTTGTTGGTTGGTTGAAGTATTTTATGATGGGAAAGAGATATCAGAAGTTCTGTACTATTTCAAACACTAAGTCTAACTTTGCAAAGAGGTATCAGTCAGTGCTTTCCGGTGATCCATCTATACTTGGAACACCACCTTCATCTTTGTCAGCCTCTACCCATATAGGTTTGTCGTCCCAGGGTCTCTCAGGTATTTCTTCCTCGTGGATCCTTAACTCAGGTGCTTCCAAACATATGTCACCTGACTCAAAAGTCTTTAACTCCTTGCGCCCTTCTAATTCGTCTATATCTATTATGACTGCTGATGGCACCGCATTGACTTTGGCAAGTGTTGGTCCTATTAACACACATAATTTATCACTTTCGGATGTTTATTGTGTTCCATCTCTTACCTTGAATCTTATTTCTGTTGGTGAATTGTGTGATTCTGGATACTTAGTTCAATTTTCTTCTACTACTTGTCATGTGCAGGATCCTCAATCTCAGAAGGTAATTGGGACAGGCCATAGACAGGGAGGGTTATATGTTATGGACTATCTGAAACTACCACATGTTGCTGCCTCTGGTGTTGACTTGTCATCTTTCTCTTTGAATTCCTCTTCTTCTAGTTTTTATTTGTGGCATTCGCGCCTTGGACATGTTTCTGCTAGTCGTTTAAAATTTTTAGTTTCTAAGGGTCAGTTGGGAGATTTGCAAACTCATGATATTTCTGATTGTAGTGGTTGCAAATTAGCTAAATTTTCTGCTTTACCTTTTCCTCGAAGTACTTCTCGTTCTGTTGCACTATTTGATCTTGTCCATTCTGATGTGTGGGGACCTGCTCCTATTGTTACAAAAGAAGGATCTAGATATTATGTGTCCTTTATTGATGATTATAGTCGTTATTGTTGGATTTATCTTATGAAACGACGTTCTGATTTTCTTTCTATTTATCGTTCCTTTCGAGCACTTGTTAAAACTCAACATTCTGCCGTGATTAAATGTTTTAGATGTGACTTGGGTGGGGAGTATACTTCTACTGATTTCTCTGAATTGCTCACCTCTGATGGAACAATTCACCAAACTTCGTGTACCAACACACCACAACAAAATGGTGTTGCTGAACGAAAACATAGACACATTGTTGAAACTGCTCGTTCTCTTCTCTTGTCTACCAAAGTTCCTAGTGAATTTTGGGGAGAGGCAGCTCTCACTGCTATTTCTTTGATTAATAAGATTCCATCTTCTCTCACTTCGGATTTATCACCATTTGAAGCGCTATTTGGACACCCACCTGATTACTCCATATTACGTGTCTTTGGTTGTACTTGTTTTGTTCTTCGTCCTGAAATAGAACATAGTAAGTTGACATCACACTCTACTATCTGTGTTTTCTTGGGTTATGGAGAGGGCCAAAAGGGCTATCGTTGTTTTGATTTTGTTAACAAAAATTATATATTTCTCGTCATGTTGTGTTTCTTGAGCACATTTCTTTCTTTTCTCTTTCTGACAATGGTTATGAGGTGGCTAAAATTGACCTCATTCATATTGATCCATTCTCTAATGATATGGACATACCACATTCCCATTACCCATATACTGTTGATTCTTCTTGTCCTACAGGTACACATGCGCCGACTCATGATACCTCTCCCCCTTCTATGGCTTCTCAAGCACCGCCTGAGATTATTGATCTTGCTCCTGCTCCCTCTATTCCTCGATATACTCAACGTATTCGTAAGTCCACTCGGTTACCTGATTTTGCTTATTCTTGTTATTCTGAGTCATTTTGCTGTTTTCTGACCTCCATTCATAAGCTATTTGAACCCTCTTCCTATAAGGAAGCTATTTTGGATCCTCTTTGGCACCAGGCTATGACTGATAAACTCTCTGCTCTGCATAAGATAGACACTTAGGATTTGGTTCCATTGCCTCCAAGTAAACATGCTATTGGTTCTCATTGGGTTTATAAGATTAAAACCAAATCTGATGGTTCAGTGGTGCGTTATAAAGCTAGATTGGTTGCTGAAGGTTTTAATCAGCAGTATGGTTTGGATTATGAGGAGACTTTCACTCCTGTTGCTAAGATGACCACTGTTCGTACTCTTATTGCTACTGCATCTGTTCGTCAATGGAGTCTCTCTCAGTTGGATGTCAAAAATATTTTTTTGAATGGAAATCTTCAAGAAGAGGTTTATATGGTTCCTCCTCCTGGCCTTTCTCACTCTGTTGGATATGTTTGCAAGCTCAAGAAGGCACTTTATGGTCTCAAACAAGCACCTCGTGCTTGGTTTGAAAATTTTTCCACTGTTGTTACCTCTTTTGGTTTTACATTTAGTCAGCATGACTCTGCCCTATTCTTTAGATGTACGTCAGCTGGTCGCATTCTACTTTTATTGTATGTTGATGATATAATTATTACTGGTGATGATGTTGATGGGATTGCAGATTTGAAATCAGAATTGGCTGGTCGTTTTGAAATGAAGGACTTAGGAGCATTATCTTATTTTTTTGGGATCGAAGTTGCTTATTCTCCTAGAGGCTATCTTCTTTCTCAGTCTAAGTATACTATGGATATTATTGAGCGTGTTACTCTTACTGATACTAAAACTGTTGATACTCCTCTTGAGTCTAATGCTCGATATTCACCCTTTGACGGTGTTCCCTTGACTGATCCCACTTTGTATCGCACCATTGTTGGATGTCTGGTTTATCTTACCATCACACGTCCTGATATTGCTTATGTTGTTTACATTGTTAGTCAGTTTATTTCAGCTCCTACTACAGTTCATTGGGCAGCCGTTGTTCGTATTTTGCGCTATCTTCGTGGTATTTGTTTTCAGAGTTTTTTTTTTCATTGACCTCCTCTTTAGTGCTCCATGCCTACTCTGATGCTGATTGGGCCAGTAATCCCACTGATCGCAAGTCCACTACTGGTTTTTGTAGTTTTTTGGGTGATTCCATTATCTCTTGGAAGAGTAAGAAGCAGGTTGTTGTTTCTCGTTCTTCTACTGAGGCCGAGTATCGAGCTATGGCATCCACCACCACCGAGATTGTGTGGTTGCGTTGGTTACTTTCAGATATGAGTGTCCATTCGTCCTCACCAACCCCTATGTATTGTGATAATCAAAGTGCTATTCAGATTTTTCACAACTCTGTGTTCCATGAGCGCACGAAGCATATTGAGATTGATTGTCATCTAGTTCACCATCATTTGCAGGCTGGCACTATTTCTCTACCTTTTGTTTCTTCATCGTTGCAGCTTGCCGACTTCTTCACGAAGTCACATCCGATTCATCGTTTTTGTTTTCTTCTTGACAAACTCTCGCTGCTTCTTACTGTAGCATCGTGAGTTTAAGGGGGGATGTTAATGTAATAAATATATTATTTAAGGGTGGTTTTGTCTTTTTGCATTTCCTTTATTTTGTTGTATTAATATCTCTTGTATCTTCATTATTGCCCTAATCTTGAAGGCCCTAAGTTCTCTGCCTCTCTGTTTCTTTCTTGTTCCTCTTTTTAGCTATTCTTCACCTTTGTTTGATTTACATTATGTATTATAAGTTCACAGAAATATCGTTCGATTCGTCATTTCTTGTGCTTTGAAATGCTGCAAACACAAGAATTTGATCGTTGTATATTGCGAGACGATTGCCATTTATCGTAGGCACCTGTGCGATACATATTCATCTTAAGGACAAAAAGTTCAACTCTTGTCTTGATCCTTTGAATTTCATTCCTTTAGTATAAGTTTAGTTCAACTTTCCATTTAAATTCGGGTAGTTTCGATAAGTTTTATTACTATGATAAAGAAATCACTTTGTATATTTACAAACAACAATCTTAAGATGAATTTTGTTTAGTGATTTCTTGATTAAATTTTCATTATACTCTGTTAAACTGAATTTTATTTTCGTTTTATCTTTTTTCTACTCTCTCTTGGTATTAAACTTGGTTTGGTTTTATCTTAAGTTTGTATAACAGAAATGATACCGTTAATAATGATACGACGGATGTTATATCGGTCCTTACTCCGATTGTTGGGACTCTAATCACTTTAGTTGTTGCTCCTTTGGTTTTGGTTCCAGTTATCATTCATCCACCTCCATTTTACATGGAGAAAAATCAGAAAAATTTAGTGTGGTTGACTTCAAAAGATGGCAATAAAAGATGATTTATCTTACAGCTTTTAATTTGGAGAAATTTCTAAATAAGAATGCTCTCGCCGTGCAAGAATGAGAAAATAATAAGGCATCAATGATCGCATTGGATGCTTGGAAACATTTATATTTTCTATGCAAGAACTACATTCTGAATAGCTTGGACAACACGTATAGTTCCATGAAATCTGCAAAGGAGATTGTTAATCCTTGGAGAAGAAATATAAGACTGAAGACTTCGAAACAAAGAAGTTCATCGTTAAGAAATTCTTAAATTACAAGATGATAGATTCCAAGACAGTTATTAGACAAGTACAAGAGTTGCAAGTTAGCCCCTGTTTGATAGCCATTTTAAAAATTAAAAAAAAAAAAAATTTAATTTTTTGACGTGGTGGATAGTGAACATGTGGTTGAAAAATAAGAAAAAGTTATTGATGCGATGAAAAATATTATTTTATTGAAAAATGTGTGGTTGAAAATAAGAAAAAAAATGAGAATGAAAAAAAAAGTGTACCAAACAGGGGCTTATTCTCCATAATATTTACGTCGAGAACATATCTCTAAGTGAATCCTTTCAAGTAGCCGCAATCATCAAGAAACGTTCACTCATGTGGAAGGACTTCAAGAATTGTTTCAAGTACAAGCTCAAGGAGATGAATATTGAAGAACTCATTGTTCGATTGAGAACTGAAGAAGACAACAGATAGTAGGATAAGTGAAATGGAAGTCATATACAACAAGCAAAAGCTAAGGATACAACAAGAATGCAAAGAAGTGAAGAGCAATTGCTACAACTGTGGAAATGCCAGACAGAGCTCCGACGAATGTCGTAAACCAAAGAAGAAAGCCCAAGTGAATGTCGCTGAATCTGATGCATTATCTGATAGAATATCATATATTAATTTGTCAGCAGTTGTTTTAGAATGCAACAATATTGAAAATCCCTTGGAATGGTGGGTGGACACAGGTGCTACCCGTTACATTTGTGCTGATAAGGCAATGTTCTCATCATATAAATTTTTCTCGAGTTTTCTCTTGTGTCCTTGCTTATGCATCCTTCGATTCTCAAGGACATCATCTACTTGGATCTCATTGCGCATTAGATCTATTAATTGGTAGAAAGAACATGGATACATGTTGATGGCTTTCTGCCAGAAAGAGAGTCTTCTTCAACAAGCCATTCCGCAAGGCATCCCTCGCTTCTTCATCTAGTATAACTTAGTCGACGATCAATTCAGCTTTGAGTCGTGTGAAATAACTCCTGAAGGACTCTCTTCCTCACTATTTCACACAATCCGATCTCCTGATTGATGCTTGTTCCATCCCTATTTTATCGAATACTTCTATGATTGCTTGTTTTAGTGGTAGCCAATCGTTGATCAAGCCTAATGGTAACTAGTTCATCAAACCTTCCTGCTTATCATATTTTTTCGTTGCAGATTAGCTTTTAGTTTCTCCTTACAGCTAAATATCATAAAAATTGTCAAGACATGGGAGCTCTTTGATCTCTCCAACGATTATGTTGGTGATATTTTTAATCATGAAAGTTTGCATTGTCATAAGTCTCTCCAGAGCAGATTCGTTTGTCTGTTGATCCCTCCATTTCTCTTTCGATACAATATTGTAGGTATGTAATGCCTGTAATTTGTTATTGTTCTTGGGAAATAAACTAGTATCAAGTTTTGCTTCTCTTTCACCGATTTCATCTTGCCCTTGGATTCTCATACTTTGCACACATATACACATTTTCTACTGCCAGCGTCTCGAGGTTTTTCGCCATTTCCTGTACAGCCTTTGTTGTATGCATTCTTTTCCATTCATGTTGGCATCAGAGAGAAGAAATGCCAACCTGAAAATTCGTCGATGTTTCTTCCTGCCTTCGCTTGGCATCATTATCAACTGGATCATCGCTAGATTCTCTTGTTTTAGTCTCCAGTGCTCTTATTTCTTCTAGATGTGCTTCCATTTAACTCATCTTTTAGATCTCAATCATTTTTTAATCTAATAGAGATTTTATTATTTACTTTGCTCAAGTTTCCACAGATAGCGTCAATTTGTTGACAATAAAAATCAAATCAACAAATTCCTCTTACCTAGTCAGTATTTTCGACTCCTAGACTCATTGATTTTGATACTCAAATTGAAGTAAGAGGAGAAATTGCTATTTAGAAGGGAGATATTTAATTTGTGCATGGTTTCCTTCTCTTGGGCGGAGATATTTATAGATTTTCCTCAGGGATTTGGGGTAATTCGATTATTTAAAAAAAAAGATAGATGGCGGCCTTTTATTGGTTAATTTATAACTGATTCTGTTATAGTATTACATTTTATTCATTAGTTTACGTGCCTTTCATTAATTGATTTTGGAGTCATGCTTCAAACATTTGCCCAATTGTACCTTACTACAGATTTAGATGCGAAAATGTCTCTCGCTTATTCTTGGTACGAGCCTTTTCTGTATTTTTATCCCTCACATATCGCTTATGATTCGTAAGCGAAGGGCAATGTGTTCATTCAATAGATTAGAATTGTAACCAGAAGTTCAAAGTACACAAAATAAAAACAGAGAATACTAACATCCGTTTTATGCGTCCAATAAGAACCAAAATTTGCCCTTAAAATTATAGATTTGTGAAGATATATGGTTGAACCCCACAGCAAGGCTAGTTATAATGATTCGAACGAATATTCTCCTTCAAATTGAATCCGCAGTTGGTCTTAACAGTGATCAAATAACAAAAGTATAAGAAAGAACATCAAGATTTTTGACCCTAAAAGCTTGGATGTTCAACCAAATATTACGTTGATCATCCACAGATGTGGTAACGCTCTAAAAACAATAGCAAAATCAAAACGTACAAGAATATATACAAAGTATCGAACAAGAAAAATCTCAAAATTACACGTGTCACTCTCAAACTTTCATCTCACTAAATTACTCCAAGTAATCGGTATCTAGAACTCTCCATTTATATTATTCTATACTCCCACCAATCTGCCACTTGTCATCATCTCAGCATTTCACAGCATTATAACTGAAGTCACAAAACCAAGATGTGAGGTTCTAAGTACAGAGGCAACCGGGTCACGCCAACTACTGGGCTCAGGGTTGGTTCGAATAAAACATTGGCCCAAAAATGTTAAGCATCAAATATCAGCCTAGAATGATATAAATACTTCATGACGTGCTATTGTAAAAATGGTGCGATTGATGAATCTAAAGGCTGTAATCCAAATATGACCACTTCCACTTTTAGGAGTTTGCTGTTTTCTTTGTGATATTTTCAACCTTAGATCATATATTAACTCATATTTCTCTTATGATTGTTTCAATTGTAATTACAATTCAACGTTAGGAAGTATAGACATAATTTTATAGAGTCATTCGGTCTGAATGCTACATGAAGAACATAAGTCATGTGACGGAACGGGAAGACTTAAGATGTAGAAAATCATACCATCAGTGATTCAGCTGATTTGGATTCATATAGATATCCACCCATGCGGTACTTCATTGTACGATGACAGGGTATAAGGTGTTTAAATAGAGTGTAAAGTTGTACAACATTCCGAATTTTATTACTTCGAAGTATTTAGTAGAAGGACCAGCCAAGAACGGATATAAGAACAAGGTGGAAGCAACTATTCGAATGATGAATGAGAAGTTTCCTCCTAATTTGTTGAAGGCTTAGGGGAAGCTTGTGGAGGATCTGGGCTTGGCTCCTATTGACACTAACAAGGTTGATTCCGGTTGAGTATAACAAAAGCATATGTACTTTCATGTTCTTTTTATTTTCTGAATTGTTTAAATCCTATTCGATGATAAATAAAAGTGTGCATATATATATATATATATATATATATATATATATATTTATTTATTTATTTATCAATTTCTCATTGGAAGAAGGAATTGGATTACTTTTATGTTATAAAGTATAAACTTAGCCCTTGTTTGAGTCACAATATTTGGTTAAGAATATATTTTTAAATAATAGATTGATGGAGAATGTGTGATTAAAAAATAAGAAAAAAAATTGAATTTTTGTATAATATTATTTTATTGAGAAATGTGTGGTTAAGTCAAACAAATTTTGAATGTTTTATAAAACTAAAAATTGAAAATAGATTTAAAAGAAGAAATCAAATGCCTTAATGATTAATTTAGCCTCTATTTAAGTCAACAATGAATTTTAACTATAAATTTTATGTGATTCAAGATTTTTCAATCACATATTTCAATAACTTTTCTAAAAATTTATTTTAAAATTTATTTTAATTTGCACCAAACTGGAGCTACCTTTTCTAATTGAAAAAAGACAAAAATAAAATAAAATAAATAATGTACCATAGTCTAGGAGTACCATTTGTTACAGACCCTAACCTTAAAACTTCCAAATCGACAGCTTTCATTTTATACTCTCTCCACTCAGCAATGGTTTGCTCCGTATCGGCGGGGAAATCCGGTCCAAACTGGCTCGAACGGCTTCGTTCCTCCAGAGGCTTCCCCTCCGGTGACGCTTCCAACCTCGAGAATTTCCTAAACAACCCGACTTCACCGGACCTTAAACAACCAGATCCAATCCCGAATCATAACCCTGACCCGAATCCATCCCAAAATGACCCGGGTTTCGATCGAATCCAGAAGGAGGACAACCAATTGTTTGATGTAATGACCAATGTCCTCTTCGAGCTCTTCAATTATGGAGACTCCAATAATGGTAATTTTCCAAAAATCAAGAAATCCTGTCGAAAGCAGTCAAACCCTAGGATTTATATTCCTTCGAATAATGACATTAATGAGAATATTAACGTGCATTCCGAGAAGGAGTCAAGAAGTGATGATGATAACAGTCAAGTGGCTGGGGTGAAGGAGTCGAGTGAGAATTTAGTATTAAGAAGAAATCAAGAGGAAGGTGAAACGAGTAAAGGGAATTTGTCAGGATTTTCGCTGACTGAGGTGACTGTGATAGACACGAGCTATAAGTCGTGGAAATTCGAGAAATTGTTGTACAGGAAGAAGAATGTGTGGAAGGTTCGCGATAAGAAGGGCTCAAGTGTGAATGTGGGTAGCAGAAAGAAGAGGAAACAGAGCACAAGCTTCTTGGATGGGGAGAAGAAGCAAAAGATTGTAGATAAGGAAGCAAGTGGACGAGAATGTGAGTTCGAGTTGAATGAAGTAAGTTTTATTAATTAATGTAAATTACATCGTTAATTTGTATCGAATGATTTTTGTTTTTGACAATGATACATTGTTCCGAGTATGTTTGTCTAATAAGGACTGTGATTGGATGTGCAGAGCTCAAATTTTAGGACATTAAAGCTCTTTGATCACTGGCAGTATGGAATCTCCTTATAATAGTTGTCTAATCTTCTAGCTAACTTAAATAATAATGTCCTCTTTTCATTTTACTTCATTTAGGACTGTGAATTGGTAAACTATGTCTTTTGAGGTTTCAGAGTTGCACTTAGTTTTGTTAACTATATGGCACAAGGTGCCCTTTTGGTACATCTGGCTACATGGTGTCTTCTATTGTATATTCTAGATTTATATAGGCAATTTTTTGTCAAATTCCAGTTCCTTTGGCCAGAAATTATAGTGTTGTGCCTTTTGAGTTCCATCACTATATTTCGGGTTTGTTTTAAGATGTTCTAGAGATTTCTTATTCCACACTTATCTGATCTAAATATGGACATGGTCTAGTGTCAGGTTAAAGCTGAAGTGTTACAGAAGATAGGTTCTTACTTAGCCTAAACAGAGGATAGGTTCTTACTTAGCCTAACGGCCTTTGATTTTTTGCACTACTTGTGACCTTTACTGTGTTTGTGTTGATAAAAGAAAATTATCTGAGGTTAATTGTACATTGTTTGTGCAGGTATCTTATCGGACAAATAAATCAGTGGAAGGTCATGAAAAGGCTCTGGACACAGCCGGCAAGATTCTCAAAAAGAAGGAAGTGAACTTGTAAGTCACATTCTATGTCACTCTCTCCTTATAACACGCTCTATCAGAATCCTATCTCTTACAGTGGTCATATCGCTGGCTATCCAGGAAATCGGAAAAAGGAAGCACGCCAGTTATTCTTATTAAGAGTATTCCTCCCAGTAAGAAAAATGGAACAAGTGTTACCAAAAACTGTATCAAGTTAAAACAGAATAAACCTTGAGAAGTATGCTGTTTGGAAGTTCTAAGACAGGAGTTGGAAGTCATCTGGATTGTAAAAGATTGGGGAATGAGCACCAATTTGAGGCTTATAAACTGTTAGAGAGTTAAGGAATTCTTTATTATGTATGTTCTTCCTGTGCCTCAGTCTCTGTATTTTGATAATTATTTTGCTCTCCGCAATCCAGGAAGGGGAAGGGAGGGCAAGGTGTTCAGTATTCAACATCGAGATCCATTTTAAGTTTTAACTAACTAGTTGCTCAAAAATATCATGGGAGACTAGTGGTTTTTTGTAAGCTAATGAAGTTCATTTCAATGCAATTCACAAATACTTATTGGTATTTATTATAAGTTAATTGATGACAAAGGCATCATGTGTTTTGCTTGCTTTAAATATCCCAGTTCTGCAAAAAGGAGAGAATCGTAGTTCAGCTTGATTATCAAATGCTTAAGTTAACTGCCGTTAAGGTGATTCTGACTTGAGTATTTTGTTCGAATTAGCTTACAAGTCAGTCGAACCTATAAGTAATATTTCATTATAATTATAAACAAGTTTTGTTACGTTTAAAAGTATGTTTTCTTTTGTATATACGGTACAATGATTCGAATATAGGTATTCCACCGGCATCCTAATGTTTTTAGGGATTAAGCGTCCGTTTAGCACGGTGTTTTTGAAAAGTCAATCACATTTTGAGATCTAAAAGTTACTTTTGGACCCGCTTGGCTAATTTTGTGAAAGTGTTTCTTCTAATTAGAAGAACATTTAGAGAAAGCTAGTTCAATGTAATTTCCTTTGTGCAGAGTTAGTCCAATTATTCTTATTCCGTCCAATATGGGTAACTGGTGTAAAACGTTTCTATCATTTGCATTCAATGCGCAAAATCATCCATATCATTTTAATTTTGACATTGGATCCTCCGATCGATATTTCTTTGTACAAAAGGATTTTACCGTTTATTTTTTTTTCTATTAAAGTATTGTAAAATGACTATTTATCCTCAACTTTAAATAAACAAATAGAAAATAAAGAAAGAATATAAAAATAATAATTGTAGTCAGACTTCCAAGTTTTTTAAAAGTACAAATGAGTATCACGTAAAATATTTTAAAAAATATTAACAAAAGAAAAATATTATATCTTCCCAATTAACCCGACCTACCCTACCCCTACCCCCTACCCCTACCCCATCCTCTACTCTCCACCACCACCACCACCACCAAAACAATAAGAAAGAGAATTAAAAGTATAAAAAAAGGGAAAAAAAAATATCTAAACAAAATGGTTCTTCTTCCGCATCCAATTTCACACCCTACCATCAACCACCAACCATTCTTCTCATCCCACTATAGCACTATCCAGGAATTTAGCTATTGTTTTGGAAGTTGAATTTTTAAATTAGTGGGATATGTTTGCACTATTTAAAATTTTTAAGACTTTGACTGCAATTATTTCTTTTATAATATTTATTTAAATAAGAGGGTAAATTACTCATTTTGCATTGCTTTAATGGTGAAAATAGGCGGTAAGGATCTTTTAAGCAAGAAAATGTCAATCTAAATGCTAAAATTGAAGTGATAAGAATGATTTGCTCAATGAAGGTAAACGATATGTACATTTTGCACCAATTACTCATATTTGACGGAAGAAATTGATGGAATGGGATGGAGAAAACAAATTGTGCAGGAGGGTTCAAATGTTTAAGTTTGAAACGATAATGACGATTTGCTCTACAAATGATTGTGACGTGTTGTCCTAATTACCCTATATATAAAATTATAACTTCATAATTATGGCTTTGAAGTTATATGAAACTATTGAAGAATATCATTGCACATCTTTTCCTACCTTTAACTTTGATATGAATTAGCCAAACATTTGCCAATAGCAATCAATTAAGCACCTGTTCAAACATTCCTTGAAGCTTGAAGTGAACTTGAAAATCTTGAACGATCTTTGCAAGATTTTGAAAATCGAAACTTCTTTATTTTTTATTCTCCCTCTATATTTCTCTCATAAACAATAATAATTTTGGAATTTGAATGTGTAAATTCGTGGGTCTTGGTAGGGGAGTGCTTCAAGTGACCTTTTTTTGCTGGATTTGTAAGGGAAAACTCGGTTAAATTAGCTTGGGAGCTTCTAATGCAACTTATGAAAACTTTATGTAATTAAATAATTGAAGAAAATAAATTATTTCCTGGCATAACGTCTAGGAAAACAAATACATGTAATCATATAAATTCCATATTCATTCCCTCCATGTACATGCAAGATGTAATGCCCCATTTTTTCTTCTAAGGATCCGTTAATTGCAAAATAAAATTTGGATGGAAAGAAAACGAATTGTAAAAAAATGAATTGCTTAAAACTTATTTTATCGGGAATTGTCAATTAATTGGTATGATTTTTCACCTAGAAAAATTTAAAATTTTGAATCTTTTGATATTCGTTTGACTTTATTTTTCATGAAAATTGTCCATTAAAAGATAAAATTGGTTATAATTGGGGATAGAATTTGTTCCAATTTTCAAAAAAAAAAAAAAAAAAAAAGAAAATCAAATATCATTCGTTCGACTTTGTTTTCCATGTAAATTGGCAATTAAAGAGATTTTTATTTTTATTATTTTTTTAACAATTGGGGATAGAATTTGTTCCAATTTCAAAAAAAAAAGAAAAAGAAAAAGGAAAATTAAATACCATTCGTTTGACTTTATTTTTCATAAAAATTGACAATTAAAGAGATAATTTTTTTATTTAAAAAAAAAATCCTGGAATTGTTTTTCCCACCAAAATGGTGGGAAAGTCAATTCCATGAAAAGAAAGAAAATGTCAAAATGTGTAATTTCAATTGTCAAGAAAAAATGTGCAATCAAACAAGGTAAAAGTGGAAGTTGGATGAAAATTTATATCCTATCAAACAGGCCCTAAGTGTTTGATGTTAGTATGATATTAATATCTGTGATGTCATATAAAGCCCTTGTTTGAGCCCTTTTTTTTTTTTGGGGGGGGGGGGGGGGGGGGGGGAGGAATACATTTTTAAATAGTGTATTGATAGAAAATGTGTTGTTAAAAAATAAGGAAATTTTTTGAATTTACGTGTAATTTTATTTTATTGAAAAATGTTTGGTTCAAATGATATCAAAACACTGTTTAAGAATGTATTTTTTCCCCCAAAGAATGGTGATCAAATAAGGAGTAAATGTAAGAAACACATGTTTGTGTTTGATTGGAAGCAAAGGATTAAGTTGGAAATATTTGAAAGTTTGAAGATCAAAATGCAAATAGATGAAAATTTTCTAGTTTAAATAAAGTAGGATTGAGAAAGTCATAATAAGTATGATTAGGAGTCTATAAGCCTTAAAAAGAAAACCATATAAGTTGTTAGAGAAGTTAGGGGTGTTTTGGAGAATGAAAGGCAAAATCGTCATTTTACCTATGGACGAGTTTTGGAAGGACGAAAATAAAGTTTCAAGTCTTGAATAATGTTTCTAATATGGGGATGAACATTTTTGGTTTGTTCAAATGATAGTTTGGGCCAATTAAAGTTTTTGGACATTAAGCGATTAAACCTCTCACCCATACGAGCATTATAGAAAAAGTGGTTTTGGAACTTTTCATTTGTCATGCATAATGATAAATTTCATTCATGGCCAAAAATTCCCCCTCTTTATACTTTCATTCTTGTTAATACTAAAATGTCTTCTCATATTTTTTTCAAAGTTAAAAAGATAAACTTGAAAACTTGCTTAATTTGTTCCATGCATTCAAGTAAAGATTTAAGTTAAATCAAGCCATCTACTTATCGAGGAAGATACATTTTCTGCACAATGGATGATTATTTTTATTTCGTAAATAAACGACGGATACTAAGATATGAAATAAGATTTGTTCTACGGGATTAACATTTTAAAGATATGATATAAGTTGAGTTTTTTGTCCTAAAGTTGTATACAATATTAATGTCATGATATTACTATATGATTTGAATTTGAACGTATCTTACTAAGTATTTTCAAAATACTTATTTTGTCAACTTTTTCTATATTTATAGATTGGATGGATGTTCGATGGTGTGTTCAGTGGCGAATCCAGGATGATGGTTCAGTTAGGATGGGTTGACTTTGATCGTTGACCCTCGACAGTCAACAATCGTAGTAGCCCGATCTGACCAATCGTTTATTTAAATTTGATTAAATAATATTAAAAATTATTCAAATTCCCTAATTTGCTAAACCTAAATTCCCAAATTCCGATTCCCAATTCCCAAACCACAAATAAAAAATAAAAAAAATCATTAATTATAAAATATGAATCATAATTCATAAATTCATAAATAAAACCATAATTCATGAACTATAATACAGAAAACCCTAATTCATAAACGAATCCATAATTTATAAACAATAATTTATAAATCATAAATCATAAACCATAATTCATAAATAAAACCCTAATTCATAAACTATAATTCAGAAAACCCTAATTCATAAAACGATAATTCATAAACCAATCCATAATTCATAATTCATAAATCATAAACCATAATTCAGTTTCCACTAATTCATAAGCCATAATTCATAATTAACAAAAAAAAAAAGGAATTAAAACTGGATAACATTACCTGCAGACGGCAGTGCACTCCGGCAGGCGTGACAATGAGCAGTTCGCAGTCGCACTCCGACAGCAGGAAGCTGTCGCTCGTCCTTCGTCCTCGTCAGTTGTCTCCCTCCTCTCCAATCTCCTCTCCAACTCGTAGTCGCCGTTACTTCTCCAGAGTCCAGACCTCCACTTCTCTTCCATCCCCAGTCCCGTAGGCGCAGTCCCCACTCACTCCGCTCGCCAGTTGCCTCGCCACAAGTCGCCAATTGCCAGTCCACTCCCAAGTCCCAACCCCTAATTTTCCACTCCCACTCACTGAATCATGAACGAATTTAGGAATTGGAATTTGGTCATTTGGGTATTAGGTATGTAATTGGATTGGGATATATAAATGGGCTTATTTTTAAATTGGGCCTTTTTTAATTCATAAATTAAAAGCGGCCCAAAACACAATTTTAAAAAAATATATATTGTTTTGGCCCAAGCCCAACGTGTTTTCTTCTTCCTTGGCGCCTTCCCCCCTCACCAGAGCCAGCTCCAGCCTCCATAGTTCAGCTCCGACGAAGCACAGATTTTGGTGGATCTAACACGCGCGAGTTGGCCGGGTGCTGAATTCGCCACTGGGTGTGTTCCAGCTTTGGAATACTCCTTCCCTTTTATGATTATGTTTGAAATTTATATTTGAAGGACAATTTTATGTATATTGATTTTTTTTATATAAAGCTTTTTTTTTTTTTTTAAATTTCACCGAGACTTGTGTAGATAGAATCTTGGGATGATTCAAGTTGGAGAAGTTAGTCAATTAGCAATATTCTAGACTTAGAAATCTCGAATTTCATGAACCATAGAGTTAGTTGTACACATTTTAGTAAACCTATGGCAATTGGATCCAAAAGTATTAAATCTGGATTTTGTCAAAAAAATTGGTTGGTCAATCGATGGTTTTAGGATGTGATTTTGATTATGTATTTCATCTATATGTTGTTAGTCTAGTATTAAAATTTGAGACTCTAATTATTTCATTTGACCTTAAAAATATAGAACATCTTTCGAAATTGCTCGTTATAAATGTTTTCCTGATGTTCCGGATTTTTGTATAATATATTTGTTTGTTGTTTTACTGTTAAGTTTAAAGTTAGCAATATATCGCATAATACACTATTGGATTTTGCATTTACGTTGATTTTGGGGGGCCTTATTTACGGAGTTCGCCTCAATCCCCTAAAATCAAAGGACCGGCTCTGCACAAAACAACATGTTTAGTTTCCACACCCTCTCTGCAAAATATATAGATAGCTTCCTAATATAGTTCCAAAATCAAATTTAATTGACTCTACTTGTAAGGTACTGTAGTTGATCGAGTTCCCCGTTCATTGGGCCCAAAATACTTCAGTTTTTATTGTTCAATAATTGAACTTCACTTATATTAGTCAATATAGACCCAATAATAGAGGTGTTAAGTGCGATGAGTCGCTTGAGTACGAGACGAACTGAAAACTTGCTTGCAAGTTGACTTGTTATAATGAGTGAAAAATACAATTTTAGTCAAAAAATATTGTTGAGGCACGAGCAGCTCGCCCTGCGAGCCTCACTTCCATTGAGCAAGTGCCTAGACCAGAGACGGATCCAGGGCTTTAGCTCAGCTAGGGCGGTCGTTGACCGTCAACAATCAACGATCGTAATTGAACCCAAGATCTTCTCAATTAAATTTTTTTAACTTATCCTAATTTCGTAAACATAAATTCTCAAATCAATAATCATAACTCATATAGCATAAATTACTTATCATAAATCAATAAATCACAATCACAATTCTCCGTAATAACTCACAAGTCACAAAACATAAATCATAAATCATAACTCATTATTTATAAATTATAAGACTAATAACAATTAACACAATTTACAATCAATAGCATTCATTATTCAACAAATCTAGTAGAAATAGTCAACAAAATAGAACAAAAACAGGACCCAAAGAAAGAAATAGCAACAAAATTTAAAAAAAAATAAAAAATCAAAATTTTAACACATAATCATAAAAATCAAAATTTAAACGAGAAAACAATAAAAAGATTGATGGCCAACCAACCTTCAAGCTACCACAGCAAGAGCAAGGAGTCTCCATATTCGAATCGACATCTTCAACTTCATCCTGGCATATTCTACACATGGAAGTTGTTTAAATAGCTGGATAATTAATGCTATTTTTCACAATGGTTTTTACTATTAGAAATACTAATTTACCCTTACTTTCGTTATTTGCAAGTTTTGTCCTATATATTCTAATTATTGGACTTTTCAATATTTCTTTTTTCTTTGTTTTCTAATTAGGACTTATGTTTATATTTTTTAGTTTTCAAACAGCCCTAAATATTCTCTATATCTTAACAATTCTTTAAAGATTTTAGGTTGATCTTTCTTAGTTATATATACTAAAACGATTCATTCTGAAACTTCTTCTTGTATATCTTTATATTTAGATATAATGTCTTCAACCTTTTTTATTTCTCTATTAGTTCCTACATGATTGAATCCTATATTATGCTTACAACAATGATCTATATCGTGATATATCTCTTCAAGTTTTTCTTGGCCAACATGAAATATATCTTCAGATTTTTCAGCTAGTTTAAGTAAAAACAAAATATCTTTCTCATTTAAATATAATCTAAGACATCATTATTAGAAGTGGATGTGGATACTTGTGAAGTGTTCATCAAGATTAACTAAAGCATAAGCATGTAAATAACTTACAGTAATCAATAGAAGTGGACAGGTTTTTCTTCCAGTATGCTCTTATAGTTGTTTTGCATGTATTTAATCAATCTTCTGAATCAGATAAAAGTTTAAAATGTTTTGAAATCAGTTGGGTCCACAACTGCTTCCGCGAAACACTTTTCAATTATGGTTGCATTTCTCACTCTAGATAACTAGCCGTGTTTCCACAGACTCTATCTCACAGTATCCAGAGTCTCTGTTTTCACCTCTATTCAAACTCTTTTCAGAAACAAGTTCTTACTTAGAACGAAATTTTAAAAGATAACTCACACACAATGTGCTACAATTTAGTTAGAAAACTGCATTTTTTTCCCTAAACCATTCATCAAAGATGGGTACTTTGGCATGGCTAACATCCATTCAAAATCAATATTTTGAAAATCATTTAAAATCTCTAGTTACACTGCCGAGGACTCATGAGAAACTTAACGAAATTCTTTTAAGAAAACTTTGTTGAACATAACAAATTTTATCTTAATATTCATAAACTGAAATAGTACATGCTTACAAATTATATTTACATACCTTTGGAACTCACCTTATGAAGTTTAGAACTCCATAAGTGATTACCTTATTACAAGCTTTCCTATCTTCAAGCTATCTAATATTTTTCTGATTACAAGTGGTGTATACAGATTACAAGAGTAATTGTTTTCTGATATTCTAAGTGTTTCAGGATTTTCGAGATATCTCTTCCTTGCTCCTTGCCTCCTTTTATAGAAGCATTTGTGAATCTTATCTTGGCAGGTGTATGTTATCTTCTTTTGTTGGGTAACTAAGAAGTATTATCTCCACTGATTTCTCTATTATCTTTTGCTGGGGGGCATTTTCCTTTTGAATTTGTCTTCCACCTTTAACCACAAGTGGTTGAGTGATTAAATCATAGAGACTTTCTTTGTACTATCTTCTGTCTTCTAGTGACCACAATTTTTCTTTAATAAAGTGAATTATTAAAGTAGTGATAAATGGCCACTTTCTTTTGTCTACATCACTTTTCCATCTTCGAATCAAAGAACTCCGCAGGGAATTCTTCACTGTTGAGAGATGCTTGGCTCATATCTTCAACTACGCAGTACTCATAGTAGTGATTGCTGTAGTCCCAAAGTATCTTGCACAATTCCTTTCCCATATCTTCTGATCCATTTACTTGGTTTGATATTTTATTGGATAATAAATGGTCAAGATAACATATATCTTCTTCATTTGTAGTAATCCTTGCATTGGAATAGATTATATCGTTGTCAGATGGATAGATCCATATCTTTTCCTTCTCAGTAATAATCTAAGTTGCATATTCAAATATTTATACCATATGAACACGATTTTTCGTACATCACCAGAAGAACAAAACATTTGTGAGTAAATGCAATGCCAAGGTACCTCAAATATCTGGTTACATTAGTGCATCTCACAAATCCATCTACTCCACGAGTGTCTTCTGAAAGAAGGCAAGCAAATCATTAGATTATCTGGAAGAGAGAACAAAAGAGAGAGAATGAGAGAACAATCAATTCGGCCATTCAATCTCAATCTAATCCTAGCTTCCCTTTTACAGAGCTCTTCTATATGCCATCATATTTATAATATCTTGATAACCCTTTTTAACAACCTTTTGATTGGTTGGTAAAAAATGTTGGTTAGTAAGTCTCAGTTTAATAACATGGAACAATGGATGCATAAATTCAAGGGTAGAATCCCGCTCCATGGTTGTTGAGTAGAATCTGATATATATTCGTGCTTTTGACGACTTCAATATATCTTTTTATAGCTTTCCTGACATTCGTTGGTAGCTGTTCTATTTTTCTAAGATCTTTGCTTGGGTATATACAAAGTATATTTCCTATCTCGAAGCAATTTCGTATCCAGTTGACACTACTGGATAAAAATTTATCTTGTTGTATTTTCTATAGTGGAAAGTTTTCATCCACATTTCTATTTCCAAATACCAATCGGATAAGATATTAAAGACAACAATAAAGAATATGACTTCTTCATAGTTATCATTTTTAGGAAATCTTGCCTAATGACATATTTTGACAATATCCTTTGGTTGTATATTTTTAATAGTTAGCTTAGGTAGAGTTTGACTCTATGAAGAGTTACCTATGCTAATTTTGATATCTTGAGTATATTTCTTATCAGTAATAGGTCTGAGTATTCCCTGTGAAGGGATTCCTATTATCTCTTTGGCTTTCCCTTTTATCCTCGGGAAGAGCGCTAGTATTTACTAGCTCCTGTGAAGGGATACTAGACTTGGTACGAGTTTCTCCTGCTCAAGGGCCATATTTGTTTTGCCTTGAAGTCGATCTTGTATATTTTGAATTTGAGTCTCCAAATAGGAAACTTTTATCTCAAGTATCTGCACTTTTAGCTTTCAATTGTTCTAGCTCCATCCCTGTTGAGATAACCAGGAAGAAAGTTAGCTTTTCTTTTTATATATTCAATATCAAATTTGAAATAAGAAAACCAAATTTGAATTCTAAAAATGGATTAACAGATGAATCAACATTATTTTTCAAAAATGCTTTAACTTGAGTATTAAGAACTTTTTTGGTAATAAATAATCTTCATATTTTTGAACTCATCGCTTCACAGCAATGAGCTCTTTCCTGTTAGTCTCATATCTAGTTTCAACTTCTTTAAATGTTCTTGATGTATAACCTGCAAGTATTTCAGGACAAGACCAATTCTTTTCATATTTATATTCTCTATGATTCTTTTTTACCTTTAATACTGCGCCTCAGTAATTATCTGAAGCATCAGTTTCAAGGATAAAGAAATCTTCTTCTTGTGGAATTGCAAGTTTAGACAAAACTTTCAATTCTTCTTTTACCTTCCTTATATTTTCGCAATCTTGTTCTTTCCAAGACCACATTATATATATTTTTCTTAATTTTGGAAGAAAATAGTTTTTTAGTTTGGCACAATTTTCAATGAATCTTTCAGCATAATTTAATATACCAAGAAAGTTTTGTAACTATTTTTTATCTTTGATTTCTTCAAGAAATTTTTGAAGTTTTTCACCAATATGGGATTGCAGTTGCAATTCTCCTTCTTTTATGAATAATCCTAAAAATTCTATTTCTGTTTTGGCTAGCTTGGCTTTCTTTTGAGAAAGTGTAATACCATATTTTTTCATAATATAACAAAATTTCTCAAGATGTTCTATATGTTCATTTATATCATTTAAATGAATAAGTAAATCATCTATATAAACAATACAGAAATGAGAGATAGATTTGATTACCTCATCCATTCTTCTTTGAAATATTTGTGGTACATTTTTCAACTCAAATGACATTACATTCCATTCATATTGTCCTAAAGGACTGGGGTACTAAATGCAGTTAGTGGTTTACTTTCTTCTGTAAGTACGATTTGCCAAAATCCTGACTTACAATTGAATTTTGAAAATATCTTTTTATTCTGTATTTGTTTAATAAGGGAATCCTTATTAGGTAAGTAGTACCCATCAAATTTTATGATTTCATTTAATTTTTTTATAATTTATGACCATCCTGGCTTTTCTTCTTTTTATTTCACTATGTTTTTTAACCATGAAGGCTGAGCTACTATGTGGGCTTTTACTAGGTCTAATTAATTTGGTTTCTAGTAATTCTTTTATTTGGTCTTTAAATTCTTTTTGTCTTCCACACTATATTTCATTGGTTTGACCCTTACTATAGTATCTTGATTAATTAGTTCTATTTTTTCCTTTACCTTATCTGTACTCCATTTTTAATGGATTTTCAGAATAAGTTTCAATTTTTTTTTTTTTTTTAATTTCTCTTACCTATGTTCTATTGTCATTTTTAAAACTGTAACTAGTTTAAATTTTTCTGTACTCCAACATCCACCATGCTGGGTTGAGGAACTCTGATGATTAATATCTTTATATGCTATACAAACAGCTTTAACTATTTTTTGTGTAAATATTTTGTGTGCACAAAGAGTTGTGAACATATATTTATCAATATATTGTGTATGGTGCATATTTTAATAGGAAATTTTGTCCTAATAAAATATCACATCCAATTATAGTTGACATATATATTTTATCAACAAATACTTCTCTAAAAGATATTAGAAAAGGTACTTGTGTAGCATATTTACTATATATTACCTTGTTTCCACCTGCTGTTGTAGCGGTGACAACTTTTTCTGAGTTATATTTTCAGTATTCAGATGGTAGTACATTCGGTAAGCATAAGCTTATTGTACTTCATGTATCTAGATAATCATGAAATTTAATTCTACAATAACTCTTTATATTAAGTGTAACTTCAATATATGGACTCATGGTATTAGTACTAATTACTCTTTCCATTATAACAATGATTTCATATTTCCATCTATTCTTGATATGATAATTGAATTATTATCAATTGTTATTTTTAAATATCCTTGACAAAGTTTGTAAGGATTAAATTGTTCAAGGAAGTTCATCCCTAATAGTATAGGTGAACGTTCAACTCCATATAATTCATCTTTATATAAAGTTCTTTTTTTAGTATATTCTTTTTGATCATCTCCTATAAATATAAGAGGGAATTTCACTTATTTTCTTATTTCAAGATTATTTCCCAAATAATCTTTGAATATATATGGTTCTAGTAATTCAAAGTCTATTAAATAACTAGCAAATTTAGCATTTACATGACTTTATTTGCTCCAGTATCTATGAGGACAAGAAGATTTTTCTTGTATCCTTCTTGATTTACATATCTTGTTTTGATATAATATTGCAAATTTGATGATCCAGCAATACTTAGTTTTTTAAGTTGGCTTATCCTAGATTCTTGTCTGGAGGGGAATCTTGCAATAAGATTTTCTCTTCCTAGGCTAAAACTATTTCTTCTTATCAGTTTTTCTTCAGAATTGATTTCTCTTGCTTGTTTGTGAAAATCAAGCATTATCTACTATTGCAGGATTACCATGAATTGTAATAATAAAAGAGAAAGAACACGATACCGAACGAACCATGTTTGAAGGTTCGTGAATATCGAGAGATGTGAATTCACTACTTTAGAGCTATCACTATCTGTCCTAAAGCATCTAGTAATCGCGGTAAAATGAAAAATGCACTCGACACTAGAATGATGAAGGGAAAAATCATCCAATTTTTGTCATATGGCCCGAAATTAAAAATTGACACAACCACAGGGTTTACCACGCCACTTGCAACATTCTGCCTGAAGACGTCATCGCTGAAAAACTTCCCTCGTGCTTCCATGAGCCACCACTAGTGCTGTACGTGGGCTTCATGCGTGGGTGCCAAGCCTTGCCATCAAAACCCACGCGTCAGCCACCGAGAAGTCCCTCCACCTGCTTATCTCGATTCTATCCTCAGATTCACTAGTCGATTTTTGGATTTACCAAAAATCGCAATTGCAGGTCCGACCAAGACTTACAAAACTGGTAGTTTTTTGTCCGGTTTTTCAACTCCATTTCGGCCACTTCTAATCGTTTTTGGCATCTAAAAATCACAAATTTCTCAACTACACAAGCTTTGATACCATTTGTCACGGAAATCTTCAAAAAATCTTGATCCGGGCTTAGTAAAACTTACCAAACAAACACCAACTCAGCTCAGCTCTAACCTACAACTCCTGTACTTCGGTTGCCACAAGTTTTGCTGATAAAGGATAGACTTTGGTGGTGATTAAATACACCCACGAAGGAAAAAGAGAATAGAGATAGCAATGGTTGAATTTCTCCTCCAGAACGACTGCCCTCACGTTTTCTCTCCACTGTACAAACATACACTGTAGAAAGCGGCTGTATAATGAATATCAATCATGCTACATGTACAATGATGGTTGAAAATATTTGTTGACAATCATGATTTGACATCATCACATTCATCCATTTCAAAAAATTTCAAAAACTACTTTTTAAATCAACAGTCCAGATTTTGCCACATCAAACATTATCAACAAATATTGTCAATCATTATTGTACAAGTATATTAATCCAATAAATATATACAAGCCAAACATTAGATCACTTTGGGACCAATCTCTCACGCAGCCTTTAACAAATGGGCAAAAGTGAAGATTAAATGGGCTAAGTAATATCGCCATCCAACAAACTAAATCCAACTCCAACTTGGGCCATCCAAAATTTTATATCGTTTTCGAGTCGAACCAAGTCTATGGTGTCGATAAATTATCTGTCAATTGTTTTAAATCATTATCCGGATTTATTTGGTATCAAAAAACCCGACAAGTACAATTCTTGTCAAGTTTCACAACTCCCTGTGAAATATCATCTCTGATAAAATAGAATCTAACACTAACATATTTAGATCTATTATGCTGTTGCATGATTTCTACTTAAATAGATATCTAATTGACTTTCAAAACAAAGATCAACTTCTTTATCTATAAAATAAAAATCATGTAACTATGCTTGTAACCAAATTCCATTTTTGATTGCATCAGTAGCAATAAAATATTCTGCCTCAGTTGAAGACAAAACAATATTTTTTTTTAGTTGAGATTTACAATTAACACAAGAATTACAACTAGTATACATATGCACAAGTAGATTTCTTATTATCTCTTTTTTCCAACATAATCTGAATCAGTATACTCTCTCAATATACACCTTCTCTTTGTTTATACTTTATTCTAATCTAGATGTTCCTCTAATGTATTTCCGTAGCAAGTTCGTGGCTTCCAATACCTAGGATTAGCCATGTAACTAATGAGTACACTGATAGAAAAAAAGGCAAATCAGGTCTCTAACGGACCATTAAATACATTCTTAACCCAATAGCACTAGAATAGGAGATTCTTTTGTCTTTCTTTTAATTTCTTCTTCTAGTTTAGGACATTGATATGAAGATAGTTTAAAATGATTAGCTAGTAGAAGACTAAGGGTGCGTTTGATTGCAATAGTGAAATTTGGGTAGAAAGAAAACGAATTACAGAAAATTGAATTGTCTAGAATTTGTTTTAGAAGGAATTGTAATTAATGGTGTTTGATTGGTATAATTTTCTACCTAATCCATTTGACTTTGTTTTTCATAAATTGTTACTTTTTGGGATAATTTTTTTTACAATCTGTATTAAAATTTGTTTGGATTGCCAAAAAGTAAAACAAAAAAAAAATAAAAAATTGAATTTTTTTTTTATGTTCGTTTGACTTTGTTTTTCATGCAAATTGTCAATTAAATGAATAAATTTTTTTACCATTGGATTAAGAATATGTTTCTATTGCCAAAAAGTTAAAAAAGAAAGGCAAAAAAAAAAAAAAAAGATGGAAAATCATTTTCCCACCAAAACCATGTGAAAATAAAAGGTGAAAATGTGATTTAAATGGTTGTACCTAGAATTTGGGTGGAAATGAATTCCATAGAATTGTTTGACAATCAAACACGAAAATTAAGCATATAATTGAAATTAATTTTCCTTTTCCACCCCTTTTCTAGACTATCAAACATATAGCCAAGTGTTTTCTCTACACTTATGGAAAACATTTCTAATAACTTTGAAGTACTAGTTTTCTGACTCAAAGAGAGAGTACCATCTCTCATATTCCTCTTTATTTTCATTCCAGGTATCTTCCTGACAGGACCTAAATTATTCATCTCAATTCCAGATTTTTAATTGTCTTTAATTAATTATATTTCCTTCATATCATGACTAGCTACTAGCATTTCATCTCCATATAATAGTAAATAGAGTGAATTACTCCCTCTACTTCCTCTACAATATAGACAAGTAGCAAAATTTCTACATTTGAAACCAAGTCGAAGAACAGAGGAATCAAACCTTTTTAATTTTTGTCTTGGAGCTTGTTTCGAACCATACTAGGTTGATTAGACATTCAATTGGTCTAACTCTAAATTAAATTGGGTAGTTAAGTGTTTGGGAAAAATGTGCAAGCGTACAAAATCGTTAACAAGTAATAGAATAAGTGAATTGAGTTGTCGTTCCACGAAAAATAATGTTTAATAATAGTGTAATAGTTATTACCAAATTCGATGTATCGTAACACAAAAAAAAGTTGATTTTGATTTTCTATACTAATTCTAACTAAGAAAGTAATTAAAAGTGTTTTATCGATATGAGATAATTGTATTGGATTTCTGATTCCCCCTATTAATGCTATTTCCAATTCTCGACCCAGATGAACTAGTTTTTTCTTGTGTTAATGGCAATCAATAATATAATTTTATTTAATATTCTTTTTTCAAGATATATTAAACATATATTCAATCTTCGTATATAATTTGCCTTGAATTGCACTCTAGACGTGTTCGTCATCTCCAAAATATGTAGAATATGTGAAGAATTAGTTCCAATGGAGGTTTGGGACGTTCTAGCCATGGTTTGGAATATAGAGGATGCAAAAAGATAATTTCCATGTAGAGTTTCATCAAAAGAAGGAAACCAATTTTTTCCTCAAATGTGGCAGCATAAAAAAATCCATGTAGAGAATTAATTCGCATTTGAAGACGAATGTGGCAGCATAAAAAACCCTTTCTTGTAGCTGCATAGGCTAAATTTTGGCTACCGAGCAGTTTTCAGTATTTTAGTCATGTCTTTCTCTCCCTATATTTGATTAAGGTAATTTAAAATATTTGGAAAGCTAACTCAAAGGGTTACAATTCTTATTTAGATATCAATTTTCAGTTCAAATGATTGTTATGTCAAAATTAAGTCTCAATTTGAGGCTTAAAAATCATAGCACAACTTTTTCGGCTAGAACTTAATGTGTGATAATATTTTGACTATATTTTATCCTTTATCCAATTGACCCATAACTAGGGATGTAAATTTGGCTCCCCGACTCGAACAGTCGGTGGCTCAGTAGAATCGAGACAAGGATTGGGCCAAGCCCCATTTTGGAAAGTTGGCCCTAGCCCAAGCCAGCCTGTGCGACTCGACGAACCATTTCCGGCCCGTGATGAGCCAAGCCTTAAAAAAAATTCAAAAGCTATTGTAGACAATGTGTAACTGCCTGTAACATAGGCATCGTGTAAGTGTCAGTAACAAACTGCATGCGTTATAAACACGCTGCCTATATTAGCATACAACAACTACTGCACAGATAGGTAAGCTACATGTAACACAAGCAGTGTGTAGTATTAAAAAAATTGTTATTAAAAGAATGTTAATTAGCACAAAACGTCCATATCTTTCAATGTTATTGTATAAAACGTCTTTACCTTTTATTTTTGGCATTTTCATCACTATTTTCACATTTCATTACAGAAAATGTCATTTTCTCAATAAAAATTATAAAATGACAAATATACCATCCCATTTAAATAAAACAAAAAATAAAAAATAAATTAAAAATAAATTGCAATTATATTCCCAATGTTTTTTTAAAAAAAACTCCAAATGAGTCAAAATAAATTATTAAACAGATAATTAGCACAAAACATCCCTATATTTCCATATTATTGTGCAAAATGTCCATACATTTCATTTTTTTTGGCATTTCACCCTTATTTTCACGTCTCATTGCGAAAATCATCATTTTATTTTATTTTCTCAATTAAAAGATGTAAAATGACGAATGTACCCTTCTATTTAAATAAAAGAAAAATAAAGAACAAATTGCAACTATATTCCCAATTTTTTCAAAAAGGTACAAAAAAAATTCCAAATAAAAAAAAAAATCAAGTGTTTCTTTTTTAATTATTTATTTGAAATTTATTTGTACTAGTTTATGAAAAATTTGAGAGATATTTGCAATTTATTCTTTATTTTTTTATTTAATAAGATGATATATTTGTCGTTTTATTGCTTTTAATTGAGAAATTGATGAATTTGATGATTTTCGCAATATAATGTGAAAATGAGGTAGAAAATACCAAAAAATGAAAGTATGGACGTTTTGCGCAATAATATAGAAAGGTATGTACCTTTTGTGCTAATTATTATTTTTATAAGTTATTTAAACTCATTTGTAGTTTTTAAAAAAAACGTTTGAGAGTATAATTACAATTTATTTTTAGTTTTTCTTTTCCTTTTTGTTTTATTAAATATGAAGATATATTTGACATTTGACATTTTTTATTGAGAAAATGACATTTTTGGCAATGAAATGTGAAAATGGAGGTAAAAATGTCAAAAAATGAAAGGTGGCGATGTTTTATACAATAACATTGAAGATAGGGACATTTTGTGATAATTAATCTTAAAAAAATCATGAGCCTGCTCAACTCAATAAGGCTAGAGCCGATACCTCGAGTCAAGTTGCTCGGCTCGAGCAAAAGAAGGCCCAAACCATTTTTAATTGAGCTGAGCTCGAACCTTGAGTTTCAGCTAGCGAAATGGCTCGATTCGTTGACATTCTTACGCATAACACCCTCGAATCTTTATTATGAGGTCTGGCACAACTTTTTAGTATATTGCAATTTAGTCCCTACACTTTCGATTTCGCTATTCTTCTCAATTTTTAGCTTGTTTTCTCCAGTTCTTCGTCAAATCATGAATTTTAAACACAATACATAACAAATTAGGTAATATTTCATCAAAAGAATTGTATTATGCCACTATTTAAGGCCCCTTTGTATAACTCTAACAATTGTAAATTTTAGAACTAGAGAAAATATTTTATTGAAATCAATTCCTTCCTTTTGTTTAGAACATTTTGCGATGTCTTGTTTACTTTTTTTTTCAACCCTCTTAAGTTTATAAATCCATTTACCGTCCACAACCCCTTTTTACTTAGGGTTTTAAACAAATATCCACGTTTTCATTCTTTTCAAGAGATTGTATTTCATCTTGCATTGATGCAATCCACTGGTTAGCATCTCTACTACTTATGACCTCTTCAAAATAATTAAGTTCATTTTTAATTATATTTTAAAAAGTTAAAAGGGAAACATCATCATCAAACCTAATTGGGGGTCTAACTTGTCTTCGTTACATATCTCTAGCAAGTTGATAGCCTCCTAGTTGATCTAATTTTTAACTTCATTGGCTAATTCTTCTCTACAAGGAAGTGGCTATGAGTTATCACCAGTTTCAATTACAGTTTGTTGTTCAAGCAAATCAATCCTTTCACCATCCTGGTACTTAAACAACTCCATGATTTAGTACTGGCAGTTGTTCATACTCTAAAAATATGACATCACTACCTCTACGGGAAAAATGTGACATTTACATGGACCACAAGAGTGTGGAATATTTCTTCACCCGGGAAGAGTTAAATATAAGGAAAATAAGGTAGCTAGAATTGGTTAAGGATTATGACTGTACTATCATTTACCATCCGGGTAAGACTAATGTTATTGCATATCTACTTAGTAGAAAATGGTGGGACTTCTGACAGCTTTACCTAAGAGTCAAGAAAAGTTGGTGAAAGAGTTTGAAAATTTAAAATTAGAGGTCATTGCCCCATGGTTTAAGATTTTGTAAGAATTGCAGCTTTAAAGCTTCGACCCACTCATAGGGATCAAATTAAGGAAGCTTAGGATAAGAAACCATTTTTGAGAAAGACTAAGGCAGATATCAGTACAAGTAAGCGAAAGGGTTTTAACATAGATCATGACAATACATTGACATTTAAGGAAATATTATATGTACCTAAGGATGAAGAAATTAGAAAGTAAATATTAGAAGAAGCCCATCTACCTCGTATACCAAGCATCCCGGTGATACGAAAATGTATCAAGACCTTCAAAATACTTTTGGGTGGAGAAATATGAAATGGTGTATGGGAGTTTCTGTAAAAGAAAAAAAAAGTGCATAATTTGCCAACAACATTAGAGGCCATTTGTGCTATTAAATCCGTTGGAAATTTCGAAGAGAAAATGAGAATAGGTAGCTATGAATTTTGTAGTTGGGATCTCAAGGCAAAAGTTCGCAATTCCATCTAGGTAGTTGTGGACAGACTAACAAAATCAGTACATTTCCTTCTAGTAGGAATAAACTTCAGCATGGAACAATTTGTGCTTTTGCATGTCAGGGATATTGTTAGGTTGCATAGAGTTCTAGTCTGGGTTTTCTTAAATCTACCAAACTGCCTTGAAGGATGTTTTTGATCAGTTCTCGTGCTTGAGTAGTTGCAAGGTCCGAGTCATGTTCGAGAGTAGGGACTCCCTCCACAATTGCACTTTTCTCTAAGCTCGAATAAAGTTGCTTGAAAGGCACTTCACAGAACCATAAGACATGCTCGAGGAAAAAAAAGAGGGCTAAAAGAGACTTGAAGAGTGATAAGAGTGGAAGTATGTGCCTCAAGAGATTGCTCATAGGGGCCTTAACCTTATTTTCTAAGTACTTATTCACAACGCTCAACTTACTGAGTCTCCCAAAGGACTTCTCAAGATCAGACATAAAATTCTTAACTTGGGTATCTATGATTTCATCTACAAAGTTCAACTTACTTAGAGACAAGGTAGATTCTTGAAGGTCAGCTAATAGTTTTATTTCTCTAACTCAAGATCTTTGACTTTCGTACACGAAGCTTTGTTGGTAGTCAATATCTTTAAGCTCTCCTCATACAATTTATCATAAGCCTCATGTATATCTTCCTCATCTTCATAATTATTCTTAGATTGCTCACCAACGTCTACATCCTCAACCTTTTCACTATTCTTGTCAAATTCACTCATAATCCTAGCAGTGAAGGCCATATACTTCCCTTTCTCTTCTTGAGTGGATTTCTCACTTTGATTATCCGAATTAGACTTACCATCAATAAGAGTAACATTCAAATCTTTATCATTATTTCTCCTACTATTAGGGTACTCACTCTGAATATGGCCAAAACATTGACACTTATAGCATCTTACAGATTGAGATCTCTTTCTAGACTCATCGAAATCACTTGTACGTCTCTCTTAAGACTTTTTATTTCTAAACATTTTTCAAAACTTCTTAGCAAAATAGGCTAACTCCTCATCATTGGGTGACTCTGAATCAAAAGACTCATTTCGGTTATCCCTAATGGTGTTCAAGGCCAAAGACTTATCTTTTGTGGGTTTAGCTAAGGTCAATTCATAAGTCTGGAAAGATCCAACCAATTTTTCCACCTTAATAGAATATATGTCCTTACTCTTCTCTATTGCCGTAATTTTAGGCATAAATCTCTCAAGTAAGGAGAAAATCCAATTGGGTAAAAACTACGGGACAAAACTAATTGGGTAAAAAACTCTGGGTCAAAGCCAGTTACCTCCACCATAGACAATGTGAACTTACAATCAGATCCAGCTTAACAAATTCCACTAGACTCGCTGATCTAATTCTCTCAATCTCGAAGACCGGCTGGAACGTGCTTCACTCACACCTACTCATTTTTTTTCTAGAATTGTCTATCTCCTATGGATCGCCAAGAATAGCCAGTTTTTGTTCTCTTTCCATGCTTGTAGTCCAACTTCCCTCAATTTTCAGCAATCTTTGAAAGGTATTGAGAAAATACATTCCTTAATGTGTTAAGGAAGTGGGCGTTTGAGATTATGAATCTTTGATATTTTTCCCAACAATTGGTTGTATGATCACAAGAATCAAATGATAGAAATCAATGCATGGATGTCTTCTTGGATCTTCAAATAATGATATGGAGAAGTATTATAATGAACAACCACACACAATTTCGTATAATGCCTTGGGGTATTTATAGTGGAAGTCAATTAGGTTGTATGGCCGGTGTAAAATTTTTGAAAAATGCGAAGTAGGGTTTTCCATATAACACTGTCACTAGATCGAGAGCTCAGCAATAAGCGGGCAAGGTAGTTTTTGTTTTTGCTGCTCGAGCATCAGATGGGTGATTAGCTAGCAAAAATTCGACGACTCTTTTCTTTTCGTTCTAAATTCGAACCCTAGGTTACCTACTTCAACTATACAATATTTCCATCAACTCCTTGACTTACAACTTTTTAATTTAAGTCCTTTTTGTCTAAAGAATTGCCAGTACATAAAATCCTAACACATCAAAAATATATACTTTTTCAATAAGAGAAGGGGCATGCATGATGTTACAATAAAGACATTTTCAGTTTCCACCTGGTCAATCATTGTTTTGGAAATAAACATGAAAAGCTTCACTATTGCCGTCTTTCACAATTTCTATGTCATAGTAGTACTTTTGTTTTGGAAAACGAGAGTTTCAAAAACAGGGGAGATTGGTAGGAGCAACATATCGATGTACATATTCCAGCCCGATATCAATTTGACATTTGTACTTTTGTTTCTGTTTGTAAGTTGAAGTCTTCTTTTTATCTCTTAAAATTGACGGATGTTGAAGAGAGGAAATACATGAAAATAACCCAAATTTAAACTCATATTTCCAAAGTAACCTAAAAATGAAGCCATATTTTCAAAATGACCTTTGACCATTTTAACTACCAAAAATACCCTTAACTTAAAAAATTACAACCTAGTCCCTATAATACAAAAAGAATATAAAACAAGTTATTAAATGAGAAGACCAATAAAAAATAGGTTACCACTAAAATATAAAAAAATTAAAATATAGATTAACACTAAAATTTTACATATCCTTAATAAATAATAGATTAACCGAAAGAATGATAAAAGAATTTTTAAAATGTTAAAATATTTGTAGATTTTGAAGATTTTGTAGACGGTCTTAGTACCCCACTTTAATTGGTATCAGAGCCATAGATTATAACATGATAATAGAAGATTTAGAAAATAAATATAAAATTAAAAAAGATAGATTTGAGATAATAATAATAGGAAAACCTATAATAGAGAAAGAAGTATTAAAAATCATACTTATAAAATTAAAAGATATACCTTTAGATATTAGGAAGGAGATATTAGAAAAAATAGAAATTAGTATAATAAGAGACCTTATGATATGGAAAACTATTATAGAAACTATAGATCAAGAAGAAATGGCTGCTATAATAGAAAATAATATAAGTAATTATGAGAATTAAAATTAAGAAGATAGATAACTATTATAAATTAGAGGAGGAAAAAAGATATAAAATATTTTATGAACCTATCCCTAATAAATCAAAATATTAACATTAAATATAATTAAAAAATTACCTAGAGAAATAAAAGAACAAATACTACATAAATTAATCATAGGATCTATAAAAGATAGATATGTATATGAAATGATTAATAAAGAATTTGAAAGTATTTTATATTATATAGAAATATATGAATCATCACAAGCTATAAATGACTAATGATAAAGTAGCTAGAAAGCTTAATAATATTGTTAAAAATCTAAACAAAATACAAGAAAAAACCTCAAATATACTAGGAACACCAGGAGATATAAATAAATCACGAGAAAAAATATTAGGGAAACTAAAAATCGAAAAACTAGAATTAAAAACAAAATATTTTGAAACTGTAAGAGATGAATTATCTAATAATGAAATAGCAATAGAAAGTTTTAATAAAATCATCAATGAAAATAAAGATAAAAAGTGTAGATTATCATATTTATTAGAAGTAAAAAGTGGAAAAATATAATGACTTTTTCAGAATCATTTGATGAACTAAAGAAAATAATAAAAGAATTAATAAATGAAACTAAAGAATTAAGAGATGAAGTAGGAATGTTAAAAATAGAAATTAGAGAAATGATACAAAATATGAAACCAACAGATAAAAAAGTATATAAAGATATAATAAAAGGAGAAATGACAAGAATAAGAAAGAAACATGTAGAAATAGAAGGATATTATGAACCTAGAAGTATGGATGATAGATTTAGAAAAGAAATATTACCAATAATCCTAAAAAAAGAGAAAGAATTTGAAAAATATGCAGAAGAAAGAGGAAAAAATAAAAAAGATGATGAATGAAGAAATAGATAAACTAATAGAAAACTTTGACCAATTAAGTATAGAAGAATTAGAAAATTATGAAATATTAATGAATACTGGTTGAGGACCAACACCAGCACCAGGAAGTACAAGCAACAATTCAAAATTAGAATTTCCTGAATTAGAAGGAGGATATGCACCAATGCCACATAAACCTTATAGGCTACTATGATAGAATTATACCACAACATAGAATAGAAAAATATAAAGATCAATTTACCCCAAACTCATACTACAAAAAACTAATAAATCAAGAAGGAGCAAAACTAGATTTAGATTGTAAAATAAATACTAAGAAAGCCTTGTTACAATGGGCAGATGCAATGATATTATTCTTTTTATATAACCAAGATGATACATGGGAATCTACGGATAGAAGAATTGACTATTTAATATCATCATTCGAAGAAGATGTAAGAAATTGGTGGGAAGGAGTAACTGAAGATACTAAATTATTAATGAGAAGAAATATACAAATAGAAATGCAAAAAACCTCACAAGAGGGAATAAAAAAGTTAGTAGAATATATATCAGATGAATTTTTAGGAGAAAATTGGATAAAAATTCAGAAGAAGAAGTTAGAAGAGAAAAATTAAAAGCAAGATTAGGATTGATAAACATTATGATATGTGATATGTGTAAAATAAAAGAATATACATGTCAATTTAGAAATTTCTATTATACCCAATTTTATAGTAACGAAAATCAAGGACCATATTTAGAAATATATTTTGCTAAATTACCAGGAATATGGAATATATATTTTAAGATAGAATATGAAAGATATATAAAGGATAATCTTGTACCAGATACATTAGGAAGTAGAATAAAATTTCTATTTGAAAGATTAGCAGAAATATGTAAAAATAGACAACTAATGAAAAAATCTGGAAAATTAACAAGAATCTGTTGCGAAGAAATAGAGAGACCTATTAATTGGGGATGTGGACCAGAAAGAAAATATAAAAGAAAATTCAAACCAAAAAAGTATAAAAAATATAAACAGTTCAAAAAGAAATATTAAAAACTAAATAGGAGATATTATAAAAGAAAATATCAATAAAAAAGAAAAGAGTTTAAAAGGGATAAAAAACAATGCAAATGCTGAAATTGTGGAGAAATATGACATATAAGCCCTGATTGTACTAAAAAGAAAGTTAGAATTTTACAACAAGAATATGAAGAAATAGAAAGCAATTTAGAAGAAATAACAGATATTAATAAATATGAAGGAGAAGAGGTTTACATATCAGAATAAGAATAAATCATGAAATAGAAGAAGCTGAAACTATAGAAGAAAAACAAGAAATAGAAAATTCTGAACGATATGGATTAAAAGTAACAGTTGATAATAATACATTTAGAAAAATAGAAAAATTATCATTAGATTTAAAATTAGGAGAATGAAAAATATTCGATAAAATATTTAGAAGAGAAAGAGTATATATAAGTGAATATCATAAAATAGAAAAATCAATAGATATAAGAACAGTTTCAGAAAGTCATAAATTAGCATTACTAAAAAAATTCACAGTTGACTAATTAATGGCAAAAGTAAAAGGAAAACAAAAAGAAAAGATACAATATATTTATCTAGCAGGAATACAATTAATGTTCAAATTCCTATTTAGAGAAGGAATAGATTCACCAATAACAATAAGTTTACATGATGGAAGAATACTAAATACTAATGATAGTCATTTAGGAACTATAGAAGGAAATTTAACATATAAAAAATTAATATTTACATGTTTTCCAAAATATTGTGTATCAATAAAAGATAAAGATTTTAATGAAGTATTAGGATTACATTTTAAAATACATAGAAATGATATTATGGAAGAAGAAAATCATATCATAACCATAGAATATAGAGCATTATATACATTTACTAATTCAAACTATGGAAACATTTACTCTAAAAAACCCTATATAGAAAATCACAAAGAATGTAAAGACATATTAAATATTGTAGAACCAAACAAACAACTAAACCTATTACCAGAAATATATGAATTAGAAATATCTAAAACAAAACCAGATGTAACAAAAAAAATAGAAAATAATTCTGTAATAGAAGTTAAAGATGGAAGATTAAAAATAAATAATAGTACATCTATAATACCAAAAAAAAGCATAAGTCGAGAAATAATGGTAAAAAGGAATATAGGAAGTATGCAAATAAATGGAGAATATTTTAATGGAATAGAATATATAAAAGGAAAAATATCATAATTGATACAGGAGCAGCAAACTGCCATATATCAAGAAATAGAGATAAATTGTTAACAAAAAGAAGGGTAGAACCTTATAAATATATCAATTTTGATGGAAAAACTCATACTAGTGAATTAGAAGTAAAGATACCAATAGTTTTAGATGGAGAAGAAATGATAATACCATGTTATGTAGATAATAGTATGAGAGATTATTACCATATATTATTAGGAATGAGTTTTTTACAAACCTTAAATCATTATAATATTAATAAAGAAGGAATCTATATAACATATAATAATAAGACATTGTTTTGTCCAAAAGAATGAATAATGTAATAACATTTCCATTAGCAGTATATATACAAATTACTATTGTAGAAACTAATATAACAACATGTGCCTTAATAGATACAGGAAGTGATATAACTATTATCAAGACATTCTTGTTAAAAAATTGGAACAATGATAATACTATAAAAATAACGGGTGTCACGGGAATATCGACACCCATTACTAAAAATAAAGAAAATGTAGAAATCCTATTAGGAAGTAAACAAATAACTATAAATAAAGTATACGCATATGATGTATTAGAATGTGATATATTATTAGGAAATGACTTTGTTCAACATTCCAATATTACCAACAAAATAACTATATAATTATGTTAAAAACACCATGAGGACATCTACTAAAAATTTCAAGAGAATTTAAACCATATAGAGTTCAGCCAACCCAGCGTGGTGAAATGACAATAAAAATACCAATAAAAACAACTGTTAAAATACAAAAAATACAAACAATAGAAAAATCAGAATTAATTGAAGAGATAATAAAAAAGATAGAAAATGCCTATAATGAAAATTCATTAGTTTATTGGAAACCTGAACATCCAAGAGCAAAAATAGAATTAACTGAAAATGTAATAATAAGAGTAAAACCAATGATGTACACTATACAAGATACTCAAGAATTTAGAAAACAAATTGAAGAATTAAAAAATATGAAATTAATCAGAGCTAGCAATGGACCACATAGTAGTCTAGCCTTTATGATAATGAAACACTCTGAACAAGTACGAGGAAAATCAAGAATGGTAATAAATTATAAAAAATTAAATAATACACAAAATTTGATGGATATTTTTTACCAAATAAAGATGTTTTAATAAACTTTGCAAAAGGAAAAGAATATTATTCAAAATTTGATTGTAAGTCAGGATTTTGGCAAATCAACATGGAAGAAAAATCAATACCATATACGGCATTAAGCACGCCTCAAAGGTAAATATGAATGGATAGTTATACCATTTGGATTAAAAAATGTACCTCAAATATTTCAAAAAAGAATGGATAATATTTTTAGAAAATATAATAATTTCTTATTAGTATACGTTGATGATATACTAATATGTTCAGAAAATAAAATTGATCATAAAAATCATATTATAAAATTCCTAAAAGAATGTCAAAAGGAAGGAATAGTCTTATCTGAAAAGAAAGCTATTATAGAAAAACCTGAGATAGAATTTCTTGGATTAATTATAGATAAGAATGGAATAAAATTACAATCTCATATATCTAAAAAAATAGAAAGTTTTCCTGATAAATTAGAATTTAAGGAACAAATACAAAAATTTTTAGGATGTTTAAATTATGCAGAAGGATTTATTGAAAATCTTTCAAAAAAGAGACATAAAATACAAATTTTACTTAAAAAAACTAATACTAAAGGATGGAATAAAGAACATACAGAAATAGTTAGACTATTTAAAGAATAATGTAAAAATGTACCAAAATTAAGATTACTAAATGAAAAAAGATAATTTGATAGTTAATACTGATGTCTCAGATAAATATTGGGCAGCAATATTAAAAACAAATTTAAATGAAATATGTAGATATTCAAGTGAAACTTTTAATCAAGTAGAAATAAATTATACCACTCATGAAAAAGAATTATTAGCAATTATTAGAGGAATAAATAAATTTTCATTATTTTTATTATCTAAAAAAATTATTGTTGAAACTAACAATTCTCAAGTTGCAGGACTTGTTAGAAATAAATTACCAATGGAACCCCAGTATAGAATGTTACATAGATGGCAAGCATATATATCATTTATAATTTTGATATTATTCATATTAAATGTACAAATAATTATCTTGCTGATTTTTTAAGCAGGAACATTGAATTTGCAGATGGATAATATTAAACAAATGATATCAGAGATGAAATCTGCGGCAGCATTTGCCAAAGAAGCAGATGCTATAAAAGTTGGGATGGGGGTATTAGCTGAAATCTTAAGTAATAATTTCAACCTATTACTTGAGATCAGTGAATCTCACGTCAAAGTTGCCAATGAAATGAAAGACAAAATTGATACTCTTGAAGCACAATTAATGTCTATTGATACAAATAAAGACACAAAGGTTGATGTCTTGGCACAATCCTATGATACCAAACAGGAATATCAACAGATACTAAGAAGTGATCCACCATGCGGAAGCAGCAGTGGACCAAAGAAAGATATTATTATCCAAAGTCCCAGAAAGATAAGAATTGGTGATAATCCTAAAAAGATTATTATCAATGAAGAGCAGACAAGATCAATTCAGATACAACCAGATGAAGAAGATGAAATCCCTTTGTCTTCAAAAGAAGAATAATATAAAAAATTTACTAAAATAATTTATGAATTACAAACAAGTGATTCATATTTTATTTCACCCGATGAACACGTTTATCCGAGAATAGTTATGATGAAAGAATCTGATCCAGTCATGGTCAAAATGGTAGCTGATTATAGATATTTGGATTTAATTTATCCAGATAAATCTTTTAAAGAAATAGATAGATTTGATGACATATTTAAATCTGAAGTCTCAAGATATGCACATGGACGATCTATTTATCTAAAATTTTATACTATCAGTCCAGAAGTCGAAGATGAAATTTTCTATCCAGCAAAACATATAATCTCCATTGAGCATGTTGGAAGAAATTTCAAAATGGATGAAGGGCATATTGATAAACCATTACCAAAGTTTACAAAATCATGGATAAAAAATAGAAGAGTGATTGGATATAAAGTCCTTTATAACATAGCAAAAAGTTTTTATGATAGAAAATACAGATGTATGTGCCAATATAATAGGTGGACACTTTTGGCTAATGATGGGAATAAAAAATCTGAAGTTTTAAAAGATTTTATCACCAAGTTTGACACGCATCAGATTCCTGGTGTCATTTCAACATTACAGAGGGCATGTGAAGCAAGAGACTGCCCCACTTGCTGATAGAATTAGAAGATAAAGATGAAAATAATAAACACATGGAGGAAAGGTGTCCAAACTGCTACAGAAGAATCTTACCAGCTGTATGTAAGAACAAGACTTGAAAGACAATTATAGAAGGACTGTGTCCTTTATCAAAGAAAATGTAACAAAACAACAAAGGATGGAGGGGCCATGAGACTCTTGATGAAAAGCACAAGACAATAAAATATTATTAGTATGATGTAAGCAATGATGTAATTTATCTTCAGATTTGTGTATAAATAGAAGCCTTTGAGCTAATGAAAAAGGCAGAGTTGGTTGAGCACTCAAATTGTGAGATAGCCAAACAATTTCCTGTCTTCCATTGTAATCATATTTCAGCTTTTAGATATCAATAAAATTTCAAATTATTTCATATCCAAATTGTCTTTAAAAGATATCATGAGTTTCTAACCATTTCATCCCATAGATTCTTGAAAGATTAAAGAAGAATTTCTTTCTTACTTTAACAGAAAGACAGTTTTCTTTAGTTAAGATCTATAATCCGAATTCAAAGAATTGACACAGCGAAGGTGAAAAGCTAGAATAACAATTATCCCGTAAAGGTAGAAGGCAATTGAAGGGAGTCATTTGCAGATCCAGAACCTGAAGGTTACTCGATTCTAAGAATAAAGATTTGAGATCAAAATTAAGGTAAAACTATTATTTTTGTTAAATTTATAAAGATATTTTCTGAAATCTTAAAGAATCGTTGGGATTACTTATCTGAATATTTGCATGGTTAAATTATCTAAATGTTTATATGTAATATTTATTTTATTAGCATTGTTTATTATGTTAAGATTTATATAACATGTCAGGATATACAATTGAAGGATTAGATAACTTATTAGAAAAATTATTAGTAAAAATAAATAATATTATCTTTCAAATGGAAAGAATAGATCAATCATCGTCTGAGGAATATTATATACTTGGAGAAAATTTTGATAGATATATGGAAGATTATGTCAATCTATTAGATCAAAAGATGTAATTATATGCTAAAATTCGAGATAGGAATAATACATGACAAAATTGAAAAACTATTCTAAGATAGGGATATATCCTGCAATATACAAAAATTCATTTCATCAAAGGTAATATAGACATTTTACCACTTTTTAGTCAAAGAGGTCAATCCTAAAAATCTCCCATTCTATTAGGTCAATTTTAAAAGTACCCTGCTGAAGATATGCCACCTTAATAAACATGTTGTCATTGAGGCTGGTATTATTTCGCTTCTTGTCCAACTTCTTCAAAATGCTGAATTTTAGTTACAATATATGACAGGTTGGCTATTTTTTGTCATCCTTGAGCAAAGGCGGATCCAGGGCTTTAGCAGCCCAACATCTACTCAATTAAATGTTTTCACTTATCCTACTTTCGTAAATATAACCCAAAAAAATCAATTACCAGAAGAAAAATGAAAAAATCATCACATGAAATAATGAATGGACAGTATAGGAAAAAGGTGACACCGTTATTAAAGAAAGGTGACAGTATAGTTTATTACATACTCAATTATTTCTCCTTCATTTTTCTACGGATCTCTCTAAAATTTGATCTTCAGTGACCTCTGGATCGTACATGCTCAATCGTACCTTTCCCCGAGCAGACCGTTGCACAAGTCGATGGCTAGAGTCTCTCTTGTGTCGCCTGTATCTTTCTTGAAAGCAAATCCCAGAACCGCTATCTTTTTGCCTAAAACTGTTTTAAACATTGAAGAAACAATGTGGTTGACAAATCAGCTCTTCTGGTAATCGTTCACCTTTATAACTTGTTTCTAGTAGCTTCAGAATGGAATGCCGAATGAGAATGGAATTAGGAAGGGAGGAAAAGGAGTTGCTGCGTTTGAATAGGCTTTCAGCTTCTGAGAATGAGAATTGATTTCACGATTTGGTCATTTGGAGTTTGGAATTGGACCATTGTTGATTTGAGGGAAAAGGAGAATTGGGCCAAATAAAAAATAAATAAATTATCAGGCTCATCTCCTTCCTTCCATCTTCATCTTCTTGCTTCCATCACGCTCGACGGCGCTGAACATTCCGGCGGAGCCAGCATGCATGGCCGCACCCCCTCGCCGGGTGCTGGCTCCGCCGCTGTCCCTGAGGCAAGTAATAAGTAAATTCTTCACAATTATTCTCATATTCTTGTAGCTTATTGTACATTTAGGTTGAATTTTTCGAAGTGGATGATGCTTCACAATCTGGGCGTGTTTGTTGCACAGTAATTGATCATTTCCTTTGTTTTCTGCAATAAATTCGAAGGCATATTTGGTACACACTAATGGAGTGGAGCAGACAACTTAACGGATAAGATTTTGAACTTTTTTTTCTCCATTATACTCAACAAAACACAGTTAAGGGTTTTAAAAGCCAAGCTGAAATAGTAAATAATAACGAAGTTCTTTTTTCGATGAATTTGTAGTCAGTACAATAAGAAAAGATAAAAATGATAAAATCATATCTAATCACCTTCTGATGTGCTAAATGGTCTGCATAATATAGAAGTCGTTAAACAGTGGAATTTACATTGAATGGTCATGAAGTGAATTTTTAGTTCTTGAACAATTTTTTTTGACCCTGTGGTTTACTAACATTTTAACTTAGTATAAATATATTAACACCACGACTTTTGTTAACTACACTACATTTTTATTAGGAAAATGATTATTGTACCGACCCATTTGGGTAGGGTCAGTACAGATGTACGGGGGCGTGGGCACTGGCGGACCCAGGGGGGTCCCGCAGGGTCAACGGCCACCCCATTTTTTTCAGAATTTTTTTTTTTTTTTTTTTTTGGTTGAAAAACCCCCAATCTATTTAACCCAAAACCCCCTAACCCATTTAACCCCAAAACTCATTTTAGCTATTATTGATTATTGTTAGTGTCTGCAAATGTGTTTAATCTGCCATAATGCCATTGTTAGGCATTTTGTTAGTGTTTGCAATGACTAAAAAAGAAGCTGGCAAATGGTTTTGACTTCTCACTCAACATTCATTTGAGATTAGGGAATATTTGTGCTACCCTGAAATCCAAAAAAAATTTGTAAATAGTGGGGTCGTTTATTAATATTTAATTAAACAATATTCAATCTATTTGTAAATAAACTAAAATGTAAAAATCACATATACATGAAAATATAATTCAATATAACCCATATTAAAAACATACATGAGACAATCTCACTCCGTAACTATAAACTTAGACATCAAGAAGTTTTTTTAAGATCACTATTTAATTTTAACATCTTTTAACATTTCTTACAAGATTACCCACAGCAGTTTTATTAGTTTTTGATAAAACAAAGCCTAATAGGCCCTATTTTCAATATGCAAGTAAGCAATTAATTAGTCTCATAAGAAACACATTTCCAAATCAATTCTACAACACCCATTTTCTTGTTTTAGCGGCAATCAATTGCCTGATTAAAACACCAAGAGGAGAACATAAACAATTTTGCAGTGAATTCATATTATAGACTAATAGTCATAACTAAAACTATTATAAGAGATTCATAACTCCAAAATATATATGTTCAAATTTATCATAACTCCAATTAATCATAACAACATACTAATATAATATTTCACTTTACAATTAATCAATTAAATAGGCGCGCGCGTGCGCGCACACACACTTTTTAGGCTTTAGCAAGCTTCTGGCTTCAACAAACAGCCAATCTGCCAGAATCATCAAGAACTATATCTAGCTAGTCCAGAACTTTAGGCTTTAGCAACCTTTTGACTTCAACAAACAGAAAATCAACTCGGCAATCCGCATCAACATTCAACAATATGCTATCAAAATATACTCAAAGTAAATAACGTAGATTTTACATATACAAAAAATGAGCAAGTTACCGACTCACTGGTCGCAACAAATGTACCGGTTACCACAGTCGCAGAGGCTGAATTCGTAGTTCGCAACTCGCATGGCATCAGCGAGCATGAGGGTTTGCCTAATTTAGTGGCTTTTGGAACGTATTTGATGTGGGTTAGTGGCAAATGGTTTAATGGATTTGGACAGAGTAATTGATTTTGAAATTAAGATTTGGGCCTAATTTTTTATAGAGGCCCATTTAAAAAAAAAAAAACCCAAAATTGGAAACCTTTTCATCTTCTTCCACAGACCACACGGCGCCTCTCTGCAATTCAACTATTCAAGCTTCTGGGTTCTGGCTCAGGTTCCTGGCGACAACTGAAACTGTCGGAGGAGCCAGCACGCGCAGCCGTGGCCCCTCTCCGAGTGTTGGCTCCGCCAATGAGTTGAAGGAGAGGGGAAGAAGAATTAAAAGAGAGAGAGAAAAAAAATAGAGGTTCACTTTTTTATATGTCTTGCTTAGTCTATGCTTTGTTCTTTCAAATTTGTATGGTAAGATTTCATATGATGATGAGTACTACCTTGTAAATTTTTTACCTGATGCTTGAGTTCTTCAATGATATTGAATTTGTGTAGTTATTTATGACAGTGTACAAACTTAAGACTCTTTCCATTGTGGCATTTGAGGTAGCTTGGACGAGACAATAGAACAAAAAATTTAAAATCTCGTTTATTGTAATATCTACTAAACATTCACTTATTTTTCAATCAAAGAACTAGCGACTCATTCGAACCATTAGAACCCTGCATGGAAGTGCTCTCTACTACCATATATTGTTGTTGAAGTATTTCAGTTAAAATGGGAGAAATGGACTGGACATATATTCACTATGGTGTCTAATTCTTTCATGTCAAGTACGGTGTACAATATATTTACTTCCTTCTTTGTGTGTGTTGTGTGTGTGTTTTTTTTTTTTTTTTTTTTTTTCCAAATCAATATGCAATGGATTGGTGTCATGTGTTATCTTGGAAGACTCAAGGATGTCACAAGTTGAAAATTTCCTAGCTTGTTTTAAAATGTCTACTGTTTTGAGCACATTTTGTGACGATAATGAACAGAATATCATTGTGGGAATGGAGTTCCTCTTGAGATGCTTCACGAGAGTGTAGTCGAGGAAATTGATGTTTAAATGGAAGTTGGGGCCAAACTTCTGTGAGACATTTTATTGAACAGTTAGTTTGCGTGTATTGAGGATGAACTTGTCTGTAGACATAGCTCCAAAATTGCACACAGTTGACAAATTCTAAATCCCAAAAAATGAAATTGGAACAATTAAAGGTGACCCATTTGGCTTGTTCGATGGATATAGGTAGGAATGATGTACTAAGCCAATTTTGAGTGGGACCTTATTTTGTGACCAATATAGCCCTAAATTAAAGCCTCCCTAGTCTATTAATTTGAGATATAAATCAACACAAAATTCCACATGGGGCATTAGTATGGTCCCAACTGCACAATGCACCATCTTAATTCGGGTGTAATTTTCAAACTTCTTCTACGCAAACTCCATATGGGGCACTAGTATAAATCAATGCCTTCAAGTTTCAACTTACTTCAAATACTATTTGACATCTCATTGTTGAGAAAGAAAACCATAACTTCATGATCTTGCAATCAATTCCACCAAAACAAAAACATAAAACAGAAAGAAAATTGTTAGGTCCAAATAACATTAACTAGTTCCGTGTCCAAAACCATACTTTATTGAGTTGTAATTAAGGTCAAAAAAATTGAGAGTTGAGAATATGTGTTGAAGGAGTCAAAGACAAAACAAGAAGAAAAAGTTGTCGCAAAATTGCTCGCTGCCCGTCCAGCCACCGCTCAAGCGGCTTTTCTTACCAACATCAACACTTGTTTTCCACGCCATAAGAGCTCAAGCAAACGTGAGACCACTTGTTGCTCATAACCTACCGCTCAGACGGTCTTGTTATCTAGGCAAACCGTAGATCGCGATTTCAACAAGTTTTACACTCCTATAAAACCTAAAACACTCCATATTACACACACACACACACACACACACACAAGCAATAGTTCATCCCAAATGTATCTTGTATTGTGTTGAGCCTTTATTTCAATTAAGAGAACATCCTACAAAGATCAAATATTGATCTACAAGATCAAAACACAAAAGATTCAAATAGCTAACACCAAAAACCAAATCATTTACTAATAATCCTTTAGATTTTTGAAATTCGAAAGAGGAAGCTGGAGTTCCAGTTAGAGAACAACGACGTTCGCTTTTAGTGATCCATGTAGGGGGAAAAATAGTTTAGAGTTGCTAAAAAGTACTGAAGGCAAATCTAAGAGATTCTTTGGTTATTTGTATGTTGGACGATCAAAATCTACTGATATTTAGTTGTGCTAATCGTAAGTTATATTTTTTAGTAAATAGTTTTGACAATGTTTTCCCCAAATTTTTTTTTATCCTTGTGAAGAGCTCTTCAAAGAGTTTTGCTCATGACCTCTAGCGGACCCAGGGAGGGTCCTAGGGGTTCATGTAACCCCCCAACTTTTGAGTTTTTTATTTTATTTTATTTTTATTTTTTGATAAAGTTATGTTTGGTATCGATTGAAATCTCAATTTTAATATATATCAAAATTTACAATTAATTTTAATAACATAATTCATGGAATTCTTAACTTTTTAACTTTTATCAAAATTTACTAAAACTCTGATTTCAAACAAATACAAAATCACAATAACTTACTCTCTCCCTCACACCTTTTACCAAAACCTTAACCCTTCTAATTTATTTTATTTTATTTTAAATTTTTCTACAAATTATCACATCTACTACAAATTTTCACTTTCCAATCAAATTTCCAATTAATTAGAACCTAAATTTGCATTTTCTCCTATCCTACTTGTGATGTTAACCCGGCCAAGAAAAGGTTTGAGAACCCACAAATAAGATGAAACAAATCCAAGAAAGCTAGAAATCATGCCGCGCAAAGAGCAACCTGACTCATACCAAGAACCAAAATTCAACGCAAGAAATCTGACACGTTGATTACCCGAAACAAGAATCGTGAAGTGAGAATGTCACAAAAGGATTGCGAAACCTTTTGATAAGTTCAAGTGTAGATCTTTAAACCACCAAAAAATTGGAAGAATAAATCTCTCAAAATAATTGAATTCTCTCAAACAATGTCAAAGTTGTTTTACAATGAAGAAATAAATCATATTAATACTAAACTAAGGAAAATATGAAAAATACGAAATTTAGAGTCCAAAATTAATAAAACTTGCCAAAAATAATGAATCCTAGTAAAAAAAGAAATCGTGCAAAAACAAGTTCAACCGGACGACCCTTCCGGACGTCCGATAGAGCGCGTCCGGATGGACAGAGTTTTCTATCGGACGTCCGGTAGGCGGCTTCGCATCCGATTAGGCCGAAATTTCACTTCGTCTTTGACCAGCTTTATCACGTTGATCCAAATTTTTTCGGCCCTCGCCCCCAACATGAAACTTGGTCTTTGGCGCATCGTCTCCAACATGTTGTGCCCCATAACTCGAACAAACAATTGTACGACTTTTGTTGATTCCTTGAAGACCCGAACCCGACTTAGATCTCTTCTGCTTATTCGTCAAACTTTCGCGAGTTTGTGATACAACCCGGATCATATCAACTTGTGTATTTAGAATGTGTCCGATTATATCAATTTTAACTTATATTTAGCAAATTGTGTTTATTTGATTGATTATTATTATTGAATATTAATTATATGTTTTTCCTTTCGATTACTTAAATTGATTGTTTGTATCAAATGCACTATAAATGTTTTAAACGTAAATATACATTTTCTTGTGATGAGCAAAATATTAATAAAATAACTATTCGAAATCAAATTGATGAAAATGATGAGCAAAATATTAATGAATAAATATTTTTTAAATGTAGATCTGCATTTTCTCGAGTCAAGTATAAATCATTCAAAAATCAGAAACAAAATATTTGATTTGCAATGTTTAATTGTGCCCCTCAAATTCAAAATATCCGTATCCATCCCTGTTCATTACCATTTTTTGTGTTGATTTTACTTTTATTGCTTTGACCTACATGATTGATTAGTTAATTAGGGTTTAATATTGATAAAAATTTAATCATTTAGAAACAATAATTAGTGACTTGTTACTTTTTATTGATTGTTATTTTATTCCGCATTATAAACCTATTCACCCCTTTTAGGTATTGTTGGGTCGAAACATCTATTATTTCAAAAACAAATCTCCAACATAAAATCACACAATCAATAATCACTTGGCCACAAACAATTGAAAGAAAATAAATAAATTACATGTCTCGTGACTTTGTTTCCTTTATGCTACACAAGAAGCATGAAATTTCACTAAAAATGGAGCGACTAGAACCTTCTATCGCATGTAATGTGATTCTATTACCAATTTTGCAACTGCCCCCATTAACGAAACCAGGGAACTCGAGTTTATTGTATAGCAATATGAATAAAAAATTGTCTACTCATAACTTGTAAAAAACCCCGCCTCTTTTCTCGTCCGGGACACGTGTCCCCTAGGTAATAAGGATGACCATCTAGCCTACTAGCTCGATCAGTGAATATGGATCAAGCTATAGGTCTTCAATATTATCAACTTGGCAGGCAATAAGAGCACAACCAGCAAATGCATGTGCTGAGATGCAACTAGCCGACGGCACCTTTTCAAAGACTCTTTGCCGACTTGAAACACACCAGAGAAATCGAAATGACCTCGACCTCTATTACCTGATGCGATAGGTCCATGCACGATGATACCGCCATTTACTCCCTGTGGTTCCAAAAGTGACCACCAAACTCTGTGGCGCTGTTCTTTCTGGGCTTTTCGTAAGGAGTCGAGCTCCTGACTGATAACATTCTGAATGGAATTGTAGTATGACTTCACATGGTGATCTCTTCTAATGGTTCCTTCCGAACCATATGCCGAGCGATCACTCAATATCTCGAGTGGATGTGGTGAATTCAAAAACGTTTCCTGAGCAGCTCGGATCTGCTTCTCTGCCTCATTGACATTTGAAACCTGACAACTCAACAGATAAAGACCACTGCCTGAAGGAAGAAGATCATGGTTCGGAGAAAAATTCTCGTCTGGCTGAAGAAGTAAAAACTCTCCCATTGGAGCATATAAGAGCTTCTGTAAACATGCGAATGCAGAAGAATATTTCGATTATAGAAACTTGATAAAATGCATAACAACAGTTCTAACGAATGGAATTTGCCCATTACCTGGTTATGAAGGCATGGATGATTGCGGAAGTTCCTATTCACAGCCTTGAGAAACTTCGCCACATGATTAGGATATTTGCAAGAGAAAGCTCGAGGAACAATGTCTCTGTGCATTGAGATTGCCTGAACATGACTTTGAGGTAATCCAAGGTCGTGCAGGAGACGATCCCCTCCACACATAATTGATGGTGCACCAAAAGTTATAACAGGAAGTAATGAAGAAACAGGCACTTCGCCTCTTATAAGCAACATGAGATTCAAAAGCAACGATAAAACTTCCTCCAAGAGAGTGTCCTGTGAAACGGAATGTGGCCCGACCTCCATGAGATTTTTAGATGAGAACGAACATCAGGCAGCATCTGCTCATATATTCCCTTTGCAGCCTCATATATACCTCTATGCACAAGCACATCCAATCCCTAATGAGAAGATGTATCGATTCCTTAATTAATGCTATTTCCACAGATATCGCTTGCCTTTCAATCCCAAAACATGAAAACTTCAATAAATAGTTCACAAGCTTGAAAGGAGTGTTAAAGATTACCTCAAAATGAATAGGCTCGAAGAGTAGATTTGCTTGCCATGATGCCATTGACTCGGATCCCTGCAGTTAGAAAATGCAGAATATTGAGCAATAACAATCCAAGCCGTTGATTTATATTCAGTATACCAAAGTTCTGAATGGACCATCAAACTAAAGAAATGAATATAACAGGATATCCTGGCGAGGTAAAAAATATTACTCATTAAAACCTATAGCCTTGTATACATAAACCGCAGTATGAAATTGTATATGCTCCCGAATAAGATATATTACCCAAAAAAAACTTCAAATCATTTCTGCGGCAAACATACCTGAATGACAAAGAATCTTGTGGTGCTCATATCATCATCGCATACAAACCACTCACAAGGTGATGAGCGAGTCGAGTTCAGATCATCCGCAACAGCCTGCTTTACTTCCTCCTTTGCAGCAACTACTGCTGTCACCGAGTCAGTTGTTGCCATTAATGAAGCTATATCTTGATTTATCATATCGATGTTGTCTATTTCTTCATGCAAATTTTCATCTTGCGCTGATTTCGAGGACTTGAAACGAAGAATGCTCTTCGTATGAGATTGTAAATAAGAAGCAGCCGAGGCAGCAATTCGATAAGCAACAGATGCACTAACTCTGTTCCCATTCATCTTATCCTCGTTTACTGCCTCGTTAACTTCAGCTGCCCCCTTCTCTTCTTTTTGTTGGTCCCCAGCCAACGCCTTCTCATTCTCAGCTTTCAATACCTGTTTATTCTTGTCCAATGAAGACATCACGAAATGCAAACCATGGTATCTCAGGAGATTCCTGGGCTGTAACAACAACGATAAAATTAGCCTCTTCATAGCAAATCAACCAAACATAACTCCTACAAAATTCACACTTTGCACAAACCGAATCATAAACTGCATACCAGCAATATTAGCCCTTGTTTGAGCCCCTTTTTTTTAATCAAAATACATTCCTCAACAATGATTTGACTTCATTTCAATCATATTTTTCAATAAAATAATACTACACAAAAATCCAAATATTTTCCTAATTTTTTAACCCCACATTCACCATCGTAACACTATCAAAATGCATTTTTTTGAAAAAAAAAAATGGGGCTCAAACAACCCCAAACTTAAGAGGGTGTTTGGTAGGGACTAAAATAAGATTTTTTTAGTAGATTGTGAACTAAGTTTTTGAAATGTGTGGTTGAAAAGTTGTGGGGAAAGATATAGTTAATATTGATTATTTGACTATGACTTAGATTAAAATCAGATTTTGATCCAAACCAAACATGCACTAACAATAGTTTCCGACATTACCAGTAAAATTTCAGAATTTATCTAAAACTTGCCAACATAAAAGGAAACAGTTAATAATTATAACAAAAAATTACTAACAAAAATAATGGATTCTTTCTTTTTCAAAAACGTACCTTGATTTGGGGTATGGAATAAGCTAAATTTGCCAAATAAGACATCTGAGCATATAATTTAGCTTCAGCCAAAGTCACCTTTCGAAGCATCTTTGAAAATGATTCTCTATCAAATTCAAATTGTTCTTCATCAATCTCACATACATCACATCCTTCATTTCCTTCACAGCAACCTCCATTTTCTTTATAATCATTATAATTTCCGTTCTGTCCCCCAGTCTTATCCTCTTCTTCCAATTTAGTCCTAATTTCTTCAACAAATTTACCCTCCCTCTCGTCTACTTCCTTCCACAAGGACCTCGAATGTAAAATCTTGAAAACCCAGTTCCCATTCTGCACTTCTTTCGCTCTCCGTCCCCTTTTGATCTCCTCTTCCTCCACAAAAACAGCGTCGTCCACCGCGATCGCCGGCTCGCACCGATTTTTACCTCCAGTCCAAAGAGATCTAAGTGGGTCCTTGAAAGTAAAACGCCAAGGAAAATTACTCCGCCGGGCCGCCGCCTCCAAGGAATGCTTCTCCGACGGTCGTCCGCCTGCACTGATCTGAGAATGATGGCTTGTTACAACATCCGTGCCCGCATAACCGGCGACGGCTGTTGGCGGCGCAATTCTCTGAATCCCCGTCTTCAAACACAGAGCATCCATTGCAAACAACTTTCCCAAAAATAAAAAGGGGTTTCTCTATGATTCATTGTTTTCCAATCAAAATTTACGACTCCTCGTGCATTTGTACGTATAAATAGCTACTAAGAAACACACTGTGGGGAGGAGGGGTGGCGCAGAACGAAATGCCATTACCTAGGACTTTATCCTGCGGGGGGCGGGGCTATCTTTGAATTGATGAATCAATCAACATAACAAAATAGAGACACAGAGAGAGGGAGAGGGAAAGAGAGCGAGAGAGACATTTCTTGAGCGTACAGCGTGCTTAACTACTCAAGTATAAGAAAACAGGTGACCAAACTTTACACGGATTCTTTTGGGCTTATTTTACGCGGAAAGTATCAGTTAAGCGACAACGTTTTGTAGTGTAAGTCGAACTCTTTTTGTTATTTCTTGTTGTCTTGTATTATTATTTTAAAAGGTGTCGTAACGGAATGCATTGTTAGATGTAGACTTGATTAACCTGTTTGACTAGAAAATTAAGGTCCCGTTTGATTCCCATTTTAATTCTCATTCTCATTCTTTTACTCATTTTTAACCACACATTCTTCAATAAAATAATATTTTCTATCACATCAATAACTTTTCCTTCTTTTTCAACCACACATTTCCCATCATCACTATTCCAAAATGTATTTTTTCCAAATAATGTCTATCAAACACACTCTAAAAATAATCTGGAATCTATTATATATGGTGTTTATAATGCTCTTTTGTTTGGACTTCATTTTAATGAAATTTTGAAAAAAAAAAAAATTTATATTTTGAAATAGTAATTTTTTTGAAAACTGTGTGATTAAAAAGTAACATAAATTTTTTGAATTTACGTATAAAATTATTTTATGAAAGAATGTATAGTTGAAAATGCGTTTTGAGAAAAATGAATTTTAATAAAAATGGGGTTCAAACAATATGTTAATTTAATTTTTTTTTCTTTTTTTATTTTCAACCATATATTATTCAATAAAATAATATTACTCGTAAACTTAGAATTTTTTCTTACTTTTTAACTATACAATTTTCAAAACTCACTATTACATAACTCATTTTTCTCATAAAATGGGCCTTGGGAAACATCGAAAATTTTGAAGAGAGCAATTCATAACTAAGGTTTTTAGTATGATCCATTTTAATAATAAGATAATAAATTTCAAAATTTCAAAAATCAGGTTTCGATTAAATTTTATTTATGATTTAATTAATTAATTAAATATATAAAGGTCAAAAAATTGTACAATTTGATCACAAATATATTTACTGGTTACATATTATCAAATTAATTAATTACAAATTATTTCGAGGTCACAAATCAGAATTTTAATAGATCACAAAATTATTTTGAGGTCACAAATTTATTTTCGGGGTCACAAAGTGGTAACCACCGTCTCCACCACACTGCACCACCATGACCAACCAAAAAATTTTGGAACCTACAATTATAGCTGCCCTGCCACCACCACGACAACAAGCACAACACCACCCCTCACCGTCGCAACGCAAACCACCACCACATTAACACAACTAACCACCAAAACAGTGAAAAAAACCCTTGACCACCACCACCAATTTCAAACAAACATCGTTGTGATCACCACAACGCCCACTGCCAGACACCACCGTTGTGACCACCAAAACATCGTTGTAACCACCCCACATTAACACAACCAACCACCAAAACAGTGAAAAAAACCTTTGACCACCACCACCAATTTCAAGCAAACACCGTTGTGACCACCACAACGCCCACTGCCAGACACCAATTTCATCCAACGCCTACTGCCAAACACCATCGTTGTGACCACTATCACCACTGTTGTAACCACCAAAGCACCACTGCGACCACCACCACCACCACCACCATTCCACTCCACGTGGTGCCGCTACCATCAACACCAACGGCGCCTCCACCACCATTCCACTCCATGCGGTGCCACCACCATCAACACTAACGGTGCTTTCAACCACCAGATCAAACCATCGCCGTTGCCACAGAAAACGATCGCGAACCACACCAAGCCTCTGACATCAACCACCACAGAATCATAACTCCACAGATCTGTGCAGAGAAATCGAATTAAAAAAAACTCATTCGCCTCAAATCTACTGCACACGACCACAGAACACCGACGTTGATCTGTAGGAGTGGCGGTCTCTGGCAATGGGAGGCGCAGGCAGTGGTGTCTGGCAGTGGGCGTTGGATTACCATCTCCAAACCATTTTTAGTCGCCGGTGACGAGATTGTGGACCGTTGTCACCGGAGCAGTGTTGTAGAGAGAGAGGGGGGAGGTGCGATTCGAGTGTAGAGAGAGAGAGAGAGGAGGAGGAGGAGGAGGAGGAGGAGGAGGAGGAGGAGGAGGAGGAATTGAATAATTTTAATAGGGTTTATATATACAATTAATTAATTAAATTTTATAGTAAATATTAATTTAAATCATATTAATCTATTAATTAAAACCTGATTTTTGTATTATGAAACTTGATTTTGGATTTATGAAAATGATATCTTAAATACCTGGTGAGGTGTAATTTCTTCAATTTAGAATCTATTTAAGAACTCATCAACTTAAGGGGTAATATCCTAAATGGTCACTGAATTTTAGAAATACCCTACTCAGTCACTGAATTTTGAAGGTAATACCCTAAATGGTCACTGAACTTTGCCAAACTTTTCCTAAGGGGTCATTGAATTTCAGAAATCTCTTACTCAGTCACTTAACTTTATCATTTGAGATCTCATCCATCACTGAACGAACTACATTACTCTTACATTGAAATAACTATATCAATAGGAAAATAAATCTTACATCAGGAAAATAATATCATCCACACTGACTACATTACTTTTACATTGTTTAAACCAGTAGCTAAAATACAATAATCACAACAGAAAAATTAAAACTCCAATCGAAAACAACGTATAAAATCCTACAAGATAAACCCGACTTGACTTTGCTAGTAAAAATTGACGATTTTAGCCACGTGTCTAACAGAAGAGTGACGTGGCCAATTAAGAAATTTGTTAATGAGGTGAAAAATAATTATTAAGTTGCAAAGACGAAAAATACGTTTTTAAAGTTGGACAAAAAAAAGACGGGGACAAAAATTGTTCATCAATTAAACACCATCAAACCCTTATTTTTCCCCACTTTCGAATTCCTCAAACCCTCTATTCCCGTTGCCAGCAAGCAGTGGCTCCAAAGTGCTCACGTCACTCTTCTGTTAGACACATGGCCAAAATCGTCAAATTTTACTAGCGGAGTCAAGTTGGTGATGGATGAGATCCCAAATGACAAAATTGAGCGATTGGGTAGGGGATTTCTGAAGTTCAGTAACCCTTTGAGAAAAGTTGGGCAAAGTTCGGTGACTATTTAGGGTATTACCTCCAAAGTTGAATGATTAAGTAGGGTATTTTTGAAATTTAGTGACCCCTTGAGAGAAGTTGGGCAAAGTTCGATTATCATTTAGGGTATTACCCCTCAACTTAACTCGGATGAGAAAAAATTTACACACTCGTTCGATCATTTAGATATTGATCTTTGAGTATTTTAAAAAGTAATATTTGGATGAATTTTAAAAATATTCTCATAAAGGAAGAACACAAATCGCAGGAGAATTTTAAGGAAGTGTTCGATTATACAATAATATGGTTATATTTATGTTATTTTAATATTTTACAGATTGTATCTCTTGAGGATTAAGCACTTTGTCGAAATTTTATAGTCCAAAGTGTAAAAAAAAAAATATAAAAAATAATGTTATTCATAATCGACGATTGCAATAGTTATTCTACGTGACACAATTTTAGTAATTTAAAAAGGAAATAACTTTCAACAATGTTGTGCCACGTATAATGCCTATGCAGTAATTGACTGCGAATACTATTCAAATAAAAAAGAATAATGTTATTCGTAGTCGCTGACTTATGCAATCGCCCAACTGTTGAAGGTGGTTATTTAATCTTCACATAAGGAAATTAATTTTCGTTGGAAGAATAAAATCAAACGCATGGTGGATCTTAGAAAATCCTTTGAGATCCTTGGTTGTTTTATTTTATCCAAACACATAAGGGTGAGATGATAACATTGAAGGAGCTTTTAATGGCCTAGCCAAATGCTTCTTCCCTTAAATCTTCTCCCTTGTGCTCTTTAGGTGCCTTTCCATTTTTAGGAAAATGAATAAGGCAAAAATCCAATCATTAGCTAAATGTGCCCATAAAGGGGCATATTTATAACCCAATTAGAGCTTTATATTTGCACAAATTCCCTTGGACTTTATTGTAGTAGACCAATTAAATCACACACATTTATTGGAGCCAAAAGGGGACCTAATTGGACTCATAAGACTTAAGCTCCAATAGATATTTCTAATTGGGTCAACTCCTGACCAATTGAGATATATCTATTAATCCCGACTTATTTCTACCAAAAAGCTGAGATTGCACTCTTGAGTAGAGTGAAAATTATGGAAACCAATAATGATTTGATAATAATATCCTCCGACCATCGTTCCACAAGTCAACCCTTGTTTGACAGTCAATATGTTGAAGTCGACAAAATGACCATTTTGCCCTTCAACATGTATTACTTTCTAAGTCCTATTTCATAAGGCAAAATCGTTGTGATCACATCACAACACCAAGTCCAACGAGCTCATCGTCGAACTACTGAGCTCAGGTTCAATTCCCTTTAAAAAATATCTTAGAGTGATGATCATCTCGTCATGATGATTAACGAATTCCACTATTGCATGTATATGATCTCTAACTACTTCGTCCAGATTCCCAAAGTATCGAGATCAATCTTCTAATTAAGACTTTACTCATTGGTACCTCAAAGAACTTGAAATAACAATTAAAGATACATTACTTGCTCAGGATTTAGGAGTCTTGTTCGATAATCGAGTGGTGTCTCATTTCAAGCGATCATAAATGAGTCATCCACGCGATCCAGTTTAACGTGCTTCAAAAACACGTTATTGTTCTTATTCCCATATCTAGACAAATCTTAATGAGAACGATGCAATCTTATCAACATAAAGCGTCCAACTTCATGTACCGATTGTGAACGACATATCTTGATTATATAACAAATTGTGTTTCATAGACCTATACTAACACGCGAATAATAGAACGTCAATTCATAATGTCGTTTTACAAAATACTACTATAAAAAAAGACATCAAACTAACACCAACATGATATCTTAGGTGGAATTTTAATAATTAAATAAAGAATGTTTTTAATAATAATCTATAATATATTAAATATCACATCAAATGAGAATCACTTTTTGGACGGTTTTAACTCTACTATAATTCAGTTATTTCAATAATACTTTACTTTTTGTTTTTAATATGTATTTAATATATTTAATCATTTAGTTACCATCAATGTATATACATATATATACATTTGACAAATCATTTCATCAACGTGTCTTCATTAATACATGAATTTTCTATTATTAATTCTCAATTAATCGACTTTATTGAATCAGTACATCAGAAATGACCTCTTCCAAAGCTCTCTTATCCCAAAATATTCCTTCATCTTCCCCAGCCTCTGGTATCATTCGGCGCTGTCCACACTCTACACCTAGTTTTTATATTTATCTCTTGTCATCTTCATGTTTTTTATTAGCAATAAACTATAAACTAATGAAAAACAGTTTGATAAAAATGCAGTAAAGGAAATACACGCGTTGCAATTAAAAAACTTAGAGAAGATTTGGTCCATCTGTGCCTTCTTCAGATCCAGAAATTCGAAAAAATTCAAATCAAGGGTTAACCTAATTGTTAACAAATGAGCTTTTAGCGATGAGAAAAATTGTTAAAGATGTATTTGTTAGAAATTGAGCTAATTATTATGAATATCAAAGATGAAAGAATGAGCAAAGCATAAGTAACATTTTTCATGTTATCTATCTCCATTGGAGTCTTGGGTGAATGCTCCTTAGATAGATGAATTCCATGTCTAAAAGAAAGTTGTCCCTTTTTGGAAGTTCAAGACGGAAAAAAACATGGACACAGACGAAGAATTCACTATATCAAAAGTAAGGAGTTACAATATGTTATGCTAGATTTCACAACTCTCTCCCGATCTCCCTATCTACAAATCTCTCTCTATTACTATGGATCCATCTGGATCATCCTTTGAGTTGATCAAATAAATATGTGTAATACACCACATATTTATAATACAAGAATTCCTAACATATTAGGAGAATTAATACAAATAAAAGTATAGACAAGGTGAAAGTCCTATTGCAATAGATAATCAAGAACAGAGTATTTGTGTTGAAACACGAAAAAAGAAGAAGCCAAAATCAAGGAACTTCTCCTTGACATCTTTTACTTCTTAAGCCTTCTCCAACACAAATAACCAACTCAAAATACATATATCTAAAATAGAATTCAGGTCACGCCAAAGTTCTACTTGTAATTCATCTTCATGATGATTGTGAAGATATTGGTGATGCTCATTTGATTCTCGAGATTTTGTTCTGGGGTGAGTTATTTGATAGGATTGTGGCTCAAGCAAGGTAATATTATTAATTTTGGCTGCGCTTCACCGGTCGAATATTGATAATCGAGATTTAAGCTTGAGAATTGTTGTTTTTGAACAAAGATGATAATCATTGTTGCATATTGACTATTGAGAATTAACTCTGTTGGGTTTTTTGATACCCAATAATCCCGGGCAATGATGTTAAACCGTGTCGGAATATATTTCATAGGCTTCGGCCGATGAGTGAAATAAATATCAATCAATCAATCTATATATTCGACCCGAAAGCAATGTGGGTCACTAGTTGCAACTTAATTGTATTAATGTTGCCTTGGCCCAAATTCACCTATAGGAGGGTTTTCTCGTGTCTTGGCCCAATTACTTTGTGTTACCTATTTGTTGGACTTTGGCCCAGGTTGTTAAACCTAACCTAAGCTATAAATAGTTTCTCCATCTCCATTATTCACGTGTGTTTTGCCTCCACCCCTTTTTGAGCGAAATCTACTACTTTGTGTGTTCTTCTCTTTTGTTCTTTGTGGCTCTAGCAAATCACCATCTCTGTATTCTTGTGGTTGGGTAAGGAAGGAGAAAGTAACCATAGGTGAGGTTTGCTTTGGGTTGTTGGTTGGATTGGTTGGTTGATCAATTGGTAAGTGACTGAGCCCGGAAACCACGTATTTGGAGAAGATTTTCTCACAATTGGTATCAGAGCAAGGTTGGGAGTGGATTTCTGGCCAAAAACCGATCAGATATCAGCCAGAAACACAGCAGAAACAGAAACGCGAATCTGTCCAGAAAACTGTGCGAAAATCGGACCTATAAACGCGATTTTCGACCAAACCAAAAAGAATTTGGAGAAACGAAGACCAAATTTGGACGTGCAGGTGGAGTACTACCTGTGGGAGTGGCGCGTCTGGACTTTGGAGAGGCGCGTGGGGGCGCGTGGGGCCTCTTTTGGCGACGATGTCTGAAGACAGTTTGCTCCTAACTTGATTTCTAACATTTTTGTGTTTTTAGTTTTCGATTTCAGGTACTGTAGAAAAAGTTGGACGATTTTGCCCTTGGTGGAGCGTCGGTCGGAACTTCTGAATATTTACTGAATTACTTTAGGCCAAAATTGCGGCCCTAAAGCAGTAAATTCGCATCTCTCGTAATTTACGGACTCAGATAGGTCCGTTCTGGTAAATTGGCTTATCCCGTTAAATTTCAGTATTAGCGCGTTATCGTGTGGGGTGACAATAGGATTGTGGTTACCGTGAAGGGGTAACATTGCTTGTGCTAGAAATTTAGGAATTATTTGCTCTATTTGAAGTGTTGAATTTAATTGCAAGTTAACTATTAATTTTGTGCTTTAATTGTCATTTAGTTACTGTGTGAGACTGCATTGCGTGTAAATTTTGAATTCGTGTTATCATACATTTGTGTTGCATTGATTATCCTATTAGAACACCTAGACTTGACCCGTTCGAACATTCTCTTGATCTGAGATCGTGAATCTTACGAAACCCTGGGAATTTAGAACGGTGTATATTGCGGCCTTAGGATTACTTTGTGCGACCTATTTGTGCACCCGTGGTTGTTCTATTTTCTTAAAATGTCTTCAAAATTTGAAGTTGGAATTTTTAATGGGAAAGGGGATTTTTCAATTTGGCAACAAAAGATGAAAGAAATTTTGGTTCAACAAAAGGTTTCAAAAGCCATAAACGGCAAATTTCCTACAAATTTGACAGAAGCACAAAAAGAAGAATATGATGAACTTGCTTACACTTCAATTATTTTACACTTATCTGACGCTGTTTTGAGGAAAGTTGGAAAACTCGACTCTACCAAAGAACTTTGGGAAAAGTTTGAGAGTTTATATTTGCTTAAGTGTACTCCTAATAAGTTGTACTTGCTTGAAAAGTTTTTCAGTTTTAAAATGGATCCTTCAAAGGATCTTGATGACAATTTAGATGTCTTTAACAAACTTGTGCAAGATATTGTTAATAGTGATGAAAAGGTGTCTGAAACCTATAAAGCTATAATTTTGCTTAATTCTATGCCTGAATCATATAGAGAGGTTAAGAATGCTATTAAGTACGGTAGGGACACCTTAACACCCGAGATTGTCATAGACTCACTTAGGAGTAAGGAGATGGAGATCAAAGCTGAAAAAGAAGAGAATAGGAATGGTGAGTTACATGTGATGAGGAGTAGAATGAAATTTAAGCAAATGAATTTGGGTAGAGCTCAAGACAATAGTGATTCGAGTAGTGACTCGAGTGATGAGGGTGGTAAGAAGAAGGGCAAAGGATGGGACAAGTCTAGTGTTAGACGGTGTTACAGCTGTGGTATGTCTGGACACTTTATTAGGGATTGTCCCAAGAAGAAGGATAAGCAGAGAGGTAGGATGAGAGATGAGGCGAATGTGGCTATGGGGTCGAATGATGACCCTAGTGAGGTTTATTGAGTGTAAACCTAGTTACTACACTGCATCTATGTGTAATCCTTTTTGCATGTGTGTGAGTGCTTGATTCTGTTGCATGTTGTATGTTACGCTTTCAATGTGTTTGATGTGTATAATTGCATGAATCAATGTGACTCGTATACTTGTGTATGTGTTTGCATGCATAGTAGAGTTAAGATGCATTAGCAGTGTGTGTGTGTGTGTTGGATGTCTATTAGTGAGGTGGAGTATAGATGCCTAGGGGTACATTGTGGTTTGTACCGAGGGATGTGTAGTGTGACATTTGGATCAGGAGTGGAGATGTGAGCAAATGTCTGGAATCCTTTATCAGAAAGAGACCCTGATCAGGTGGAGTGTGAGAGAGGACACTTTTATCACTTCTGTTAGGTGGAGCCCCATTATCCACGTAGTTTGGGAGAAGTGATGTGGTGATAAAGGATTATCCCAAGAACTTAGGATTTATTGTGACTTACCAGTTAGACATGAGTTGAGTGATTAGTCTAGTGAGCATGGTGGAGCGATGAGTGAAGATATGTGTTCTCGAGGTGGGAGTAACACGGAATGGGATAGGATAAGTATGGTGAGATCTTTTCGTGTGGTCATTTATGCATTTTTTGCACATGTGTTGACCGTGTGTTGATTAACTTGGTGTTAATCTATTGTTCTGTGTGAACGTGTTTGAAAAAGATCTGTGTGTATATTATCCTATGTTATATCTTCATCGCGAGTTTATTTGCTCTTGACTGTCACTGTGATTATCTGCTTCTACTTGGGTGTTTTTTACCTTAGCCCTAGTGAGTATACGGAGCAGGTATGGTATGTGTTTCAGGACGGAAACATGAGGTAAGGTCTGTAAAACCAATTTTATTGGTTACCTTGATTGTGCAAGTATAAACTGTGTGTTTTGTTTGCTTGCAGGTTTATTGGGAATCAAGGTGGAGATTGTTGGGTTTTTTGATACCCAATAATCCCGGGCAATGATGTTAAACCGTGTAGGAATATATTTCATAGGCTTCGACCGATGAGTGAAATAAATATCAATCAATCAATCCATATAGTCGACCCGAAAGCAATATAGGCCACTAGTTGCAACTTAATTGTATTAATGTTGCCTTGGCCCAAATTCACCTATAGGAGGGTTTTCTCGTGTCTTGGCCCAATTACTTTGTGTTACCCATTTATTGGACTTTGGCCCAAGGTTGTAAACCTAACCTAAGCTATAAATAGTTTCTCCATCTCCATTATTCACGTGTGTTTTGCCTCCACCCCTTTTTGAGAGAAATCTACTACTTTGTGTGTTCTTCTCTTTTGTTCTTTGTGGCTGTAGCAAATCACCATCTCTGTGTTCTTGTGGTTGGGTAAGGAAGGAGAAAGCTACCATAGGTGAGGCTTGCTTTGAGTTGTTGGTTGGATTGGTTGGTTGTTCAATTGGTAAGTGACTGAGCCCGGAAACCACGTATTTGGAGAAGATTTTCTCACAAACTCTATGCTTTAGGAAGTACGAGTCGAGACTGATTGTCATGACTAGAAACAAGAGTGAATTTGGAGGACTTTTACATTTGAAGAGCTTCATGCTGATCGGCTAATGTTGTGTTTCAAAAAATATCCTACATTCTTGATTCTTCAGTATAATCCTGAATATTTTAATTGTTCATTCATGCCCACTAATTCTTTCTCAAGTAGTAGTATTATAGAACCAACTAATACTATTCTTTTATTTCTGAATCATGCTATAAGTATAGAAAATTTAATAGAAATTTTTGACAGACAACACATGGCATGAAATCATTGAAAAATAAATTTAAAAAAAAAACACAAAAAAAACAAGCAAATAAGGTTCTGCCACTTCTACATCTGTACGAATTCGGTAAGAAATTCCGTGTACTTGATGCCTTTTCCTTTATTTCTTATAGTTGAGTCACAAATGAGAGATCATTCAAAACAATTCTTAGTGTACAGAAAATAAGTGTACAGAATTTGTACAGACAACACACAATAGGGGATGGGTGGGTGATTTTTTGGGCAATAAAATACTGTATATATGGATTGTAGTAATGTATATGAAATAATCAAATGATGGTACAAGATGAACTTTTATCTACCTTGGGAATTCAATAGACAACTTTGTAAAACTGGAGGCCTCAGCTCAGAGTGTGAGGTAGTATGTGTTGAAAGTAAGATATATGTTGCTCGAATCTTGCCATATCATTTAACATGAAAATCAGATGTAAGTACTTCTGTTTCTTGTTCATGAAGCCTATAAAGTGAAAATGAAATTAACAATATCATCAAAATAATTTATAACTTTCGTCCTGGATACATGTACTTTCTTGTGTGCTAAACACAGCAGGCACTGCCACGTCCTGTTCAATTTCTTGAGATAGAATTAAAACCATGATTATAAGAACTATAGTATGTTTAAAGTACATATAATTCTTATTAAATTTGAATAACTATCTATAATCGAGTACGTCAAGTTTATCTACTGTTTCTTCTCTGAAACAAACTTTTCTACATTGGATACCTTCCTATTTTTCAACTCGAAAAAACTCGGCCCATGGGCAGCTGAAACGAGCCCCAAGCATGTGCTGGGCTTGTAGAACTAAATTTTTTTCTACATCTTTATAGTTTATATATTTCAAATCTATATTTAACGAAAAACAAAGATTGCTTTAAAAAAAAATCAAGCCTCCCAAAACAAATAATCCATTTCTTCAAGTTTCAGGTATCAGCAATGAATTTGAGGAAGTGGAACTTTATTTTCGGAGGTTCATTTAAAAAAATAAATAAAATTGTACGCGTAATTAGTTGTTCGTGAACGATTTTAACTTTGTCTATTGAAAAATAAGTAGCTGGTTCTAAGCCCAGATAAAAGGAATAGGGTTTTCAAAATAAATTTTGTTTAAAAAATATTTCGTATCTAATTTCGAATCTCAATTCAATTTATTATTTATACATTTTACGTCTACAACTTTATACATTTTATATTCGTATAATTCAATTATTCAAATCAATTCTCATATAAATTCTATACATTTAAATTTTCAATTTAACGAAAACATAATATTGTTGCATCAATAAAAGCAAGCCTCCGAAAACGAAGAATTCATTTCCTCAAATTTCACGTATCATCAATGAAATGCTTGATAAACACATGAACACATGAAATGTTGCTTCATTGATGACACTTGGAAGAACTTGAGGAAACGCCAAATCAGATTCTTTGTTTTTCGAATGTTTGATTTTAAAAGAAAAATTGTATACGCAACAAGTTATTTGTGTACAATATTAACTTTGGATGATTATTGTGGAAGCCTAGAAGGATTGAAAACACACAACAACAAAAAAAGGGCTGAGCTCATGGGCCACAAGCTTGGCTCGGCTCAGCTCAGCTCAGCCCATTGCCACCACCAAATGGACTCCCATGTCTTCGAATACCTATAAGACTACGAAGTCCATTTCTTTGACCAGAAGATTTATCTTGATTTGTATTTATTGCACTTGGCGTACGTCCAAACATATATGATTGCTAAGTACGAAAAAATTGAATAAATGAAGTAGTATCCTCATTCGACAGCAATCCACTGCCAAATAAAACTGGGTGTCCATGGTGGTTCACACCCACAAAAGGTCCAAAAGGCATATCATACTTATTTATTTGGTAGGTTGTGTCAAATGTAATCACATCGCCAAATTCTTCATATGCCGCTCTATTCCTTGAATCAGCCTTAAATAAGTTCCTAATTCGAGCATTGTCATCTACATCCATCATATAAAAGAAATTTGAATTCTTTACTTGTATTTGAACAAAATAATTTGAATTCGAGCATTGTCATCTTCTTTTCTTATCAACGTAATTTCTACAATCTTTTTCCAAAAAGGAGACAGTAGAATGACCACCAGCTTTCCTAACAAAATGATTTGTAATTCTTTGACACACCAATCCTAGCTCGATCATTGAATTCAAGTTTTCTTTGTGCACCAATACTAACTTCCCAATTGCATGAGTAAAATTTTGATTTTTGTGGACTCAAACCACGATTGCGGTCAAGTGTAATAGAATTAATCTTGCACTGCCCATCTGTAAACACGCATGCATTGACTCTAGCTTTCCACCCAATTTTTGTCAATGGATTAGAATTGGGGTAATTTTACTTTTGAGACCTTGAATTTCTACCTTGAGAACATGATAAGCAAACAAATCTTAAATTCCTTGTGATCATGTGAGATATGGTTCTCTTAACTCTTATTTAATTGGGACCATTGGATGGGATGGAGGGCTAGGATTTATTCTTGGTAGATATATTGTTAGCTTGTTGTGAAAGCTTTGACCATCTATTCAAAAAAGGAGCCATACTCATTTTCTACCAACTCTCTCACCTCCAAAGGTCTCTCTCTCGTTTTTGCTCCTGTGAGTGACCATTACTCTCAATGCTTGCTCTCTTCTCTACTTCTTCTTGTTGAGGATACCTTGGTAACTTAGGCCTGAAATAGTGGCTAAGTCTTGGTGGTGATAAGGTGAGTAGAGACGGCAGTTGAGGTGGTTTGAAGAGGTTCTTTGCCGGCTCTTGTACTCTCTCTTGGAAGGTAATTTGCATTGCGTGGAAGGGTGTTCCTGAGCCTACAAATCGACCATAAACAAAGAGGAAGAACCTGGCCATTTTCGGCCATTGTTGGAGCTCCATTTTCAGCTTTATGTTCTTGCTTTTAGGTTTATGTTTTTGGTTGAAAATGATGTATTTGGTAGATTAAACACCCATAATCCTAACAAACTGGTATCAGAGCAAGGTTGGGGTGTTTTTGAGGCCAAAAACGGACAAGAAAATGAGCAGAAATCGCCTGAAAACGAACCAGAAAATCGGAGGTAAAGCTGCCCAAAATTCTGTTGAAAAATCAGAACTTCAAACGCGATTTCCCGCCAAACCAGAAGGAATTTGGAAATTTCGAGACCACCGGGGTGCTCTGCAGATTGAGGAGAACATTCCTGGGTGGCGCGTGAAAATCTGAGACGGACCCATTTTTCGACGACGGCGCGTGGGGCGCGTGGGCGATTTTTCGGCGACGGTCCTTCAGGCAGAATCCTTATTTTGATGTGTTGAACGTATTGATGTGTTTAATTTTGTGTTTCAGGTCATACAAAAAAAGTTGGACGATTTTGCCCCTTTCTTGACGTCTTTGGCGGTTCAGTTGTGAAATTTTGGTATATTTACTGTTTTTCAACAGTAGTTTGGTAAGATTATTTTAAACTCTCCGTTAGGATAGCTTTGGTATTTTTTTACCTATTTATGCATGATTGCTTGGTTGCTTATTTGTGAATTCCGTTGATTGAATTCTTGTAATTAATTCGTGACCTGAAAGTGTATTTAATTGCATTATACCTATTTCATCGTTGTGCTTAATTTCTGAAAAGTGGTTTTTTAACTCTGCATTCGTATTTTATTTGATCATCTGGAAAAGATTTTTTCAAAACCTTTTCTGTTATGTCCACTAGTACAGGCTACTCTTTTACAGAATCTGTAATGGGTTCGAGGGTCGAATTATCGCAATTCGATGGAAAGGGGGATTACTCAATTTGGAAACAGAAAATGAGGGCTATTTTGGTCCAACAGAGAGTTGCTAAAGCTCTCGATGATCCTGCTACATTTTCTGATGAGTTAAAGGCTAAACCACATGAAATTGAAGACATGAATGAAATTGCTTACAGTTCTATAATTTTGCATTTATCTGATAACATTGTTAGACAAGTTGATAATGCCAAAACTGCTAAAACTTTGTGGACTGAACTAGATGCCTTATTCTTGACTAAAACTTTACCTAACAAGATATATCTGTTGGAAAAGCTGTTTAGTTTTAAGATGGATCCCGGAAAGGATGTTGAAGGAAATTTGAGTGACTTTAGCATAATTGTTAAGAGTCTGGCTCATAATGATAAAAAATTTGCCGATGAGGATTTAGCTGTCATATTGCTAAACTCTTTGCCCAAATCTTACAGAGAAATGAAAAATGCCATAAGATATGGTAGGGACACTCCCACTCAAGCTATTGTCACAGATGCTTTAAAATCAAGAGAACTTGAATTAAAAAGAGACAATAGAACTCATTCTCGTGAAGAGAGCTTATTTGTTAGGGGAAGATCTGAAAAGAAAGAATATAACTTCCATAACAAGAAGGGGAGAGGGAAATCCAAAATGAGATCAAAATCAAAAGATAAAAGCGGTAAGAAATGTTATCACTGTGGAAAGTTAGGACATTTCAAAAAGAGTCTCTTTGAATGGAAAAGAAAACAAAGAGACCCAAATAATACTGATCAAGATAATGCTTCCATTGTGTCTGAATTTGACAGTTTGCATGTCCTTAATGTGTCTGAGGAAGAATTTGATAAAAATTGGATCCTAGACACAGGGTGCACTTTTCATATGTGCCCTGAGAGGTCTTAGTTCTATAACTATAAAGAGACTGAACTTAGGAAGGTCTACATGGGGGACAATAATTCTCAAAATGTGGTTGGAGTTGGTGACATAGCCATCAGGATGTACGATGGGGCCGTCACGCAGCTTAGAAATGTTAGATATGTTCCTAATTTAAAGAGGAACCTCATTTCCTTAGGTTCTCTTGAAGATGAGGGATATACCTTCAAGTCTGGTAACAAAATTTTGAAAATTATAAGGGGTTCTCTCATAGTTATGAAAGTACCTAAAAAGGAATGGGTTATACTATCTGGAGGGTAGAACTGAAATACCCTTTGATTCTAGCCTTCTTACTGTGAGTAAAGACAAAACTGAAATTTGGCATAACAGAATGAGTCATATTGGGTTCAAAGGGATAAAATCTTTAAGTAATCAGAAATTGCTTGGAAAGGATGATATTGAAGCAATGGATTTCTGTGAAACATGTGTTTTGGGTAAGTCCCATAAGGTGAGCTTTGAAGCTAGCTCTCATAGGACCAACAGACCATTGGACTATGTCCATGCTGATCTATGGGGCCTAGAGAAGCACTCCACATTTGGTGAAAGCAAGTACTTCTTGTCCTTGGTGGATGATTATTCAAGAAAGATTTGGATTTACCCTTTGAAGGCTAAGTCGGAAACCTTTGAAAAATTCAGATTTTGGTTGAAGTCTGTGGAAAATAAGCTAGATAAGAAGCTTAAAACTTTGAGAACTGATAATGGGCTTGAATTCTGCAATTTTGAATTTGACAACTTCTGTAAGCAGAAAGGCATAACAAGACATAGAACTGTTAAATACACACCTGAACAGAATGTGGTCGCTGAGAGAATGAACAGGACCATAATGGACAAAGTTAGGTGTATGTTGATTAGCTTTGGCCTTGCGAAAGGCTTTTGGGCTGAAGCTGCAAGTACTGCAGCTTACTTGATTAATAGGTCTCCGCCCAGCAGTATAGGGTTTAAGACCCCACAGGAGTTGTGGACGAGAGAGCCTCCAAATCTCGAACACTTGAGGGTGTTTGGATGTGCTGCATTTGCACACCAATCTGAAGGAAAACTTGAGCCGAGGGCAGTCAAGTGTGTGATGCTAGGGTATCCCGAGAGTGCGAAGGGCTATAGGTTGTGGGTTTTAGGGGTTCAAGGCATTAAGATTATTAACAGCAGAAATGTAGTCTTTAATGAATTTGAGATGCCATGTCTAAAACAGAAAACTGATGAAACCAACAAATCTGAAACTAAGAAGAGTATTCAGACTGAGGTGAAGCTGACTAAGCTTGATTCACCTACACCTGGGAATGAAGTTTATGACCCTATACATCAAGAACCTGAAAATGAAGATGAGGCTGAAAATGAAACTGAAACTGAACTTGAACCTGAAGGGGTGATTGAACTTCATGAAAACATTGAACCAGTTGAAGTTGAACATTTTAATGATCAGCCACCTAATCAAGATTATCAGCTTACTAGGGATAGGGGGAGGCAGATCAGGCCAAATCCTAGATATGAATCCCTAAACATGACTGATTTTGCCTTAGTTTCAGGTGAAGCCCTTGAACAAATAGAACCTGATAGTTTTGAAGAAGCCGTGAATGGAAAATGTTCTGAAAATTGGCTAAAAGCTATGCAGGAAGAGATGAGATCTTTAATGGAGAATAAAACTTGGAAGTTGGTTAATAGACCTAAGGATCATAGGATAGTTCTATGTAAGTGGATTTACAAATTGAAAGAAGGAAATAATCCTAGTGATCCTCCTAGGTATAAGGCCAGACTAGTGGCGAAGGGGTTTACTCAAAAAGAGGGGGTTGATTACAATGAGTTATTCTCTCCTGTGATAAAGTACAAAACAATTAGACTGATTCTTGCATTGGTTTCTCATTTCAACTGGGAACTAGAACAACTAGATGTCAAGACTGCCTTCCTACATGGGAAATTGGAAGAGAATATTTACATGGGTCAGTCTCAAGGTTTTGAGGTAAAGGGTAAAATAAACTGTGTGCAAATTAGAAAGATATCTGTATGGGCTTAAACAAAGCCCTAGACAGTGGTACATTAGGTTCGATACCTATGTACTGAAGATAGGTTTTAAAAGGAGTGAATATGATACATGTCTGTACTATAATGATAGTAAGGAGGGCTGTGAGGTCTACTTGTTGCTGTATGTAGATGACATGCTTCTAGTAAGTTCAAGTAAGACTGAAATCACTAAGATGAAGAACCTTTTAAAATCAGAATTCGATATGAAAGATTTGGGGAGTGCTAAGAAGATTTTGGGGATGGTTATAAAGAGAGATAGGGCTGAAAATAGACTTGTTGTTTCCCAAGAAGCCTATCTGAACAAAGTCATAACTAAATTTGGTATGAATGGATCCAAATCTGTGAACGTTCCCTTAGCAGCTCACATGAATCTTTCTAGTGCACAGTCTGCTAAAACTGAGGAGGAATTTAGAGAAATGAGGAACATACCCTACTCTAATGCTATAGGTTCCGTCATGTTCTCTATGATCACAACCAGACCTGACTTAGCCTATGCTATAAGTTTTTTGAGCAGATTTATGTCCAACCCCGGAAAGCCCCATTGGGCAGGTTTGAAATGGTTGTTAAGGTACATTGTTGGTACATTAAATCTGGGTCTTGTGTATGAGAAAAGATCTGAGGGGTTAGCTTTAAAAGGCTATGTTGATGCTGACTTTGCTGGTGATAAAGACAGTAAGAAATCAACTACAGCATACTTCTTTACCCTAGGTGACAATTGTATAACATGGAAGTCACAATTGCAGCCTTTAGTTACTTTGTCAAGTACTGAGGCAGAGTATGTTGCCATAACCGAGGCGGTTAAGGAATGTACTTGGTTAAAAGGAATGTTAAAAGAATTGAACTTCATGCATGATATACCTGTTATGTTTACTGATAGTCAAAGTGCTTTATTGCTTTGTAAAAATCATGTTTATCATGAAAGATCTAAACATATTGAGGTAAAGTATCATTTTATTCGTGAGAAAGTGTCTCAAAATGAAGTTAAACTTGTTAAGATTCACACTGATAGGAACTCTGATGTGGGAACTAAAATTCTACCTGTAGGTAAATTTAAATTATGCTTATCTTTGTTACATATTGATACGGGTTAATTTTTCTTCCAGGTAGTGGGCGATGATGATAAACAGTTCTTCCATGTGCAAATTCGCAATCAAGAGAGTGTTATAAGAACCAAGGTGAAGAATGTGAGACATAGTTCTCTTAACTCTTATTTAATTGGGACCATTGGATGGGATGGAGGGCTAGGATTTATTCTTGGTAGATAAATTGTTAGCTTGTTGTGAAAGCTTTGACCATCTATTCAAAAAAGGAGCCATACTCATTTTCTACCAACTCTCTCACCTCCAAAGGTCTCTCTCTCGTTTTTGCTCCTGTGAGTGACCATTACTCTCAATGCTTGCTCTCTTTTCTACTTCTTCTTGTTGAGGATACCTTGGTAACTTAGGCTTGAAATAGTGGCTAAGTCTTGGTGGTGATAAGGTGAGTAGAGGCGGCGGTTGAGGTGGTTTGAAGAGGTTCTTTGCCGGCACTTGTACTCTCTCTTGGAAGGTGATTTGCATTGCGTGGAAGGGTGTTCCTGAGCCTACAAATCGGCCATAAACAAAGAGGAAGAAGCTAGCCATTTTCGGCCATTGTTGGAGCTCCATTTTCAGCTTTATGTTCTTGCTTTTAAGTTTATGTTTTTGGTTGGAAATGATGTATTTGATAGATTAAACACCCATAATCCTAACAGATCGAAATGATAGCCTCAAAATTTCAAATCCTTCTTGTTTCTCGTATTGTTTATATACTAAAAAAGGTTGTCCAATGAATCAAAATGCATTCCAACTTCAGGCGTTCACATAATCTTTTTACAAGCATAGTTCTTGTGTACCTCTTGTTTATCAATACGTTCTTCATCACTCATAACCAACATATTGTGTTTCTCAATAAACATCTTGATCACTATTCAATCTATTGAAATAAAATAATCAGAAGACACTTAAGTGAATTATATCTTACAAGAACTTATGATTCTGTCCACTTTTGGCTACACATAATATGCACTATAAATTTTATTTGAAAAACTGTTAAAACATCATCGAAACTATTTTTTTACAAAGGAGAGGCAGAAAAACACACAAGAAAGTTCATCATCTTGAGAACGGAAAAAACACGAACAAAATGTCAAAAATGAAGACATGCCTATACGATAAATTCTGTATATTAAATAAAGAAATTGTTACAAATTGTGTTTTGATAAATACAAGTGGATACTGATCTTTTTGTGATTGCAGAACTACAAAACCCTTTGATTAATGATCCAAGAGTTTGAATACAAGGGACTACGTGGCTTGAATCCTGAACTTCCAAATTTGTTGAAAGGTTGTCTTGTTTGGCACTTAAATTTCGGGGCTTGGATTTGCACTTCGTGACTTGGACTTGAATTTGAAGAAGATTTTTTTTTTGATCGGTAAAAGTGAAATTTATAGATCAAATGTTGTACAATGTACAAATACTGCGGGCATACCCGAGTAATCAAAACCAAGTTCGAAATACAACTACACCGAGCGGACCCGTGTTATCAAAGGACATGAAAACCCAAGCAACAACAACGGGCAATCCCTATCAAAACAAAGACCTCGAAGCAACATCAACTAGCCACAAGCTAAGGACTCATAACAAATTAAAACATACGGATACAAAGTAAAGATAGCTTTGTATATGTGTGTTTTAATTCTAATAACAATCTTATCAACATGTTGCACAATTTGTTCAAAAATAAAACTATTTCTAGCCAACCAAATGTAGTAGACAGTGGTAGCTAGAGCAATCTTCTTCACTTTGCTTTTCCAAGTAGTGCCCCGAGCCTCCTTCTTCAACCATTTTAAAGCACTAGGTAGGGTGGACATAAGCCGAGTAATGCCCAACCAATTTCTAATTTTCCCCCATACGGCATTAGTGAATGGGCAAGCAAAGAATAAATGTTCGGCAGTCTCGCACATCTTCTCACAGAAAACACAGTTTCGGTCCACATTGATGAACATAATTTGATCCTTAGTTCGGAGCTTAGACTGGACTCCTAACCAAAGAATAAATGCATGCTTTGGTGTGTTACCCGAGCTCCAAACAGCCTCTGCCCAGATGGTTTTTCCTGCTTTCGGACGGAAAAAACAATAAGCTGCCAGCGTGCTAAATTTGTTGTCCAGCGTCCAGCCTTCCAGCATGTGAGCAGCAGCTTGAGTCGTCCCTTTAGCAACAAGAATATGGTCCCTGATTTCCAGAATTTTTTTTAGTAATGGCGAGTCATCCTTAGCCATTTTCCTCTCCCAAATGTCCATTCCTCGAAGGAAATTAAGATGCACCCATTTGATCCAAATGGAATCCTTTTTCAAATGAATGTTCCCAAAGAGTTTTGGCAAGCAAGGCCAAATTCCAGCTTTTTATGTCTCTTAGTCCAAGCCCACCTTCAAGCTTGGGGAGGCAAATCTTCCTCCAAGCAACCAATGGTCTTTTCGAAGCCCACAAGAAATTCCGGCATAAGCTAATAATTTTAGTAGTCACGGCGACCGGAATAGGAAAGATGGATAGCCAAAAGCATTTCACTCCTTGAAGTACGGCTCTAATGAGCTCCGTTCTTCCTGCATAAGAAAAAGAACCACAAGACCATGAACCAATACAAGTAGAGAATTTGTTTATGAGCACATCATACGAGCTTACTTTCAATCTCTCCGCCGCAAGAGGAATACCCAAATAGCGGAAAGGCATGGTACCCACGGGTATGTTAATAAGGCCAAGAATATTCTCCAATTCAAAACCATGAACCCCCGCCGTATAGATACAAGATTTATCCACATTCATCTTAAGTCCCGACATATCTCCAAAGTTAAAAAGGCAATTCAACAAAATTTCAACCGACATAACATCCCCTCTAGCAAAAAGCATAAGGTCATCCGCAAAATCCAAGTGAGTAATTTTAAGTGATGCACACTTAGGATGAAAATTAAACTCACTATTAGTTGTAGCATCCTTCAACATTCTAGATAAGTACTCAAGGCAAAGTACAAACAAGAAAGGGGAGAGGGGGTCACCTTGCCGGAGGCCTTTCTTGCCTTTAAAGAAACCATGTAACCCTCCATTAAGAGAGATAGAATATGTAGGAGAAGTAACACATTCCATCACCCAATCAATGAAAATAGAAGGGAACCGCAACCCCTCAAGTACTTTCACAAGAAACTCCCAACTTACCGAATCATATGCTTTTTTCAAATCAATTTTTAGAAGGCATCTCGGCGCCACCCTATTGCGATTTTATTGTCTCAAAAGTTCTTGTGCCAAATAGATATTCTCCACCATACTTCTCCCCTCAATAAAAGCCCCTTGGGCACGATCCACAATGGAATCAAGAATTGTCCCCAAACGGGAAGAAAGAATTTTTGTAATCACTTTGTAGACAACATTGCAACAAGCGATAGGTCTATACTCATCAACGGAGGAAGAATGATTAGTCTTCGGGACCAAAGCAATAACCGTATGATTTTTTTGTTTGAGGAGAGATCTCGAACCAAAAAAATCTTCAATAGCCTCCATGAACTCATTACCTGTAACAATATGCCAAGATTTTTTAAAGAAACATGAGGTGTATCCATCCGGCCCCGGGGATTTGTCCTCTCCAATACTAAATAAAGAATCTTTAATTTCATCTCTCGTGACATGATTGCCAAGAAAATCAGCTTGTTGTATAGACAAAACAGGCCCATTCTGCATAAAAACAGCAACAAAATTCTATACACAGCACCCTTCGCCCAGCAATTTACTATAGAAATCCAGAAATTCACTCGCTACCTCTTTTTGGGAGGTAGTAACCGTGCCATCCATCTTCAATACAGCTGGAATGAATTTTCTCTTGGTGTTTCTATTGGCCATAGAGTGGAAAAACTTAGTGCATTTGTCAGAATCCCGCAAATAAACACACTTAGCTTTTTGATAATAGAAACTTCTCTCCACTTCACAAAGATTATTTACCACTTTCCTTAATTGTGCAACTTCAATTTGCAATTCAAGATTGGCCGGATCGTTTTGCAACTCAACTTGCAATTCTTCCAAATTTGTAGAAGCAACCTTGGCCCTAGAAGAAATATGTGAGAAATGCTTACAATTGAGTTTCCTAAGCACTCCTTGAGATTTTGTAATTTCTTACGAAGTGAGTATTGCTTAGTACCTCTCACCACATGATTCCAAGCATTCTCCACCTTCCCAATAAAATCATCGTGATTAGCCCACATGTTGAAAAACCGAAAGGGAGTTTTTTTCCTGTCTTCCTCATGGAGAAGTGATACAATGCACGGTGAGTGATCGGAAAATCCACCCGATGGCAAAAAGTTAGCAAAGCTATTGAAACCCCCTTGCAACCAAGCTTCATTAACCATGGCTCTATCAATCTTACTCCAAACCGAACCATTTGTCCAAGTAAGAAAGCAACCAATATATCTCAAGTCGGAAATTCCAAGATTGAGACAACAATTTTCAAAATCCCGAATTTCATAAGTAGTCACATCCGTGCCATTACTCTTTTCATCAAAGTTTAGTACATTATTGAAATCACCCACAAGCAACCAAGGCAAAGAGCAATTCGAGCCAAATTCCATAATGTTATTCCATAGGGGCCCACGGCTAACAATTGTATGATACCCATAAACAAAACTCACAAAGAAAGTAAGTGAGATTACCTTGCAAGTAACGGAGCAATGAATCACTTGCGGAGTGTACTCAAGAACTGCCATATCAACTTTCGAGTCCTTCCATAGGACTAAAATCCGACCCGCTTGATGTGTATGGAAGTTGTTGAATTGGGAAAATCCAACAAATTTATTTCGCAAAATCATTTTCAACTTTGGTTCATCCACCTTAGTTTCCAAGATAGCCATAATGTCAATATCATGAAGATTCATGAAAGTTCGAATCCCATTTTGTTTACGGGGTAGATTCAATCCCCGAATATTCCATGTACTTATCTTCATGATGTAGGAGCGGGATTACCCCTCTTACCATAAGATTTAGTTGTGGTATTCCTCCGATCATCAACCTTACTCTTAAATTTGTCATTACTCATGGTCCCAACAATCTGTCTACCAAGAGCCAAGTTAGGGACTGGCTGAGTGTTATCAATTCCACCTGCCTTCTACTGGCCAGAAATACACCCGTGTTCACTGATCGTGATAGGCTGTCGATCAGAAATTGACTGTCTTTCTTTCTGACCAAATGCGTTCTACCGAGCCATAACGCCACCCTCCTGTCCCCTGGACGAACACTCTCCAGCTGAATTATCCGTCAGTTTAAAAGTCTTGCCCGCCACAGGGGTTGGAGTGATCCTACCCCCCTTAGTCGAGTGCTGCGTACCTTTGTTTTTATTCCCAACGACAATGAAAGGGGCTTCATCCGGGGCATGGGTAGCCACAAATTCTTCTATACAATTGGGGTCCGTCACAATGTGGCTATCCACGGTTGCATGTGCCGTCTCCTGCACAGCAATCGTGCTTTCATTAATCCCACCTTTGTCAACCTCATTGCCATGTTTTCCCTGTTGAGTTTGAGTCTTCTTGCGGACACCAGCCTGACCGTGTTTATTTCCAGTAGGATTAGAGGGGCATGTTGCGGTAGTTTGAGTTAATTTTGAATATGAACCAAAATTTTGTTGAAGAAGATTTTGATCTTATTGGACTTGATCGATTTGAAGAAGACTTTAATCTTCTTGATGTTTGTTGGACTTAGGCTTGAGAGGATTTTTTTTTTTCTCTTCCTCCAACTTTGGAGTTTATTTAGCACTTTGTGATTTTCTCTTGTACCTTCACTTGTGAAATTTCATGGGCCTTTGGTCCTATTTATAAAGAAATTTGTAACCAATTTGGTAATCACTCAATTATCTTTAATTAAAAAGAATAATTGAATAATTATGAATTTTGAAAATGTAGGATAGGCCTTTGAATTTTATGGACTTTAGTAGACTTTAATCAACTTAATTGTGCTAATTATTTAAACTGAGCCTAGTTCATCAGGTATTCTATTTTTTATGTCTACAAATGCCCCATGCCCCCATCAATATTTATTTATTTATTATGAAAATAAGTAAATTAATAAATCTTGAATTTAAATTTAATTTTTGATTTATTTATTTATACACATTCCATAATTAATTTAATTTTGAACTGGCTTTCTATCTTTGATGATAAGTTGAGCTTGAGTGAAGTCTAATATCCACCAATTTATATAGGTTGGGCTTGAGAGAAGTCAACTTGTAATTTTGCAAACGAAGGTAAGGAAAAAAAAAATAGGTTTCATCGCCTCCATTTTTTTTTTTTTAATATTGTTTCCGTCCCAGAAACAAAAAAAATTTGGCCAATTGGTTTTGGTCCCCCACCCTCCCTGGCCCTTTTGTTTTCTGTTTTTTTTTTTAAACTTAACTTTTCAATTTTTCTCTTCTCTTCTCTTCTCTTTTTTTAATTGTCCTTTTATTTTGGCTTTCTCTCTTCTTCTTTGTTGTTGATTTTTATTATTTTTTTCGTATGGTTGTTTCAATTAAATTGAAACTAACATTCTTCATTTTTTTCCAGGGATTTTGAGGTTTGAGATTTTTTTTGTGGGAAGTTTAAATTTTCGTGTCGTAATTATTTTAGGAGTTCAAAATATATTTGATTATGAACATACTCAAAATTTGAGACTGTTCCATGCACATTAAGGACCAAAGATTGCCACCTTTCACCATCAAAGACACTTTGCGTTGGGGACCAAAAACTAACTCCTTCGATCGGCTAAGGTACATTGTGTTTCCTTCCATGGTGTTTTTCTTGAGGGCGAAGGACCGTCAACCGTCCAAGGCATTTTTTGTTGAGGACCAAGGACTGACTCATTCGACGTTCGACGTCCAAGACACTTTGTGTTGAGGACCAAAGACTGACTCTTTCGACCATCCAAAGCACTTTGTGTTAGGGTCAATGACCGACTCATTCGATCGTCCAAGTCACTTTATATTGAGGACTAAAGTCCCACTCCTTCGACCGTCCAAGACCGCAAGTCATTTACATATTTGGAAGACTCATAATTTTAGACAATAAATCTAAAAAAAAAAAATTGAATTTAAAAGATTTAATGTCCCTTAAAATTTTTTATTGCTTATTTTTGTTTGTTTTCTGATTTTCTTTTATTTATTTATTTTGTAGGAATGGCTGAGATAAGATAAAGTGTATTCTGATACACACGAAATTATTGAGATAATAAATTAAGGCAAAAGTTATCTTTATTTTAAAGATACAGATGTGAAGTACCATGGTCTGTTCAACACACGAGGAGAACTTAAACTCACCATCCATATAGTAGCAACATCTCATTTTGGTGATCTTTTTGAGCCTTTGTTAGAATTGCATATGCCTATCATATGCGAAGGCTGCGAGAATTTGGACGCTACCAAGTCTAGCTGTTCTAGCAACCATTTTCCCCTTTTGTGTCTTCCGCCTCACCAATCCCAAAGCATGGAGTTCATCCCTAGAGTGATAGCTTTTGAAATGATTGACAATAAGGAAATACGATGGGGAGATGCACTTATCAGTCATGGAGAGATTTCTTAAATTCCAAAGTTTTTGGAAAAGTCTACCTGGATCCAAAAACTCCTGCTCAAAAGGAATCTTCTCAAGCTAGATTTCTACAGTCAGTTCTGCTACAAAAGATTATCATAATCTAAACTCTATCTACAAAACCCTTTGTGAGGTTTGGTGTCAAAAGATCAACGCATTTCTCTTTGGGACATCTGTGAGATTAGCGGACTTTCAATCATGAGACATTATTATGAAGAAGTAGTCTTAAGCTTTTCAAAGTTGACAGACGATCTCCCTAAGTTTTGCTTGTATCTTTTTAATTTTTTCTCATTAATTACTAATGAGAAAAAACTTATCTACGTTACTCATGCCGCTTGGGCTGAATTCTAGTTTCGAGAAAATGGCTGTGTTCAAAATCCTCGACAAAGCAAAGCTTATAAAAAAATGCAATGAATTTAAGTTCATTCAGAAGGCTGATAGCAAATGACATCAACAGAAATAAAGAGGCCCGTAGTTGTAAATAAGCCGAAAAACATTTCTCATAGAGATCGAGGTAATTGGAGTGATTTGTCAATATCTTTATCACAAAAATAGCAGTTTTTTTCTCTCTCTCTCTCTTTGGCTTTATAGTTTCATTCTTCCTTTCGGGGAGGAATGTATTAGTTGGAACTTTTAAAGCATCTTCTAAGATTGCTACCGGATTAACTTATAGCCTAATTCCTCCAATATTATCAAGTATTTATTAGGGACTCACACGAGTGTCTAACTACTTATCAGGCCGAGACCTTGGCAAAATTTCACATTCATTTCCTGAAACTTCATTTTTTCTTGGATTGGAACGTATTTTGTCCGCTAGAATTTTGATCATATAGATAAGAATTATTATCCTCCTCTTATCTGAAGATATACAGGCATTTTGAATTCTTGCCAATCTTGGGAGATTAATTCCATTGATTGTCGAGACCTTATTCGTGAAAAAATGGATATTAAAACTTTTTCTAGAATATGAGCGAATGATTTACCAAGGTTTGTAGATACTTTAGAATTTATGATGAGTATAAGATCTAGATTTGTTTCTTATCATCGAGGTTTTTCCACATTCATTCTTGAAGCATATAATCCTCATAGGTTCGTGAGACAACACAATTTTAGGCAAAAACTTCCTAGTTCACTAAGAAACTTGGATATTACTTCCAATGTACTCAACATGTATCATGCTTGGTTATCTTTGACTCAGACAATAAGTGGATCCACATTTCATATTCTAGAGTATATGAATAATACACATCAAGAAATTGATGTAGAGTACCAAGATTGGAGGAATGACAAAGTATTGCCAAACATAACCAAGGTCCAAATGTAGGTTTTATCTTCTAGTGAGAGTTGTAACTTTATTCTTGATCTGGCTTCAAGGTAAACAAACAGTGTCGTAGCCAAATGGTTAAACCCTTCAAATGTCCTTTCTGAAAGGATTTCTCGAAAGAATGAACTAGATCTTCTAAATGAAATAGGTATTAAGAAAAATAAAATTATAGTCCCCTTAATAAAGTTGGCTTCCACTTCTGAGCCGACTGGTAATACACCTGAAGCAGTTTTAATTCTAGACCACAGTAGTCTTGGAGATCAAGCATCCCACACTCTTGGAAAAACTCTAACTATGAGAGATGAAAGTTTTGGAGATGGGGTATGAATTGTTTTCTATTTATATGTTTTTTTAGCATCCCACTTATATTTGATCTGATGTATTAAATTTTAATTTCATGTTCCTCTTTCCTAAATATATAAAATGAAGCGATCGGTACAACCAAGGGTGTGGGACACTACTCCAAGTCCTTCAAAGGGTGACTTCAAAACTTCTAGTATTCACATTAGTCTCCTGGATATACTATCAGATGGCGAATATTTAGATATGTCGACACGAAATGAGAGTATTTTTTTTATCTCCTTTATCTATCCCTTTTTTAATCATCGTTCATTTTGTTTGTTCATAGGTTTTCAAGCGTTCCTGAAGGACTGGATTTCTCTATGAATCCAAACCTTTTGCAAGATCAGACTAGCTAAAATGATGGAAGAATCAATGCACTTCAATGAATAGATGGTACTCATGATTTCCATAACCCTCATTGCAAATACTCGAGCACCATTAATGAAGGTACTTTAGCGCTTAATGTAGATGATTTCAATCATGAAGATGAAGTGAGTTCTAAGATTACGAGAGCTAACATTTCAAAGATAAATTAAGAAGTCCTAGTTGTTCTATCTTTATTAACTTAAGTTGAAATTCATCCTTCAAAGGCAAAAAAATCAAAGGGTTGTGCCAATTTGTTCTTTCATGTCTAATCCTCCACCTGAGATAACTAGAAAGTCCTCTTAACTGGGTTGCTTTGCAAGTAGACATGACTAATTATTTTCAGAGGTGTTTTAAAGATATTTTAAAGCATGGATTTTAAAACATCCAACCTTGGTGAGATGTGAATAATTTAATTCTTCAAACAGTGATTAGCAACTCATTTCACACAAATTCAACACCTTTGATGAAATGTATTGATGTATTTCTGAAAGAAGTTGACTTTTATTTATCTGAGAGAAAGAAACACTTGGAGTGTTCAACCGCTGAAGAAAAGGCTAAGCAATTGAAACTTTTGAATATTCAGATGGAAGTAAAGAATTTCACGTGTTCTTCATTGGAAGATAAAATTAGTCAGCTAACCTCTGAGCTGGACAGACTCCTCGATGAGCTCTAAGCCCATCAGAAATGGAAAAATGTGCTTGGAACTGCGAAGACCACATTAGAAGAATCCCAAACTAGATAGCATAGCATCCATTGACTAGAAAATGAAGACTCTTGATGATAGTTTCCTACAAGTGATCAATGGAGAGTGATTTTGATAGGGTTGAAACTTTCTTATTTTCTTTAGGACCATATTGTATGAACTTTGATTTGAGATCTTTTTTTTTCTTTTTATGATGAACTTTTCATCTTCATGTTTCTTATTTATTTTTTTACTATAGAAAAGTATAAACAAATTGAATGAATTTATTGATTTTGACTGAACTTGAATTTATAATTTATTTAAGCTGCCTACGTACTCAATATAGATTAAGTTGAATGTAGTTCATTAATTTTTTATTTGGGTCGTTCACAATTTATCTTCTTGCGGTATGGGAGTACTATATTTTATTACAATGAAAATTTTAAAAAATAAAGAATTTCAAGTATAAAAATGCTTCAAGAATTTTTCATTGATATGTCTAATTTCCAATCCATCTTTGTCAATGATTATGTATGCTCCATCAGTAAATACATGAGTAATCATCCCATTTAGGTTGGAACTTATCCCATGTTTTTATTGTAATTATGATTGGCCTGTGTACCGAAAGTACCTGATCTCCAACTTGGAATGATCTTGATCGCACATTTTTGTCGAATGACGACGTCATTCGAGCTTGATAGAATTCTAAGTGCATTTGTGTCTCTATTCTCTTCTTATCCAAAGCTTATAGCTCTTCTAGTCGAAGATGCCTATTTTCGTCTGTCGTTAAACCTTCTCGGATGGCAATGTGAAGTAACTGAATTTGACACTGCAAAGAAAGTACAACTTCCACTCTGTATACTAAGGTGTAAGAAGTAGCTTATATTGGAGTTCGATAAGTAGTTTGATAAACCCACAAGGCTTCACCAAATCTTTCATACCAATCTTTTTTATTTGGAAAAAAACTTTTTTTAGCAGTCTACATAAAGTTTTGTTGAATGTCTCTGCTAACCCGTTAGTTGCTATATTGTACATGGATGAGTTGTATTGTTTGAATCCAAATTTTGCACGTAAATTGTTTATATGGCTGCTATAGAAAGGTTTTTCATTATCAGTGATGATATGTCGCGAGACCCTATATCGATAAATGATCCTAATACGAATGAAATTCATAACATTTTCTTTCTTTACTTCCTTCAACGCTCTGGCTTCAGCCCATTTAGAGAAGTAATCATTCCTAATAAGGATGTATGAATGTCAGGCTGAAGAATTTGGAGTTATAGGTCCAATTACATCAAGACCCCATGCATCAAATGGCTAAGAAGCTATTGTAGGATGTAATTGTTTTAGAGGTTGTTGGATAAAATTTGCATGGACTTGACAAGTTTCACATTTTTTTGCATAATTCATTGAGTCTTGTATCATAGTTGGCCAGCAGTATCCCATCTTCTTTATTCAAAAATGGAGTTTAGGTCCAAACAAATTAGCACCACAGATTCTAGAGTGGGCTTCTTCTATGACACATGTTCCTTTATCATTATTGAAGCAATGAAGGAAAACTCCATCAAATGATCATCAATAAAATGTTCCCTTATAAAAGACAAAGTGAGACACATACCTCTTGATTTCAATTTCTTCGTCATTGAATATTTGGTAACTTTTGATATTGAAGGAAATAGATTATTTGTTGTCTCTAATCTTCTCTCTTCTCATCATCGATTACTTCGACACTATTGTTTTCTTCCAGATTTCAGGGCAACAATGGTGAAAATATCCATTTTTGAGCAATTGATATGAGGGTGGGAAAATCTTTATCCGACCTAGCTAAAACAGTGGTTAAATTAGCTAAGGCATCAACTTTCCTCTTTTTACTTCTATGCATGAATTTGATTTTTATCGAATCGAATCATTTCATAAGCATTGTTGCATATTCATGATATGGCTTCATGTCTGAATTACGGACTTCATACTCGGCTCAAAATTAGTTGATTATCAATTTATAATCTCCAAAGATTTCCAGCTGATGGACATTCATATCTAATGTTGTCTCCAAGTCAAGAAAAAAGGCTTGATATTCTATCACGTTGTTTGAACATTTCTCTGTTAAGGCAAATGAGTAAGGCACGACAAGATCATGAGGAGTAACAAAAATTATTCATATCCCCAGCACTATAACTATGAGCTACCTCGTCGAAGTATAGCTTCCATGATATTATAACTTTAGTAAACAAAAAATTTTCATCTAGAACGTCTTCATGAAGTTCCCATTCCATCGGAATTGGATGGTCAACCAGGAAATTTACCAGAGCTTGTTCTTTAATAGCCTTCTGTGGAATGAATTTTATATACAGAATTGGTCGAACATTATGTACTTTAATGGATCATTTGTGCGTGATAGCATATAATGTCTTAATATTTTAGTCGCAAAAATCAACGCATGGTATATTTTTTAAATAGGCACATACTTCATCCCAACACCTACCATTGTCAGGCTCATGTAATAGAGTACATTTCTTTTCCTTCATCATTGACTTGGACAAAAAGTATTACTAGAGAATATTCTTGTCTTGCAACATAGAAAGTCAATGGCTTTCCTAGGACTAGAGCTGTGAGTAATGATAAATGAGATTAATATTGTTTAATTCTTTGAAAAGCATTTCGACAAGCATCATCCCACTCAAATGGTACTTTTTTTTTTACCAATTATTGAATAGATGACAACATCCGACAAGGTTAATGATAAATTTTCGAATGTATGCAAGTTTTTCTTGAAGACACTTCAGTTTGTGCACATTGCCTAACTCTGAAATGTTAATTATGGCATCAATTTTTTATTGATCTATTTCAATACCTCGATGTCGAACAATGAAACCAAGAAATTTCCCTGAAGTGAAACCAAATGCACATTTTAGCAGATTCATCTTTAGTGGGTGTCGTTGGAGTCTCTTGAAAACATCCTACAAGTCTTATAGATGATCATCACACTTCTTTACTTTAACAACAAGATCATCCACATAGCATTCAACACCCTTATGTAGCATTTCATTGAAGATCTTTTCATTGTCCGCTGGCAGCTTGCTCCTGCATTTTTTAACCTAAAAGATAACTTTGTGGTAATGTATGCCCCAAGGAATACAAAATGATGTGAGCTCCTTATCTTTTGAATTCATCTGTATTTGGTTGTATTTGGTAGACCCATCCATGAAAGATAAGACTTCATACCCAGTATTTGCATCCACCATCAACTCTGTTATTGGAAGTGGAAAATCATCTTTTGGACATAATTGATTCAGATCCTGAAATTCAATACAAACTCATAATTGTCTATTCTTATTTTTAAACAATGTTCGTGATCCAAGTTGGGTACTTGACTTTATGTACGAATCCAGTTTCAATAAATTTGTTGACTTCCACTTCAATTTGAGGAATTAATTCCAGTCAAAATCTTCTTTGAGGTTGTTTGATCGGTCGAACTCCATGTCTTATTACAAGGTGATACACTACAACATTGGATCTAATCTCAGCATTTCTTTGCAAGACGATACAAATACGTCTTTGTATTCCTGAAATAAGTAGATAAACTCGAATTTCTTTTTTTGACTGAAGAGAGCACTTACAAACACTAGTCTCGAGTCTTCTTCGATTCCAAAGTTCAATTGTTTCAAGTAATCCACAGTAGCTTGTCCTCCTTCTAATGTTGATGGAGCTAGTTTGGGTTCATATGTTGTGGCAGAGCTTTCGGATTTAGATTCTAAATTGGAAGCTTCTTCAAAAACAATGTGATCAACAAAGACTTTTTCTTTATTATTCATGTGTGTCTTACTCATGAGTTTTATACAATTCAACTTGATTATTGACTAGATCATATGAGTATATAATGTTTTTTTATGTATTTGTTAGTGTTGTTTTATAGGTTGGTGAGATAGAGTAACATGGTGCTAAAGTGAACAAACAAGCTAAAAGTCAATGAAAATGAGCAACAAGTTAGTGCCTAGGCGCCCCAAAGCTGAAATTCATCTAGCAAGATGGCACCCAAGTACCATGACCAACCAAAGGAAGCAGAAGATTAATGGAATGGTAGTGCCTAGGCGCTACCTAGATCGTACATCGCGGAGCTCAAGCATTGCGTCTGTCTTAGGATTGTACGACTTTGGCCCGTTAAAAGCCCAGAAGACTCTAAATTCGAGAAAAACAAGAGGTCAAGTATAAATAGAAGATGAGAGACACTAAGGAGGATCTACACATTGAGAGACATAGAACACAAATTGGAGAATTAGAGAGCAAAAATCAAAGGAGAACAACAACAAATCGAGAGTTGGGGTTTGAAATCAAGATTGAGAACAAAAAGAACTTGGTGCAACTTCTTTACATCTCAATTAAAAATCCGTTGATGTACTTCATTATTGTTAATTATTTTTCTTCATCTATCATGAGTAGCTAAACTTTTCATTAGGACAAAACAATATAATCCTTTGAGACCCTTTATAACTTATATTCAAGATTCAAGTTCTTTCATTATATATGTGTTGATTTTAATTATCTGACTAATTCAATGATTTTGTGAATCTATTAGGAATCAAGAAGTGAGTTTTAGATTTACACTACATATTAATATTTGGTAATTTAGTATAATGTGTAGAGATACATATACTAACTATTGCAGTCGTTATATGAATATTTAGAACAAATATGGTGTTTAACTAAGATTGATTCACATAGAGATATGTGATTGAACTAGTTAATTAGGCTCAATGAAAACTAAATGTATGTTTGATTGCGAGTATGAAACCTGCATAGAAAGAAAATAAATTATAAGCAATTCAATCACCTAGAATTTATTTGTATAAAAAATTATTAATTAGATGTGTTTGATTGATTTAATTTACAACCTAAAAAATATTATACTTGTTCATTTTTTATTTGTGGTATGAGAACAAAGAGTAAATTATCTAAAAAATAAAAGTCATGATTCCCTAAAGAAAATATTTTCTTTGTTCTTGAGGAAAATATGGTCACATAACCAGAAGTTGAAAAATATTTTCCTTGAAAAAAATTGTCAATCAAACACTCAAAGATAGAAATTTGGGTGGAAAAATGACATTTTTCATGGCAAATAAAGGCAATCAAATACATGGAAAGAAAATAAATTCTAGATAATTTATTTATCTAGAAATTATTTGAATAAAAATTATCAATTAAATGTGTTTGATTAATTTTACTTTCAACCTATAAAATGTTATACTTATCCATATTTTATTGTTAGGTAGATGAGAGAGAAAGAGATAATGAATTATTTGGAAAATAAAAACCTATTCCCCTTAAAAAAAAATATTTTCCTTATGTTCAAAGAAAATATGATCATGTGACCAAAAGTAGGAAAATATTTTCCAGGAAAAAAAATATCAATCAAACAGCACAAAAATAGGAATTTGGATGAAAAACGACATTTTTCATGGAAAATATTGGCAATCAAACGTACTCTAATAGAAAACATTAATATCTCTTAATTATTGGCTTATTCTCTTGGCGACTTGTCGTAGTTCTCTACCAAGCTCTACTCCGACGACATCTCGAAACTGGTGACATTAGGGCTGGTTTATGAGGTCGTACTCAATTTGGGTGTAGGGCTGTATTTGACCTATGATGATATTTTCTTGGCCATTACTCGTGGTTTCGAAGTGTTTGAGGAGGTGCATGGGAATGTGAAATTTCAATAAATTGTGATCCTGTTTAAGTTGTTTTATTTACATGGTATTAAGAATTGCCTTTAGAGTTGGTGGTTGAGCCCATAGTCAGAGTTGGTCCTGTGCTGAGGCAAATGAGGAGTGAGCCTCAAGCCCAAAATTGAAGGAGGCCTCATTTTTTTGGCCCAATATTTTTTTTTTTAAAAACATGCCAGTAGCCCACAAGTCCCTTCACAAGCCCAAATTCAAATATCCAAAATCCATTTCTTACCCATTTAGGTTAATCATTACGACATTACCCATTGCCAAATATTCCCAAATCCATTTTTCCCAAACGGTAGCAAACGTAACTCTCCGCCTCTCAGGCTCTCCGGACTCGTCACTCGCTGGCCGGGCCCTATGCACCAGCACTACTACAGACAGATACAAAACCAATGTGTGATATTACCCTTTTTTGCAGTTTTTGTATAACTCATGTCTATGTATATTTTATACTATATATATATATATATATATATATAATCATCATTCTGAAACTTTGTAGTGAAAATGGATTTTATAATTTCCTCTGAAGGGATAAAGGATAGGCTCTTTAATCTTTTGGGTTATTGAGCATGTGAAAAAATTATTTTATGTTCTTGTTAATTTTTTTTTTTCACTTTGATTCTTTTTGTTGGGATCTTCCTAAAATTCTCTCTGTTACTGAGATTGTGGAGAAACCAAAAATGAGATTAAAAGATCTATAAGGGTTTGTTCAGAAATCAGAAATAGGTGAGTATGATAGGGATTAGGGAGCTAGAGCCAAGAGGACAAAAGAAATGGCGGGGTTTGTTGGGATTTCTGAAAAGTTGTGACTTTTTCTTGTCCTCTTATTTTTACAAGGGCAAAGGAAAAATTTTATTCGCTTGATTTTCCTCCAAAAGTTAATGATTTTGATTTAATGCCAAACATTTCATCTTTGTATTGGTGTTTGACGTTAAATTTTTATTTCTGGCTCGTGAGTTGTGACAGTGGAATTCTCAAGGGTGTTATTCCATAGTTTTCGTCGAAATTCTACTTCTCAGGTAAGCAATGACTTGCCCTAAATTGTTATTGAAGAGACTGAAAATGTTTGAAGCCTTGTCGGCTTATATGATTGATTATTGTAGGATCAACAATTGCACAGACACACATAGTAACTATATTCAAAACTCTAATTATGAGATGATTGAGATATTTTGTAATTATTTTTTAGGTTAATCATTGGGCATTGATACCATGCCTCCTAAATATGAGTCTGGTGCTCAAAAGAGAAAAAGGAAACGAAATGAAATTGCATTAACTCAATGTCAAGTAGGGGGTATTGACAAGTACTTTAAAAGTAACAATGTAAATGCGTTGAATGAGGATGAAGTAGATATTCAACCTGCCCGTGTAATTGAAGTAGATGATAATGATAGAGACGTGAGTCAACCTGCCTGTGTTAATAAAGTAGATGATAAGAAAGAAGTGATGGAATCTGCATGTGTTAATGAAGTAGATGATAAGGAAGAAGAAGTGATAAAACATGCCCGTGTTAATGAACTAAATTGTAAGGAAGAAGAGAGTTGCTTTTCTCTAAATTTGGATGATCCTGGGAATTGGAAAATCATTGATCAAAGAACGAGGGATTTCTCAGTTGAAATGGGTCTAAAAAGAGTTGATGACATCTCGTTTCCAACATATTGTACAAATAGACATTTCGATTCTTCACAATATAAGCGATTACTACCAAATGGGCAAACAATTGATAGAAGATGGCTAGTATATTCTGTATCTATGGACAGAATCTTCTGCTTTTGCAGCAAGTTGTTTAAAACACCAAAAAATATGACCAAAGTTGGCCAATTGGGTAATGATGGATTCAAATATTGGCATAATTTGCATCATTCTATTAAAAGTCATAAAGGAAATGAGGAGCATCTATGTTGCATGACTAGTTAGATTGAATTGGAAAATAGGTTTTGAACAAAAACTACAGTTGATAAAAGTGTTCAATTGTTGATCAATGCAGAAAGAGAACATTGGAGACATGTATTAACAAGGATAATCACTATTGTAAAAGACTCACGAAAAACACATTGTCATTTCGAGGAGATAATGAGAGGCTACATGTTGACAACAATGACCTGTTTTTACAAATTGTGGAAATGGTTAGTGAGTGTGATCCAGTAATGTAAGAGCACCTTCGGCGGGCTAAAGCACACGAGATTCAATATATGTATCTTGGCAAAAAAATTCAAAATGTGTTGATACAGTTGTTGGCTAATGAGGTGAGAAGTGCAATTGTCAAGAAAGTTAAAGATGCAAAATATTTCACGGTCATACTTTATTGTACTCAAGGTGTAATTCACGAGGAGCAAATGTCTTTGATAGTACGATTTGTAGATGATTCAGCAAACTTACCTACGATTGAAGAACATTGGCTTGAATTTTTGAAGGTAGATGACACAATAGGACTTGGACTTGCAACCGAGCTTCAAAAAGTTTTGATCAAACTTAATCTGGATATTGATGAAATTAGAGGGTAAGGGTATGACAACGGATCTAACATGAGTGAGAAGCATAAATGTGTGCAAATAAAAGTACTTGAAATGAATCTCCGAGCTTTATATACTCCATGTGGCTCTCATAGTTTGAATCTAATATTATGTGATATGGTGAATTATTGTTCCAAAGCTGTATCCTTCTTCAGAGTGATACAACGCATCTACACATTGTTCTTCTCTTCTACCAAGCGATGGAAAATTTTCAAAGATAATGTACAAGGTTTGACAGTGAAACCACTGTCATAAACACGTTGGGAAAGTCATGTTGAGAGTATGAAGCCTATAATGGAGCAAACTGTACAAATAAGAGATGTTTTACTTGATTTGACAGAATGTAACGAAGATCCTAAAGTGAAGAGTGAAGCCGAGTCGTTAGCAACATATGAATTTCAGAATTTTGAGTTCATGCTTGGCATGATAATCTAGTATAGGTTGTTGCATACACTCAATATTGTGAGTAAATTTCTTCAAACCGAATCCATGGATATTGATCATGCTATCCTTGCAAGGACTTGTTTTATTTCTTGAAGATTATAGAGAAAATGGATTTGCTATTGCCAAGGACGAATGAACAAAAATGGCAGGTGAAATTGGATTTGAAGCTGTATTTACAAAAACCCATAATTCGAAGAAAAAAGCAATTGATTAAAGCAGTAGTGATGAGTTGAATACTTTATTTTTATAATTGATCAAGTTCTATCTTCTCTGAGAACTCGATTTCACCAATTCAAACAATATAATGACACATTTGGATTTTTGTTCAATTTGAAGAGGCTTAGGGATACAACTTTTTGTAGTTTGTTGAACTCTTATATAAATCTTGAGAAATATTTGGTATATAATGGGTGTTTGGACATCAGTGGAGACGATTTATGTTCGGAGTTACAATTCTACAAGATCAATTGAATTAGCAATATGTTGCATAATACATCGTTAAATTTTGCATTTACGTTGATTTAGGGCCCGAGGGCCTAATTTATGGATTTCGCCTTAGGCCCCGACAATCACAGCCCTGCCCAGGTGCCAACATCGTCATATGCAGCTAAGCCGTCCACAGCTTCGTTAAAATTGAGGATTTTGTTTCAAGGACAAATTCTCGGATTAGGATTTGATAAAAAGAGAGAATAAGCTAAAATCCATTGTTTTTATTATATAAGGGGTTTTTAACGATTGTACTATATGTTCATCACAACTTACAGAATTGTTTACCAATAAATGAAGTTGCAAAATTTGATTGAATCAAAATCTAGCCAACCAAATAAATAAATAAAAAATTCAATTTCTTTTTCCCATTATTAACACATGTTACATAAGCACAATCCCACATTACATAAGCACAATCGTTTGGTAAAGTGGTTTGGCAATTTTAATTTAATTTATTGTCACCTGTTAATTCATAAAAGGATCTATAAATGATGATATAAAACAAGCATTTTCTTTTCAAAAAAGCGTAAAAGAATCTCACAAGATAAGGAAAGAAACTGAAAATAAAGAAAGGCATTATGAATTTGGAATTAATTAAATTAATGATAGTATATTGCCGAAGAGAAAAAGGTAAATATACAATTTAATTAAAAGAAACTTTAAAAAAATCTAGTAATATCCAAAATTTAAAAAAAAAAAAAAAAACTATATAGTTCCTAATTACCCAAAATTAGAAATGACCATGCATGTTTCTGAAACACAAAAGCCCATAATTATGAGGGAAATTAGGCCCACTTCTAAAAAAATAAAGGGAAAAATTCATAATTAAGGTGTATAGTTTACACCAATTCAAAAACCAGGTATATAGTTTAAAAATTCAAAAATCAGGTTTATATATAATTAATTAAATATAATAAAGTCACAATTATACATTTAATGGTCATAGATTTATAATTAAGGTCACAGATTATTTATTGGTCACATATTATCAAATTAATAAGTCACAGATCATTTCGTGAAAATTTTTACTGGTTACAGTTTATTTCGAGGTCACAAATTGTATGTCACAATTAATTTGTTGGTCACAATTTTTCATATTAGTTGGTCACAGAAATTTTTTCATTCACAAATTGTAGGTTACAGATTATTTGTCGGTCACAAATTTTTAAATTAGATGGTCACAATTTTTTCAGTCACATATTATCAAATTTTTAGGTCACAATTGAGTTATTGGTCACAGAAACCAAACAGTGGTCACAGTGGCCTCACCAACACTACCACCGTCGTTACAACACCACCAAAAAAGCCAGACCACTAGATCCAATTCACTACCAACCGAAATCAACACAACTATTACTGTCAACGCCACCACTTCTTCATACTTCAAGGATAATAAATCTCAGAAGTGCACATAACCAATTAATGATAACCAAAATCATAATATAAAATACACAGAATTCGAGCCTCTCATTTTCATCTCACTTCCTCTCTCCCCTCTTTGGTTATTTGGTGGTAATGGTGGCCACTGTGGCGTTGGCGGGGACGGCGGTGGTGGTGTGGGTTCAGATCTGGGTGGTGGAGGTCATGATAGTGTAAGCGCCGCTTCTCAAAAGTACAGATAACCAAAATCATAATATAAAATACACAGAACTCGAGCCTCTCATTTTCATCTCACTTCATCTCGCCCTATTTGGTTATTTGGTGGTGATGGTGGCCACTGTGGCGTTGGTGGGGGCGACGGCGGTGGTGTGGGTTCAGATCTGGGTGGTGGAGGTCGTGATAGTGCAAGTGCCGCTTCTCTGCTTACGAAGGCTTTTTTTGGTGGTTGTGGTGGTGTTTTGCAGGAGGATGTTGTGGTATTTGTTGGTGGTGATGCAGGTAGGCCTGGGCACGGTCCGATTCGGTTCTGAAGAGAACCGAACCAAACCGAAAATTTTCGGGTAGTGAGTAAACGGAGCCGTCGGGTCCAAATATAATTTTGGAATCGTTCGGGTTCGGTTCGGTTCAGTTCGGTTCCATACTATAATTAATTTTTTTAACATTTATAATAACACTACAGTCTGACATGTTTAATCCTAGTTTTTTACAAATTAAAGTATTCCAATTTAATAACATATAAATAACAAGTTGTCCAATAAAATTAATTTACCAATGTATACAAATAACAAAAAGTATATAGTAAATTAGTAGTACTAAAATATCGGTGATCCATATAAATTAGAAGTCATAGGCTCGTAGAGATAAAATATTTTAAAATATTGCTAATATAGTAGTACATACCAACTATTTGATTTAACCATCAATTGCTTGACTTGTCATACTAGTTACTAAGAAACTCTAAGAGAAAAATTGAAAAATCACAATTAACTAACATAAATAAACTAAAAATCGTTCAACTAATAAGATTTAATAAGAAAAAAGATAATATATATTTTATTACTTGTCTTAATGCCCTCATAGAACTCAATGTCTTCAATGCAAATTCTATCTTTGCTAATTTATTTTTAAAAAGTTAAAATAATTTAATCATTCTCATATATAAAAATTAAAAAATTTAAAAAAAATTTGTTCTTATTCGGTTCTTCGATTCTGGGTCTAGAACTGAGAACCGAATCGAACCCATCGGTTCTCGATTCAGATACCCGTTCGGGTATTTCAGTTACGAAGAACCGCTCGGTTCGGTTCGAGAGATATGCCCAACCCTAGATGCAGTGGCATTTGTGTGGTGGCTATTTTGCGGTGGTGGCTATGTTGCGGTGGCAGTGGTCGTGGGTGTAGTGTTGGTGAGGTGGTGTGTATGGTGGTGGCGGTCGTGGTGGAATATGGTGGCGGTGGAGTTCATGGTGGCATCTGACGGCGGTGAATGTGCTGGTTGGTGGCTAGAGATCAAATAATGGTGGTTGTGGTTTGTCGGCGGTGGAGAAAGGGAAGAGAGGAAATGTGTAGAGATAGAAAGTGGAGAGACGGAAATGAGAATTTAGGGTTTGTAGATTAAATTAATTTTTATATATATTAATTAATTGATACCTGATTTTTTATTAAATAAGTTTCACACCTTAATTTTGAATTGGGAAGTTTAACTACCTAGTTTTCTGTAATTTCCTCAAAAATAAAAGATTAGATTAATACCTCTAAAACTAACTAGAACTATAATTATCATATTAATTACGCCAAAAATCCCAAAAGCCAAAAAAAAACCTACAAATTGATTTTGTCACTTTTTGAAACTTTTTTTTTTCCCTCTTTTTATAGGATTTTGAGTTAATCATGTCACAATATTTATTTATTTATTTATGAAAAATGACGTGTTGTAAATAAAGTAGTAATTGTGAATGATATGGGATTTTGGTTCATAATAAAATACACACAAATCTATTAATTTTTCTACTTTTCTGAAAGTTCAAGAATAACTAATCATGAGGGGGTGAATTGATTTATAAAACATTTTCGAAGAATTAATTTAAATTCAAGCAAGTAAAGACCGAATGGATTAATTCAAATAAAAAGCGCAAATATGAAAACAATAAGTAAAGAGAAGAGAGCAAGCGACATAAGGAGCACAAGCAAGCTCTCTGATACGAGCAAGACCTTTTCACTATAATGATTTACTTATGGTACAATCCAACCATTTACAACGCTTCCGATGACTTACTAATAAGGAACATCAATCCTTATACAATATTGAGTTTTTATGGGACCTCAATATGACCACACCATTAAGTTTTACAAGACCTCAATATAACCACAAGTATAACAAAATAAATTTACAATGAACCCATCTCTTGATAAATGGTACAAATGAATTAAGTACTAAGAGAGACTAACACTTTAATGAATAGCAGTAAATGATTGGTCAAGTATTAAATGAAAAAACTTTGATGAATATTACGATTTCAATGTTTAATTCAATCAATCAATTTTTTTCAATGAGAAGATGAAGTAATAAATGTAATATAAGTTCAATTTTTATTTTTTTTCAAAATATATTTCTCTTTTAATGAATAATGGTAATAAATTAAGACAAAAAAAAGATGTGGAATTTTTTTATGAATATTATAATTTTACAAGTTTGATTCAATAAATCAAAGTTTCGATACAGAGAATTAGAAGAAATGATACAAGGTAAGTTTAAATTCTTTTTTTTTTACAAAATATATCTCTCTTCTATGAATGATAGAAATAAGTTAAGTACAAAAAGAGAAATGAAAAACTTTGATGAAGATGATGAAAAGAGTTTGAATTAATCAAAGTTTATGATGACGAAGAAATAAATGAAATGAGTGAAATGTAGCATCAAAGATTTCTTTCAAAATATATCTCACTTAATGCTCTTGAATCTCTTGTGAAGAATGAAAAGGGTGGGGATAGTTATATAGTTCAAAACGCTAAAAAAAAATATGTAAGTTTGGATGACATGTCTAATCAATCGCCTCTTGTCCGGATAACAAATATAGACGTTTGTTTTAGTAAATATTAGAGGTTAGAACGATCAAATTTTGGAACATTGAAAATTTTCGGTCGACTGTCTATTTTGGCCGATTGACAACCTCCAATCGATTGCCTCGTCCGAACGGCTAGTCGACCATCCGAAAATTCGACAATTTCGATCTTTTACATTTTATCCCTATTTGATTCGATTCGAAAGTTTTGAAAAGTGTGAACTTTTGGAAAGTATTGTTAACTAGCCCCTGCTTGGTACAAATTAAAATTTAAATTAAAATTTAAATCAGAGTCAACAACTAACTGTAACCATACATTTTATGGGACTACAACTTTTCAACCACACATTTCATGAACTTTTATCAAAATCTATTAAAATTTTGATTTCAATCCCCACCAAACATGGGTCTAGTCTTTAAAGATAAAAGTTATTTTTCAAGTTCAAATATCATTTTAAAAATTATTTTTATGTTTAATCAAAATATTGTATCAAAATAACATTTAATGCACAAAATTGTTTTTAGTGCATAGAAGAATTTTGAGCCTAAAATATTCATCGCTAAATGTCAAAGTATTAGCTTTTGATCTTTTGAAAATCATCGATCAATTTTTCATTGGATGTTTTGAAGACTATAATCACTATGAATTCGATTGTTGATAAACAAGATTAATTTGTTAATTATAATTAAAACTTTAAGATATAATCAACTATAGGTCAACACTTGCTTCCTTTTTTCCACTAATTTATAACACGTTATCAGCACGAAGTTCTAGTCGATTGAGTTAGCAATTTATTATCTTTTCTACTTGTAAATCTCTAGCCAATTGAGGTAGAAATTCCTTCAATCAAAGAAAGGTCAAAAGTTGTAGCTAATTTACAAAGAAACGCTTCTTTTCTGCTCCAAGAAAATGTCAGTATTCTCTTAACTTTAATTTGCATAATAAAGAAGCATAATTATTCGATCAGATTATATCAGTTTTGACTAACTAATTTTTGATAGATAAATATTTGCTTGAATGTAATTTTTTGTTCAATATTTTAATATAATATTGTAGAAAAATATTATATTATTATTTTTGAAAAGAAACAATCTAAATCAATATTTCAGAAGAATTAACATTACTTGAAAAAGGGGTAATGACTCGATCAAGAGCAAAACGAGTCAAAGAGGCCTTGGGGATGTTCGTCAAAGCCACTATTGATGAAACCGAATTCGGGACGCAAAATCACTGACGGATTCACATGGGGTCATGTGGTGTCAGTTGACACCACAATTCTTTTTTTTCTTTTTTTTTTTAAGAAGAACTTTTGTGGGTTTGTTCATCTTCTTTGATTTTTCACATTTGACAATGATAATTTATATTTGAATTATATTCAGATTTTAATCAAAATTCAAAATTCTAGTTTAAGTTTAAAGTATTATTCTACCAGTATACAATAGTACCAATAACAAAAGTCTTCACAACACCTTTTGCATATTTGTTCACATAAAAATGTAAAGTAAATATGGTTTCTTTTTAAAACGAAAATTCTTGTACAGTAGTATGTAGTAATTAAGATAGAAATCGAATAGGCAGCAAATAAAAGAATTTATTTGTCTAATTCTTGTACAGTAGTCCGTAGTGGCTAAAAACAATGTATTCGACAATATTAATAATGATTTAATTCTATGACATTTTCCAGAGAATGAAAACACGTAGGCTACAGTTATAGTTGTATACTGAATTATATTTCAAATTTTGACCCCACAATTTCAAACGTCTGGCTCCGTCCCTGCGCAAAATGGAGCAAGTTTCATATTGGGGTCGAAAATCGAAAATACTTGGATCAACGTGATAAAGCTGACCGAAAAAAGTTCTGGCCAACCGGACGCCAAAGGGTCAACCGAACGCGTCTATCAGACGTCAGGTAGCCTAAGTCATGAAAAACTCTGCCAAACCGGACGCACTCTAACGGACATCCGGTAGAGGTCTACTGTCCATCCGGATGCACTTACCGGATGTCCGGAAGAGTCGTCTGGTACGACTAAATTTTGCGCGATTTATTTTCTTTTTTATTAAGATTCTATTTCTTTCCATATTTTGACATTATTTGTTGCCTTGTGCACGCTTTTTACTAGGTTTAGTGCTCTAGTATAAATTCTTAACTATTTTGTTACTTTGAGAACTTTTGACATTGAATTAATTGAAAAACTTTGCTTTCTACCTTGTTCTTCAATTGAACAACAAATCGAACTTCTAAGATCTAATTCTTGTGTGTTCAAACGTCGGATCGTTGGTTCTTCATTGTGTAATCAAGGGGTTCAGTGCATCTTTGCTATCGTTGAATTATTTGGTTCACTTCGTTGGGTTCAAATCCAAAACCGGGTTATTCATTGGCGTTCTTGGGCTCCGCATCAATCTAGTTGTGGGTTCCATAATTATCGTTGTTACGGGGTTCGCATCAAAAAGAATATAATATTTTTATTATTTTATTGCTTCTGAAGAAGCACAAATTTATGCATAACAACATCTAATGATATTTCAAAAGAATATTGTAGCATTGCTTGAAAATGAATATACTATTTATATTATTTTATTGCTTCCGAAGAAACACAAATCCATACATAACAATATCTAATGATAAATTTTTATTATTAGTTTTAAAAATGTATAATATTTATGCATCATATTCTAGACGAATTTCATGTCGATGTCCTTAGTAAAACATGAGATTACAATTTTAATATTCCTGAAAAATATTGACCCATAATGAGAATAATAATATTTTTCGTGCTCCAAAAGTAGTATGCATCTCGAAGAAAATAATACGATCTGAAATATAATTTATATGAAAATAAGTGATTTATTCTAGTAGAATCACAACTTCACATATCTATATATGTTCAAGAATTCTTCTAAGGTTTAAAAATAATATTATACTATTACTTCAAAAATGCAAATGTTGTATGATTAATAATAATTTGTTGGTGTTCCTGAATAAATACAAATTAAACAACTTATCTTGAGTTGTAATCTTTGAGTAAAAGTAACTTTCTAGCTTGTTAATATTCTAGAAGAAAATTAGCTCCTAAAGAGCAAAACATTTTTTGTCTCAATATTCTCAAAGAATATCGTATTATTGCTCTCGAATAAGTATCAACATTGATATACTAAAGTGATTAAATATATATCATCAAGTATTTTAATTAGTAGATAGAGAGAAAATTCGAAATCAACATAGCAGAAAAGTCTCAAAATCTGGACAGCCTACAATAGCTATGATCAAACGTTGATATCTCAGTGTTTCATGGTCCTATCGTTATGACATTTGGATAGGTAGTTCACAACTCATTGTTCTTTAAATCTAACGATTAATATCAAAATCCAATGGTTCATTTGTGAGAAATAACTATGTGAATAGTAGCAAATTTTGAAGTACTATAAACATTTTCAAATTTACATCTTCGAATAATTTGATATTTGTCAACTATTCAAGGTTTTATAATTTTTTTAAATTCAAGTAAGTATATTCTAAAAAGAATCTTTTTATTCTATTATATATTATATTCGTGAAGTTTTAGATCAATTAAATATTTTAATTTAACTAGTGCTCCTGAAGAAGTATAACTAAAAAATATATTTGTACTAAATGAATATAGTGCTGATGTTTAGAAAATCATAACCCACCTTATATAAATGTTCCGAAAAGAATATTATTTGCACCTGAAGAGCATGACATTACAATTTCAGTATTTTAGAAGAACGTTGACTTATTATTCCAGAAAAAGTAAGAGTAATACATATTGGTATTCTTGAATAAAACTGTATTGTGTTTCTAAAAGCACAAATTTATACATATTAATATTTCAGAAGAAAATCAATATTCTTGAAAAATATTGTTCTATTACTTGTGAGTAATCATAACTAAAATATATCACTATTCAAGAAGAATATTCACTACAAAAAATATAACCTTCAACTATCATATAAAAGGTCATAGAATGTACATTTTTTTTTTTTTGTAGATCACATTCAACAACCAAAATCAGTTGATCGTTCATTGGTCGTCAAAGAGGTGTTGCTATTGTATTCAACGACTAAAAATAAATTTGGTCATTATATTTATTATTTCAACAACTAAATAATTGGTTGTAAAAAATTTGTATTGACAATCGATTCTTTTTTCAACAACCACTTGTTTTGTTGTTGTATCAACTATTTTCGTTGTTAAAATGCAATGAAAGTAACCAAATTTTAGTTATCTTTATTTCAACAACGAAAAACATAGTCGTTGAAAATAAATATTAACTACCAATTAATTTATTTCAACAACTATTTGATGTGTCGTTTTATTATTTTTATCAGTAAAAGTTCATTGAAAGAACTAAAATTTAGTCGTCATTCTTTTCAACAATAAAAGAAGTGGTTGTAAAAATTTATATTAACGATCAAAATATTAAAATAATGAGAATTTGATTATCAACAACAATACTCATGGTTCCATAATTTCCAACATATTCACGTCATACTACAAGCAAATGTTACCCACAACCATAAACAATTTTGAAAGTAAAAGAAAGCAATTATAAATAACATTAACAAGAACTAAAATTTTCTTGAACGTTCAATCAATTAAAATATCTCAACATCAACATCAACATCAACATCAACTACAACTATAATATTAATATCACATATAATAATTTAAATAAAAGATTACACTCAATTCAGTCACTGGTGTTCTCAACATAAAAACAAGCAAATGTAGAGTTGCATTCGAGGCCTTGACATATTTTACTTTAAGTTCTAAAGCTCTATCTTTGCACAAGCCAAACCAAACCAATTGGTTTGGATCGATTTTTTAAGTTCAATTAGGTTGGGTTGGATTGGGTCTCAGGTTATGAATTAAAACTCAATCCAATTCAACCCACATGCAATATTATTTGACAATAAAATAAAAATTAAAGACATGATGATGAAATGAATGAATTTCAAAAAATTCTAAAGAACAAAACGCTTCATAAATTTTAAACTTATTTATACATTATTTTTAGAAAGAATTACTTATTTATGTGTTTGAAAAACGGAAGTTTTCAAGTAATTTCAAACTCTAAAAAATTATCCAAATTTAACAAATAAATCGAATCCAACTTTAATTGGGTTGAAGCCTAAACCGACCAACCTTCATCAGTTTGAATTGGGTTGGGTTGGATTGATTTTCAGTCAAACCGACCATGTTGGGTTGAGTTTCGGTTGGAAAAAACAAATGACACAACCCAACCCACGCCTACCCCTAGCTCCATCTTGATAGAATTGTTTTTTCCTGGTGATCATTGAAATTAGAATCAGATCAAACATTTTCAATAATTAATTTTTTTCTTGAGAAAACTTAAAGTGAATACAAGTAAAAAAAATTCACTTCAGTAGTCATGGATTTCCATTTCTCACCACTGTTCTTGGCAACCTAATATTCAAGAAACCAAACATGTCATGATAGAAACATAGAATTGAATGAATTGTGGAAAACCATCAAGAATTTCACATCTTTTACACTTTTGCAATCAGGATTACTCTCCTTGTATTTTTTTTTTTTTTTTTTGTCCTAAAATCATCCCTGTAATAATTAACATCGAAAATCACACTAACAAATTAAACAGGCTTGTGTAATATAGAAAATAAAAGGAAAAGAAATTGTACATGAAAAGGGATAAGTCGGAGGACGTTTTGGAGTTTTCGAATGTTATTGCTTTCGTTTCCTTTTTCTCTTTTGGTTCTATAGATTTTGCCTTCTTTCCGTTCATCAATAAAATAATGAGAAGATAAAAAATATAAAAAAATAAAAAAACACACACACACACACACACACACACACACACAAAAATCAAATCAAAGTGATAGTAACATTGTACAGTAAGAAAGTTCAATGAGATTACTTTTCTGCTGGGTTTTCTAAAGACATCAAGTAATGAAATCCTTAAACTCCCAAAGTGCAATAAATTCTTAAACTCGTCTTTCTCACTTGTCAAGCTTCGTCAAGAAAAAAAAAGGTTTCTGCCAGTCAGAAATTTCATCAAGCATCTTGTGGGCAATATCATAAAGCAACATTGAATCACAAAATCAAATTAGAATATTTTTACTAACAATAGAGGAAGTACAACAGGCTAATCATTATGTACAAATAAAATAATAATGAGGATGAAAATAAAAAGAAATAAAGAAAAAACAGAGAAGAAAAATGAAATAAAATTGTCAAATTAACTCAACTCCTACATCCATAAATGAAAAATCTTAGTCATTCTTTATCCCCATTGATTATAGGGGATGAAGATGAGAGGGGACCATTGATTATAGGGGATGAACATGAGTGGGGTCATAGTCATTGATATGTTGGATGTGCAAAAAATGAAATTGAGGGAAAGAAAAGAGAGGGAAAGTGAAGATTAGAGTTGGAAACAAAAAAGAAAGTAAATATTTGGGAAAATTGGGTGGGAAAATGAAATAATTTGATTTTTAATTTGTTCTTTAAATCAAATCTATTAATGTCTTATTAATATTTGAATAATCAATGGGGATAAAGAATGACTAAGATTTTTCATTTATGGATGTAGGAGTTAAGTTAATTTGACAATTTTATTTCATTTTTCTTCTCTGTTTTTTCTTTATTTCTTTTTATTTTCATCCTCATTATTATTTTATTTGTACATAATGATTAGCCTGTTGTACTTCCTCTATTGTTAGTAAAAATATTCTAATTTGATTTTGTGATTCAATGTTGCTTGATGAAATTTCTGACTGGCAGAAACCTTTTTTTTCCTTGACGAAGCTTGACAAGTGAGAAAGAACAAATTAAAAATCAAATTAATTGTCGACATACGTTCTTGTAACCAACGAATAGGAGTAAAACTATATTTTAACATTTTTACTTGTGTTAGAATATTTAAACATAAGAACTTAAACTTAACGTTTCACATTTGTTTCCAAAATACTTAATAGTGGTACGAACTACATGAAACGAATGCTAAACGTTACTTACTTTAATATTTAGACATGAAATTTTCAACAAAATGGATATCTTACAGTTTGCAAACTAGATGTATCAAAATGAATTTATTCACTCTTTATTGGTAATGGATGGATTTGGTGTCTTTCTCGACTGTTCTCTGTATTGTCCTTTCAGGAATTTCTATCCATGTTTTCCTAGTACCCCGATAAGTTTGTAGTGTGAATTCAAAGCACCTGCCTCGTTTATTTAATATTTTATTTAAATGGGATAGAGCATCCAAAATACATAGTTATACAATGACAGTCAATTCGAAGTTTTTTTAATACTTTTGACAATGAATATTATGCTTACTAGTTAATTATCTTGCTTTTAAAATTTAAACAATTAAAACAGTTTTTCACTACATAGTCGTTCTTAATGACTAATAATATAGTCGTTGAACGTTGAAAACTATTTTGGAACAAAATTAGAACTGTTAACCAAGTGTCATAAACTTTCAACAACTACAAATAAACAATTGTAGAATGTAACCTTTAACAATTATATAGTGCTAGTCGTTGAATGTCGAAAACTATTCTAGCATCATAAACTTTCAATGACTAAAAATAATCAGTCATTGAATGTGACCATCGGTGACTATTAAAGAAATAGTCGTTGAATATCGAATTTTCCTTTAGTTACAACAACATAAAAGTAGTTGTTGTTTACTAAATTAACGACAAGAAGTTATGGTCATTGAATATTTGCTACATTATATGTGTTTCTAATAACCAATTTTGTAGTCGTTGAATATGAATAGATATTTTGGCGGAAATCTTTTATTTGGTGCCGACTTACAACGACTAATTTTAATTTGGTCATAGAAAATATAGAAGTAACAACTATGTTTTTTTGCCGTTATATAATATTTCCAGCTAATTCAAAATTTGATTGTTCATCATCCATTTTCTATGACCACGCTTATAATTTCGTCGTTGAAAATATTTCTTAACGACCAGATTGATTTGGTCGTTAAAACATTAGTTGTTAAATGTTATTTTTCTTGTAGTGATTGTGTTGGTACTTTAGAATAGTCAATATTAAATTATGTGTGAAAATATATTTTTACTATTGATAGTAATTTATTCTCTATTAAATTAAAGAGAAACATACTAAGTTTCAAAAATATGTGGTACAATTGAACCAAATTATATATTGAACCAAAAGTTCAATTATTGAATGTATTATTGTTTGGCATGATTAGTTGTGAAAGACCAAGAATGACTAACCAAGAAAAGTGTGAATTGGTTTTTAAAATTTTTTCGAAAATTAATTCTAGATTTAAACCAATATGATAGTAAATGAGACAATTAAACAAATATGCACAAATACAAAAGCAAGTAAAGACTAAAAAGATAAATTCAAATAATAAGTACAATAGGGAGAGATGATGCAAACAATAAAATTGTAGAGATTCGATCCAAAGCAAAAATCTACGTACTGCGTTACCATACTCTCCGGCACGAGCAAGGCCTTTTCAATATGTTGATTGATTTATGGTGCAATCCAACTATTTACAACGCTTTGGGTGACTTACAAATAAGAATCACCGATCATTATACAATGTTGAGTTTTACAGGACCTCAACACTACCTACACTATTGAGCTTTACGGGACCTCAATATGGCCCACACGGTGACTTATAACAAGGAGCACCGATCCTTATACAATGTTGATCTTTACAAGACTTCAGCACGGCCTACACTTTATCAAAGTGATTTTACAATGAAATTTATCTCTTAATAAATAATACAAATGAATTAAGTACTAAAAGAGACAAACACTTCAATGTATAGCAAAAAATAATAGCTCAAGTGTCATAGGCGAAAACTTTGATGAATATGATGATTTCAAAGTTTAATTATGTTAATCAAAGTTTTTCAATGAGAAGATGATGAAGAAATATACGCAATGCAAGTTAAAAAATCTTCTCAAAATATATCTCTCTTTTTAATGAGTGATTGTAACAAATTAAGCACCAAGATAGAAATAAGAAACTTTGATAAATATGATGAGTTTTCAAGTTTGATTCAATAAATTAAAGTTTTCAATATGAAGAAGTAGAAGAAATATAAACAATATAAGTTCAAAGATCTTCTTCGAAATATATCTCTCTATTATGAATAATATAAATAAGTTAAGTACAAAAAGAGAGAGGTGAACTTTTTTTTTATGATGATGAAGGAGTTTGAATCAATGAAAGTTTTTACATGAAAAAATAAATGAAATGAATGCACAAGAAAGCTCAAATAATTCTAAAAGCAAAAATAACTCATTTTGTACTCTTGAATCTCTTGTGAAGAATGAAAATAGTGACAATATTTATAGAGTTCAAAAAGTCAAAAAAAATATGTAAGCGCGGATGACTCATCCGGTAGACTGCCTCTTGTCCGAATGATCAATATAGTCGTTTGTACAGTAAAAATTAGAGGTTAGAATGGTCAAATTTTGGACCGTTGGAATTTTTCGGTCGACCGCCTATTGTTTTGGCCCGTTTGACCCGATTTGAAGGTTTTGAAAGACATGGACTTTTGGAAGGTATTTTTAACTAACTTTTCAATATAAAAATATATTTTCCAAATTAAAATATCTTTTTAAAAGTCATTTTTATATTTGATCAAAACGTTGCAATCAAATGACTTTTAATGCACAAAAAAAAAAAATTGTTTTTAATGCATGGAGGGATTTTGAACTTAAATATTCACTGTCAAATATCAAAGTGTTAGTACATTTACATTTTGTCTAAGAAATCAAGTCTTTGATCTTTCTCCGAAGTCCGATATATAATGCTTGATTAATTTTAACATTGAACTATCATCACTCAAAATAAATTGTTAGAAATAATATTAATCTTGTTTGTTATGATCAAAACCTTGAGAATGAAGTAAACCATAGGTCAACAAGTTGAACCACCATTGGATGAATAATGATATGAAATTCAATAGACATTCAACAAAAAACCCGAAGATTTTTCAAATCAGTGAATTCCTATATGATGCTTGTTCTCTTTATTGAAAATTGGTCATTAACAATCACAAGTTAAAATAGGGACTCGATTCCATATATTTATGAAAATTAATTAGGGTGATGCATGGGCTCCATCACCATCCTTGTTGACAATCTAGACATGTTTTTGTATCTAATAGATATGATACATCTAATAGATGATTGTATGATATTTGTAATCTAAAATTTGCGAAATTAATGCTCAATTTTTTAATTATGAGTATAATTTTTAGATTATACGATCATTACTCTGTGTCTTGTTAACATTAGTGAGACTAAATCTCATCATTTTAATAAATGTTAGTTTGGATGACGGTAAATGATTTAACACTATTGTTTGTTAAATGCTTTTAATTAATTACTAAATCATTACTATTGAGAACAACAATCATGCTACCTTACCACTCTACTTGACCTCATGGATGACCTCGACCCCACCACTCCCCTCACATGAGGGGAAAAATATTAAATTTAATGAGGTGGGACCCGACCTCCATGTGAGGGGAGTGGTGGGGCCGAGGTCATCCATGAGGTCAAGTAGAGTGGCCAAGTAGAATAATCCTTGAGAACAAATTGTTTCTCAATTCTATCCAGGAAATGCTATTAGCATTTTGTCATTATCAAAGTTTTTCTACTATATTTGACCTATGGTCAGGGCCTAATTTTCCATCTAATTAAAGAATATTGAGAATACATGTCTACTTTGAACCTTTTTGCACTACACCAAAATTTATCTTTTGCAACGTGCAAAGTATGTTGTCTATTACCTTTTGCAACGTCCGCGTGTATGTTGCTGAATGCAATGTTGCCGTAGAATCTTTAGATACAGCAACGTTCGACGAGTGTTGCAAAAAAGAGTTTTTGCAACGTTCGGTGAGTGTTGCAAAAAAAGTTTTTCGCAACAGCCACTGAACGTTGCAAACAACTTTTTTTCAACATTCAGCGAATGTTGCGAAAAAAATTTTGGCAACATTCGGCGAATGTTGCGAAAGAGTTTTTGGCAACAGCCACTGAACGTTGCCAAAAAAATTTGTTGCAACACTCGTTGAACGTTGCAAAAACCTTTTTTTTTTTGGGAATATTTTTTTGTTGTTGTCGTAGATCATTTTACGCTTTTTTTTTTTTATTAATTCAACAATTTTTTTCTATTTTTACAGCAATTTACTAAATTGACCTAGCAAAATTAAAGATTTACACCTTGTAAAAGATTTTTGGATTTTGAAAAAATAATAATTTCATTACAAAATTTGAATCCATACACTTACAACATAACAAACTATTGAAGTATAAGCAAACTTTCTCTCACACCCGTCTTAAAAAAAAAAGAAACTACTTGTATAAAAGAAGACACGTTAAAACTACCGTTTATATACAAAATTAAATTAACTGGATCGCCCCCACTACAAGTGTCATTTCATCAACTTTCTCATCTTTTACGACTTGAACCTGTAGAGATCAAACATAAAATGAAAATCTTTGATATGCAATAATACCACATACTAAATTAAAGTTGGATTTATCAATAGCAAGAAAAAAGAGCCAGATACAAATTAAGTAACCCATAGACTTGATTACTCTACAGACTGAACTTAACCTTAAAATGTGGATGAAAACAATCTTTCAACTTCTCTCTTAGGCACAGACCAATTATAGTCGCCATGCTGGATTGTTGGAGTAAAAGTTATCTTAAAAGAAAACTTGAATTGTATTGACTGACATGTATAAGTTTGCTTTTCAGGAGACCCAAGTAACATATTTATTGGAAAAGACCAGCTAAAATATCAAATGACAAGGATACGTTGGTAGGTTTTACTGACGATATAAATAAGCAAGATTTTAGTTCTTTTAATACTGAATTATTGATTGAACATAGAAGAGCAGGCTTGCACAACATAGGTGCATGTCAACATTGCATAAATTGAATATATTAGCACTAAAACCAAAAATGAATAGGAAATTTTAGAGTGTAACCTTCCCAAATAAATGTGGCTTCCAAGGAAAATTTGTGAAAGCAAAGCCGAGAAAACAGGTTGAAGCGGCATATACAAGGAAACCAAGGCAGGGCCTAGAATCTTATTTGACCATGTCAAAAGCCCATAGCACAGAGCAGATGCTACAACTCCCTGTAAAGGGAAGGAAAAAAAAACAGATTCTTAAGTAATTTACTTAATTGAATGCAAGGGAAGTGAATATCAAGTCATTTACCAAATTAATTACACAATTTTGGTCTTTAATGGTTTAACGTCCCGCCCCCCACTCCTTTAGAAAATCAAGCAGTTTTTGTTTCAGAAAACTGGCAAAAGGTTTATATAATAAACTCTCTTGGTTTTCTTGTGACAATGTGAGAAAAAATAGAAAGTTTAAGTAACTTACAGCATAGCACATTGCAAAAGCCTCAGATCGCTTCAAATTCTAGTTAGTGGACTCATTAGTCATAACAAGTATGGTAAACACCATGAATACAATACCAAAGAAGTATGAATATGCTGTCATTGATATGCTTGCAGGATACTGGATAACAGTGGAAACATTATTAAGAAGGAAAGGTAAAGGCTCTAGAAGAAAAACACAATCTAGCTATTATATCATGAAAATATTCAAATAAACAAAAAGGAAGTTGCAGACATATATAGTTTTGGGGAAAATGAGAATTGGGCATCTTTCAGTAAACTCAAATACACTGCTAAAATCATGTCCATTAAAAACAATAAAGCATATCCCTAAAAAAGGAAATTTGGTGAACCAAATAGGCCAACCAATAAAACCAAGATTCTGCTCAGCGCAACTGAATTGACTCAACACTTGCCCTTAAAAGCCACTGTCTATTAAAAATAAGAAACCACACTGTGAATGTTAACCTTCAAGCATAAAATCTCTCTCGTAAACATAAAAGGAAGAAGCTTGTTGAATTTCAACTCAATGTAACAATCGAACTAAACATGCTTGATGCGTTTAAATCTGTAAAAAAAAAAATGTTTTGGTTGACCAAATCAATATCAAAAAAATGTAGAAGGGTGACATTTTGATTAGGACTTGGGGTCAAATTTCAATCAACTACAGGAGATATACTGTTCTGTCCAATGGTCTCAATCTCTATTCATCACTAGATATCATCTTGATGAGTTGGAAAAGATACTCTGTTTCTCATAGGAATAGATTCTCAAAACATTACAAACTTCAAGATTGATGTTATTCACCTGAATGGCTAGATAAGCTGCCACGCACATGTAGTTTCCAAGTAACATATCAAGTGAAAGTGCAAGCTGTACACTTACTAAGCTGGAAGATTCTTGCATTTGTTCTAAGATCCTGGATTTCTTTTCTCATTGTTGAAGTTTCCTCCTGCAAAATGAAAAGGATAATGCATGTTTTCTTTTATCATAGTTGATGGTAATCAAATACATAATTCCAGGCCCAGTAGGAAATAAAAAGGAAAAAAAAAGGATGAACACGAGCGCACACAGAGAAATTAGTGTTGGCATAAATTTCAGGTTCAAGTCAAAGCTAGTGATATATACTTATCAAGCAAGAATATTCAAATATGTGGGAAATAATTCTCAGAGCATTGCAGCTCATTGCAAGGTAAGAAGATAATACTGTGAATCTGTGATGGAGTTCTTCAAGAAATTCGGCTGATCCAAAGAAACTTAAACTGATATAATGCTCATTTCCTCACTTCATCAAGGAGAAGGAATTCTTAGAACATATTGATAGTCTCCAGATTATTCAATTGCGAGCAACAAATAGAATGCTCAAACGTCTTATATCAAAAGCCAAAATTCAATCTTTAATTGTTAAAACCCTTTCTCCATTTCGTTTTAAAGTTTCTTATTTAACCCAAATATCAACCAGCCAAAACTGAGGCTTTAATAAACGTGAAATTGAAGAAAAAATACAATCGAAGTAAAAATTGATACTCACCTATATCGCAATCAGCAGGGCTAAGAAGAATCGGCGGGTGGGTTGCATCCAATTCAGTAACCTTCACTTTATGTCGTTTGCGTCCGGGTTCGTTGTCGGCGAAACTCTTTGGAAGTGAGATCCGAGAACTGAGTGACGCCATGGATGTTAGAGGGGTCGAGCTTCTGGGAGTGAGTACCAAAATGACGTTGATTCTCCTCCGCGCCTGAGTGAGGATTTGGTTGGGGGAGGAATGAATGGAGGGAGGCGTGAGACTGTGAGAGGAGGAAGGCGTGAAGTAGCCTGGGGTTTGGGTTATTTTGGGTTTCAAATTCATATATAGAGTGTGTTTGATAGGCATTATTTGGAAAAAATGAATTTTGAAATAGTGATATGATGGGATCCGCGCCTGAGTGAGGATTTGGTTGGGGGAGGAATGAATGGAGGGAGGCGTGAGACTGTGAGAGGAGGAAGGCGTGAAGTAGTCTAGGGTTTGGGTTATTTTGGGTTTCAAATTCATATATAATTTTATTTGGAAATTTTTACAATGTTCAACGAATTTTACGAAAAATGAAACTTTTTGCAACATTCAATGCATGTTGCAAAAATGTCACTTTTCAGTAACATTCAACCGAACGTTGTAAAAGGGTTTCTTCTCGCAACATTCAACCGAACGTTGCAAAAGAGTTAGTTTTTGCAACTTGCACGCACGCTGCAAAAAGTATAAGTTTTCGCAACACTCAATGCACGTTGCAAAAAGGTCACTTTTCAGCAACATTCAACCGAATATTGCAAAAGGGTTTCTTTTCGCAACATTCAACTGAACGTTGCAAAAGAGTTAGTTTTTGTAACGTGCGCGCAAACGCTGCAAAAAGTATAAGTTTTCGTAACATACAATGACCGTTGCAAAAAAGGTGAAATATGTAAACTTTTCGCAACTTTAATGAACGTTGCAAAAAAGCGGCATTAGCACATACATTTAAAAATTGTTGCAAAAACTCAATTTTTAACACCAATGGCAACATTCACTTATGAGAATGTTGCTGTAGACACCATGGATGGTGGAATGAATGGAGGGAGGCGTGAGACTGTGAGAGGAGGAAGGCATGAATTAGCTTAGGGTTTGGGTTATTTTGGGTTTCAAATTCATATATAATTCTATTTGGGAATTTTTGCAACGTTCAACGAATGTTACGAAAAATGAAACTTTTCGCAACACTCAATGCACGTTGCAAAAAGGTCACTTTCAGCAACATTCAACCGAACATTGCAAAAGGGTTTCTTTTCGCAACATTACCATTCCTGCAAATCACAACCAATGTCAACACTGGGCAATTTGATGAGAGTAACGGAAAACAGGAAATGAATACAGGACACATTTGTCAATTTAGGTATGACATTGATCACCTATCACAGGTCACACAACCCAAATTGAAAACTCATGGCAAGATAATACAGGTCACATGGGTATCATCCGAAAATGGCCACATCAATATAATACGGGTCAGAGTTTCGTCACAGTAACATATAAACCACCAAATTCAAGTCACAGGCGCCTCATTTCAAAAATTGGTAATGGACGATATCAGAATGGGACAAATGTAGGTCATAGATTCATATCACGAGTTGAACATAGGTCACAAATCAAACAAATATTATCCAATTCACACAGGTATTATCCAATTTAGGACACAGCATACGGCGATAACGTACAGATGTTTTTAAACGATGGTCACACAACATACTATAACGAGTATGATAATGGTCACACATTGATAATGCATGTCACATATTCGAAAAAATATGTACGTTATGTGTCTTCCAAATCAGGCAGAGGAAGATCACATTGATCGCAATTAGTGCAGGGATATTGTGTAAAACGAATTCAGGATTACAGCATTCAATTCGAAATTTCAATTTCGAATCGGCGAAAATTACATACCTGGAGTGTATTCACCGACGATCTGTGACGCGAAATTCTCTTTTCCTCGAATGAATCGGTTCAATTTGTTCTCTGCTATCAAATTTGCGGAGTCGCGATTCTGTAATGTTTGGCAATCCTGTCTTTAGAAGGAAATTAAGCTAAAATATAAGAAACGGATGCAACGTAATCTATTTTCCATATATATATGGAGATTCTGTGATGAAATACCGGATTTCTGCATTCTGTAACTTTGTACCGGAACTTTGATTTGGTGTATAGTAGACACCTGATATGTGAATTTTTCCCTTTTGAAAATGCTATTTATTCTAATTAGAAGAGTTTTTAGAGAAAGTTAGTTTAATATGACTTCCACTAAAAACACTTTCGAAATAAGAAGCTATTTTAAAAATTAATTTTAAAATAAAAATTAAGATAGCTTCATCCAAAAACTATTTAACAGGAAGCAAAATTAAAAGTCATGCCAAACGGTCTCTTCATCTCTTTCTCATAAAGTTTTCCACTTTCCTGCTCATATATAGATATCTAGACAGTCGAGCAACTATGTACCGAGAATTGTCTAAAATCATATCCATTAAGTTTCTTGTTGCTTCATCTTGACTCCTTGTAATGGCAGTCGCAATCATAATAAGAGCTAGTTAATCTACATCTCTCTCTCATATTATTAATTAAAAAGCCTTCTTAAATAGCACTTTCTCTCAGTCAGTCAGATCCTTGGCAACGTAGACTTTGGATCACAATCGAGTTCGGTTGATTGATATCCCACTTTGCACATGGAAGATGACCACAAAAGTGGTTAAAGCAAACCATGTAGTTTTACGCAGCAGTAAACCTAATTAGAAGTCCAATCTTAATCCAAATCCAAAAATTTATTGCTGCAAGCAAGAATTAACTGCTATAAATCATGTCTTTGTATTTAATGTCTGGTTATCAGTTAAATAAATGTCGGTTATATCTCTTCCTTCCTTTCTCTTTCGTGGCTCCAGCTCTATTTTGTAATGCAAAATGGTGGGGAAAACATGGATTGTACAATAAGTCTTTCGATTTTTATTTTTTATCCTACCTTTGAGAGTGAACTTTTGATCTTCTGATATTGTGAGGCCCAAGACGGTATTGTGAGTTATATGCCTCATGTTGGAATACGTTCTTTAATTAAATAAGCAATATCGTCTAGATGTTCACGTGTATGTTATATCAAGAATAAATTATTCGTATTTTAACCTAAATTTGATGGTCAATTCTTGAATAAATTCTGAATCACGAACTTCCAGCTTTTTACATCGTGAGCTTTCAGCTTTTTACATCATGAGCTTCCAGACTTTTAATTCCAAAAACTTGATGCTTCAAACTTCCAAGTCTTCTATGGTATTCTCCAAAGTCAATACTACACCAGTGGTTGGCCACATTCTTGTAATTAAATCCAAAAAAACTAATTCTTGGATTGAACAATTGAAAAAATAAGAAAATAATTATTTTCTCTTTCTTTTTCTCTTTCCAAATTTGAATACCATAGAATTATGTATTATGATTGTTGTTCAATCCATAGGATGTTTAGGTTCCATCTCATCTTTGTATGTAGAGATATAATAGTTCAAATCCTTATACAATAATAATTTTACATTCAAATAGGAGTTTTAATTAAAATCCAAATTTCATTAATTTACATTTAATTATATGTGTAGTCCTAGAACTTCAATTACAATTATAATTAAGTTTACAACTTTTATAGTAATTACAATTAAGTACAAATCTATATTGTAATTACAATTAAATCTAAAACTATTATAATTACTGTAATTAAATTTGAATACTTTATAGAGCTGCCATAAGGACCTGATTGGATATATATTATCCAAACTCCAATAATTAGATCTTGTTTAGTCAACCATAGTTCACCCAATCTAATTATGAGTCTTTATCTCGAAATATATTAAATCGCAGAAGCCAATAAATCTGTAATATTTTGCCCTGACATGCATATATATTTTTTATCTCCGTCTGAGATTCGATAATTAGGTATGAGCATAAATAATTGTTTTGCCCTTCTAATCATACTCACTAATTTAAGTATCATTTTCTTCAATGATTCTGTGAACTAATTACAAATGCCCAAGTTTAGTCGTCGCTAAATATTGAGCTCATAATTTAATCGTTCAACAGAAGATATTTAAGTAGTCACTTTACCCTTTTGTTAAGGTGACGGTTCCCGACACGAATTCAAGTTCTCTACTTTGCTCATTCTCAAATTTTCAACAAATCGAGATATTTGACCAATCAAATTGATCTCACTCATTGATGAATCAAAGAACCATTAAAATCACTAAAAATATACATAATCCCATCAAGGGATTCAAATGAAATATACAATGGTCAAGTGGAATTTAATTCTTCGCACGGCTATGCTATAGAGTTAAACTCAACACGTGATCCCTTCAATACACTCCAAGTGTATTAGTATTACCTTTAACTATTTCGGTGACAAAGACAAATCACAAGCCTGAATAGTGAATCAGTTAACACTACAACCTTACAGTACAAGGTGTCAACATTTATACATTAGTTGTGAATAACTCACAGACTCTTAGTAAACGAGTCTATAATGTTATCCTATTAGCAATCTTACTAACAATCACATTTTCTTTACCATCTCTCTTAAGAGATGATATTTTCATTCAATGTGTTTATCTCTCTGATGAATCTTGGTTCTTTAGCATTTGATGGTTGTACAAATGCGAGTACCACCTCGATGTCCATAAGAATTTTCTAAATCATACAGCCAATTTGAGCTTCACAAGCTTCCAAATGCATAGTATCAATAGTGGAATCAACAATGCATGATCACTTGATGCTTCTCCAAATAATAGCCCCACCATCAAGTGTAAACAACGATATCGATGTAGACCTTAACGGTCTTCACCATTCTGGACGTCCAAAGCATTTTGACCTATCGAAACAAGATCTGACAAGGAGCATATAATTCCTTGTTCTCTGGAGTTACTAAAAGATATGCTTTATTGACATTCAATGTTTCGTTCCTAAGGTTAAATAGATCTCAACTCACCACACCAACAGTATGAAAACTGTCAAGTCAATTACAATAGCATAGCGTACGTGAGACTACCTACTGTCAAAGCATAAAGTATCCTGGTCATCTACTCAATCTTTTTTAAAAAATTTAGAAGATTGGTCCTTAGAGAGTTGGATTCGATGCCTAAGGGTGTAGAATCTGCATAACAAATCTAATAAGTATCTTGTCAACATATGAGACTTGAGACAAACCTATTTTATTGTTGTTTCGATCTCTTAAGATCTGAAACCTAGATCATAACTAGTTTCACTAAGTCCTTCATATAAAATTATTGGGTCAACGACGCTTTCGTATACGATGACAACCCATTATTTTTAATGAGTAGAATATCATCAACATAAGCACCAGGAAAAATCCAATTTTATCTTGTATCTTTTTATAGACATATGGTTCATTAAAGTTCTAATTAAAACCATATCTTTTAAACACTTTGTCGAATCCTTATTCCAAGATTTTGATATCTACTTCTATCCAAAATAGATCATTGCATCCACATCATCCATAGCCTCCTTATTTAAAGTCTGGACATCAAACTGTACTATGAAGCTCCAGCAATGTGAATGATCTATATTACTCTGATACCAATTGTTGGAATGCGGAAGCGAAATTATTTAGAAATTAAAATTTTTCTTTAATTTAATAAATAAGATAATCTAAATGTTCACGTGTATGTTATATCAAGAATATAATATTCGAATTTTTACCTAAATTTGATGGTCGATTCTTGAATTAATTTTGAATAACAAACTTCCAGCTTTTTGGACCATGAGCTTCCAGCCTTTTAATTCCAAGAACTTGATGCTTCAAACTTCCAAGTCTTCTATGTTATTCTCCAAAGTCAAAACTACACTAGTGGGTTGACACCTACTAATTAAATCAAGAAATTAATTCTTTCACTGAACAATTGAAAAAAATAAGAAAATAATTATTTTCTCTCTAAATTTGAAGACTGTTGTTAGTGTTAGATTATTGTAATTGGCTATTTTGTGAACAAAATGACCAAATTGAACATTTTTAAAGCGTAGGGACTTAATTGTAAAGTTTCATAGTTGGTTGTATAGCGTAGGGTTGGGGATCCAAATTCGAAACAGGAAGGAAACTCGCCGCATTTTCGCTAGATGCTCGCTGGAGTAATGCTCGAGCGGATGAAGCAGAATATCTTGTGCTCGACCTTCACCCAGCTATCGCTCGTGCGATAGGGCCCTCTAGCTCGAGCGACAGTGCTCCTCGCTCGAGCGACCATTTTACGGCCTGACCTAATTCGCGATTTCGTGAGATTTTTATTGATCAAAGTTACCATATTCGTCCAACATATAAAAGGGAGCGCTGCGCATTCAGGAACTTTAGATTGAACATTATACATTCAAGAGAAAATACTTATTCTCTCAAGAGCTAAACCTTCATCAAGTTCAATCAATTTATCATATGCGCCATTTGGATTGAAAACATCAAAACTTTCAATCAAATACACTGGTGTATATTCTTCACTTGGATCTATCAGGAAGATTGTGTCGTCAACTTGGCCGGCTACGAAGATCAAGGAAGAAACTTAAGAACGAGGAGTTTTTGATGGATCTACAGGAGATAAACTGCGTGAAGAGTCAGGAGTGGAGTTCGTGTGCTCATTTCAGGAGGACTGCTTTACAACGAAGAGTTAGGATTGGTGTTCATGTGCACATTCCAGGAGAGCTACTTTAAACTTCAGACAGGAGATCAAAAAGCGTGTGTCGTCAACTTTGCTGGTGATCTATAAATTTATAATACAGTTTATAGTAACTCTTTGACTGGCAAAGCGCCCGGAGTTTTTCCCACGTTGGGTTTCTCCGTGAACAGTTCTCGTGTTGTTTACTGATTTAGTTATCGCTTTCATATTAATGCGGTAGTTCAAGATAGGATAAATTGAATTGGTTGATTAGTCATATAGAAACTAATTAAAGTGACTTGTTGCTTTTGTTAGATTAATTCCGCACATAAGGTCAAACTAAAAACGAGTAATTAGTAACGGTTTAGCGTTATCCCGTAACTTTCAAGTGGTATCGAGCCTAATTACGTGTCCTGACCTTAATTTTGTCTAGATGAATAGCTCTTTACATGTCCCGCCATATTTTGATGGCAGTAATTATGCTTACTAGAAAGTGAGGATGAGAGTTTTTTTTAAAATCTATGGATGAGAGAATCTGGTTGAGTGTTGTGAAGGGTTGGAGTTCCCTAGTACAAAAGTAGGTGATGTTGTCACTCCCACTCCCATAGAAAACTGGTCTAAGGTTGACTTAGATGAATGTAACTAGAATAAAAAAGCCCTACATGCCCTGTTTAGGTCTATTTCTCCTGATGAGTTTAGGATAGTACCTATGTGTGAGGTAGCTAAGAGGTTTGAGATATTCTAGAGATCACACATGAGAGAACACAGGCTATTAAAAATTCTAAGTTACAATTGTTGACCACGAGGTTCGAGGAAATTAAAATGAGTAAAGATGAATGCTTTGATTCTTTCTATGTGAGCTTAAATGACATTGTGAACTCGAACTTCAACCTAGGTGAGAGGATCCTCGAGCCTAAGATAGTGAGAAAAATCCTTAGATCCTTACCTGAGCGTTTTAGGTCGAAAGTCACAGTCATTGAGGAAAGTAAGGATATTGATTTTATTAAAGTTGAGGAGTTAGTTGGATCCCTGTAGACTTATGCGCTAACCTTAGAAAACCCTGTTAAAAAGAAGTCTATAGCCTTGAAAACTACTAGGACCAACCAGAATGAGTCTTCTGATTCTGACTCACCAAATGATGAGGAGTTGACATACCTTGCAAAAAATTCCAAACGATGTTTAGGAATAAAAACAAATCTCAAGAGAAACACAGAGATGCCTCGAGTGAATCTAGGAGAAGATCTAAAAGTGTGAAATGTCATGTGTCAAGGGTTTGGTCATATGAGGAATGAGTGTCCTAGTAGGAAGAGATCTCAGGAGAAGGCTATGAATGCTACTCTCACTGATGACGAGTCTGACTCAGATAATTAGAGTGAGAAATCCACCTGTGAGGAGAGTGGAAAAATTGTTACTCTTGTTGCTAGAATTAAGAGTAGATCTGACCAGGGAAGTAAAAAGGATGAAGATGTAAATAGCTGTGAGGAATCTGGTGAAGATGATGAGTGAGGTAGATATTCATGAGGCCTATGATAAAATGTATGAGGGGAGTCTTAAGATTCTTAGCAAGAACAATGCCTTGAGTGTGAAAAATGAGGAACTTAATTTGGAAAATGAGAAGTTGAGAGCGCACTTTAAGGAATCCACCTCAATCCTGAATGAAATAAAAACATTGAATGAAACTTTAAAGAATCAGGTTAAGAAACTGACAAGTGAGCTTGAGAGGTCCGCTAGAAAAGTGAGTGAGTTGACCATAGAGAGAAAGACTTTAGAGATTCAAGTTAAGAACCTTCTGAGTGATCTAGAATATTCTAAGTCTCAGTTGTTTGCCTTCTCTAGCAGTTCTGAAAAGTTAGATAACATTCTAGGAATGGACAAGCCAGCTGGTAATAAAGGAGGTCTAGATTTTAAGGAGAACACTGCTAGCACTTCTAAGACCACATTTGTCCCTGCAATTGACCATCCTAAACATGTGTCTAACCCTGAGCCTAAGGATAAGAAATTTGTTAGACAAAGGCCTACTAGACAGCGTAGAACCCGTCGACCTAGGAATAGACGTCAGCGTCCCCATAACATTGTTCCTAGGTTTGTCCCGACATGTTTTCACAGCGGTGAGTTAGGACACATACGTCCTAGATGTCATCAAGTCCTGAACAGTCACAGACACATGAGCTTTAGTAGGAATAGAAATCAGGAGGTTGTTAGTCAAATAGGATTCCTTACTACACAAGGTTGACCAAGTTGGTGACACAGTTGTCTGAAAATCATACGATCACTAGAGAAGTTTAGGTAAAGAAGAGTGACCTGAATAACTTTGATATAGATCACTGTGCTCTTAGAGGTAAGAGCATTCATGTACCTATCTGATTAGGTATTTCTGATGCATGTCTGTGCTTAATGGTTATATGCTGTTAACTTCTACATGCATCACATGTTTTTTATTGCTTTTTAGGATGTAGTTTCATGCATGCGCAATTTTCTTAAGTTTGTTTTCGCACATGCACACTTTGTTTTATTTTTGTGTGCTTGATTAGTTTGTTTTTATTTGTGTGTGATGCTTTCTTGTTTTTTTGAAAAATGAAAAACATAAAAATTTTGATTGAAAAATTGAAAAACAAAAATTGGGAATGGAAAGTTAATGTTGTATGAAATATAACATGTTTAACTGTGTATGTTGTGATCATATTTGGGTACAGTTTTCATTACTTGCTTAGGTTGATTTGGAGTACTTAGTATAGGTGTCTTCATGTACCATCTACACTGCACACACTATGATATTGTAAATTGGATTTAACCGCATGTGTGAGATTTGGGATGGCAATCACTTGTTTATAAGTGGACTTTAAACATAAATTGACCATCATTAGTAGACCTAAGCTTAAGTATGCTTCCTTATGATAAAAATCTCATATCTTAATGTTCTTCTTCGAGACTATTTGACTCGAGCAATTAAGTCTTAAGGGTATTTCAAAACCTGGTGCCTATGATCATCTGACTTGGGTTAACCGACCTAAAGCTCGCTACATGAGTCATATTAGTTGCTTAATGAATTAACACTTGCACTTAAGATAAAAATAAAAAATAAAAAATATTATGAGCTATTGAAAAGAAAAGAAAAAAAAATATGTTGAACTAAGTACAAAATTGAAATATAAGAAAACATATATGCTCAAAGTAAGGGGGAGTAAAAGAAAATTTTGAAAGATATATGCAAAATGAGCTTCCTGTGAAAGGTCCTACTATTTTTCAAGGTTTGACTTTTATTAGTAGGAGAATATACTAATTGGCAGTGATACTTCGCATGTCCATTCTCACAAAATTAAGGTTCGGAGTCCTATTTACCTTGGATTAGTGACACTTGACACACATGAGTCACTTATATTATTTACTTCATTCTAAGTTATTCTGAGTATGTGGGGAGATCTATTACTTGTTAATTCTGCTCTTGCATGCTATCAACTGCATATTTGATTGGTTGTTATGCTATTATCTCCCATTGCGTTGCCTTGGATATCTTTTCCCTTCAGCATTTGTGACAAAAATGGGGAGAGATTTGATAGTGATGGGGAGACTTTGATTTGATTTTGGTTTGTTATTTGAGTAGCTACATTATCATTTGCATGCTTGTCTGTTGGGGTCGATGGGAAGAGACATAGATAATTGGTTACTTATTCATATGCATGTTTTTTATATATGTTTGTTGGGGTCGTTGGGAAGAAACATAGATACTGTTTGACATTTGACTTGATTTACATTGATATGACATTTATACTTATGTCTTATGTCGTTTGGGGTCGTTGGGGAGAGACATAGATACTATGTTTAAGACATTACTGTGCTTTCATTCTATATATATTGTACATATCTTTTGGGGTCATTGGGGAGAGACATAGATACATTTACCGACTGTTTTAATTTCAAGTGAGTTTGCAGTAAGGAGGAGCTTGTGCTTTACATGTGCATTGCATATCATGCACTGATATGGAGCATGTTATCATTGCATTTGTGCTGCACTTTATGCATAGCTATTTGAGTTTTGATGTTTTGTGGTATTAATGCGTATATGGTATTTTGATTAGCATTAATATTGCATTTCAAACAAGCATGCTTATTTGATTGTTTATATGTGTAAGCTTCCAAGTATTTTATTGATTATTTCCTGTATTACGTGCTTTTACACTGGTGTGTGAGTTTTTATTTCAGGATACAGGTTGAACAAAGTGGAAGCTACATTCAGATGATATTTGGACTTAGTTTTTTTTCTTTAGGTTGAATTTTTGCCTTGTAATTGATTTTGTCACAGTGTTAGTGTTAGATTATTGTAATTGGCTATTCTGTGAACAAAGGACCAACTTGAACATTTTAGAAGTTTAGGGACTTAATTGTAAAGTTTCATAGTTAGTTGTATAGCTTAGGGTTCAGGGTCCAAATTTGGAACACGAAGGTTTCTCGCCGCATTTTCGCTAGATGCTCGCTGGAGTCTCGCTCGAGCGGATGAAACAGGAACATCCTCACTCGACCTTTGCCCTACTGTCGCTCGAGCGACATACCCTTCGCTCAAGCGAAAATGCTCCTCGCTCGAGCGACCATGTTATATGGTCGACTTAATTCTCAACCCACGAGATTTTTGTCGGGTCTTATTTCCATAATTGTCCAACATATAAATAGAGGCACTGCATGCTCGAAAACCTAAGGATTGAACCCTATTCATTCAAGAGAACGACATAATTCTCTCTAGAGCAAAACATACTACAAGATTCAATCTCTTCATCTTTTATTGTGCCTCTCATTGTGAAAACATCAAAGCCTTCAATCAGAACACTTGGAGATATTCTTCACTTGGATTCGTCAGGAGATTGTGTCGTCAATTTGGCTGATTGCAAGGATTAAGGAAGAAACAAAGAACGAGGAGTTCTTGGAGGATCTACAGGAGATAAACTGCAAGAAGAGCTAGGATTGAAGTTCGTGTGCTTAATCAGGAGAGCTGCTTCAAAACTTCAGACAGAAGATCAGAAAGATTGTGTCGCCAACTTTGCTGGTGGTCTATAAGTTTATTTAACAGTTTATAGTGGATCTTTGACTAGCAAAGTGCTCGGAGTTTTTTCCACGTTGGGTTTCTCCGTGAACACACCTTGTGTTAATTACTGCTTTGACAAACTGTGGTAATTTAATATAGGATTAACTGACTTGATTGTTTAATCACCTAGACATAATTAACTTGTGACTTGTTGCTTGTTAGTTAAAGTTTTAATTCCGCGTTTACACCTAATCACCCCCCATCTAGGTGTAGTTGGGTCGAATCTCCGATTTTTCACACAGAATGCCAAAGGGGGAGTTTGTCAGTGTTAGATTATTGTAATTGGTTATTTTGTGAACAAAAGGACCAACTTGAATATTTTAGAAGTGTAGGAACTTAATTGTAAAGTTTCATAGTTAGTTGTATAGCGTAGGGTTCGGGATCGAAATTTGGAACACAAAGGAAACTAGCTGCATTTTCGCTAGATGCTCGCGAGAGTCATACTCAAGCGGATGAAGCAGAACATCCTGTGTTCGACTTTCGCCCACCTGTCGCTCGTGCGATAGGGCCCTCGCTCAAGCGACAGTGCTCCTCACTCGAGCGACCGTTTTACGGCCTGTCCTAATTCACGATTTCGTGAGATTTTTATTGGCCAAAGTTACCATATTTGTCCAACATATAAATGGTGTTGCGCATTCGGGAACTTTAAATTGAACATTATACATTCAAGAGAAAACACTTATTTTCTCAAGAGCTAAACCTTCATCAAGTTCAATCAATTCATCATATGCGCCATTTAGATTGAAAATATCAAAACCTTCAATCAAATACAATGATGCTTATTCTTCACTTGGATCTGTCAAGAAGATTATGTCGTCAACTTGGCTGGCTGCGAAGATCAAGGAAGAAACTTAAGAACAAGGAGTTCTTGGTGGATCTACAGAAGATAAATTGCGTGAAGAGTCAGGAGTGGAGTTCGTGTGCTCACTTCAGGAAGACTGCTTTACAACGAAGAGTTAGGATTGGTGTTCGAGTGTACATTCCAGGAGAGCTACTTCAAACTTCAGACAGGAGATCAGAAAACTTGTGTCGTCAACTTTGCTGGTGGTCTGTAAGTTTATAATACAATTTATAGTGGATCTTTAACTGGCAAAGCGCCCGGAGTTTTTTTCACGTTAGGTTTCTCCGTGAATAATTCTTGTATTGTTTACTGCTTTAGTTATTACTTTCATATTACTATGGTAGTTCAAGATAGGATAAATTGAATTGGTTGATTAATCATCTAGAAACTAATTAAAGTGACTTGTTGCTTTTGTTAGATTAATTCCGCACTTAAAGTCAAACTAAAAACGAGCAATTAATAACGGTCTAGCGCTATCCCGTAACTTTCAACTGTGAAATTATTTATTATAATTGTTGTTCAATTCCATAGGATGTCTAGATTCCCAACTCATTGAGATATTTAACCAATCAACTTGATCTCACCTATTAACGAATCAAAGAACTGTTAAAATCATGAAGGATATACATAATCATATCAAAAGATTTAGATGAAATACATAGCGGTAAAGTAAAATTTAATTATCCGCACGATCGTGCTATAAAATTAAACTCGACACGTGGTCCGTTCAATACACTTCAAGTGTACTAGTGTTACCTTTAACCATTTATGTGATAAGGACATATCACAAACTTGGATAGTGAATCGGTCAACACTATAACATTTCAGTAAAAGGTGTCAACTCTATACAATGGTTGAGAACAAATTATTTATGATCAAAATATATATTATGTCACATTGTACTTCTCAATGCAAGTACCCAACTTATATTATTACAAGCGATTATATACACTTTAATTTGCATGTTAAATAATAAATAAATGCAATAAACAAATAAAATCACAATTTATTTATTATAAATTATTATTTTCTCAAAGTAAAATATACTATTTGGGACACATAACCCAACACCTCACATGTCAGAGGCGCACACCCAAAAAAACTCTCAAATCAGCGTCTTGAAGCATTTTTTGCATGTCTCACTCTAAGTCGAGCCTTTAGGCGAGTTTCAATTGCATTTTTTAAAACCATGGTCAGCACCAAGAAAGGCTCTACTGAAGGGAAAACATATCTGAGCTATTTCAGTTTTTCACCCGCTTTAAGAACTTTCTGGTTGACCGTATGAGCATCTAAGAAATTCAAGGTGTGGAACCTGGCGTCAAACTCGAATGAAAATTGTTAACCTGGTAAACCAAGTTAGCAAATAAATTTCGTTCCAACTCATCGGAATAAAACATAGAATTGGGATAAGCACAAAAAAGTCTGGAATAGTGTTAATTGAAGCAGAGACCAAGTTCACAAGAACGTATTTGCAGCAAACATTGCATTAAGTAAGCCCTGGTTATGTAAATCATTATATTCATTCTTTTGAGGCCACCTAGAACAAACTTAGTTACATCTTACGTAAAGGTAACAGTGTCAAGTTTCAACCAAATATCAGTATTTGATCTATAATCATCCCCTTGGTTTACTTGGCTTGGTTGTTTGATCGACTATATCCTAATGCTTCCAAAACCCCACCTCAAAAATTCAAAATGCTGTTCTCATTAAAACTAAGTACATAGTTGTATTGAGTAAGCATAAAGAACTATTACTAAAATGGAGTTGAAAGTGATTCAGTCTTAACATATATTTCAGTTAATATGGCCACAAGACCTATGTCTAATGTCTAATAGACGCCGGTAACTAGAAGGATGTGTTAAAAAATATAAAAGAGTGTATGGATCGTGTGTGCTGGGGAGAAAACTGAATCATGACAAAAGTGTGGTTTCATCAATGGTGGGAGTGATAGAAGCAATATTAAAAAATAACATAAACAAGATAAAACATAAAAATATAAACATAAAACTCATATATATCCTGCTGGTTTTCACCAGCAGAAGTGAAGAGGAAAAATGCTTTAATGTCTACATCTTCGATTATATTTATTGTATATTTTCGAGTTACAATGACTCCAATATATAGAGCAAGTTGCAAGACACATACATGACTTCTATCATAGGTCACATGTCATCTCCTCTAGGCTAGTACAATCCCAAATATAATAAACATTATAACACATGTCTAGTCAAATTTTCACTAAACTAGACCAACTAAAATAGAAACCACAATAAACAAATTTAATTGGTTGACAACTAAGTGTCAATACCCAATAGGATGAAAACAAAATACACTGATAATGAATTAGGCGTAATTCTAAATCAACTAGAACAATACTCTAATTGTTGTTGTTTTACTCCACCAGCTCTCATATTTCCCCACTTTAAGCATCCTCATCTTAACTAGTCTTCTAGCCAAAGTACAGGCTATTAAAACTCACAACTAGAAGAGTGAGATCAAAAGACTCGAAAGCAAGAAGCTTAATATAAAAACCTCTGCTATCTTAGGTATACAGTAACGATTTTGAAGGGCCGGTTGCAAAATGAAGATGCAATATAATTTCTGAAACATGGATTAAGAGCTTCTCAAGTATAGAGACCCTGCTATGCCATGGTTGCATGTTGAATTTTGAATAGGAAGCTATATCGTATCCAAGAATCATGCTCATTATGGGGTATAAGTTAGAAAACTATGATCCTTCTAATAGAAAAGTAAAATACTACTATTGTTGGAAATTTACTTAACATGCAGAGCGGAATTTAAATAAAATTTTCAATTCCTACCAAGGATCTTCTTTGTATTTAGAGAGAAACTGTGATAAAAAAAATTATACCTTTGATGAAATCTTTGAAGAACACTTGTGATCTACAATTCACGGCTATCCAATCGTCTAGCCTCCAATGAAAATCCACACGGTGAACAAAATTGAGAGAACTTGGATTTTCTTTTCTTGTGCTAGCAAAAATATGAATTGTATTCTCTACGAAATTTTCAAACCCTAACAGCCTATTAATATAAGTCCAAGTGAGTTTGGCCCGTCTCTTAAACTTAACTTAGTCCAATATTTGATTTATTCAATTAATTAAATTTGGTCCATAAATTAATTAATCCAATGAATTAATTCGGGCCTAATAATAAGCAATATAATTAATTAAATGTCAGACACTTGTCAATTAATTGATTGTTAAATCTCATTCTTCTAATTCTCTTTTTGTTTGTGACTCATCAAGTTCTTGATCACGATACCTAACGAATTGAATTATTATTTTGATCTAATCAAAATTCCACAAATTAAAACACCATTTTTAATCTATCACCAATTCACATTCACCGTCCTAACTTGACATCTAACAATGTGTCAGGGCAATACATGTGATGAAAAATATCAGTCGATATGACAAAATCAAAACTTTTTCGTTTATTTGAAACTATAATTCTTTCGTAATATGATCCAATCAACTATGAGATGTGGATTGTGTCAATCTCAATTATCGAGCATATTTTTCATTTCATTATTAAGTCAAATGTAAGTCGAAAACTCATTTTTAACTTTTGAGTATATATTGGCCAATTATTTCGTCATTAACTTAATTGAATGAAATATAGATCATAATCTCTTACTATCTAAGAGTGATGAATCTCTATTGATCATTCACAACCTTCATATGATCCTTGACATACTCGAACGATATCGCATTAACGATTTTTTGTAGAGTAACATCTAACATCACCAAAGTATAACTACCCTCATATAAGGCACTATGTTGACCTTAAGTCGAATGACCAATTTTACTACCGAATAGTAGAGATTAAGCACTGACACTCAGATAGTTATCCATGTGGAATCTTCCCAACGGGTCTCCAATGTTTAGTTTTATAACGAAACATTCACATATTTATTTAAGTATCACTATACGTGTGAGATCGATTATTTACTTCACAAGTAAAAAATGTCACACGATGACCTATCCGTAATAAAAATAGTTGCATTTTGTTATTACTTACGATCACGGATAATTAAGATTCAGTCATATTGTAATTTGTATATCATAAACACAACTCCTTGTGATTAACAAATCACTAAGGGTTCGTTTGATTCAAAGATGAAATTTGGGTGGAAAGAAAATGAATTGTAGAGAATTAAATTGCCTACAACTTGTTTTACTGAGAATTGTCAATTAATTGTGTTTGATTAGTATAATTTTTCACCTGAAAAATGTTGAAATTTTCTATTTTTTAGTGTTCAAACTGGCTTTGTTTTTCATGAAAATTGTCAATTAAATTGATAGAATTTCTTACAATTGGGGATAAAATTTGTTTGGATTGTCAAAAAAAGGAAAAAATTTGGTGTTCATTTGGCTTTGTTTTACATGAAAATTGTTAATCAAATGGATACCTTTTTTTTAACAATTTATTTCTATTGTCAAAAAAAAAAATGGAGAACAAAAAATCACCTAAAAGGTGGGGAAACCAATTCCACAAAATCAAGGCAAATGTGCACATGTGGAGGAAAAGTGGAAAACAAATTCCATGGAGAAAAAATTGTTGTCAAACAGGCCAAAATTGGGAAATGGAATTGGTTTTCCAACTTCTATGGAAATTTTGGGTGTATCAAACAGACCTAAGACTTAAATTTATGAACTTTATTATTTAATATAATTTATTAGAATATTAATTAAATTAAATAATAAATCTACCATAAATAAAATGTATCAATTATATATTAAGTATTTATGTCCAAAATTGATCGGATTTAGAGCGTAACACTTATAAATTATCTCCTATTTCTCCTTTGGAAGTATATACTAAATAATTGGTACTAGAATATAAAGATTAGAATTATGCTAAACGAACACTATGGATGACCGCATGGTTGATACCACCCTCACATGGATTGCGTGGGTCCCACCTGAATAAAAATTGTTTTCCATCATGTGTGTGTATGGTGTCGACCGGGGTGTCAATCATGCAGGCACTATAGCAAAGTCCAATTAGATTAGGGGCAAATTTCATCAAAATTTGAATGCCATAACAGCAAGGTAATCTTGTTTTTCTTACAAAATCCTTTTTTCCTCGTGAGTACAGAAGATCTTTTTGCATCTTATGGAAAAACAATGTACAAACCATATACTAGAATGAGTAATGAGAACCGGAACATCCAGCCACAAAATTATGTATATAAACTCAATAGATTGATAAAATTATCTCAAGATCTTGTACACTAATCTAAATAAAACAGATTACAACATCTGACAAAGTCATACTATCTCAACACGCTCAGCAAATGTCATATAAACTAATCCTCATTATTTCAAACTTTAAGCAGCTGCAACTTGTTTGCAAAGGCAATGGAAATCCAGTCAGATTGGGCTGCAGACCACTGAAGCTGATTGATCTCCGCTCCAGTTGTGTACATCGAGATGGGATCAATCCCATTGGGCCCAGCAACTGTGGGCAGCTCCCAAAGAAGTGCCTGCCTGTCATCTCCAACAGAGCAAATGTGCCTACAGCTCTGTGGCGCCCATGCTATTGCGTTCACGCTAGCCTGATGCCTCTCCAATTCCGCCACGGGCGTTGTAGGTGATCGAATGTCCAAAATCACAATCTTATTGCTGTCCATCAATATCGTGGCCATATACCTTAAATCCTGCTTATTCCAAGCCAATCTCAGTAGCGAAGTGTCGGGTTGTGGGCTCTCGTAAATAATGGTGGAATGCTCCTTATCCCTCAAGTCAAAAATTCTCACAGAACCATCTGCTGAAACCGAAGCGAAAACCCCTGCTTCACCCCAAGCAATGTCGTAAACCTCCTTGTCGTGGGCTATTAATTGGGTTTCAACAACACCCTTTTCAATGTCCCATATAGTGCAAGTGGTGTCAATGCTGGAAGTGCCGATTCTCCGCGGCTCGACCTCATTCCAGTCGAAAGAAGTCAAGGGGGCGCAGAATTTACTCGTTTTACTATTATTGAAAACGGAGATAGGCTCGACCGATGAGTCACGGAGTTCCCAGAGGCGGAGATAGTCTCCTGAGGATGCGAGGAGGTTGCCGGAGGAAGTGGCCGGTGTGGGATCGAACATGAGCTTGGTAGGTGGGTAAGGATGGTCGAATGAGAGGGATTTATAATGTTTAAGGGATAGGGCGTCGTGATGGAAGGAAAGGATGTCGACCCGGTTGTTGAATTCTTCAATAAAGCTTCCAATGGCAATGGGGCGGAGGTGAGGGGAGGTGTCGGCGTTGGAGACGGCCATGGCGTAGATGGGGTAGGGAGAATCATAGGTAACGCAGATTTTGGATCGGAGGTTGGATTCTTGGGTTGAATTTTCCATTTTTTGGTGGAATTTTCCAACAACTGGGAGTTGCTTTAATATTTGCGATTTTCGTAATGTTTTATCTATAATCTGGTTTTGATTTTTCTAAGGTCATCTTGTTCATGTCAGACGTAGAAAGTGTGGAGCGTAGACTATTTGACTGGTTGTTGGTCAATATTGTTTTGCAAATAATGGTAGAAATTATGATTAAATATAGCTTAGGGTCCGTTTGATAGAAATATGAAAAATAGATGACAAATAAAATATTTAACAGGGAAGTGATTTGCTTAGAATTTGTTTTAGAGAGAATTGTAATTAATGGTATTTGATTGGTATAATTTTTCACCTAATCTGTTTGACTTTGTTTTTAATGCAAATGGTTACTTTTTGGGATAATTTTTTTATAATCTGTATTAAAATTTGTTTGGATTACCAAAAAGTAAAAAAATAATAATAATAATAAATTCATAAATTTTTTATGTTTGTTTGGCTTCGTTTTTCATGCAAATTATTAATTAAATGGATAAATTTTTTTACCATTGGATTTAGAATATGTTTCTATTGCCAAAAAGTTAAAAAAAAAATGGAAAATAAAACACCCAACAAGGTGGAAAACAATTTCCCACCAAAATCATAAGAAAATATTTTCTTATTTTTGTGTTTCAAGGGATTGTATATTAGAAGTTGGTGGCAAACATTTTTCACGGCAAATTTGGCTAATCAAACAACCAAAAGTAGGAATTAGGAAAATATTTTCCTAATTCCATGACAAATTAAAGGAATCAAACAGACCCTTAGAGATCTCCAATCGTAGTATAAAATAAATTTAAATTGTAATTTAAATTTTGAAAATGCTCAAAAACATCTCCAATGGAAAGATGGAAAAGAAATGCAAATTGCATTTTTTGACAAGAAAATGTTAAAAAAAAATGTAAATTTATAGCTTTTTTTACATTCATAAAATGCAAAAAAAATTAGATTTTGATATTTTCGCTGAAACAAAATTTGAATTTGGATCCATTGGGATGTAAACGTAATTTTAAAAATATCAATTTACGCTCAATTTTACATCACTATTGAAATAAGAATGACATTGAGAATTTTGAATGTGCAGATACTAGACAGGTATGAATGTGTAATTGAAATTAATTTTTACGATTAATAGTAGAAAACCACGTTGGAAATGTTTTCATATGCGGCATACCTCCTACTTATTGAAAATAACAGAAAACTCCATGTTTGAAACCTTTTGTTCGAAAAATCTTCCTAACATGAAGATCGGTTAGTTTAAATCTTAAAAAGCAAAAAAAAAAAAAAAATGCCAAAATTAAAAAGAAATAATTACAGTTATACTGCACAAATATTCTATTTTTTACAAATTATAACCAAAAATTTTATATGCATCAACCACGATCCCAAACAACTTTATTTTCCACCCAATCCCACCTCCTTCCCCTCTTTCAACCATACTCCTTCCACCCTAACACCACCATTACTTTCTAATTTATAAAGGAAAATGCTAAATGAACTCATTGTTTGCCTTGTTGGTGAAATATTTTATTGTGACATTTTATTTTATTTTTAAATTAGACAACATTTCTTTTGAAATATTGACTAAAACCACATGAATAAAAATTAATTTTCTCAAACTTGTACCTATGATTTAAAATAGGGTAAAACAACCCCCTTAAAAACACAAACTACACCAAAATACACTGCCAGAAATGAAATTTACACTTCAATACAAATCAGAAGACTCCAAAAGCACATTGTAAACAAAAGATGCAGTGAGCCATAATAAAGATACACAAACTAATTTTTTTGAAAAATGCATGTACCCCAAAGAAGCATGTACTTTATAAATTAACAAAATGATTTATACACCTAACAATGTGTGGCAAAACTCGGTGGGTCAACAGGCTCCAAAGCTATTCAACTCAGCCACAATCTGTTAAGAAAATGAGTGGGAAAATGTGAGTTTGTAACAGTGAGTGGATAATTTTGCAAATAAATATTCTTTTTCCATTTATACAAACTCTCATGAAAACACTTATGCTATTACAATTTTAAAAAATTCTAAAAGCTAATAATACTTTAAAAACTAGTCATAACGGAATCATACAAACCTTTATTCTGTAAACCGCATAAACTAAATTATGTTAATTTCTTTTAGAACTGAAACATGCTAAAATCATATATTAGACTCAAGCTGATATCCAAAAATGATGATAATTGATACAATAAGATAAATAAGTACATTAGTTGAATTTAGTAGGCTAAAATCATAATCTAAAATCAATAAGCTGAACTGTAAGCTGAAAGTTAATAATCCACTATATACTAAATAATCACATCAAAATATACCCCATGTAATCATCTGCTGATGATCTGAAAGTTATAAAGTCATTTGCACATAATCTGTCTGATCAACACTTCTGTACACGGTCGTAGCCCCTTAATGCACAAAGTGGAAACAACATAATCATCCTTATACACGGCTGTAGCCCCTTAGTGCATAATAGGTACCCTTACACACGGTCGTAGCCCCTCAGTAGATAGGAGTTACCTTTACAAACAGTTGTAGTCCCTCAGTGCACTAGAGTAAGATAATTACATCAGGTATTTTCGAATGGTTTCAAAATAATCATGCTCATTTACTAATTACAAAATCGAGTTCATATCATTTAATAATTTACAGGATAGCGTCGTACAATTATATCCAAAAAGTGAGACATTCTCATAACTATGTAAATATCATCTCATAATCACGATATAATCATCAGCTGATATCTATACCATCGTCTTATCATATTCACTGTACTAGAAATGTACCCTCTGACTGAAATCTATAATCCGTCCCTTGGGCAAACATTTTCTTCACGGGCCTTTGGCCCCCCTCTATGAACGAAAGCTGGTCTCAAAGACCTCTGACATTCAACTCTAGAACACGGTCATGGCCCCTCCGTGAACTAAATGTATACAGTCTAGACCAATGTCCCGTCAAGACCCCTCCATGCACTAGAAGAAATATATAATCATGGGTAATTTTCTGGTCGATCTCAATATCACATATATCATAGTAAAAGAAACTTTTCAGTGATAAATCATGTAATCGCACAAATAGTTGCACCTAATGTAATAGCATAACTATTTTATCAATACTAGAAAATATTTTAAATTTCTCCACTCACTGATATAGGTTGGACTAACGGACTGGAATGTTGTTCTCACGTCCAAATCCCCTCCTTAAATGATCACGTTCAAGCCACTTCAATTCCATCCATATTAAGTTACAAGGGATTTTTCAATAATAACTCATACTTAGCATCAAAGTGAAATATATATATTCCTCAATAATCAAGAAGTCGAGACTTAATATTTCCATCTCATTTTGCTAACTTAAATATACATTCACTTAATTTTTCGAATCACTCTATTTCTTTAATTCATTAATACTAACTTTTCTCGGCTGCCCCGACAAGATTCAACAAGATTTTCATGTCAATAATCATCCACATTCCTCATTTAAAATTCTTTTAACTAAGTACATTAAGTACATAAATCTTATCAAGAATTCCTTTCTTATAATCTCAATATTCATCCAAACTAAGAACTCAAGCAAACTAAGTTATTTTCAACCAATCTAACTTAATATCATGTAACAATCACGAGAAAAATAACAAGAATGCCAATTTTCCCAATTTTTCGAATTAAACAAAATCCTAATATCCAAATATCAATTCTTCCAATCCACTAGAATAAATAGTTCAAATTGCTCAAATAATTAGCTTCCTTATCATATTTTTCAAGTATGAGCTATAAATTAAAAACCTTAAACTTTTACCACAAAACTCAACCAAAATATATTTTCGAATTTACCTCAAAATAGAAGAAGGAATTGAGAGCCCACATTCCAATCTTGTTGGTGGCTTCCTTCTTCTTCTTCTTTTTTTTTTTTTTTTTTCCTTTCTTTTTTCCTTTCTTCTTCTTCTTTCCTTTCCTCCTATTTCTTCTCTTTTCTCGGCTTCATTCTTCTCTGCTCATTCTCTATTCTTTATTGTGTGTGAGTGTGTGTTAAATGGATTAAAAATAATTTAAAAGGTTTAGGAATTGCCAGAGGAATTACGTGAAAATGGCCTAAATATGAACTCATATTTCCAAAGTAACCTAAAAATGAAGTCATATTTTCAAATTGACCTTTGACCATTTTAAAATTTTAAAGTCCCTAAAAAACCCTCAATATAAAAATTTCAAGCAAGTCATTCTAAAATAAATCAAATTTCATTTCGGTCCCTAAAAATTTTGATTTACTAAAAACTTTGATTTTATTAATTAAAACCCTATATTGATATAGAAATCATAGACATTATAAAAGAAGATAAATATTACAAGTTAAAAATAGATAAGGAATATTATATATTTGAACCTATTCCTAATAAATTAAAAATAATAACATTAGGTATAATTAAAGAATTGCCTAGAGAAGTAAATGAACAAATATTACATAAATTAATTTAGATACGATAAAAGATAGATATATATGAAATAATTATAAAAGAATTTGAAAGTATTTTATATTATTATAAAATATACGACTCATCATAATTATGGAAATTGAGAATACTGAAGAATTAGAAATCGAAGTATATGAAGGAATAGAAAGATATGCTTTAAAAGGAAAATTTGATTGGGAAAAATTTAGAAAAATAAATAAAGCAGAGTTAAATCTTAAACCACCAGGAGAAAATAAATTATTTAATATTTTAGGATCAACCTTTAGAAGAAAAAAGTTAGTCATTAATGAATATCACGAAATAGAAAAAGCCATAGTGTCAAACATACATAAGGAAAAATAAAACTAAATATAATAACGAAAAGAAATATTAATGAATTTCTAGGAAAATTAAAACAAGAAAAAAGAAGTAGAATATCTTATGTTTATTTTGCCGGAGTACAAATAATAATAAAATCATGTTTTAAATAAAGAATTAATAGCCCTATAATACTTAATTTACAAGATGAAATATGTATTATAGCAGAAAATGGAAATTTAGGAATAGTCAAAGGAAATTTAGCCTATGAAAAATTAAAATTTACTTGTTATCCTAAATATTGTGTACATATAAATGATAAAATTTTAGATGATTGTCTTAGTCTACATTTTAAGATGACTAATAAAATATTAAAAAATGATAATAAAGTTTTTATTATATTATACCAAGGATTATATTGTTATACAAATAGTAATTATGGAAATATAATGGGATCAAAGGAAAAAATTTTAATGGGAATAAATGGATAAATGAAAGTAAAATACTTATTGATACATGAGCAAGTCAAAATCATATTTGCTCTCTTATTGATGAAAAAATTAAAAAAAGAAACAAGTTGAACCCTATAACTATAGAGACTTTGAAGGAAAGATAAACTCTTGTGATATTATAGGTCAAGTCCAAATCAAATTTGGAAGTTTATTAAACATAGAATGTTACATAGATAATAACATGAATTTTGATGAACATCCAATATTATTAGGAAATTCATTTTTAGATAGTCTTGATAATTATAAAATAGACAAGGAATTCTTATTATACATCAAGGAATAACTACATATTGCCCTAAAGAAAAATGATAGAGAAATAAAATTTTCAATAAGTGTATATATACAAATAACCGTATTCAAATAAAAAATAACTACTTGTGCCTTAATTGACACAGAAGCTGAAATCACTGTCTTTAAAGAATTCTTATTATCTAAATGGATAGAAAACAAACAACAATTAATTTTGCAAAGAATAATTGGAGCAAGAGAATCCTTAAAATACAAAAATGAAGATATAGAAGTCATTATAGGATCTAAAATAGTAACCATTAAATGTCTATCAATATAATATAAATTATTGTGATATTATTCTAGAAAACGACTTTTTACAATAGTTTAGTCAATATAGCTAAAATATTTATACAATTCAATTAAAAACACCATGTGGATACGTAGTAAAAATAGCCAAAGAATTTAAACCATTCAGAGTTCAGCCAACCCAGCGTAGTGACAAGATTCAGTATTTACCTAAATTACTCAATTATAAAATTAAAATAATAACATATGAACAAATAAAAGATATTCTGGCAAAAAATTATAGTGAAAACCCATTAGAAAAGTGGGAAAAAGCAAAGATCTATGCTAAAATCGAATTAGTAGAACCGCCATAACTATTAGGGTAAGACCTATACTCTATAATCAAGAAGATAAAGAAGAATTTAGAAAACAAATTACAGAATTACTAAATCAAAAACTAATAAGAAAAAGCAATAGTCATCATAGCAGTCCAACCTTTATGGTTAGAAATCATTCAAAAATAAAAAGAGGAAAATCAAGAATGGTTGTAAATTATAAGAAATTGAATAAAAACACCAAATTTGATGGATATTATCTACCTATTAAAGAAGTGTTAATAAACATTGCTAAAAATAAGCATTATTATTCAAAATTTGATTGTAAATCAGGATTTTAGCAAATAAAATTAGAAGAAAATAGTATACCTTTAACAGCTTTTAGCACGCCTCAAGGACATTATGAATGGTTAGTAATGCCTTTGGGATTAAAAAAATGCACCACAAATTTATCAAAGAAGAATGGATGATATATTTAAAAAATTATGATTATTTAATTGTCTATGTAGATGATATACTTGTTTGTTCAAAAAATTATAACACTCATCTTACTCATCTTAGACAATTTGCTACAATTTGCTCTAAGGAATGAATAATACGTAGTCAAAAGAAAGCAGAAATAGCTAAAGAAGAAATAGAATTTTTAGGAATGATAATAAATAGTCATGGAATAAAATTTCAACCACATATTTCTGAAAAAAATTAATCTTTTCCCAGATAAACTTGAAAATAAACAACAAATTCAAAAATTTTTAGGATGTTTAAATTACGCAGAAGAATTTATAGAAAAACTTGTAGAATAAATAAATAAACTTCAAAAACTTTTAAGAAAAAATAATAAACTTGGATGAAATGAAGAACACACTCTTTGTGTTAAAAATTTAAAAGAACATTGTAAGAACCTACCAAAGCTAAGATTACCTGATGATAAAGATAAATTGATTGTTCAAACAGATGCGTCAGATGCATATTGGAGTACTCTGTTAAAAACTGATTTAAATGAAATTTGTAGATATACAAGTGGAACTTTTAATAATTCTGAAATTAATTATTCAACAAATGAAAAAGAATTGTTTGCTGTAATAAAAGGAATTAATAAATTTAAAATGTTTTTGCTACCAAAAGAGTTAATTGTTCAAACCGATAATACTCAACTTAATGGATTAGTAAATAATAAATTGGATAACTTGCCACAAAATAGAAGACTTCATAGATGGCAGGTATTACTTTCATTCTACAATTTTAAATTTGAATATATAAAAGGAAAAAATAACTCATATGCTGATTTTTTTAGCAGAAATTATGAATTTGGAGGAGAAGATTGGACAAATTTCTCAGAAGATTGAAGAAGTCTATTGGATTATAATACCAATCATTTAAAACTAGCAGATGAATATTTGCAGATTAGACAAAGCCTTTTGGAAATTAATAAATTACAGGATCAGCAAGATCATATTGTTAAATAAATTATCGATCAAGTATCTTTAATTTTTGATTTAAAAATCTCAAATGAAAAAGAGTTTTCGTCCTTGCAAAATGAGAAAACTTTATCAGAAATAGCTGGTCATAATCCCTACAGGGAGATTAAAATAGCTTATGGTGAATCAAAATAAGAGAATGTCACTCTTAGTCCATCAGAACGAAATGACAAAAACAAAGGCCCAGTACAATTGCCTACTTGAAAGAGTGAATTATGCGACACAGATATAGCAAATTATGGATTGGGAGTCATATCTCTTAAAGAGAAAACTTTCTTAAAAAAAGGCCCATTGGATAAGTCTACTGTTTACAGTGAAATCCAAGAAAATAAAAACAATGGAAAAGGAGCCATTGGTACTAGTGACCAAATATCTTTATCAAAGGGTCCACTCGAACAACCTACTCGCAAAAGTGAATTCGAGTATAATGAATTTGAAAATAATAAGAAAAAATCAATCACAAGGAGCATTTACATCAATTTTTATCCTATGGAGAATGAGTATTATGAATTTGCAGAATTTATCTATAAATTCAAAAGTGGAGAATCTCAACCTACGACGATTTACCCAAGGATCAGTGCAGTCCCAGGAGCAAATCCTGAAATTGTTCGAAATCTTGCAAATTATAAATTTCTTGATCGAGTTTTTCCAAACCATGATTATAAAGAGATTTCGCTTCTTGATGAAGAATTTATTAAAAGTGTTAAAAAGTTCAAAGAAACACCGGTTGAAATCAGATTATGCACAATTTGCCCAGAATATAGTGAACCAGAATGATATAATGAACAGTATTTTATAACAATCAGAAAGAATAAAGGATTTCCTTTAAAAGAAATCCAACTTGAGAAGGAATTACCAAAATTTAACAAAAATTGGATGCTTTACAGAAGAGCTCTTGGAATCAAATCAATTGTTTCTACTATGGAATTTTTCTATAGTGAAAATTACATTACTCTTGGAGCATTCAATAATTGGATACTTGTTTGTTGAGGAGATAAAAAGTCAAAATTGCTTGAAGATAAGATTGAAGAGATTCACATGGACAGATTTCCAGGATCAAAAGAATACGTCAAAGAAGCATGCCGACTCATGGGTCACTCTCATGCCATAAAGAGATAAAGATGTGACATAAAGGTGACCAACAGTGCTAATAATGTAGCACTATAAAGAGGAAGTGGACAGCGCACCATACAGCTGGGGTAATAATTCATTTACTTCAATAAAGTTAGATAGCTACCAGACAGTTGGAGTAATAATTCAGCTACTTTATTAAAGTTTTCAACAACTTTATTAAAGTAAAAGATCCAGATGAAAGAAAAAGATTGGCTAGAAGTTTCTCGGTGAAACACAGCCACCTATAAAAAGAAAAGACTACGAAGAAGAAGAGTAGAATCGAAAAACCAATCCCATTTTTCTCTTCAAATCATCTATGTCTTCTGTAATCTTAGTTTAAGAAGTCCTCTCATAGAGGAATCATTTTGTAATACTATCCTTGTATTATAAACTTTCATATTTCATGTCTCAATAAAAGAAGTTTGTTTTGAGTAAAATCTTTTACTATGCTTTGGTTTATGTCATACACATTGAGTCTATTTTAGAGTCTTGAGTGTCTGTTGATGCCTGCAATGACTTGTTGGCCGACTTTGTTAGACGAAGGTGACCAGTGACGTTGAGGAATTTTGCCCCTGTGCGAAGCGTGGTAAGACCCTTTACTTAAAATAAACTTTGATTGTTGAACATGTTTCAGTGAAAGATTATAATTGAAGGATTATATTATGAAAAGATTTCTTCTATGAGCACTTCACAAATTATCTATGTTTATATCAAAATATTTATGGATACATATGGATTATTATGATGAAATATTACCCTTGTTGCTATACATTTAAAAAGAGTGTTACCTAGTAATATAATAAAAAGAATACTTAAAGAATATTTAAATATGAATCAATAAAATGATTAATGAAGAAATTTATAGCTCTTTTTTATATGATTATGACAATGAATATGATGACTGTTATGATGGAAATAGTACTGAATAGAATGTTTTAATGATTTTGTTTCTAAAATATTGAACTCTTTTAAATTCACCATTTATTGATATAAGAGCAACCAGATAAAAGATCTCATCAAAAAATCTATGAATCAAACCTCTAATTCAATTTTTTTAAACATAATTAATTCTAATAATTGTAATCAATGTAATCAATATCTTTTAAATCTAAAATATAATATAAATATGAAAAATTATTAGAATGAAAGATATAAAGAACAAATTATAGCCGAAGTTTGCAAAGAATCCTTAGAAACTTATTATAATAAAAAAGAAGAATATAATAATTTTATAAATAGCAATTTGAAAGAAATAATTTTACATCTAGCTTTAGTACATAGAATATGCCTGGAATAACTTGAAAATATTGTAAAGAAAGAATAGATTATTATAACGAAGAATATGAAAAAAAAAAAAAGTAATAATGAAAAACAACTAGAAATTAAAAGAAATATTAAAAATTGGATAAAAATTCAAAATGATATTATTAGAGAAACTCTCAATTTACAACTTCAAGTTGAAGAGGAATTACAAAATAACTTAGCTAATTTAATAAGAAATTTAAGAAAAAATTTAAATCAATCAGATTAATATGGAATTTCCAAAATTAAAATTAGATAAACAAGAAATAGAAACATTAAATTACCACCTTGAAGTTATGAAAACAAAGGATATAGTACTACTATATTTCAACCTTTAAGTTCATGGGAAAATAATAATGGATGGATGAACATGACAACTAACTGGACTAATGGATTTTTATGGCAATAATTAGGAAAACTAAAACAAAAAGATATTAAAGTTATGGAAGAAATAAATAATATTGATATCAACGATGATTTAGCCAAAGAAAAATTAGAGAGTGTTAGTAAAAATATGTCTAAACAATTTAATAAAATAAAAGAACAAATTAATAATTTAGAAATCCTTGATGAAACCTTACTTGAAGGAATCCAAAATCAAATATCAAAAATTGCACAGAAAAATAACGTTAGTAAGATAGCAACTTTAGAAGAAAAGATAAAAATTATTAATTATAAAATTGATTTTTTATTAGAAAAATTAGGATTTGAACCACCATGTAAGAAAATCAAAGGATGAGTATGAATAAAAAATTTATCTAATTGAAAAAAATATAAAAATAATTGATGAAAAAATCACTATAATTGAAATAAATTATGAAGAAAAAAAAGAAAAACTGCAGAATAATTTTTTAAGAATAGAAAATCTTTTAAATAGAATAATAGAAAATCTGAATAAAGAGAAACCATTTAAACCAGATTATATCGAAGAACTTAAAGAAGTCAGAAAAAAATTAAAAAATATGAAAAATTAATAAAGTTAAATGTAGGATTAAAAGATGATATTGAAAGATTATTAGTTGATCTTAGAAAACAAGAAGAAAATCTTATAGATAGAGAATGAAAATCAATTATAAAAGAATAATGAATGAATAGATAGAGAACTTAATATTTGACTTAGAAGATTTATAAATCTGTGAAAAAATAACTAAAAATCATATAATTGGAAGAATAGGAGGACCATGAGCAGTTGAAAAAAAAGATTATGGAGAAACTAGCACAGCTATATATGAAACTGAAATTGATACTAGAAAATATGTTAATACAAAAGTTAATTTTAAAACTAGAAAAGAAAAAATGTATAGAGACCAATTTAAACCAATAATAAGATAATCAAACCCAGTAAAAATTACATGATCTTATTTATACCTATATTGTGAATTTGATAATAGAAAAGCTATAAATGAATGGAGTACTAATATGATAGCACACTTTAATTATAATTGTAGCAATACCGATAATAAAAATAGAACTGAATATTTATTAGTAACTTTTAAAGGAAATACAGTTAATTGATATCTAGGATTAGATGAAACAACAAAGAGTATTTGGAAAGATATTATTGAAGCAGGATTTGGAATTAGTATAAATGAAGGAATAAATAGAGTTGCAAAAAGAATTTATAGAGAATTTGCAGGAGAAAATTGGGTAGCTGAAAGTACTAGAGCTAGGATGGAAGAAATAGAGGATGCTAAAAATGGGATTGAACATTTACAAATCTGTAACATGTATTATCTTAATGAATATTGTTGTGAATACAGTAAATACTATTATATGATGTTCAGAAGAGGAGCTGATAATAATTATTATAAAGAAGTTTTTATTAGGAAATTACCATCACCATGGAATAATTATTTTCAAAATAAGATTAGAGAAAAAAAAATTTGGAAAAAGTATAGAATCCTATACTCTAGGATTTATAATAAGAACTATAAAAGATGAAATAAGTACAATGTGTAGTAATCAAATGATTTATAAACAATCAGGATTTATACAAAATAAAATTTGTTGTAGAGATATAGAAGTACCTGAAAATTGGGGATGTTATGAATATAAACGAAAAAGAAAAGCAAAAAATAAGAAGTATAAAATTTTTTAAAAATTTAAAAAGAAATACTTTAAACCTAAATTTTTTTTTTAAAAGAAAATATAAAACTTATAATAAAAAACCTTTAGATAAAAAAAAAAAGATGTAAATGTTGGAATTGTAATGAAGAAGGACATATAAGTACCGAATGTCCAAAAAAGAAAGTTAGAATATTAATTACAGATTTCGATCAAATTGAAGATGAATGTGAAGAAATTAATTTTGAAGAAATAGAAACTGATGAAAATTTTTTTGAGAAAAAATCAGATTCAGAAGAAAATTCTAGTGAAGATGAATAATATGCCAGGATATACAATTAAATGATTAGATAACTTATTAGAAAAATTATTAGATAAGATAAATGATATTACTAATTTAATGAAAGGATTAGATGAATCATCTGAGGAATATTATATACTTTCAGAAAATTTTGATAGATATATTGAAAATTATACCAATCTATTAGATTAGATGATGAATTTATATGCTAAAATTCGAGATAGAAGAAATAGATGATAAAATTAAGACTATTCTAAGATAAGGATGTATCCTACAATATACAAAAATTCATTTCATTAAGGGCGTTTTTGTCTTTTAAACTAAAATAGGCCAATGTGGAAATATATAAGTATGAAAAAGTTAAAATGAAAATATGGTCCTTTGACTAGGCTAATCTTAAAAGTACCCCGAATTGCCACCAACCTCCACTTACCCGAAAATTGCCAAAATAGTCCCTCATCTTCAATTCAATAAAGCACATGGTCCTTTTTAACTTCCATTATTTGAAAGGTGAATCCCCAACTTAAAGTATATCCAACTTAATCCTCAAATATTGCAAATTTATAAAATAAACCCCAAATAAAATAATTTATTCCATCTTGAACCTCCAATTATTTTTAATTATACAATAAGTTCCAATCAAATGTTTTAATTCATTTAAGTTCATATTTGACTAAGACTTTGACAATTCAATTTTTGACTTTTGACTTAAAAAAAATGGGTTGTTACACCGATTACTTTGCAAGTTTATAAACTATAGAAAGTAGTGGTGGTAGAGGGGTAGAAGCATCAAGAAACACTTTGGAGTTAGACTGTTAGAGAAGCCTGCCATGAAAGCTGCTTCATTTTCGTTGAAGGAATTTTTTTTTTTAAGTCCCAGTAAATATATATTAATTATGATTGTTTCCCAATTGTATAAATAAAATGATTATTAAGCAATTGTGTTATTGTTAATTAAATCACGCTACATGTACAATTTTATTTTTTACAATTTTGATTATAATCACATTTGGCAATATCATATTCATCCATTTCAATAACTGTTTTTACAATTAATAGTCAATATTTTCACAACATTAATATTGTCATCCATCGTTGTCAACCGCAATTGTACAAATAGATTAATGGTTGTTAATTTGGTTTTTGGATTCTAAAGATATTTTTAGGCACCAATTCAAATCAAATTGATTCACAATCCAACACCATCAATTCACCAGTAGCAAAACTTCCAAATCTAGTAGCTAGATTCGTGGGTCTTGATCTTCTCCGGAATGTGGTTCGCCTGCATTTTCTTCTTCATCAAGTTCGAAGCCTTCGAAAATAAAATTCCATTTGCATTCACGAAATTTGACTCAAAGCAGATCAATATGCAATAGTTTGTTGTAGTGCCCCGGAGACTAGAACTAAGAATCTAGTGGTGGAGTTCGAGTGAAAGGAGTGGTCTTGTTGACAGTTTACTATTAACATCGGAGGTTTGTTGTGGTGGGTGACTGTCGGTGATGACAGTGGGTAATTTTGGATTTGGGGTGCGTGGGGAATGTAGGGTGGTTAATTTTGGATTTGGCTTGGTGAGGCGACGACGGACTCCGAAACACGCTAGTTTACTTTATTGGTTTTGTAAAGGTAAAGGAAGTTCACGATTGAGAGTTTATGGTATGCAATCCCAAATGCAATAGAAAGTAGTTTTTTTTTTAAAAAAAAATATGAGATGTATGCCCAAAGATCCGATAGGAATGTTCAATGTCCGTCTGTCCCAAATCCTAGCGCTAATGTGTCGTCATTAGAAGTTGATGTCGATTCGGATGATAAAAAGTAAAAACCCCAGTTAGTATTATTAACAATGATTAGTACTAGTAGAATTAATAAATATCTAATACTTCTTCCCTCAACCAAAGTACATCGAATATAGGTTTAGATAGAATACCGTTAGAATTAACTAGATATTTTTCTCACGTTATGCTTAATATTATAGAACCAGTAGATGCACAAAATTTAGACTGTCACTTTTTGAGATCGAAAGAGCATCAATATCCAATTGTTTTCCTTATAGCACGTGATCTATTAATACTTTCAATAAGTACTGTAGCATCAAAGTTTGTTTTAGCTCAGGTGGCAAATTTTATTTGGGTACAGATCAAGACTTAGGCCCGGTTTGGCCCCCATTCCATCTCATTCTCATTTTTTTTCTCTTTCTTCATTTCAACCACACATTTTTCAAATAAAATAATATTACACACAAATTTAAAACTTTTCATAATTTTTCCACCACACATTTTTCCATCAATCACTATTTCAAAAATTTTATTCTCATTAAAATCAACATCAAACACACTCTTAATAAGACATACTAGGGAACTTGATGTGTTTAAAGAATTGAGAATCAGTAGAGTTTCGTCTTCATAATAAATATGTCAAAATACCAGCTGACTAGGAATTTATGAGTTCATCGTAATTTGTCATTGTGCACGTTGATTTCCTTTAATATTATTCACTTCTTAAAAAATAATTGTACACATAACAACTTATTCTTGCACAATTCCACTCGTGTTAATACTAACCAATCCCAAATCGAAAAAAGAGGAGAATTTTTAAAAGCATTAAAAAAAATTAATGAGTAGCTCGTGGCTTGCTTGACTTGACCTGTAAACCAATTAACTTATGGGTTGAATCAGACATGGCCATGGGCTCGTGGTTACATAGACGACTCAACTTATTGCAATCTCTAGTGAACGAGGTGCTATCCAGATGGTGAAGAAGAGCAATTGAAGTACTAAGGTTCAAGGGATTTCGGGGGTGTGGTCGAAATAAAATATCACAATTTTCAGTCTCAATTATTTATTTCTTATTTAAAAAATATATTTTATATTTAAAATAATGAAAAATATTGTAAGGGGCCGCAACTCCTAGCTGGACCTAGCAGAGCGGGAGGGAGAATGACATCTTGACACAACGACACCCCGTAATTCAAGCCTAGACTTGGATACACGTACACATGGGCCAAATGTTTTGAATATTGGGTTGAAAGGCTAAGCCCAAAATTAGGCAACCCTAGAATAAAAACCCCTATTATTTCACCTTCATTTCCCCATAAGATAACGAAATCTATCTTCACCACACTCGGAAACCAAGCAAGCAAACATGCCAGGTCCCGTCATTGAAGAAATTGAGACCAAGAAAATGCTGCAGGTACTCGTTTAAGATTTTTCCATCTTTTAATATATATATTTTTTGTTTTGAATCTCAATCTGTTTATGATTGTTAATGGACAGATGGATGAACCTGTGGTGGAGGACGTGAGGGAGGATGAGGACCACGAAGATGATGCCGAGGACTCTGATGATGAAGACGATGACAAGGAAGATGGCGTCGCAGGTCATTTTTCTTCTCTATTTTTTTAATGATTATTGTTATTCTACTATGAATACTGTATTTAGTTCTTAAATGTTTACTGTTTATTGTCTAATAATTTGACATTGAATATGCTTCTAATTGATGTATAAGTATCTAGAATTTGTAATGGCCCGGAAATGTTTATGTTTTTAAGCAGGTTATTATCATTATTATCTTTTTTATCAGAACCTAATCACAGAATTTTGATTTGTTTGTTCCGCTTGTTCATGTCCGCAGCTGGGTTAAGCTAATCCCAGCAACTCCAACCCTTGCACCGATTTGGCTTAAAAACGTCAAATTAGTGGGAAAATCTCCTTCAATCCAACTTCATATCTTGACACCAAATTGGTTCATCTGGTGTAATTTATAGAGTTTTGCTTATTTTCCATTTTGCCCTTTATTTTATACTATAATAATTTTAATTCCTATTATATCCTTTTTAGTACTTAATTATTTAATTTAATTTATATAATTTTAATTTGATTATTATTTTTATTAACATTTATGATAAATTTTAATCGATTAATAAATAATAACTATTGAATACAATAAAATAAAATTAATTTTTTTTTAAATTTATTAATAAGGGCAATATTTAAGTTAATTAAACTTAATTTTTTGAATTAGTAATTTTAGTAGTAATATAATTTGTAATTAACTAATTCTTGAAAAAAATTAATATAAGGAAACAAAGGAACCACTGTTTATTTGGTGTAATGGGTTGGAGATGACTAAATAAGATGGTGTGAAAGTTGCACCATTTTGATGTGAACGTTGTACTATTTTAGTGAAATGGGTTGGAGATGGCCTAACTAAAAGGAAAAATCATATAGTAAAAATCTAGTGAGATGCCTTACGTTATCCAAGTAATAAATACTGTCCTTCACGATGCATTATTGTCGTAGTAATGCATTTTTCTTAATTAATGTATGGCTTCGTTGTGGTTATTGAGCTCCTTCAGGAACATGTTTTGTGAAATATTAGTACATCGTTTGCATCATTGCAACTAAACTTCACAATGATATTGGATATTTTTGTTCCATATAACTGTAGTAAGTCAATGAGTTCAGGACTCCCTTTGTTTTTTACCTTTAAGCTCCCAACTGCATGAAACTATTTACCTGGCTAATTATCTGTTAAAATTTCCAAAATCTTCTGTGGTTCTTTAGTATTCTGATAGAACATGAATCGAGATGAGTAATGTTGGCACCTCACTGAGAAGAGACAAGGATTGTTAGGATCATGCTCATATTGACAAAGCAAATCCTTCAACTAATTTCTTGGTTCATTTTTCTTGCAATGTTTGTGCAAGCTCTTCATGTGTACAAAATTCTGTAAAATTTCTGCATTCTATGTGTTTAGTATCAACATGTCTTTATAACAGTATTTAATTATTTTTTCTGCTTATGAAGTCTAGAAATAACTTTAGTGTTTGACATATTGGTCAAATTAGCTTTCTTTTCTATGTTTTTCTTTTTTTTGATAGAAATTTCATCACAGGAACAAATGAAAGTTCTAAACAAAGCAGAAGTGAGAAGAAGAGTCGTAAGGCCATGTTGAAACTTGGAATGAAACCTGTTACCGGTGTTAGTCGTGTCACCATTAAGAGAACCAAAAATGTAAGTTTTTAGTCTAATTCTGCGTTCATTCTGTGACTCTATCTAATTTGCAGATATTGTAAGTATCATGGATATATCTAATTTATTGATGCAGATGTTCTAATCTTCAAAGCCTTTGACAAAATCATGATACTGCAGGTATTGTTTTTCATCACAAAACCTGATGTCTTCAAAAGCCCAAATTCTGAGACCTATGTCATCTTTGGGGAGGCTAAGATAGAGGATTTGAGCTCTCAGCTACAGACGCAAGCTGCCCAACAATTCAGGATGCCAGACATGAATTCCATGATTGCAAAATCTGATGCACCTGCCCCAGATGCTGCTGCGCAGGCAGATGAAGAAGAGGAAGAGGAAGAGATTGATGAGACTGGCGTCGAGGCTCGTGACATTGATCTGGTCATGACCCAAGCAGGGGTGTCGAGGAGTAAGGCCGTCAAGGCTCTCAAGACTCACAATGGAGACATTGTCAGTGCCATCATGGAGTTGACCACCTGAAATGGATTATTAGCTTAGGCTTCAAAGTTGCTATTGTGATGATTTTTGGAACCGATGCTGCAATTTATTTTATTATTGTTTTTTAACCAGCGAAACATTTGATAATGAAATTGTGCTTTTCTTTTTTATCGGATTTATTATTAGTTGACGTAGAGAAGTTTCGATTTGCACCATTTTTGTATCCGTTAACCTGCATTAAAGGGTGCACTTATAGCATTTCAATGAAGTCGACTACCACAAGGAAAGGCAATTCTTAAGCACAAGGCACTTCAATTATTGCAATTGTTCTTATTGTTGGTTATTGTTGGTTATTGCTTTCTTAAATTTGTCTGTGGACTTGACAGACTTGTATATCTTTGGTTTCTGTTTATGATAGTAACTCGAAAGTAATTGCAATTTCCTTCTCTTGACTTTTGGAAAAATAATATTAACTCAATCTTGCAGAGAATAATGTTAAACCAATTATTCTTTCAGCCATTTATCACTATGCAGTTTGCTCGAATATCTCCAGCAGAGCCTGTTAAGACATGGGTTTGATCCATCTTCACTATTATAGGTGCAAATTTACTTGGGAAAATTACCCGCGGACCTACAATTAAAGATCAATTAACATAAATAAGATGGATTAATTTATATTTCAAATATCAGGTCATAATTAAAATTTATTAATATTTAATTTCAGTAGATATAATAAAAGTTGATACTAATTAAACATCTAACTGCAAAATCATAATTCTAACCTCTGCAAGTTTATTTTTACACGTTACTCTCTCTCTCTCTCTCTCTCTCTCTCTCTCTTCCAAACACGATCACTGTTTCTCTCTCTGCAAAATCGCCCTCTCTCTCTCTCTCTCTCTCTCTCTCTCTCTGTGCAACACGACCCCTTTCGTCGGCGATTTTTCTGTTTGTTATCTTCACCATTTAGGAACGTCAATCTCGCACAAACATTATATCCATCTATAAACTCACCATTAAACTCGCTCACGAAGATTTACAGTACAATCGTTTCCATTTTTCTTTATTTTCAGAAACTTCTAGTACTGAAAATGGTTTTACTCGTAACGTGGAGGAGAAAAGGAAGGAAATAGAGAAAGGCAAAAGGAAGAAAGAGGTTAAAGAGTATACTTCTTGAAAGAGGGTTCAGATGTCGAGTTCGGGTGGAAAACGTTCGAAAAAGGTGAAATCGATGTTTATGCTTTCAGTTTTGTTGTGCATTTGCTTTCCATTTAATATTGTAGTGTATGGGTACACTGATTACGACACTAATTTCTTCCAAAGAAATGTGATTATCGAATGACAGTGAAATGCTAAGCACGATTTGATCAGTATTTTTTGGAATTTGAAATAATGTAGTCTTGTGACCTGTATTTCAATTGTTGTGACTTGTATGTGATTTGATCAAATGTTATGACCTTATGATGTGTTTGTGACCATATTTTGGATAATATATGACCTTATGATGTGCTTGTGACTTTATTTTGGATAATATGTGATGGATGTGTTCTGACTTTATAATGCTTTCATTTTTGTTGTGCATTTGCTTTCCATTTAGTGTCGGAGTGTATGGGTAGACTGATTACGACACCAATCATGTGTTGTGACCTGATTTTTAAACTTTGTGACATGTATGTGACATAATCAACTGTGTGACCTTATGTGTTGAAGTCAATAGTAATTTGTTTTACGTTATAATTTGTGCAGGAATGGAAGTATCTTCTAAAACCAAGCAAATGGTTTCTAGGCAAGATAACTGTCTGCTCTATTCAACATGTCATTACGAACTTTGTGATGAAGTTCAATGATGCACACAAGCAGATCCTTGGGTATACATGTTTCTCCTATTACGTGCACTGTAGGGAGATAGTTGTTCAGTCACAATTGATTCATTAAGTCTTGTTACGGGCGGTCAATCAACCGAACAAACAAGAGATGTGGTTTAACATAAATGGTAGATTTTGTCGCTTCTCAATTGTTGAATTTTGTCTGGTGACTGGATTGTGGTATGATGGTGTTGATGATCGACTCATGTTAGAGGCAAAACCTTCTCCAATTAAGGAAAAATATTTTAATGAATTCAAGACAATCACGAGCCATGACATGAAAAGGGTATTTCTATCACTAGATGATGATGCTCCTGAATCTGATGTGGCTAGATTAGGGATCATTTATCTGATCACCAATTATCTGTTTGCCACATCATATGCCAAGGTGGTGGACCATTACATTTTTGCACTCGCCACATCATATGCCAACACAATTTTTGTTGCACAATGCTATCGATAAGATGCCGATGTCATTTGATGTTGGGAAAACTAGGATGGAACTTGCGACCTTACTCTTCAAGAGTAGGCAACAAAGGCAGAGTGTAAGAGGCAAAACGCCAGCTGAATAAAGAAATTGTTGATTGAATAGATGTTTGTGGTAGATTTGATTGATGTATGGTGGATAATACGCTTAACTGATGTTCTTTTCTGATGGATGTTTTTGGGTTTGAATTGTTAGTGGATATTTTTCAAGTGAATTGCATTGTGGACAAATATTTGTATATAGAGTTTATGAAGGAATTATTGTATTTGTTTTTATTATATTCATCGTAATATTGTGTGATGTTTGGTAAACAAAATATATATTGTACTATTTTGAACAAGTTCGGTCAATTATGAACATGTCACAATTGGTCACATTCAGGCATGAGTCAGGTCACAAATAGTCAAAATTTGTCACAAACCTTACTTCGTAAATTACCTTGTAGGTTCAAATACTGAATATTTTACTTAACAATTAAATCATCTTACAAAAATTATCATCAGTAGGTCACATCCAGTAATAATCCGATAATAACGGCTTGTTTACAAAACACGTATTCCTAATTCATCGAATTTAAACGGTCACATGAGGTCACAATATACACGGAAATTCACAAATGGTCACAAACATTAGAAACAAAGTTGAAACATATAACTGCATCTATGGCCTTGAAAAACCTGTCAACACATGAAATGCTAAAGTAAATATATTCATAGACTGCACAATATAGACCTTCTCATATGTCAGAATCAATGTTTACAACTCATATATGGTAAAGTCACTATGAAAGAATTTGAAATTATAATCCAAAATGTCAAAGGTGACGAATCAACAATGAAATGGAATGAAAGTACAAAGAATATCGTCATGTTTAAAAAATTACAATAAGCTATTTGAAATGGTTCGGTTGTTTCTTTACTTTCAATTTTTGCTCAATTTGGTTAAGTGGCACCGGATCCTTGCATGTCCTACGATTGTGACCGGATTCACCACATCTTCCACATTTCACAATTTGTGATCTCTTACGTGCTGACTTCTTCCTCGTCTCAGTAGGATGACCAGAACATCTTTTTTGATTCGGGGCAAGTACAATATTACTCTTCATGTCTTCTGGCAAAATCCACTCTGCTCTATTACCTATAGGCATAACTGTCTCTTTGTAGGTATTCACATATGCATCTGTTGTGTAATAATTCGAGCAGAAATCATATACATCAAGCTTCAATGTTGCAAACACTGCTAGTGCATGTGGACATGGAAGTTGATCTACCTGAAACATTCTACAACTGCATGTGTGTTGAGTTACATTAATCATGTATGATGAAGAATCACCCCACACTTCAAACAAAGTGTGACTTGCGGGAAAAACCTACAATTAAATAAACTAGTTACTACTGTTATTTTAAGAGGGCTATAGTTATAAATGTGACCATCGAAATTCTATATATTGAACATTGTAATTACAATTAGATTTCGCACATCATGACTCATTTCCCTCAACAATTTTTTGTATTTGGTTGCAAGCTTTGTGAATGTGCCATGTGCGTTGTCCCTATTCTTGCAAAACCAAGATTGAACCGTTTTCCTTAATGACTCAAGAAGTGCTTCAATAGGGTAATTTTTGGCCACCTTTGTGACTGCATTTATCGATTCAACTATGTTCGAAGTCATAGTAGAGTATTGATTTGTTGGCATGTGCAATCTTGACCATCTTTTATATCCAACTTCCAAAATTTAGTATCATCTATAATAAAACATGTCATAATAAGTGAGATATAGTTCATAAACAGGCATGGTCACAACTAGTCACAGTTAGTCACAGACACTGAGTAATCTTACAGAACAGTCACAGGCAGTCACAATAAAAGTAACAAACATTCACATACCAGATATCCTCTGATCTCTGCATTGATTGAGTCCAATTGCTGCATTTGATATTCAAATTCATCCACTGTATGTGCTCGTACAGCAGTATTGAATGCATTTGTGACATTGTGACCTGATTTTGTGTAATGGGTCTTCAAATTTTTAAGCAAATGATACGAACAGATCCCATGCATTGCCTCTGGATATACTAATTCAACAGCATTTCTTTTGCTATTGTGTCTGTCCGATACTATACATAATCCGTCTCCCGATCCATATGCGCTCTTCAACGTCTCTAGAAACCATCTCCATGACTTATCATTTTCATTGTCCCCAACTTTAAAAGCAAGTATGAAGATGTTGTTGTTTGCATCTTGCGTACAAGCCGTGAAGAGTGATCCCGTAGTGGCCATTTAAATATGTGCCATCAACTACAACGACTGGCCTACAATATTTCCAACCATCGATTGATGCACCCAAGGCCATAAAACAATATTTAAATCTGTCAAAGTGATCTGTTTCTATTCTTGTGACTGTCCCTATGTTAATCTGTTCTAACATAAAGAAATAAGAAGGTAGCAACTGAAATGATGTTGTTGGATCACCTCTAATCAATTTTGATGTCTGTTCACGTGACCTCCATGCCTTCATGTAATTCACCGATACTCCATATCTTTGAAGCATGTCATTTGAGATATCGTTAGGAGTGTAGATTGTACGGAAAGAAGTGTATTTATACCCGATGTTGTTTGACACAATTAAGCTAGATGCTTGTCGATGAGATCCTAAAACAATGTTCATCGAGCATGTGTGACCATTACACATTTTCCTGATCTTAAACATTTTGTTTTTCCCAAGCGCGAAGATCTAAATATCCACTTGCAATCATTATGCGAACATGTTATCACGTACTCCTTCTTGTTCGATCTCAACACCTTATATTCAAATTTGTTTTCTATGACATAGAAGGTCAATCTCATTTTCAGTATTTCCTTGTTGCGAAAAACATTTCCCTCCACTACTTCTCTAGCATCTGCTTGAGATACCAATGTCACATCTTCTTCGATGTTTCCTTTCTCAACGGTCACAACTGAGTCACAGATATCCTGGACTATTTGTTGTAAAAAAAACACATTAGTTGATGACTCAACAGAAGTAGTCGACGACTCTGGGCATTGCAATGCACATGTTGACTGTCATGAATCTACAGTGGTAACATCAACTGTAATAGGATAACTCGATACAATCCAATCCAACGATTTTAGCCTCAAGTACGTTAAAACATTGTTATTGCTTTAAATTCGTACTGGTCGTAAAGTAGAATCCAAAGAATATGTCAATTTCACAGCCACTTCTGCATGATTAAGCCCTAATTCTGAAATAACAAGCTCAACCAATTCATCATACTTGCACGTATCATTCACTAGAATAAGTGACGTGTGACCTCCGTACAACAGGAAAACTTGCAAAATTGCCATCCCTGATCACACACATATAACAACATGTCACACTTCATTTATTAAAATCAGAAAACATACAGATCCAATAACACTGATCAATACAGGTCACAGATCAACAAGTCACATGGGTCACAATAGTTCATATTTAATGTAAATATATTCACATACAGTCAATAAATATAGTGTCACAGAAAGTCAATTTTCAATGCAACGACATTGATCACAGACTAAATTAATTCCACTTATGGACTGTCAAGACATTTAACATATATGTCACAATCTATTTAATTCAGTGGTTACAATTAGTCACAGCTAACAGAAACATGTATCAATGTGAATGAATCATATAAATGGTCACAGATAATCACAGATCAGCATGCTCATAACTGTTAATTGAAAATCATAAGCTTATTTTAAGTTATTATAAGCTTACTTTCGAAATCAGATCACAAAACTTCAATTTTTGCTTTGGGAAAACTGAATTCCTCCATAGCCAAGCTTCAGCTTCAGCTTCTCCAAAACAATGAAAATCAGAAGCACGTCGACGAGATTGTGACTTTATTTATTGATTCCAGCTCGAAGTTGATGAATGACAATGAAATTCCTGAAATTTTCAGATTACAGAACTTCAATTTTTGCGTCGGGAAAATCAATTTCTTCCAGAGCCGAGCTTTAGCTTCTTCGAAACAGTGGAAATCAGAAGCACGTCGACGAGATTGAGACTTTATTCTAGCTCGAAATCGATGAATGACGGTGAAAATTTTCTGATTTTGGAGAGTTTTGGGGGAGCTCGGTCTGTAGAGAGAGTATCAAACGGAGAGAGAGAGAGAGAGAGAGAGAGAGAGAGAGAGAGAGAGAGAGAGTATCGCGTTTGATAGTGATAAATCTTTAAATATGATATATTACCTAATTTGTAGGACATCAGTATTTTTTATTCAAATTTAGTGTATATTATACTATAATTATATATTTAATATTATTTTATTTATCACCTGATTTGTGAAATAAATTCACAAGTTTGTTAGTTTTGAAAGATTGTTTTTATATGTAGGGTGTATGTGGTGTTCCCAATTTGCTTTTCCAAAGCAATGGGCTTTGAGTATTTTGAATCACTTGGGTTCTTGTTTGTGGTTTCTTTCTTAGAGTTGCTCTGAGGTGAACATCCCCTGCTTTACCAGAACGTCTATATAGTAGCCTACATCACTGATAGTTGTGCTAGATAGGCTCATCGGCGGTTTTGGCACCACCTAGTTCGGATTTGTGCTGCTCTAGAGAAACTGCTTCAGTTGTCCTGCACACAATGAATCGAAACTTGGGTCCTAACTAGTAGTCGTATTGAAATTATAAAGCCTGTTACTGAAGAATGCACAACGAGAGCGACCAATGGTTTGTGCTGAGCCTATTACAAGACATTTTAAACCGACTGGAATCACAAACTTCCTAAAATCAGGTCTAAAAATATAAGTGTTGTAAAATTGGACTAAAGTCTAAGCCATTTTGACTAGTTTTAGTGACATTATAATTGTGTAAATAATGTAGGAGTCTTACCAGAGAGTGTAACCGTTTCTACCTACTTTAATATCTTATTTGAAAAAGTTCGAGTGAGTTGATTTACATTAGATGTTGGCGGTGGAAATTTTGAAGTTGCCTCATAGACAAGCCCTCTTGTCCTGTCTGCAGAATAAAATCAAGTCAAAATTGCATGAATGAGTTCATAAGAACGTTGTAAATGAAAGGAGTCTTACTATCTCAAAACTATCCCTTGCTGTAAATGCAAGTTTATCAGCATGCCAAGTGATTCCTTGACATAAAGCTTCGAGCCTAGCCTTTGAATTGTTAATTACTTCAAATCCTCGGAGGCTCGGATTATTAGCTGGTGAATCCTTCTCTGCTGCGTTTGATGGAGTGGAGTCAACCAGCACTGATGCTTCACAGCCCTATTAAGTACCATTCTGTTTAACTTCTTGGAACAAATTAAGCCCCTATTTGTGAGGGATTTTGTGAAGATTTTAATCAAAATTTTGACCAAAAAGACAGATGGGTCCCATTTGTGTAGCAATTGTTGACTCAACATAAATCCAATTACTAGAAATGCCCTTTTCTACACACTAGTCATAGTTCAATGTGTGAGGCAATTATTTTGAAATACTTTATTGGTGCTATAAAAATAATATTTGAATATGTGAGAATATAAAAATTAATTAATACAAATTGTTTATTTAGAATAAACTTTTGATTAAAATGAAATAAAAACCAATTTATGAAAATAATTTAAATAGTTGAGAAAGCCACATAGAATAGTCCCTTCATTTATACATTTGATCTTAACTGAACATCCAACGAATACCATCATTTCTTCATATTCGTTTAATATACATTGAAATTATTTATTATAGATATGTATTATGTCCCCCCATTTACGTTCTCTGTATCTTAACGTTCATTGAATAATTCAATTGGAAGAAGACTTTAAAAATATTCATCTTTTGTTCCAATTTTTTTTTTAATAAATTTAATTTACTATCCAATCTAGTGAAATGAATATATCAAATATGCATTGATCATAACTAAATAATTCATGATAATATTGTTCAAATAATTAAGCCTCTACTTGCTCCACACTTTTCCAGCCGTAGAATTAAAATTATGACCGTTACAAGCATTACTGTCTAAGGACCCAGGTCTACCTTACAGTACAGTACGTTGCACTTTCCCATTCAATTTCACTTAATTGCCTTTCTAAATATCCCATTCACAAGCTGTAAATCCATACAACTAAAAAACTAGAGGCGACGGCGAACTGGTGCAGCCTACTTCAACATTTTCGACGTCGATTCCTTCACCGTCTACACGCGAGAAACTTGCACTTGAAGGTGCTCATCCTATCTCGCACTTCGCCATACTTGAAGCCATTATTTGCACGTTTCGACTTGGGCCTCTCTTTAGCGTGGAGATCGTCGAAAAATTTCTGCGTAAGGCCGTCTAGCATTGTGAGAGTAACAGATCTTAGTGGCACAAGTGCATCCCTACATCCACCCATTCAGACGACATTCCACCGACATGGATCCACACCCGATTCAGGTTTTGCTACTGCAAAACTCTCCCCTCTTTTGTCCGCGTTTTCGATGTCCAACATCTAATTCTTTATACATTCTTGTCCTAGTTCAAACGTTCCACCAGTGACTTCGTCAAGAGTTGCTTCCGTTGCCGACGACTCGGCCTCCAAAAAACGCGCGATGGAACCCAACAAAACAGAAAATGTTCATTGTCACCTGCGAGACCGCCACCATCGAAGGACATCGACATGTGAGGTGTTGCGCAGAGCACGACTGGGACCGAGTGGTTGCGCTTTTCAACTCCTTATCGGGACACCACTGGAACAAACAATAACTTCGTAAGCACTGGGACTCAATATGTCGAGATCACAAACGTCTTTTCGAGTTCTTGGCATGTAGTGGGGTCAAGTACAACCCTTCGACTGGCGAATTGTTGCTGCTGAGTAATGGTGGACCAGAAAATTGAAGGTAACAAATTTGTTATCCCACGATCGTATTTGTTTACAATGTTGTCCCATTACTTTCAATTATCATGTCCGAATTTCAATGCAAATTTCACGTTTTGGGGGTGGTCCGCCATGATATACACACATATGCTATATGTTTCTAGTGTTGGTTGTAATGTTTCGGTAACTACAGGGGCTGTGCAGGTTAATGGCATGAACTTCCTGTGAATTGGCATTTTGTGATGCATTAATAACTTATGATAATCCTCAATATGCAAATGTGTGTTGTGTTATCCTGCCGCCCATTTTCGACGTTGCCATGTTCTTTCTTGCTTATTTGATTCAATAAATGGTCACCCTTTGTTGGTTATGTGGAGTTGCTGTGGCTCTCCCGTACCCGACACACACTTTGATGACAACCATTTTTTCTAATTCACAAGCTGCATGTATTCAACGTCGAGTTCTTTGTCATTCCGGTCAACTGCAGAATTTTACCTCTGTGCGTCACATTTTTCTCTTTCAATTTTTTTTGCTCCATCTACATTTGGTATAACTGTTCCCCATTTTCCCTGGAGAACAAGGAATATAAGAAGAAAGACGTCAGTGAGATTTACATTCGATGTCGTCAACTTTTCGACGATAGTTATGACGATGATAAGTACGTAGTGACCCCGACGAAGCTTTGTAAAACATGCTTTGATTTGTTTGAAGATTTTGCACTCGAAGACCACAGGGATGCAATCCCCATCAATGGGGAAAACAACGGCTCTCGCGACGAAAAAAAGGCAACTGTAGCGTCAACGTTTTCAATGCCTGAAGTAGCAAAAAAAGGAAGTCGTCCGCACATAAGTGAAAGGGAAAGAAGAAGAATGCTTCCACACGTGAGTTGTCGTTCTCCATCGACCGAGCAAATAGTGCCGCTGAAGAAGTTGCGGCAAAGATCAACACCATTATCGCCCCAAACGCAATGATGGAGTTGAGTGTGTCGAGGAGTTGCTTTCCACTGGTCTACTGAAGCGTCAAACACCATTGTACCTTTATGCATGTACGCTCCCGGCACAAAAGCATTATTGGGATATGCTCGATGTCATAAAAGATACAGACAAAAAATTTGAATGGATCGAGTGACAGTTAAATGAGCATAACAAATCATTCCATTAGTTTTTTACGACTTTCCTACCCATGTGTATAATTAATGTTTAACTGTTGAACACTTTGTTTATTTTTGTGCACATTTCGTCATGTTTGTATCGCTTTTAAGGCTTGTTCGGTGTATAATTAAGCTGTTAACATTTTCCTCCAATGTATTAGCTTTGGTTCCACAATAAATTTTCACGTGCACGTGTTAAATGATTTTACAGTGCATTTGTCATTGTTGGAGAATCTTAAATAAATGGTAGACACATATTTGTTCATAATGAGTACTCATGCAACACTGTAGATGGCATGTATATACAGCTTTTGTGTGAAAGGTCACTCAGTGCAATAATGGTACCTACTTCTTACTCATCTACATATTGTTTGATCCCAGCAGTGAATACCAAAATGTGAAATTATGACATTTTTATAACAACAGGAAAATTCCCTACAAGGTGCATTATACTTCGTGAAATTCTGTGTAGCCTTTAACTTTAATTACACAACGCGTGATCTTGACTTCAATTGTGTGCCTTTCTCGTACTCCGATGCGGAGGAGGAAGTTGGTGACGAGGAGTTGTGTAACACCCTGGCCGCAGACGTCGTGGTGTGTGTACAATACTGTAGAGTAGCAGACATTGATGCAAAAAACTACTATCGTGCACAACGTCGTTGTATTCGAAGATTTTCATTTTCAAGAAACGGCCATATATTTATGATGGAGGCATAGGGCAGGAACGGATAGATGTGTTACCAGGAATTCAACATGCACTCGGCAATGTTGCGACATTTCGTACATATCTTGCACGACAAATGTGGCTGGTACAGTAGCCAGCATATAGATATCTACGAGCAGGTTGGAATGTTCTTTTGCATATTGGCGCATGGAAAGGGGTACCGTCAGGTGATGGTGATATTCAAATCATTCTTTACAAACATTATGGTACTACCTCAAAGAGGCGCTTAGGGTCGTTGTTGCTTTATCCTGATGTCTTATACGACCGAGTCCCAATTACAACGACGATGAGGAGCCCTACAGGTTGAACCCGAATAAGCATTTGCTGTTTCATGACTCAATTGGTACTATCGACGGAACGTGTGTCAAAGTTGTGTTACCATGCTAGGAGCGTGTCAACTTTGTAGGATGAAAAGGGGGACATGCAAAACGTGCTGACAGCCTGTGACTTCAATTTATGTTTGTTCTGGCGGATTTGGTGGTAACTGAATTCGATTTTGATTTTAATTTACTGCCATTTTTTAGTCTCTCTCTATTCTCTTCTTCATTGTCTGAAAGTTCTTTCGATTTCAGGATCCAATGGTAGGAGCTCGAGTTCTACAGAATCATGTATAAACTGCAAAAAGAAAAAAAATAGGCGTGTAATTAATAGCCTAAAACAATATAAAAGAAAATTCAAATTCTATTTAAACTAATAAACTCAAATTAAATATTTTATTCCCCGACAACGGTGTCAAAAATTTGCTCGTACGAAACTCGCAAGCATACGCGATCGTTGACAAGCAATAGATTTAGTAAGTTGAGAGTATCGTTCCACAGAGAATAAATTCAATCCAAGTATACTAGTTATGCATGTAATTCGAATTATGTATAACAAAAGAGAAATTAATATTTTTACTAAATTAATCTAAGAAAGCGGTAAAAATAGGATTTTTTCAAATTATGGATGATTGTATTGGATTTCGACTCCACTTATTGTTATCTATTTCAATTTTTGATTTATAATCTAGTTCCGCTCATGCGTTCTTGACAACCGATAAAACTGATGTATTTAACTTTCCTTTTCAAGACAAATTAATTATATCCCAACCACAACCCAAATTTTCCCCACTCCCTAGCCCGAATTTAAATGGTTAGAACGCATTAAATTTTAGATTATTTATATGATTGCACACGTGATAAATGTCATTCCTAACATCTATTGCACATATTTTAATTTTGTCATGTTTTAAACTTATTGTGAGTCTCTCAACACTACAACAAACAATTAATTATCTAATTGGTGGCCAATCAATTAAATAATGCAATGGGTATGCAAAACTAATCAAGAAACGTAATAAATATTAATCTACTAGTTTTGAATTTGAAATATATAACAAACGGGGTTCATCTTCATCCAATACAAAAGAGGATTTGGCCTAACATATAATATCTAAATTACAAGAAGAATAATAGGAAAATATCACCCGGATCATGAAATAATTCAAAATATACTGATCTTCAAGTTCGAGGCTTAATTTTTCAAAATCTTGATGTAATTGAGCTTCAAATCCTTTCTATGACTTGATCTCCTCTCTCAAAAGTGATGAATTGACCTTTTGTTCTTGATGAATTTAATGATATTATTGTGTATAAAGAGGCAAGAGAGTTTTTTCAGTGTATAACTCTTGTTCTCTATTTATAAGAGCCAAAAAAAAAAAAAAAATCGCGTCTAATTTGAGTCTCAAAAGAGTTGAATTGCGAAAAAACTATTGATTCGTCTATGTAAAAACCCCCCGTGCTTGCACTAGATAGTTCATTGCACTCACACCAGTCAAAGATTTTGCTTTCGATAAATGCATATCAAGGTACTGCGCGCGCGCGCCGTTTTGTGCGATGTTGTCCCTGCATAGCTTTTAGTATTGTGGTCATAACTTTCACTTCCGAAATCCGATTGAGATGATTTAAAATGAGTTAGAAATATAACAAAATGGGATATAATTTTTCTAGAAATACATGTTTTCCAATTCGAACGTTTACTATCAAAAAAGGGTCTCAAATTGAGGCTGAAAATCCGGAACATAACTTCTTCGAATGGAAATTGATTTTTGAAAATGCTTCAACTCTATTTCACTCATTTGACCTCCAATTGCATCCGATTGATCATATGTGATCTTCAATCATTATTTTGTGGTTCAAATCAACCATTGAATATTTACACTTTGGTCATCAAACTTTGAATTTCTTTCGTGTTTGCCCATTTTTTGTTCCTTTCTTCCAACTCCACCAATTTGCATTGAGTTCGACCTAACAAATAAAATTAATACATAATTAAGTTATAACTCATCCAAATCACTAAAAAAATACTCTAATTTAATTGCCTATATAAGTGTAAAAAAAAAATACACTCATCACATGAATTCAAATTTTTTATCTCATTTTTTCGCATTATCTTTTTAATTTAATTTAATTTTTTTAAAAAGAGGGATTTTGAAATTAGTGTACTTTGATTTGACTTATTAGAACGGGTTAATTGTGATCAAGTACCAGTAAAATTAATGAATGACGATGAAAGTTTCGTTGATTTGTTTAGCACTTGTGTGGAGTACTTAATATAGGTTCTTTCATGTATCATTCACACTGTACACACTAAGCTCTTGTAAATGAATCTTGACCATATTATGAGATTTGGGATGACGGTTATCGTTGTGGTGAGATGACCTTAAATATGGCTTAACCTTTAACTAGCTAACCTAACCTCTCGTATATTCTCCATATAGAAAATATCAATGAGATTCAAAGATTTGAATTACATGTCAATAGAGAAAGTGAGTAATACATCTCATACTTCTCTTTGTAGCATTTATGACTTGAGTGATTAAGCAGGGCATCCAAAACCCGATACCCTATAGTCATTTGACTTTGGAGTTATCAACCTAAAACTCACTACAAAGGTCATTTAGAAAAATTAATAAAGAAAAATCTGCAGATAAGATATGAAATACACACACACGAGCTATTTTGTTTAAAATGCCTTAGTAGCATTGGATTTGACTTTCATTATTTAAGGAAAATATTTATTCACCAACGATTTCTTGTGCATGTCCATTTTCACAAATTTAAGATTTTGAGTCTTGCTCACAAAATATTAGCAGCACTTTTCAGACATGGGTCTCTTGTAGAATTTACTCCATATAAGTTTAAAATGAGTAGTGTGGGAGGAGTTCAAGGTTCATGAATTATACCTACATTAGTAGCCAATTGACCCTTCAAGTTATCACATGATTTGAGTTTTGAAGTCATGAAACTATTAAAAATTCATGAAGAAGTGTTACTTTTCAAAAATTCCTGAAAATTGGTGCTATTTTTGAAATTTTGTTGTTTGCTCGCTGATTACCCAACCCAACACTAAAGTTGATTTTTCAGAATGTGGCCGCTTGCTAGTCACCACATTATTGCTCTAGCGATCCCTACGTTTGAAGTTAGGACCTGTATTTTCACTTATTTCTCCCATTCACTCTTCTTCATCTAAAATTTTTGCACTTCTCAAATCTTCCAAACACACATTCCACTCATCAATTTGGAACATCTAGTTCAAATATTGTGTGAACTCTCATCACATACATAACATTCATTAAACTTCCCCTTTTTTCCATACTCATATAAATTTGGGATTTGATTAATTTTTGCAATATTGTACTATATTTCATGAAATTAATGCATGTTAAGTAAAGGGTTTTTTTTCCGGAGATATTTGACTACATGTAATGAATTACATCAATTTTGCTTCATTTAACCAATTTTTTCAAAAATCGTATTAGGTTAGGTTTCTCTAATTTTAGTAAATTGTGCATTGATTTGTTGGAAATTTGGGCATGATTATGATTAGGGTTGATGTGGAGGATGAGATTGTTGGAAATAGGATCCATTGTTGGAAAATTTAGGCGGGCTTTGTGATTTTGGCATGAAATCGCCGCGAGTGGACATAAGCATTTGTCTCACGCTCACGAACTGCTCAAGCGATCTGACTTTGTGAAAAAAGTTCTTTCTTTCTTAGGATAGATTGATTTATATTGACACAAGTGCATAATCATCATTTTGAAGACAATCTCATGCATTCTCATCAAAATTTCTTCTTCGTTGAACTCAACATCTCTAGTAATGATCACCTTCTTAGTTATTGGGTTGTAGACCTTGTAGCCTTTTGGTTTTGAATCATAGCCAATGATGATATATTTTTCTTTTTTTTTTTCATCTGGTTTGGCCCCTCTTTCTGTGGAATATGAGAGAGAGCAATGCTCCTGAAAACTCGAAGATGTAATGTACTTTGCTTGAATCCACTTCATGCTTCTCAAGGAGTCATATTTTCACAATTTTGGTTGGACAATGATCATCAAATACACAGTACACTAAACAACATCAATCCAAACTCCTTTGGCATTTGCTTAGTTTTCAACATACTTCGAGTCATTCCCATAAAGTCATATTAGAGATGACAATTCAAACTGTTAAAACCAAAAATTGCGGTTAACCAAATTGAATGAGGTGAAAAAAATCGAACCGATGGTGCAATGGGGTGGTTATGGTTTTGATTTTAATGACTCGATTCGTGGTGGGGTGGGTATGGTATTTAGCGATGATACCCTGCCCTGAACCGATTACCCGTTAAAAAAAAATTAATTGGACAATTGGGCTTTCCATTATTTTTTCTCAAAATTAATTGGACAATTTTGACAATTAGGTTTCCCCAAAATTCTGGCCCAATGAACATTATTAAGTAAACCCTTATAACTCATTAACCTAACTCTAAGTCTCTAACCTTACACGGCTACATGTTAAATTTGAAAATTGAAAATAAAAGTTACAAAACACTCATTCACTCAACAGATCCGTCGGTGTTCTACTGTACATCAGCTTCCATCGCCGCTCGCCATTGAGAATGCAACGATTGTCTTTAGTCAAATATGAGCAAAAAGAGAAAAATATGAATGATGATGAATAGATAACTAGCAACTTGAAGTTTAATCCACTCTTTCATGTTATTTTCTCATTCATTCTCTTTGCTTTTTTTGGATGCCTTGGATTTGCAAGTCTTGTACCTTTACCAATGATATTTATAATCTCAAAGACAATGTTGTTGTTGCACTCGAACCAATGAATTTGTTAATAAAGTTTTCAACAGAATGGTTGAAGTAATAATGATACTATTTGTTAATAGAATTTGTGATAGCGGTAATGTTTTAAATGCACTTAAAGTATTGATGGTTAGCTCAACTCCTTGTTGCTAGATGTGAATTGGAGATCCTGGATTTGTAGACTAACATCACTTTCTTGTGAAGGCTTCTGAATCCGATCAAGTGTCATACTCATTCTGTTTGTTCTGCCTACCCATTCGAATTTTGCATTTGGAAGTTGGATATTGTTTGCATTTTCATTTGGAATATTGTTTGCTAAATTGATATTATGTAAATTGTGTTTTTGTTTTTATTACTTTTCTTCATAATTTTTTTTTTTTTTTCAATTTTACGGTTGGAGTTTGGACTTATAAAAAATAATATATTCGTGATTATTAACTGAATCGAACCGAAATACGAACCGAGTCGAACCGAATCGACTTATGTGGTTATGACACAGTTATGGTATGATAAAAAATTTGGTGGTGCGGTTATGGTTTTGGCCGAATCGAACCGTTGCCATCCTTAAGTCATATTCTTACTCTCTGCTACACCATTTTGTTGAGACATAGGAATAGTTAAAGAATGATGAATGTCATGTTCTTCATAAAACTTCTTGAATGAGTTGTCAATATTCACCAGCACGATCTGAGCAAAAGGCTTTAATCTTGTATGGCCACTTTGATTTTCCACCATTATTTTAAAATTCTTGGAAGCCTAAAATGAATTGAACTTTTCTTGAAGAAAAGATGCCCATATTTGGCGAGAAAAATCATCAATAAATAACATGAGGTAATTATTTTTACCAAATGATACAGGCTTGATCTGTCCATAAAGATTCGAGTGTACTAATTCTAGTAACCTTAATGCTCGAAAACTTGCTTCTTTTGGGAAAACCTTCCGGGACTGTTTTACATAGAGACATCCTTCGCAAAGTTTGATTTGGATGATGGATACGTGACAGTCCCTTGGCAATGTTTCTCTTCGCCAAGAGGTTTAGACCATGAAAATTTAGATGGCCAAGTCTCGAATGCCATAACCATGTTGAATTTTTGATGCATGCCTTCAAACACTTCACTTCCATTTTGAACGTTATACAATAACATGATGTTCTTCATATTGGAACTATAGCAATCAAGTTCCCATTACAATCTCATAACATCATTTGTTGATTTTTCATTAGGATGTCATATCCTTTTTCAAAAGTTGGCCCAAAATTAATATATTTGTCTTCATATTAGAACATAATAAACATTGAAAAATGTATTGGTGTTCTTCGTTCTTCAGTTGGAGGAGAATTTTACCCTTTACCCTTGACTTGTACCTTTGAATAATCTCCAATTATGACATGATCATTTAGTTCTTTAAGTTCTATGAAGATAGATTTGTCTCCACACATATGATTACACTCCAGTATCTGAATATCAACCTTTTTGTACCTTATACACCAAGAGTAAAGTTCTTTATCCTTTTTCTTTATTTTCAACATCATTGGACTGCTCCTTTATGTTATAACGCTTGCGCCCCCCATGCAAAATTACCAAGTTTGCGAAAATTGTAACATTCAAGTTGATAATTACCATCTCTCTCACCATTGTTTTTTTCTTCCTCCAGTTTGAAAATTCGCTTCATTATTAGATGAACGTTGAAAATTTCTGTCTCCTCTTCCACAACCTATTCGACATCCTCTACCTCTTTGGTTCCAATTCTTCTCCTCTTCATTTTCTTTTAAATAGAGACTTGAAACAACTCGTCATGAGCTTGTAGTGTACCTCTGAATTCATCAATGGTCATCCCTTTCAAGTCTTTGATTGCCTGCATAATAAAATTAAAATTTTCATGTAAAGATTGAAGAATTTTTCAACCACTTGAAGATCACTTACTTCTTGACCATACCTTTTCATCGCATTGATAACCATCAATACTCGCGAGAGTAATCCAAAATTGATTCGGATTCCTTCATAGATATGGCTTCATATTCTCCTCTCAAAGATTGAAACGAACTTTTAAAAATTTGTTCGCACCTTTGTATGTATTTTCAAGAATCTCCCATGCTTGCTTTGAAGTGGTAGCATTTGACACCTTTAGAAAAATAGTATCATCAAGAGCTTGATGAATGGTGCTAAGAGCCTTTTGATCCTTCCTCTTAGTTTGTTGCAAATCTTTTTTGCTTCTGAGATGCCTTCTTCATTTTGAGGTTTGAAACATCTATTTACCAAGTCTCACAAATCTTGACTTCAAAGATATGCCTTCGTATGAATACACCATGTACTATAATTATCATTAGTGAGTCGAGGAACATGAAGAAAATTATTGTTTGTCATCTCTTCTTTTTACACTCTTATAATCTTGCTCTGATATCACTTTTGTTGGAAACTTGGAGACGGAACAACTATAGAAGAGGAGAAAATATTATTTCAAGTTAACAGTTACTTTATTTCTTAAAACTCCAAAATGACTTGTTGAAAATGAGTACAATCTCAAGCCTTTTCTAGGCTTCACAAAACATGAATCTAATTTAATACAAGTACTAGATACTAAATGCAAATTAATCTAAGAAGTAATTCATGTATTTTCCAGGTACATGAATAAATTAGTGCATTTAATCTATGCATGAATAATCCCAAAAAGACATGAACAAAGTAAATGACGAACTTGACTAATAAATGATGTTTAACCTATAAGCCAAAATTCAGTTTATTAAAAATCGCACATAATTTAGACGTCCAAAATCTTGTGTTCTTTCAAATAAAAAAAGTCCAGGTATAAACAAAGATTAACTATCTGAAATCAAATGTTAAGCAATTAATTAAATTGGAGCATTCTATTGCCAATTCGGATGATGAGTCAGATCTCATTACATCATAAAAAGGTTCGGACCCCACCATGTTCAACTCACATAATGCTGCTCATGTTTGAAAGACAAACCACATCAACCCTAACCGAAATATTCCTTTTACTTTTCGATTATCGATAGTCAAAAGTATTATTTATATAAATTTATTGAGAATAAGACTTAATTCTATTATGATTGTAGGCATAAAAAGGGACCCAAGCTATACGTGTGCATAACACAACATATTATGACCATAGGGGAATGAATATTGTACGATGGTAATGACATGTGCAAAGTGTTATCTAGTACAATATTCGATGGAGGATATGGAAGGAGTAGCAATGAAAGATGGCCTCCTCTTGCCAAAGAAAAGGGATTCCAAATTGAGTTGTGGAGTGTGGCTCTCTTCGGGTCGTCCGAAGCCTAAATTCAAATTGTCAATGTGCCCCAAATGCAACTATCTTGTCTCGCTGTGCTGCTAGATTTTAATGTGAATCTTACTGCTTTATTCCATTTGAGGGGAATAGAATAGCACACGGGTTAGGATCTTAATTTTCGACCATCAAATTTTGCATTGATTATTTTTCATATTTAGCCCCTCTTATTTTGAGTAGATCTGATTTATTTTTATTTATTTATTTATTTTTTTCAAAAGTACGAATGAAAAGTTGTAGATCCAGAAAATGTATGGTTAAAATTAATTATTGACTTTTACTTCAAATTTTATCAGAGTTTTAAGCCACACCAAATAGGGCTTAATTTCATATGCAGTTTCATAGCAATTTAAGTTGATGAAAGTAACTTTTTATAATTACAATTACAATATATATACTTTGTCTAAGCTTTCAGACTAAGCCTCAATGCACGCAATCCCAAAAGCCTATATATATACACACAAAAATGAGAGACGCGTGAAATGTTTGTACATTGCATATTGGACCGTTATAATTCACTAAACCATGTTATTAGTCGAGTGGGGTAAGGAAAGCAAATGGACATATACAAAAATAAATACTTGTTTTCTTGTCTTATTTGAACTGCCAGTAGAAAAAGCTGGTCTCAATTCCCTGTCCATACTTGTTTGGCACCAGAGGAGAAGTTTATTTCATCATATGAAGAAAATAATGTTAATTCCATTGAAAAAGTTGCTAATTCCTTCTATAATTATAAGAATATAGGCTACCATAACTATCGGGATCTTGAAATTAAACAAAAGTGGATGAGGGAAAGTAAAGTAGAACAGAAAGTGGAAATGAAGAGGATAGTCTGCATTGAAGGTGGCGACAGGTAGCGAGTGAGGAGAGAGCGTAGACACTACGTCTTCATCCGAACAAAACGAAATTTTCGGGGATGCTGTAAGGTACACTCATGGAGATTGATAGGAAGCTATGGAACTTTTGAAATTGGGATACACTAATAAATTTTTGCTCCAGTTTGGTTTAGATAAAAATCAGATTTTAGTATATTTTTTGATAAAAAGTCTACGAAATGAGTGGTTGAAAAGTTGTGAGTCCATAAAATGTGTAGTCAAAATTAATTATTGACTTTTACTTAGAGTTTAATCCAATTTTTTTGCTTAACCAAACCAGAAGTAGCCTATTTGAATGTAACCAAGAGACAGGCACACTAGACTCGGCATATGATGATAAGGAGCATGACTAGGGAAATGAAGTATATTTCTTTAAACTGCCCGTCTCTAGACGGGTAAAGTTTATTTTTTGCACCTTTAGCTAGTCCTAAGTTTGATCTCCGCAATAATAATACACGCCACATATATAGAGGTTAAAATCATAAAAAATAAATAGAATAAAATAAAATATAGAATAGAAGAAGATTTTTATTAAGCTCTTCAATCATATGTTTAAAATATGAAACAGGAATTACAGAATGATTATATACTATCATTCAGTCGAATTCAATTGAGACACTGAACCTTGCATTTGGATAATGATCTAGAAAATTATATGTCAAAAATCACATGAAAAAAAATCTGTGATTTTTGGTTATTATGCAATGCAACAAGCATTTGGATTTTCATCTGAAAAGAGCTGAGGTGGGGTAATTCTTTCAATGTAATAAAGAGGCTGATAATAATGCATCATTTTCTGCATGGACATCTCATCACTAATGATCTCTTCTCCTTTCTTTGCTTCCTCTTTGTTTTCTCCACCTTGCTCCTCCTTGCCTTCTTTCGTTCCCTCTTCTGGTGGTTTCCCCTTGCCCGCTTCTTCCTTTTTCCCTTCAGGTTTTCCTTCTTCAGCTGGTTTTTCTTCATTTTTGTCTTCAGGCTTTGATTCTTCTGCAGTGGGCTTCTCAGGCTCCGACTGAGGGACAATTTTGGCCTGCTTTCTTGTGCGTCTATAGACGTAGTCAACGAGTTTGTCTGCATCCATGGTGCTGGTTACTGTCACTTTCCCAGAGCTTAATTCTGTTTCAACTGTCCTCACACCTATAGTACACAAAATTCAGATGTTATAAGGTAAACGTTAACACCAAGAGAGGCTTTAATAGGATAAATCTCATATCGAATAAAGATGAAAATATAGATAAACAGACGAGGGCTTGGGCTACTCTTCCCAATAAGATTGACCTTTTAAAATAGAATTTAAGTTTTAACATGGTATCAAAGCCCATTATGTTCCGACGAGCAATTCGATCCGATTAAGACTCAAAAATAAACACACAAATTTCTAGATTGGTCCGCACCAATTGGGCATTAATTGGTACCAGAATTCAACTTAAGTCTCTCATCTGATAGAGGTATTGGGATCGAATCCCGGGGAACACGACAGAAAATCGTGAGGGGATAAGTGGGCTCTGCCCACCCCAAAACGGACAGTACGTATGATATAACGGTTTCGGCGTAGAAATAGGATCGTTAAAAAAAAAACGCGCGTTTTTTGATAACGACCCGGGTCTTGCACCCAAGCCGCTAGCTTATGTACTGTCTGCGCATTTTTTTGTAACGACCCGACCTCTACGTCGAAACCGTTATATTTTACGTACTGTTCGCTTTTGCGTGGGCAGAATCCACTTATCCCCTCACGACTTTGTGTCGCTTTCCCCACGATTTGAACCCAAGATCTCTATCATATGAGAGACTTAAGTTAAATCCCGGTGCCAATTGGGAATTCAACTTAAGTCTCTCATATGATAGATGTCTTGGGTTTGAATTCTGGGGGAACACGACAGAAAATCGTAAGGGGATAAGTGGGTTCTGCCCACCCCAAAGCAGACAGTACATATGATATAACGGCTTCGGCGCAGAGATCAGGCCGTTACAAGTCATGTTTAGCATGTATACCAAGTATTACCTTTCATTTTGAGTATCTTTTTCTTAAGCTGCTCAGCACAGGCCTCACAGTGCATGTTCACATTAAGTTCCAATGAAGCCAATCCACTAACCTGGATGTCAATCGAAAACATTAAGCAAAAAAGATTTGGGATTATAATTTGAAAAAATAAAAATGTCGGATTTTCTACCTGTGAGGCAACAACTTCTGGTAGAGGTTCACCCTCAGCTTCCGGTAATGGCGATAAGACTCTGGCTGTTCTCTTGGTTTTCTTGGTGATTCTGTTGCATACTGCTTGAGGCTCCACAACTCCCTTTATAGTTACTTGGTTTTGAGCCATGTCAATCGCAACTCCTTCAACTCCTGCAAAGATCAATAATATATATGTTACAAAAAAGGCTCATTTTACACGTAAAATTTCAGTCGAGAGAGTGACCTCTTATCCTAAGAAGTGTCCTTTCAATCTTCTTTGCACATCCCACACAGTGCAAATCCACAAACAAGACAAATGGGGATGGTGGTTTAGGTTCTTCTTTCGTCTCCTCTGCCTTCTCTTCTTTCTTCTCTTCTGCCTTTTCTTCTTTCTTTTCCTCTGCGTTCTCTTCTTTCTTCTCCTCAGGCTTAGGTTCCTCCTTAATTTGTTCCTGATAAAACTCATTTTCATTCAGCACATTCGACAGTATATATAATTTATTCGAATTAATAGAATTAATAGAAATCGAAAGCAATGAATCACAACCTGTTTTACTTCTTCACCCATAGTACAGCTTCGAATCACTTACAAAATCAAAATTAGTACTACCAAGAAAAAGTTTCAAAAGAGGGAGGGAGATCTATTGCAGTGAATCAACTTCATTTATATGAAAAAGAAATGGACGGTGTAAATTATTATGCAATAAAGAAAAGTCCATGATTGCAGAGCACATGCAGGCCAAGAACCATAAAGGGAAACTCTTAATAAATTCTTTATTTTTTGTATCAATAATCTGTGGGGGGAAGAAGGGGAATTCCAAGGAGCATGCTAAACATCCTTGTGTAGCAAAAGTTGAAAGAATAATACTTATAATTTGAAATTTTTTATTGGGCTAAGTTTCAAGAAAGTTAGGTTTATGTCACACTAACCACCTCATAATCACACACCTAATTTTACAAACTTTATTACTATCTAATAATTTGTTAATACTCTATACAGTGATTGAGTCTCTGCTAACAAACTTCCACATGCCTGCACATTTTGATATATTTCATGGAATTCTTGTGCGGCAAAAGAATATTTTTATCTCTACTTTTATCTTCTGAAATTGATCAGAGAAGGCAGATTTTTGAACATAGAGATTCCAAAGGGCTACTGATTTGTACATGATAAACAAGTTGGTGTCACATGGTTGGCCATTTCTCCACCTCCCAGATTAGCCACTAGAAAAATTTCCAATTTTTGCTTTCTGTTTTAGAATGAAATATTGCTTATAATTTATTTTACCAAGATGTGAAATTTTTAACTTGAAGGTGAAAGATCACTGTCTTATGACTGGTTTTGGAAACCCACCTGGGTAAAGAGGGTTGCGGTATGTTTAAAGTTCTAAAAATTAAACTTCGTCAATTTTTAGAACTTCCCAACCTACCTTCTCTCTACTCTCTATCTGGTGTACTAGAATGATAAGTTCTTTTACCAAATTGGAGTTAGATATGGGCTCCTCCTCACATGTGTTGATGCCTTATTAAACAACAAGGAAAAGGACAGTGATGTGATTTCTTTCTTCTTTCTTATACCCAAATCAAATTACACTTGAATGGTAAACTTGAAATGTGATTTTTCTTGGTTCAGTTTGTAACTTACGCTTTTTAAGAGATCTTTGGAAATCAAAAAGGTACAATCTTTTTGTAATAAGCAGACAGATATTGGCCACTGTACCTAAGTGGGTTTGCGTGGAAATGAGTCAGCTTGGGACACAGCCCAACATTCCACCTCTAAAGGGGCATTGTGAGGTGTCATGAAAAGAAAATTTGAGCATGCATTTCTGCCAAAACGAGGGCAACCAGGAAACTTTCATTTCATGTTAGGTTTAATTCTGTTAGGTCCCAATATAGTAGCAGAAGCAAATCTGAAGAACTGATGGAATTTTGGCTCAAAGAGAATGAAAGTGAACTTACCGTGTTTGGATTTGTCTACCAGATTTGAAAGAGCTTACTGGATATGGATTTATCGTAAATACCGTCTATTGGATTCACTTACCAGTATTTGATAGTTTTGCACACTTACCGGATATGGAGCAATGAACTTACCGATATTTGATTATCAATGCCGTATATTGAGTTCACTTACCGGTATTTGATATGAAAACACAGAAATCTGGTATTGAACTAGAAAATGAATTTTAAGCAAGAAAAAAGGTATTTACCCTTTGAGAAGAGGAATAACTGATATATATTCAAATCTTACAAATGAAAATACATAGCTAATATATATATAGCCAATATACAAAGTAGAAAGTACAATATGAACCATACCACCTACTACAACTTTAGACAATACTTAAAAGACTTAACTTGTAAGAGTGTAGAAAGCTAGTCTAACATTCATCATTACATAGAGTTAGACTTAAACAAAAATATGTGATAAAATGTAACTACAAAATGATACAATTGAGTAACAACAAAAGTGTCACAAAATTAGTTTCATCACTCATCCTTGAGACTTTTGTTGGAAATACCAAGAAAATTTCTTAATGTTTCAAACGTGAAAATATCAGCCACTTGTTATTCAGAACTACAATGCTTCAATTCTACCTCCTTCCTTTCTTGAGCTTCCCTTATGAAATGATATTTGATCTTTATGTGTTTTGTCTTTCCATGGAACACTGGATTTTTCACAATTGCCACAGCAGATTGATTATCACAAAGAATGGTTGTTGCATCAGATTGTTGATACTTCAGATCTTTCAACATTTTTCTCAACCAGATAGCCTGATTTGTTGCCTCAATTGTTGCAATGTATTCAGCTTCAACAGTTGATTGTGCCACCGTTTTTTGTTTGATTGAATTCCAACACACAAGACTTGAACCAGCATAGAAAGCATACTTCACATCAAGCTGGTATATTTTCCATTCTGATTGAACAACAATTACAAGTAGCAATCTTATTGTTTCAAATCTGGCCACAAGAGCAAACGTATTAGTAAAATCGACACCATATTGCTGAGCATAGCCTTTGACAACTAGCCTAGCTTTGAGCTTGTTTACTAAGCCATATGCATTCATTTTGGTCCTAAATACCCATTTTACTCCAATGACATTCTTGTTTTCTGGTCTATCAACCAGCATCCAAGTCCCATTTCTTTCAATCACCTTAATCTCCTCTTTCATTGCATCTAGCCAATCTTTAGAATTAGGTGCTTCAGTGTATGTTGAAGGCTCCATAAATGTTGTGTTGCAAATAGCATAGATGTCTTCGAGTGATCTAGTTCTGATCACCACATTTTCTGAATCTGATTCATCATTAGGTTCAGCCTCAGCTTCATCTTCATTAGCATCAGCATCCTCACTTTGTGAAGTCATCTTTGGAACCTCAGTTTTATTCACAGAACTTGATCCCCAATTCCATGAAGAGTTTTCATCAACTTTGACATCTCTGCTAGAGATTATCTTTTTGGCATGAGGAATGTAGACTCTATATCATTTTGTATTACCACAGTATCCAACCAAAACACCAAGTTCTACCTTTTAACTTAGCTTATTTCTTTTTGCATCAGGGATGTCAGAATAACATAGGCTGCCAAACACCTTCAAATGTGATGCATTTGGCTTAACTCCATACCAAGCTTCATAAGGAGTTAATTTGCCTCAGGCTTTTGTTGGTAACCTGTTGAGAAGATACACAGATGTGTTTACTGCCTCAGCCCAGAACTCATTTGGAACATTTTTTCCAACATCAAGCATCTGGCCATCTCCATAGTTGTTCTGTTTTTCCTCTCACAAAATCCATTCTGTTGAGGTGAGTAAGGGATTGTCAGCTGATGTTTAATCCCTACTTCCTCACAGAATTTGTCAAACTGATTGCTGGTATACTCAGTCCCATTATCTGTTCTTATAGCTTTTAGCTTACAATCACTTTCACTCTCCACAAGGTTTTTGAACCTCTAAAATATTGCAGGCACTTCTGACTTCATTTTGAGAAAGTAAACCTAACACATTCTGGTCAAATCCTCAATAAAGAGGATAAAATACCTGCTGCCATTCAAGGTTAAAGTTCTCATAGGACTACAAACATCAGAGTGAACCAATTGAAATTTGTTTTGTGCTCTTCTAGACTGATTTATATGAAAAGGCAGCCTAGTTTGTTTCCCCAGTTGACAGACATCACAAACACAAGCATCATCATCATTCACTTTTGGCATACTTTCAACTAACTGAAGTTCAAACGGATTTTTAGTGAGGTATAATTTGCATGCCCAAAACGTTTATGCCATAAAGAAGACTCATTCACAGTACTAGTAAAGGCATGTGAGTTGACATTTTTTCACTTCAAAGGGAAACTCATATGCCTCATTTCTATTGTCATTAACTCATGAGTATTTGAATCCAATATAGTGCAGCTACTCTCCTTAAATATCAAGGTGTAAGTCTCAATTGGCCAACACTAATCAGATTTTGATCAATTTTAGACACATATAGAAAATCATAAATAAACTTGATACCTGATGGTGTTTGAACTGAGATTTTGCCAATTCCTTGATCTGTAAGAATCATTAAGCTCCACGAAGATGTCTGAATGTCATGTGATGAGTACAACCACTGTTAAGTAACCAGGTTTCAATCTGGCTAGAAGCTGTGAAGTTGATAGCAGATAACAGGTGTTCTTCTGCCTGATCTTTAGCTACTTTAGTCAGCTGAGCTTCCTTCTTCTCCTGCTGATTTTTGCATACCTTTTCAACATGGCCAAATTGTTTACAAGTCTTGCATTGCACACCAGGTCTAAACCAGCACCACTTGGGAGCATGACCTTTCTTTTTGCAATGGGGGCAAGGAGGATAATCAATATTCTTGCCAACATTTTTGTGAAATTCCACATTCTTCTTCTCATATTGTGGTTTCTTCATTCAAAATCGGTTTGAGCTTTCTGTTTTCCTTTCGAAAACAAAGCTCCCTCAGCCTATTCTTCTTGTCTGAATAATCTTCTTTGTTCAGTAGCTTGAAGAGCATTTACAAGTTCAGCCAAAGAAATGCTACCCAAGTCTCTAGAGTTTTCAAGAGAAGAGATATTGGATTCAAATCTTTCTGGCAGACTTATCAAGACTTTTTCCACAATCCTTTTTTCTGGTAAATCATCTCCTAACAACCTTATTTGATTTACAACCTTCATCAATCGATCAATATATTCATTCACTGTTTCAGTATCTTTCATTTTTAAAGTTTCAAACTCCCTTATGTGATTTAGCACTCGCATCTGTCTTGTTCTGTCATTGCCACGGAATTCTTCTCTTAAGCGATCCCAGGCCTCTTTTGTAGTTTCACAGGTTATAATCCTAGTGAAAATAACATTTGAAACAGCAGATTGAATGCAAGAAAGGGCTTTGAACTTCTCAGCTATCTCTTCACTATGTTGTTTCAACTTAGCAATAGTTGGATTAGCCCTCAATGGTGGTGGTTCGCCTCCAGTTTCAGTAATCTCCCACAAGTCATAGGCTTTCAAATATGCCTTCATTTTTGCAGACCAGAAGTCATAGTTTTCTCCTATGAATGATGAAGGTAAAGGGGCTGAAAAATCACTTGAAGCCATATCAGTCACTCACCAAAAACACTCGGCTATATATGAAGGTTACTTATTGGTTTTCTCTCAAAGGTGAAAGTATTTTTTGGTTTGTTCAAAGATCTTTATGGCTCTGATACCACTGATGGAATTTTGGCTAAAAAAGAATGAAAGTGAACTCACCGTGTTTGGATTTGTCTACCGGATTTGAAGGAGCTTATCGGATTTGGATTTATCGTAAATACCGTATATTTGATTCACTTATCGGTATTTGATAGTTTTGCACCCTTATCGGATATGGAGCAATGAACTTATCGGTATTTGATAATCAATACCGTAAATTGAGTTCACTTACCGGTATTTGCTATGAAAACACAGAAATCTGGTATTGAACTAGAAAATGAATTTTAAGCCAAAAAAAAAAGGTATTTACCCTTTGAGAAGAGGAAGAACTGATATATATTCAAATCTTATAAATGAAAATACATGGCTAATATATATATAGCCAATATACAAAGTAGAAAGTACAATATGAACCATACCACCTACTACAACTTTAGACAATACTTAAAAGACTTCACTTGTAAGAGTGTAGAAAGCTAGTCTAAAATTCATCATTACATAGAGTTAGACTTAAACAAAAACATGTGACAAATTGTAACTACAAAATAATATAGTTGAGTGACAACAAAAGTGTCACAACATTAGTTTCATCAAGAACATGCACTTTCTTAATACTTGCTTTATTCATTGCTAATGTTCCAATAAATAGAGTTAAGTTTAACAGATCAACTTCAACTCAGGAGACTAACTAGCCTATTTTCAAGGAAATGAGTTGCAACATCTTTGAATGAGCAAAAGTACAAAACAACTGCAGAAATAAAGTTAAAGGCTACTTTAGACTTGGTCTAACTCAAGCTAAAAACTTAGGGTTCTTCTTAAGGGTTCAGACAGATCTTCTCGGCCTATCAATACTCCCCCCGCCAATTGGATCCTTGTCCTCAAGGTCTAGATAAGGAAACTAATTATGCAGCAGTGTTGTGTCTTCCCAAGTAGCATCTTCAGTAGGCAATTGCTTCCATTTCACCAAGCTCTCTTCAAAAAATTTATCGCCATGTTTAAACCAACGTGTATCGGAGATTTTCTCCGGTTCTACGGAAGCTACACCTTCATCAGTAATAGGTGGAAGCTCTAAGGTAACTTGTGGAGGACCCCTAACATATTTCTTCAAGATAGAGACATGAAAAATAGGGTGGATCTTTGCACTTGCTGGTAATTGGAGTTGGTAAGTGTAAATTGTGGCCCATCAAAACCCAGTTTAATGCTGCTGGAGTCCGGCCCAATTAATTCACTTAAATGGCTACAATTGGTCACTTACCTTATACCCGGATTGAGGTTTTCTCTTGGGTAGTTTCTGGCCATTGATTTAAATCAATGGCTGTAAATTAGATCCCTTTTAACTATCATATCTCACTTGGACGGCTATTTCATTCTTTAGACTCGGCAGAAAGTTTTCAACCGATTTTGGCATATTATTCTCTCAAAGTGAGAGGCGATTCTCTTGGCTTTCTTCTCTCCATCTTCTTGTTGGATGATGGTTGATCTCTAGTGTATATTCATGTTATTGTTACCGATTTAGAAAGCCGGCTGTTACCTTGATGTTGGCTGGAGCTTGAGGCCGATTACTTGACCATTCTTGTCGGTTATTGTAGTGGTTTTCATGGTAGTTCTTGTAGGCTGTTAAGGTCATTTGTATGCTGTCCGTTATCTCTTAGTTTTGGTCGAGTATTGTTGTGGCCGTGTGTTTCTTGCTTCTGGCCGGTTTCACTTGCCTCGGTTCTGCCAATTTTTTAGTCTATTTTTGGTCAGATTCACTGTGAGAACAGAGTATTATCTTGTTGTAGGTCATCGGCTAGATTAGGTGTCGGTCACTTGGGAGATTCTTGCGAATCGATGATCGTGACATAGTGTGGGTGCAATCTGATTGATGTACTGAAACTCTGTAAACTCTCTTTTGTGTGGTTCTTTGTTAGTGACAGGCTCGATTACTTTTGAGCCCCCCAGATTAGGCATTGCCGAACTGGGTGAACAATTCTTTGTGTTTTTTACATTCCTGTAGTTTGTGATTGTGGTTATTCGAGTACTTTACCGCTGCGAATATTGATTGGCATCGATTGTTGTGAGTATTTGGTTGTTTTGGGTGCGAAAATCCCAAGAAACTGGTATCAGAGCCTCGCTAGGCGGGAGTAAGGCATTGTGAATATGTTTGATTTTTTGTCGTTTTGATATGTTTACTTGATCTGTGCAGTACCAAGAATTAATCTGAAGTGATTTCTTTGAAGCTAGGGTTTTTGATTCTGCTTCAGTAATCTGGTTTCTTCAATCTAATACTATAGTGCACAATATTTCCGTGAGATCCTTCCAATTTAATCTGCAGTATTTGATTAGCATGATATATATGTTATATATGTGAATTTTGTATTACTACTGTGATTTGTTTAAATTGAGATAGAAGCACGTTTAGGATATTTCAGTTTCTGTAACCTAATTGTTTGGTACCAACTCTTAAGAAATCTGAAATTGATCATGTTACTGTTTTTAAGTTTGTGCATGCTATAACTGTTGTTTTCTCATTCTGAGTCAGCCTGCTTGTCATTAATTGCAAAACTTCTTTTTACAAAAAAAATATGTAACTTAAGTGATTTCACAAAAAATAAGAATCATTTATGTCCACAAGTAATATACATCCTTTTACAGAACCTGCAATGGGTTCAAAGGTCGAATTATCACAATTTGATGGAAATGGAGATTACTCAATGTGGAAGCAGAAAATGAGGGCCATATTGGTCCAACAGAAGGTTGCTAAAGCCCTCGATGATCCTAAAACATTTTTCGCTGAATGGAAAGCTAAACCTGATGAGATTCCAGATATGAATGAAATGGCATATAGTTCTATCATCTTACATCTATCTGATAATACTTTAAGACAAGTTGAAGAACATAAAACCCCTAGAGACTTGTGGACTGCCTTGGATACTTTGTTTCTCACTAAGACTTTACCTAATAAGATCTATCAATTAGAGAAACTGTTTAGCTTCAAAATGAATGCGGGGAAGGATTTGGAAACTAATTTGAGTTACTTTAACATCTCAGTTAAAAGTCTTTCCCATAATGACAAAAAATTTGATGATGAGGACCTTGCGGTCATACTCCTTAATTCACTTCCCGATTCCTATAGGGATATAAAAAATGCCATTAAGTACTCCAGAGATGCCCTTACACAAACTATTGTCACTAATGCCCTAAGATCTAGGGAATTAGAGGTTAAGAGGGAAGGTCGAACAAGTACTAGAGAGGAAAGTATATTCATGAGAAGACGAACAGAAAAGAAGAAACACAACTTCAACAATCATAAATTCAAATCGAAATCGAAAACTAGAATAGCAATAAGAAGTGTTACCACTGTGGAAAGTTTGGTCACTTTAAATGTGATTGCTTTGAATTCAAGAAGAAATTTAAAGATCAAAATAATGGAGAATTGAATAATTTTGCTGTTGGTTCTGAGTTAAACAGACTATTAGTAATGACTGTGACTAACGAAAAAGTTGATAAGGATTGGATCTTGGATTCAGGGTGTACATTCCATATGTGTCCTAATAAATCTTGGTTTAAAATTACAAAGAAATCGAACCCAGGAAAGTTTATATGGGTGATAATAACTCTCAAAGTGTCCTTTGTATTGGTGACATTGCCATTAGAATGTACGATGGCATTGTTAGGCAATTGAATAATGTGAGGCGTGTCCTAAACCTGAAGAGAAATCTCATTTCATTAGGAATTCTTCAAGATGATGGACATACCTTCAAGTCTGAAAATAACACTTTGAAAGTCATGAAAGGTTCTTTGGTAATTCTTAAAGGACCTAAGAAAAATGGTTGTACTATCTAATGGGAGAAACTATTAAATCTTTGATTGTAACTGAAAACAAATCTAAATTGAAGCACAACAGATTGGGACAAATAGGAAATAAGAGACTAAAATATCTAAGTAACCAAAAATTATTTGGGAAAGATATGGTAGAACCCCTTGAATTTTGTGAAACATGTGTTTTAGGCAAATCACATAGGGTGAGCTTTGAGACTGGGTCACATACCACCTCTAGGCCCCTAGACTATGTCCACTCAAATTTATGGGGACCGAGAGTCATCTTACCTTCGAAGTGAACAAATATTTTCTATCTATAGTTGATGACTACTTTAGGAAAGTTTGGACTTATCCAATGAAAGCTAAATATGAGATATTTCAAAAATTTTGCACTTGGTTAAAGATGGTGGAAAGTCAACTTGATAAGAAGTTAAAAACTCTAAGAACTGATAATGGATTAGAATTCTGTAATACTGAGTTTGATAACTTCTGTAAGCGAAAAGGAATCGTCAGACACAGAACCGTTAAGCACACACCGCAACAAATGGGGTAGCAGAAAGAATGAATAGAACTCTAATGAACAAAGTAAGATGTATGCTAATCAGTTCTAGATTAGCGAAAGGTTTTTGGGTGAAGGCTGTTACTACAGCTATTTATCTTATAAATCGATCTGCATGTAGTTTTGTTGAATTTAAAACTTCACAGGAACTTTGGACAGGAAAGCTCTCCAACCTTTCCCATATTAGAGTATTTGGATGTGCGGCATATGCACATCAGATTGAGGGTAAATTGGACCCTAGAGCTACTAAGTACTAAGTGTGTGATGCATGGGTACCCGGAAGGTGTTAAAGTAGCTATGACAATGAGCCGAGCCAGGCCAGGAAAAAAAAGATCGGGCTCGGCTCGAGTTTTTTTTGGCCCGAGCTGAGCCAGGCTAAGCCCGGCCAAAAAAAAGTGGCTCAAAAGCCTGGGCCGGGCCGAGCCGGGCTCGCTCCGGTAATTTTTTTCCCTGTTTTTTATTTTTTGTAAAATATACATTTTTTACTTAATTAAATATTAAATAAAAAATAAATTTACGTAATTAAATATTAACTACCTAATTATAATTAAATAATAAATAAATAACTAAATATTACATATCCAATTCATAAAAAAAAAATTAACTATTAAATAAACAATTAAATTAAATAATTAAATACTAAATAAATTATTTTAATTAAATATTACTTAACCAATTCATATATATAATTACATAATAATTAAAAAATTAAATATTACTTAACCAATTACAATAAATAATTAAACACTAAATGAACATTTAAATTAAATACTTAACTATAATTATAATTATATATTACAATAACCAAGCTCGGCTTGATTTTTTTTTTTTTTTTTTGTAAAATTTACATTTTTTACTTAAAAAATTTATAAATTAAATGAATTATAAAAGTTAAAACCCTCCTCCTTTATCCGGGTTTGAGACCGGCTACAATTATGTAGGGGGAGTTAAAATTGTACACGAATAAAATATTACGTGTACAATTTTTCTTGAAAGAAATTTAAAAATTACGTATTTTTTTGAAACTAATCAATTTAAAAACTTACAATATCTTATGCTTGAATCTGCTGCAACTATTCGGCCATTATACTGTCAACTTGTTCTTGAAGACGTACTTCCGCACATTCCCAGTCCTTCAAACATATTAAAGCCTCCAATATATCTTCTTTTAGTCTTGATCGTTCGTCACATAAAATTCGACCACCTAAACTAAACGCAGCTTCCGATGCTACCGTAGACACCGAAAGTGTTAGTAGATCGCGAGCAATTTTTGATACAATCGGATATTGCCTTTCGTTAGACCTCCACCATGATAAAAGACTAAATTCCTGTAGTTTTTGTGGTTTTAACATACTACGAATGTCCACATGCATATATCTATCTAATTCGGAGGGAATTTCAAAATTTGTACCACTGACATCTATTGCTCTAGATATTGACGAATTAGAACTAAATGAGGGAACACTAATATTGGTCTCTAAAAAACTCCATAAACTGTCTGCATTTGTTGAAGTATTTATTGAAAAAGAACTTTGGGAAGTAGAACTGCGCTGACCATCTTTTTCAGCGTAATAGTTATACATTTCACATAACATAGATTCTATATGCGCATGTGATAATTCTACATTCATGAATTTTGAAATCCCCTTTATAATAGTTTGTGTGCCAGTTAAATTAAGTCGAGGGTCTATCACCGAATCTAATAAAAATAAAGAGGGTAACTCCTCCCAATATTTACGAAATTTTAACTCCATTGAATAAATTACATCAACAAAAATGGACAAATTCCTATGTTTTTGAAATGCTTGTGAAATATAGAAAAAAATGGTGTAAAACAAATGAAGATGTAAGGTAATAAACACCGCTACATTCCTTTGTGGCATCAAAAAAATGTTTTAAAATTTTTTTCACGAGAAATGCGAGAGACCATTTCCAATCTTCCAAATTATGTTCAGATCCATATGTATGCCTACCATTATAATACATTGAAATAACTTTATCATATTTTTCACACGAGTGTAACATAAGATATGTAGAGTTCCATCTATGTGATACATCAGTGACAAATGATTTCTCTTCTAATCCATATTCTGCACATAAACTGTTAAATGCTTGTTTTCTTACTGGTGATATAGAGATAAAATTAATTGCTTGCCTAATTTTATTTAAAGGTGATTTTATATGTGTCAATCCATCTTTTAGAATCAAATTGATAATGTGACATACACAACGTTGATGAAAAAATAAACCTCCAAATATAGGGTTCATATCATCAATAAATTTGTCAACAACAACTTTATTTACACTAGCATTATCAAAAGTAAAATTTCGAACCATTTCTCGTATACTATATTCTTGTATAATATCTTTTAAAGCCATGTATATGTTAGTCGCATTATGAGGATAATCTACACATCTGAATGCAATAATCTTTTTATGCATAATCCATAGATGATCAATGTAATGAGCTGTAGCAGCAATATAACCTTTTTTATTAATATCGGTCCATAAATCAGAGGTAAATGATATAACACAATTAAAAGTTTTTAGACTTTCAATAGCAGTTTGTTTTCGTTTGTTATATAATTTTATAGCATCCGAACGGAGATTATTTCTACAATAAGAACGATACCTGGGTTGAAGATAATTCTGCACAAGACAAGTAAAGTGTTCTGACTCGATCATCGTTAGCGGCATCTCTGCTGCAGCCACGTATATAGCCATTCCTTCATAAAATCTTTCTTGTGAATATACAAAAATGGAAAGAGTAGAATTGGAACCGGTAAATGTTAGTTTGGTCTGTTTCGGTTCAAGATCGGTTGGTTTCGCTTTGCAACTTCTTAATATATGCCTATTTAAATGCGATGTGCTCGAACTGGGCTTCCAACTAAGTTATTTACCACAATAATTGCAACATTCCTTCCAAATATCAACTCCATTTTCAACCCCAACTTTTTTGCGAGTCACATGTTGCCAACATTCCGCAAAATCTTTTTTCGACCTTTTAACCTCGACTACTTCCTCCTCTTCGATATCTTCCAAATTAATTGGAACATTTTGAAATGCATCGTACCCCAATGGAGTGCTCGAACTACCTTTAAACTGATTAATTTCATCGCTAGCAAAATCTATGTGTAAGTATTATACTTATAGTAAGGAATATTTAATAATAGAATAAAAGAAACTGAATAACACAACCAAATGTTTAAATTGAAAATCAAAGTTAAGAAATTGGAGAGTAGAATACTGAATATTGCCTAGAGAGATTAGAGATAGATTGATATGAAATTGTAAACTTTTTCTCGTATTTATAGACAAAAATATATCCGTTTTAATTTTCAAATTCAAATTTTTGATAAGACAATTCAGGCGTGATTTTTAAAAAAATTCAAAATTTTTTAAAAAGCGTGCACGCAAGAAACAACTTGCGTGCATGTTAGCTTATTTTAAAAAAAAAATTTATTTTATTTTTAAAAAATTAAACACGGACCATTTTTGGCCTGTGACGCGGGCCGGCCTGGGCTCGGCTCGGGCTTTTTCCAAGCCGAGCCCGGGCCATCCGAACTTTCGAGCTTTATTGCCACCCTTATGTTAAAGGGTACATGGTGTGGGTGTTGGGTGTGCAAGACATTAATATCATTAATAACATAAATGTGGCATTTAATGAATCTGAAATGCCATGTTTGAAAAATAAAATTGATAATACTAAAGAGCAATCTGACGAGACTACTTCACGGAATGAGGTGAAGCTAATAAGGCTAAACCTCATTCTGCTTGAGAATAATGATGTTGATATTCAACAACACGATGAAAATTTTGTTAACACGAATGAAGGTGAAGTGGGTCTCCCTCAACTAGTTGTTGAGACTGATATTGAAAACCTAAATAATCCCACTGTTGAAACAAACGCTCAAGATTATCAATCGAGTCTTCATCATATGAAGAGGCTATAAATAACTCTAAATCTGAAAAATGGATTGATGCAATGAAAGAAGAAATTAAATCTTTACTTGATAACAATACATGGAAACTTATAAAGAAACCTAACAATCAAAGAGTTGTTCAATGTAAATGAATATTCAAACTAAAAGATGGAATTGCTTCATAGAATCCTTTGAAGTGTAAAGCTAGGCTTATGGCCAAATGCTTTACTCAAAGAGAGGGTGTTGACTATAATGAGATCTTCTCCCCGGTTTTCAAATATAAGACCATAAGGTTGATGCTTGCACTAGTTGTTCAATTCAATTGGGAACTTGAACAATTAGATGTCAATACGGCTTTTTTACACTGAGAGTTAGATGAGGAGATCTATATGAGTCAACCACAAGGTTTTGAGGTGAAGGGAAAGGATGATTATGTTTACAAGTTGAAAAAATCATTAACGGATTCAAACAAAGTCCTAGGCAATGGTACATTAGGTTCAATACCTATGTGTTAGAAATTGGCTTTAAGAGAAATGAATATGATCACTATCTATACTATAATAGTGCTAGGGCTGGTAGTGAAGTTTATTTACTTCTATACGTTGATGATATGCTATTGGTCAGCTCTAGCAAAGCTGAAATTTTAAGACTTAAAAAGCTTCTAAAGTCTTAATTTCATATGAAAGACTTGGGAAATGCCAAGAAAATTCTGGGCATGGTTATTAACCGAAATAGATAAGTTAATATCTTAACAATAACGCAAAGTGCTTATTTTATAACCAAGTTTGGCATGAAAGAAGCTAAGAAAGTGAATGTACCTCTTGCAGCCCATATGAACCTATCATCTTCCCAATTACCTAAAACGGAACTTGAAATGAAAGAAATGAATAATATCCCATATGCTAATGCCAAAGGATTCGTCATGTTTTCTATGATCACTACTAGGCCGGATTTGGCTTATGCTATAAGTTTTTTAAGTAGATTCATGTCAAATCCGGGTAAGCCTTATTGGGCGGGATTAAAATTTCTTTTAAGATACGTAGTCGGGACATTAGATATGGGATTGGTGTTTGAAAATAGATTCGAACAATTAACATTGAAGGGGTATGTAGATTCAGACTTTGTTGGTGATAAAGATCAAAGAAAATCTACTATCGTCCATTTCTTCACTCTTGGTGATAATTGCATCACTTGGAAGTCACAACTTCAACCGATTATCACATTATCGAGCACGGAGGCTGAATATGTGGCAATCACCAAATCTGTAAAGGAATGTATCTGGTTAAAGGGTACTTTGGTATAATTGGATTTTTTTTACATGTTTCACCCATAATTTTCACCGATAGTCAAAGTGCTTTGCTATTATGTAAGAATCTTGCTCATCATGAGAGGTCTAAGCACATTGAGGTGAAATATCACTTCATTCGAGAGAAAATTGCATGTGGTGAGATTATACTTGAAAAAATTCATACCGATGTTAATCCTTCGGATATGGGAACCAGTGTATGTAAATTTAATTCATGTTTATCTTTACTACATATTGATACGGGCTAATTTCTTTTGCAGGCACAAGGGCGATGATGTAGGGTAATATCACCGTCAAAAGCAATATAGCAACTAGAGAGAGTGGGGTTTTGAGTACCAAGGTGAAGATTGTAAATTGTGGCCCATCAAAACCCAGTTTAATGCTCCTGGAGTCCGGCCCATTTAATTAACTTAAATGGCTACAATTGGCCACTTACCTTATACCCGGATCGTGGTTTTCTCTTGGGCAATTTCTGGCCATGATTTAAATCAATGGCTGTAAAATAGATCCCCTTTTAACTATCATCTCTCACTTGGATGGCTCCTTCATTCTTTAGACTTGGCAGAAAGTTTTCATCCAATTTTGGCATATTATTCTCTCAAAGTGAAAGGCGATTCTCTTGGCTTTCTTCTCTCCATCTTCTTGTTGGATGATGGTTGATCTCTAGTGTATATTCATGTTATTGTTACAGATTTAGAAAGCCGGTTGTTACCTTGATGTTGGACGGAGCTTGAGGCCGATTACTTGATCATTCTTGTCGATTATTATGGTGGTTTTCATGGTAGTTCTTCTAGGCTGTTAAGGTCATTTGTATGTTGTCCATTATCTCTTAGTTTTGATCGAGTGTTGTTGTGGCCGTATGCTTCTTGCTTCTGGCCGGTTTCACTTGCCTCGGTTCTGCCGATTTCTTTAGTCTATTTTGGTCAAATTCACTGTGAGAACAGAGTATTATCTTGGTCTAGGTCATTGGCTAGATTAGGTATCGGTCAGTTGGGAGATTCTTGAGAATCGATGACCGTGACATAGTGTGGGTGCAATCTGATTGATGTACTGAAACTTTGTAAACTCTCTCTTGTGTGGTTCTTTGTTAGTGACGGGCTCAATTACCTCTGAGCCCCCCAGATTAGGCATTGCCGAACTTGGTGAACAATTTCTTGTGTTTTTTACATTCCTGTATTTTTGTCACAAATTCTGTATTTTCATTGTGTCTCCAATAGGTAGGTGCTGTAGGTTTATAATGATATTACAAGGAATAGAATAAAAATAAAATCTTTCCTATACAAAAACTTTCTTAAACTCTGCTAATGTCCCTTATTTACGGGATGCTACAGATTTCATAATCTCTACAAATCTTTTAATGATATCTCACGCCAACACTCCTCCTCAAGTTGATGCATAGAGGTCTCGCATGCCCAACTTGTCAAGTGAGTTGTAGAGGTCCTTGGTTGATACAGCTTTTGTGAGGATATCCGCCAATTGATCTTCAGATTTCACAAATGGAAACCTAATTGTTTTTGCTTCGAGATTTTCCTTGATGAAGTGTCGATCTACCTCCACATGTTTAGTACGATCATGTTGGATGGGATTATGAGAAATTGCAATTACAGCTTTGTTGTCACATAAGAGGTCCATCTCAGAGTTAGGGGCAAACCCGATTTCAGTAAGTAACTTTCCGAGCCAAAGGAGTTCACAAAGACCTTTAGCCATTCCCCTAAACTCAGCTTCAGCACTTGACAAAGCTACTACTTTTTGCTTCTTGCTTCTCCAGGTTACGAGGTTCCCTCCAACAAATGTAAAATATCTCGAGGTGGACTTCCTATCAGTGATATTACCTGCCCAATCAGCATCTGTATATCCATGGACCATCAACTAACTGTTATGTTTTGAGAACATAAGCCCTTTGCCTGGAGATGACTTCAAGTATTGAAGTATTCGAATCACTGGTTCCATGTGGCTTTCACTCGGATTATGCATAAACTGACTCACAACACTTACAGCGTATCCAATATCTGGACGAGTATGAGAGAGATAAATGAGTTTACCAACTAACCTTTGGTATTTGCCTTTATCTGTTGGTACTTGGCCTGGGTATTCTCCAAGTTTGTGATTCTGAACAATGGGGGTGTCTGCAGGTCGACACTCCAACATCCCTACTTCGGCTAGCAAGTCCAATATGTATTTCTGTTGAGAGAGAAATATACCTTTCTTAGACCTAGCAACTTCAATCCCCAAAAAATACTTAAGTCCACCTAGATTCTTCATCTCAAATTCAGTTGCTAGTTGCTTTTGAAGCCAAGAGATTTCTTCTTCATCATCTCCTGTAATAATCATGTCATCTACATAGACTATCAAAGCAGTTACCTTACCCAACCGATGCTTCAAGAACAAAGTGTGATCAGAGTTACTTTGTTGGAAGCCATATTTCTTCATTGCCAAGCTAAACCTTCCAAACCACGCTCGTGGTGATTGCTTTAGTCCGTACAATGCTCGTTGCAATTTGCATACTACTCTGTTATCTGAGGATGCTGTATAACCTAGAGGAACATCCATATACACTTTTTCTTGGAGATCACCGTTGAGGAAGGCATTCTTTACATCAAGTTGATGCAAAGGCCAATCAAGATTTGCTGCAAGAGACAATAACACTCTAATTGTATTCAACTTGGCTACAGGTGAGAAAGTTTCCTGGTAATCAACCCCATACGTCTGCGTATATCCCTTCGCTACTAGCCTTGCTTTGTACCGCTCAATGGATCCATCTGCTTTGTGTTTAATGGAGAACACCCATTTGCATCCCACAGTCTGTTTTCCTTCAGGTAACGGGACAAGAATCCATGTATCATTTTTTAGTAGTACTTCCATTTCTTCCTCTATAGCTCGGGTCCATCTTTGATTTGCTAATGCTTCATGGACACTAGTAGGGATTTGACACGTGGAGAGTTCCTGTGCAAATCTCTTAAGAGGTTCAGAGAGGTCTTTGGTGGATACATAATTAGCAATTGGATACCTCGACCTTCGATCTTCAATAGCTGGAGAATATCTATTAGGTCGCTTGCCGCGGTTGTACCTGGGAGGTAAAACATATCCCACAAAATCATCTATGGCATTGGTATGTAAGGGTGTAGTGGTAGTACTTACCTCAGGATTATTCTCAGGAGATGATTCGGTTGGCACTTCAGAGGGAGAGGATATAGGCTCGGTTTCAGATGTTGCATGCTCTACATTCGAAAATATCTCGGTTTCACAGTTCACAATGCCCGAGTTATCATTTGGCCCATCAAGTCTGAACTAATCAAATTCATTTGGAGTCGCATGTTGGGACCAATTCAACTCTTCATTATGTATCTCCTCCTGAAGAGGAGAATGAGGTGCCGAAGAGGGAAAAAACATAATAGTCTCCAAGAATTGAACATCCATTGTCACATAGAGTTTTCGGCTAGTAGGATCATAGCAACGGTACCATTTTTTATGGATACCATAGCCCAAAAACACACACCGACGTGTACATGGATCAAGTTTACTGCGTTGGTTTTTGTGGAGATACACATAGGCGACACATCCAAAGATACGAGGAAGCATTAGTGTTGTAGGTAGGGACACATGATTGGAAAGAGATTGGAGAGGTGTTTTAAATGATAAGACCTTGGATGTCATTCGGTTGAGAAGATGGACTGCGGTTGAGACGACATCGGTCCAAAAATGTTTAGGCATATTGGCACCAAGAAGTAGGGCACGGGCAGTCTCCATAAGATGTCTATTCTTCCTCTTGGCGACGCCATTCTGTTGGGGTGTTTGGGAGCATGAAGTTTCATGAATTAAACCATGTTGGGAAAAATAGGCTTGAAGATGTTTATTGACGTATTCGCCACCATTATCAGAGCGGAGAACCTTCATGGTGGCACCGTATTGGGTACCAACCATAACATGAAATGTTTTAAAGGCACCTAGAACTTCATCTTTGTGTTTTAGCAAGTAGAGCCATGTCATACGGGTACAATCATCCACAAAAATAACAAACCAACGGAAGCCAGACAAATTAGTAACGGGTGAGGGCCCCCATACATCAGAGTGAATTAACGCAAATGGAGTGTCACTTTTATTCATGCTTAAAGGATAAGTAGCACGATGGCTCTTAGCCAAAATACAATTATCGCATTTCAAATCGAAATTCTATAAATGCTTAAACAAATCAGGTAAAACATGCTTCAAATAAGGAAAAGACGGGTGTCCCAAACGTCGATGCCATAACCACAGTGTTGTCTCTTTATTGGCATGTAGATTATTCATGTTGTTGGCCTGGCTGATGTCATGCACATAATATAATCCCCCCCTCTTAGTACCACGCCCAATTATCTCCTTGGTGAGAATATCCTGGATGAGACAAAAATTTGGATAAATAAGCACAACACATCCAAGGTCTACAGTAAGCTGACTTATAGACAATAATTTATGGGATAAAGATGGAACAAGTAAAATATTGTGTAAATGGAGGGATGGAGATACAATCACAGAACCAGCTCCAGTAACTGGTGAGATAACACCGTTTGCATTAGCTATGCTAGTGCGTTGTGGGACAGAAGTTTGGGAGAAATCTGAGGCATCAAATGTCATATGGTCCGTGGCCCCCGAGTCGAGAAGCCATGCCCCACAACCTGCATCTCTATGGGAGGAAAGAAGAGCAAGACCAGAGATACCTGAGTTCAAGCTGCGAGGAGCATCTGTAGACAATCCGATTGATTGTGTAAGGGAGAGATGGGGTTCTGCACTAACAACAGCAGCTGTACCTGAACTTCCACTAGTGTTAGTACCATCAGGACGCTTACGGACTTGAAGATCATGCCACCAATCAGGGTACCCATGCAGCTTAAAACAGGTTTCACGTGTATGTTTCTGGCTGCCACAGTAAGTGCATTTTTTTCATCAGCAGAATTTCGGTTCTTGGCAGATTTACCACGTATAGAGGTGCTTAACGCGAGAGATTTTGAAGTCAAGACAACTTCCTGAAGTCCATCGGTTTCATGAGTGGTCATAACCTGTTGTCGAGTAGCCTCCCGTCTAACATGCGCATATGCTTTTTCACCTGTAGGAAATGGTTTCATTTGTAAGACATCAGCCCGTATATTGTCTAGCCGATCATCAAGACCATCCAAAAAAACATAAACACGGTCTTCTTGGATTATCCGGTTATAGTGCTTAATATCAACAGAACATTCCATAGGATTCGGTCGGCGGAAATCAATTTCACGCCATAGACCTTGCAACTCTGTGTAATATTTTTCCAGTGAGCCTGTAGATTGTTTTAGTCTACTCACACGGAGTCGAAGTTCATACACTTGTGATGTATCACTACCATCGAAGAAGGTAGTTGCAATGGCATCCCAAACCTCTTTTGCCGTAGGAAAGCGAATAAAATTACCAATTAAAGACGGATCCATGGAAGTAATTAACCAACCTTTAACAATAGCATTATCAGTGCGCCACTTGCGAAAGGAAGTATCGATAGATGGTGGCTGGGGAAAGTCTCCGTTAATGTACCCCAGTTTGTCCTTGCCGGAGATATACATCTCGACAACTTGGGACCACAGTGCATAGTTGGAACCGTCCAACTTGGTGCCAATCGAAGCAGCAGATGTTTCAGTTGTGATGGTCGGGGTCCGAGCGTTATTCAGCACCTCAGTCATCCTTGTAGTCAGTTCAATGATAGAATCAGAGAGATTAGATGTGTCGCCGGAGGTATTCTGGTCATCAGAGTCCGCCATGGGAGGGTAGTTCGGGTGCAATACAGGAAGCCAGATCTAACTTGGCTCTGATACCATGTCACAAATTTTGTATTTCATTGTGTCTCCAATAGGTCTTTACCGTAGGTTTATAATGATATTACAAGGAATAGAATAAAAATAAAATCTTTCCTATACAAAAACTTTCCTAAACCCTGCTAATGTCCCTTATTTACGGGATGCTACAGATTTCATAATCTCTACAAATCTTTTAATGATATCTCACGCCAACAATTTTGTGATTGTGGTTATTCGATTTACTTTACTGCTACGAATATTGATTGGCATCGATTGTCATGAGTATTTGGTTGTTTTGGGTACGAAAATCCCAACAGTAAGCAACATTGCTGATCTTCTTCTCGATTTGATAAGGGCCATAGAACTTACTAGCAAGTTTATGATGAACTCGTTTGAAGGCGGTTTGTTAGCGATAAGGATGTAGCTTTAGGAGGACCATATCACCTGCTTGAAACTCCGCATTGCCCCTCTTTCTGTCTGCTGTTTGTTTCATTCGATTTGCTGTCACGTCCAAATTCTTCTTCAAGTGTTGGAGCAATTCATCCCGGTGCAAAAGACTTTGATCGACTTCGTTAACACGAGATAACCCATCAAAATAAAGTGGAATGGAGGGAGGAAGCCGACCATACAAGGCTTGGAAATGTGTCATCCCCGTTGAACTGTGGTAGGTGGTATTATACCAGAATTCTGCCCAAGGTAAATAACTATACCATTTTCGTGGCCATTGTTGGGCAAAATAGCAGATGTATTGTTCAACATAGCGGTTAACAACTTCGATTTGTCCGTCAGTCTGTGGGTGGTAGGCGGAGCTTAATTTCAACTTGGTTCTTGACATAGTGAAGAACTCTGATAAAGATGGGGCCGCGGTTACTAATGATTGATTTCGGCATGCCATGGAGTTTGATGATGTGCTCTACAAACTTTGCAGCTACAATCTTGGCAGAAAATGGGTGAGATAAAGTAACAAAATAAGTGTACTTACTGAGTCGATCAACGACCACTAATAGACTATCTTTATCATAGGAGGATGGCAGACCTTCAATAAAATCCATACTGATATCATCCCACACTTGAGAGGGAATGAGAAGTGGCTGAAGTAATCCCGTTGGGGCTAGAGTTTCAGTTTTGGTTCTTTGGCAAACTTCACATTGTGTAATATAGTCTTGGATGGATTGGTACATTGATGGCCAATAAAATTGTTGAGCTAACCTTTTGAACGATACGCTAGAATGCCCTGCCATTTTGCTGTCATGAAATTCTTGTAGCAGCTGGTTGCGGAGAGCTTGAGGAACAATTACTCTCTTTTTGTAGAAATAGAGACCATTTTGCATTGAGTATGGACCGGTGGGATCCGTACTTGAGTGGCGGCTCACTTGCTGCATATATGGATCATCTTGTGCTGCTCTTCTCATGTCATCCCAAAGAGTGACTTGGGAACCAAACAAAGGATTAAGGATAGGGCTGTCAGGGCGGCGAGAGAGGGCATCGGCTTCTGAATTTTCATGCCCTAGCTGGTAAAGAATTTCGTAGTCGTAGCCCAAAAGCTTTGCTACCCACTTTTGTTGCTCAGGAGTGGCCATACGTTGATCCAAAAAATATTTGGGACTCCTATGATCGGTTCGAATGAAGAATTTCCTGCCTAAAAGATAGGGCCGCTAAGTTCGAATGGTTTCCACAATTGTGAACATTTTCTTGGCGTAGATGGACTATGATCGTTTACTAACTCCCAAAGCGCGACTCATAAACGCAATTGACTGGCCCTATTGAGTAAGGATAGTGTTGATTCCGTCACCTGAAGCATCAGTTTCAATAATGAAAGAGTCATTAAAATTTAGCATGGATAAAGTCGGGGTTGATGTCATAGCTTGCTTGAGCAACTTGAATGCACCCGTTGCTTCTTCAGTCCACCGAAAATTTCCCTTTTTCAGGAGATTGGTAAGGGGGCGAACCAAAAGTCCATAGCCCTGAAAAAAATTTCGGTAATAATTTGTCAAGCCTAAAAATCCACACAATTCAGTAATATTAGCAGGTTGTGGCCAAGCTACTGTGGCCTCAATTTTTTTGTTGTCTACTTTCATCCCTTGATGCGTCACAATATGGCCTAAATACTCCAGTTTCTATTTGCCAAAATCACATTTGCTTGCCTTGATGAAAAATTGATGTTGGCTCAAGATATCCAATGTGGTTCTAACATGTTCTATATGTAATTCCTAGGTAGGACTATAAACAAGAATATCATCAAAAAAGACTAGTATGAACTTGCGAAGATGATGATGGAATATCGACTTCAGTCACTTCATAATGGCTTGGAAGGTGGAAGGGGCAATGCATAAGAGACCTTCATCCTGGTAAGTTCGACGCAGCCATTGCCACCATTGATTATCTTTCCCTTCAAGGTGGAAAGATGCTAGAGTTACCTTCTGATTGTCCGTCGTGCCTTGAAATTCAAAGAATTGAGCTACTTTGCTAAGCTATTCAGTCGGATCTTCTCCTGAGTATTTTTCAAATTCCAACTTCGCCATCTTGGAAGAGAAAATTGTTGCCGCCGTCGTCGTTCTTCTCTCGATACGAACGAGAGATCCTTCTTGCCCATGGTTGTTGTTGGAGGCTTCTCTGGTTGAAAGAAAAGCTTCTAACAGCTTGTTGATGGTATCCTCTAAGCGTTGCATTCCATCTTGAACTCTACCGAGCCCAGCCTCCAAAGCTTTGATCCGTTCTTTGTTGGACACCATTGTAGCGAAGCTCTGATACCAATGTTAGGTCCCAATGTAGCAGCAGAAGCAAATCTGAAGAACACGCACTTTCTTAGGGTGAAAGATAAACCACAATTGTTTGTAGGAAAATAATACTTGCTTTATTCATTACTAACGTTCCAATAAATAGAGTTAAGCTTAACGGATCAGCTTCAACTCAGGAGACTAACTAGCCTATTTTCAAGGAAATGAGTTGCAACAACTTTGAATGAGCAAAAGTACAAAACAACAGCAGAAATAAAATTAAAGGCTACTTTAGACTTGGTCTAACTCAAGCTAAAAACTTGGGGTTCTTCTTAGAGCCCGTTTGACCTCCATTCTTATCTCATTCTCATTCTCAATTTTTTCTCTTTCTTCATTTCAACCACACATTTTTCAAATAAAATAATATTACACACAAATCTAAAACTTTTCACCATTTTTCCACCACACATTCTTCCATCAATCACTATTCCAAAAATTCTATTATCATTAAACTCAACATCAAACACACTCTTAGGGGTTCGGGCAGATCTCAATTATTGTGATTACTCAATTTTTTTTTAAATGTTGCTGTCTCCTTTATTCTATAAAATGTAGTAAAATAAAATCCAAAACTAATGGTAGATAATTTCATTCTTTTTGTAGTCTAAAGAAATAAAGGAAGACTTGACTACAGAATCTAGAATATTAACATAAGCAATGGACAACTTCACTTCACAAGGAGATGACTAGGTTTACAAGATAAATTGATTACAGCCAGGGGTGGACCCACCAGTGGACCTGGTGGGTCCTAGGATCAACCAGATTTTTTTTTTAATTTTTAATTTTTAATTTTTTTTTATTTAAAATACTTTACAATTTTGGGATATAACATGTTAGATGTTAGATATAAATACAGATTTTGGGATATAACATCTATAAAGTATACTGTAATTTTTCATTATAACATGTTAGACATAAGTACAGATTTAGATGAAAAATCGAAAATCTGGCTTTGGAAATGAATTTTAGTTAATTAAGATTTGAATTCAGAGAGTTGTTGAATGTTGTGATTTGTTTTGATATTAAGGGTTGTTCTTTTGTCCGTTTTGCTGATTTAATTGTATATTTGGTTCTTCTTGAGGTTGTTAATTGCCAATAGCAACGAAGTGCTTTCACCTCTTGTAGTAGATCCGTCTAATTGTTGAAGAAACTGTTTGGTAGTATGGGTTGAGGCCTCGATATTGGATAGAAATTCTTGTCTACATATTTGAATTTGATTTCGAGCAGCCTAATACAATTAAAAAGTAGTTCTGATTTCAGTTTGCCAGCCTACTGCTGTAATTGGTCGGATGAGCGTTTCCGAGTTAATAATTTTTTCATTTTTACAGCAATTTAAGAATGAAAAATAATATGTATTTCAAACTTCTATCATTTTAATTGTACAGATTTTTTAATCATTATAAATGTTTGTGCTACCCTCAACTCCAAAAAAAAAAATCGAGGACGCTGTCCCGAACCCCGTGCTCCCCCCTCCTTCATCTCAATATCTTTCATTTTAGGACCCACCAGCTCTAACATCCTGGTTCCCCGCCTAGAGATGGCAATGGGCCGAGCCGGCTCGTTACCCTACGAGCTCGGCTCGTGCTCGAGCTCGTTGCTCAATGAGCTCGGCTCGTCAAAAAAAAAGTGCGCTCGGCTCGACCCATGAGCTCGTGGCTCATGGGCTTTGACGAGCCGAGCTCACGAGCTCGGCTCGTGAGCTCGCCTCCAAATTTTTTTTTTTTTTTTTAATATACTTTTTTTCCTAAATTTTGTTTAAAAAAAAATAGATTTTCGGTAAAATTTTATTTTATAAGTATTTTTATTTTGTAAACAATTTATTTAGATTTTGATAAAGTATATTTTTATAATATATTTTTTTATGAATTTATCTTATAAATAATACTTATAAGTTTTTTGTAATTACAATTTAATTTTTTTACTTTCAAGTTTGTTTTGAAGAAAATATATTAATTGAAAATAATTATTTTATAAATGATAAAATTAAAAAAAAATATGAGATTGTCAAATGATTTTTCAAAATATTTTTCATTTTAAAAATAATAAAATATTAAAATATAAACTCTCCTCCTTTATCCGGGTTTGGGACCGTCTACTTCAATAGTTCAATTTCGAGTAGGCGGAGTTAAAAATTGTACACGAGCAACTTGTTACGTATACAAATTTTTAAAAAAAATTATAAAGGTATTAAAATAAAAATTCGTCATAAATATGATTAAACTAAATATCACTTACTTGACTACATGCAATTTCGACATATTTATCTTGCAGTCGAAAATGAGCGTCTTGCCAGTCCTTCACGCACATTAATGCTTCTAAAATATCTTCTTTTAGTCGATTCCTAATTTCAGAGAGAACCCTAGACCCTGCACTAAAAGCAGATTCCGAAGCTACAGTGCTAACCGGAGGTGTTAGTAGATCTTTTGCCATTGCAGAAACTATTGGCCATCGACGTTCATACTTTCGCCAGAAGTCAACTACTTCTTCTGAATTTTTCCTTAGTACATTGTTACTAGGCCAATTATGATTAAAGTAATCAAGTAATTCAGCAGGCATTGCATTGGGACTGTTACTCGATGTTTGAGTACATGCAGTGGAAGACAAACTACTATGACTGGATGAACCATATGCATATCCAGTTTGACCATATCTATATGAGTTCATGCCTTCAAATAAATTTAAAATTTCAGCGTCGTCATCTCCTAAATTAGTGGGAGGAGTACTTGTAGAGCCGAAGGGTACACGAGTAACATGTGTACCCATTCGTGAAGCATATGTTACATACATTTCAGATAAAGTTACTTCCAAATTCCTATAAGTAATAGGTACGTTAAAAGTTAAAGATTTTGACATTCGTTCAATTATAAATTTAGTACCCGATAAATTATATTGGGGGTCCATGACGCATGCTATTGGAAATAACATGGGCAAATCTTCCCAATATTTTCTAAACTTTAATTCCATGGCAATTATAATTGAATTAAAATCGGGGTCATCTTTATATCTATCAAAAGCCCTAGAAATTAGATAAAGACGTTGAAGGACCATACAACTAGTAGGATAATAAATACCAGATAAAATATTTGTAGAATCATAAAAACCTTTCAAAAAAGTTTTAATTTTAATAACTAAAGCCCAATTGGATTCATTCAAAATATTTTCGTCGTCGTCCCTCATATGCCTATTGTTATAAAATTCAGTAATTAAATGTTCGAAACCTTCACATGATTTTAATAATAAATATGTGGAGTTCCATCTATGCGCTACGTCATTAGTAAAAGTTTTTGAATGCGACACCCCATTTTCGGCACAAAAATCCTCAAACGCTTGTTTTCTACTAGGTGTAATAGTGATATAAGTTAGTGCATTCTTAATTCATTGAATTTCATCCTTAACATATTTTAAACCATCTTGTACTATTAAATTTAAAATATGGCATACACATCGAATATGAAATAAATAACCACCGAATTCGGGTTGAAATACTCTTTTCAATTTCTCGATAACAACCTTATTTACACTAGCGTTGTCGAACGTAAAAGAACGAATTTTACTCTCGCATTTATATTCTCTGATAATGTTCATAATAGCACTAAATATATTGGGAGCATTGTGCGGGTACTCAATAATTTTAAAAGCAATTATTCTTTTATGCATGATCCAAAGTGGGTCTATATAATGTGCAGTTGCAGCAATATAACCTCTTTTATTAATCCCTTCCCATAAATCCGAAGTTAAAGATATCACACCCCCATATTTTTCTAAATCGGCAATCAATGTTTTCTTTTCAATTTCAAAATATTCTATTGTATCAGAACGAACAGTATTTCGACTTACCCCAACGTACCTCGGTTGAAGACATTCTTGCACAAAGGTAACGAAATGTTGGTTGCCCGTTTGTGCTAGTGGCAACTCAGATCCGGCAAGGTATTTCACCATTCCTGTTCGAGTTCTTTCCGCCGAATACATCCACGTACTAAGTGGCGTAGTAGTAGCACCGCTGCCTGGACTACCAAATTGTAGTTGCGTTTGACCAGCAGGAAGAAGACCATGTTTGGCCGCACATGATTTGTAGTGACGGTTGAGGTGGGTGGTTCCAATGCCTTTTTGATGGGTCAATCGTTGTTGACAGTATTTACATACTGCTTTGGTTTCTTGAATTCCATCGATCACACGACCAGTTTGAATCAATTTAAAATGATCCCAACATTTTGCCTGCTTCTTCCCTTTTCTCTTCCCTCTTGCATCGGGAATTTCAAGAACAGGTTCATCATCCTGTTCCAAATCAATTGGAGCATCGAAATCAACGTCATCCAAATCAATTGGATGACTACTTTCATGAACATTGTAATCTTTAATATTTTCTGGAATGGGTACTTCATCTAGACCGACGAACTCATTCCCAAATTGATTTTGGGGCACATGTGATACATTCTCGACTCCGACATCGAACAAGTTTTCAATAAATGAGCGTGGATCCATTTGTGAATAATTGAAGTTGAATATTGAAGAAGAAGAAGAAGTGAAGTAGAATTGAGAAGTGAATGAATGAATGAATATTATGTAGTAGTGTAGAAAATATATTGTAAAATCAAGATTATAATTTAATGGTATGAATATAAAATGTAGAAGAGTATAGAAATAAGAATGAATAAATAATATTGATTATAATTGATTTGTAGAGAGTATAGTAGAGAATAAGAGATTGATAGTAAATTTGGTGAGAAAAAAATGTTGTAATTGATGGGTATTTATAGGAAAAAAATGAAATTTGGAAAAAAAAAATAATAATAATAAATTTTTTTTTTACAAAAAAAAGTGTTACCACGAGCCCATTCAAATTTTTTTTGTTCGACTCGTTGCTCGGGCTCATTTTTTACGAGCCCGAGCGGCTCGTGGCTCGTTTTAGACGAGTCGAGCCCACGAGCTCGCGAGCGGCTCGGCTCAATTGCCATCACTAGGTTCCGCTTCCGCCACTGATTACAACATTGTCTTTATTTACTTCATATTTAATTACCAATGGAAAGCTTAAATTTGGACATGGATCAGTGTTAATCAAACGTTCCTAACTATTAATAGAGTTCTGTAAGATATCTGATTATCTTACTTATTACTAAATTATTCAAAAGATGGATTGTAATGCCAATAGATTTATCTCGCTTCTATGTCATGACGAGAGGCTCCCCATTGAGTAGACAGATCAAAGGCCAATCATGATTGAGTCATATTTAGGCACCCGACGTTGGGAAACTATCACACAATAGAGAGTGGTTTGGACCCCTTTAAACTTGACACATCTAACTCAGGATAATCATAGAGGCCCCTAGAATTTATTTTTATTTTTTAAAAATGAACATTTTTTTCTCTTTTTACTAAATAATATTTAAAACTAAAAAATCAATAGTCTTTTATTTGTTTCATTTATTATTAGAGTTTATGATTAACAAACTCTGTCAACAAGCATACCGTTGTTATTTTCTCTCATTTCTCATGTGCCTATAGCAATTTTCTCTCCAGCAAATCAATAATTGTCATTTATGAGCACTTTCAAGCGTTCTCATGGAAAATAAATAAAGTAATTGAATTTTCTAGATTTTCTCGTCTTGTTTATTAAGATCATTTTCTTGTATCAACTTCATGAACATAGTCAACTTTTTATTTATAAGAAAAGAAAAAATAATTTTTGTATTACCTAATTGCTTTAAAGGGTTCGACAAATACACAATATTGTGCCCCTTTCTATGAAATTTTCTCGTTTTTCTTGCGTCCTTGGGAATTCAATTCGATTAGCTAAAAATCAAGTTCCTCAATTTCAAATCCAGATAATTAGGGAGCTGAGACTTTTTATTTATTTATAACTTTATTGAGGAATTTCGATAATTTCACATTTAGACGCCATTTGTGATGTGTTGGCTTATATATTTTCTTTCATTTGAATTAACGAATGAATCGATTTTCATAGTTCTTACGTATGTTAATTTTATGAAATTTAGAATAAAATTGTTTGATTTTTTGGTTTGAATATTGTTTTTTATGTAGTGATTGTTACACATATAAATTACGTGGCAGACTAATATTGTTACACCTATAAATTATGTGCCATGATGAGACGGAGGGAGTTTCATATATGCGACGTGACATCGACTATTCAATTTATTGTGTTTATTTAATTAAACAATTACATTTTGGGCTTGGATCTAGGCCCATTTCGTTTCTTTATATGTGTGAATCCACTTCACACTTAAAAGTATTTTCATTCTATAGCAATCTGACCACATGTAAATATTTTTTTAACAACTAAGAATTTGATGTCTATAAATTTAGACTTGGTTGAACTCATGTTGTTATTAGAATACAAGACTGCTAACTTATTATCACAAAATAACTTAAGTGGTCTTTCAATTCCATTCATAATTCGCAGCCCAGTAACAAAATTTCGCAACGATATTCCTTAATTAGATGTCTCATAACATGCTACAAACTCTACTGTCATAGTTGAAGAAGTTTGAGTGTCTATTTAACACTCTTCCAATATATAGCTCCTCTAGCCAGAAGGAAGAAATAGCTCGATATGGATCTCCCACTATTTTGTCATTCAGTAAAATTAGAATTAGAATAACTAATGATCTCCAACTGGTTTGATTTCCTGTATATGAGCATGTAATCTTTTTTTCTCTATAAATACTGTATAACCCGCTTAGCTGCCTTCCAATAATCCATCCCCGGGCTACTTAAATATCTGTATACCATTCTGACACGCCCGAAAGTGGGGTCAAAATAATATTCCTTATTTTGTGAAATTTGTCGTTCAAGTAGTAATGTGGTAAGTAAGGGTTATTCCCGCAGAGGATTGTTTTCAATTAAGCCAATTGCAATAAGAAAGTAAAAATGTACAAATAAGTAAATGGGAGGGGGGGGGGGGAGGTTTGGTTGTTTAACTAATGAAGCGATAAACTAAAAATATAAAAGTTGAAAATGACAAAGAACACAAGGAAACGAAAATGTGATCGAGGGATATTTCTCGCCGCTAGAATGAATTTCTAATCGATATTAACAAATGATTTTCGTTCAAAAGATCAACAACAATTAGAGAATAATCACAAGCTCGATTATCTCAAACTCTCCTTACATTTTAGTTGAATAAAACAAGCTCTTTACCCAACCCTATTCATTAAACAACTTAGGATAAACTCACTAGATTTAATTTAACAAAAGCATTACGACGAGAGAGTTGAATTGAATTAAGTGCAAACACACAAGCTCGGTTTATTAACTTAAGTGATAATCCACCTACATTTAATAGAAAATTCCTCATAATCCATCAAAGTGTAGTTGCTACTAGGTTTTGGTTAAATTAGCGATTACGTACTAAAATTTCCAAAATAGCATATATTGTAAACAACTCAATCATCTAGTTGGCCCACTAAATAATCGAGAAGAATAATAAACACATTAAGCACAATGAATTAACCACATCAATCTCAAGAACTTTGAAGCACAAATTGATTAAATTATCATTCTAGGGTTCCAAAATAACCCCCAATCACAATAGGTTTTAGCTATGCATAAGATATTCAATAATAGCTAACAAAATAATACAACCCATTGATAGAAAATTAGATTAAAGAGAAGAGAAAAGCTTATGAATGAAGATATGGAAGGTTGAGATCAATGGCATTGGAGCTTCTTCTTCATGTTCCCCATTTTCTTCAAGGTTTGACAATGGAGTTCTCCAGATTTTTGCTCTTGTTTTGGGGCAGCTCCTCCCTTGATTTCTTGCCCTAGAAGTGGTCTTCAAGTAGTATTTAAATTGTAGGAAGGAAATGAGATAAGTTGGGTCGAAAATAAGCCAAAAAGGGGTCAAAAATCGGGTTTTCTTGCTACCTGGGAGGTCGGGCGCCGCGGCGCTGCGGCGCCTACGACTGAAACTTGGGCGCCGCGGCGCTACAGTAAAATAATTTATTTTTTATTTTTTTAAGAATCGAAACCCAAATCCTCTTTTTTGCACTTTTGATCTTTTCTTCATTTCTTCTTCCGTTTTCTTCTCCAAATTGGGATTTAGCATTGAAATACCTACAAAATAGAATACACTATATTAGGTAGCAAAATCTTAATGAAAACTCACAAATATCTAAATTTAACGGCCCAAATAAGTGCGAAAACCCGCACTTATCACACCATCAAACTTAAATCTTTGTTAGTCCTCGAACAAAGCTATACAAACAAGCATGAAAACACACAAATAAAAATTAAACAATAATACTATAATATAACAAAAATTTCAAAAGTTAGATAGTTTGCCGTTTTGCCTCAATTTTCACATATGCTAATAACTCATGAAATGCACACAAAAATGCTACAGCAAACATTTTTGAACTTACACCATGCTTGACTCGTGTGTGTGTTGTCATTCCAATTCATCGCATTGAATAAGTTGGTGGTGTTCCCGACCCTCAAAATGGTCAAATTTCCCTTTCTCGCTCGAGGGTTGCGCACTCCCCCAAACTTGATATTTTCTCTCTAGCCCAAAGGTGTTCAAAAACATAGGTTTGCTCTCAAATCACTCAATCTTTCCCTCTCAGAAATTCGGTTTGATTGAACCAGCAAATTAGATCATCAAGTCATGTATTAATTCACCAAAAATTTCGAGTGTTAAAACTACAAACTTTCATTAGGCAAATAACGCACAAATCACCAATCATTCAACAACATCAACAAGGATATAGCATCCATTTTCTTTTGCTTCGATTTTTTTTCTTCTTTTTCCAATGTAGGTAGTTCACGCTCTAGTTCCTAAGGGTAGCCTTCTTCATTGGTAGATCGTCTTCTACACATTGGAGATGCATAGGGCCAGATTACTCAACGCTGACTCACACTCCTTGAGATGGGCAACTTTTTCCTACAGATTTTTTTTTATTGTGATAAAAACATCTAACTTTCCATTTGAAGTTCATGAGCACTCCATAAAATAAATCATTTGAGTAAGGAATTAATACACTTCTAAACAATTTCCTTCACTGGCTCAATCACCCCCAACTTATTCTGTCATAGGTAGTGATTCGAGAAATGTTAACAATATGGTCATCTAAGTTCACAACAACCTAAAGTGCCACCAACAAGTGCGTGTGATGAATTTCATGACGCAAGTGCTCCATAAAGTGTCAAACATGGAATAAGTGGATGAAAATAAACAACATATAGCATTCATGTCCACACTCCATAAATCAAAGCAATGTAATAACCAAAAAAAAGCCGGCAAGGCTATCAAACCATCACAACAAGCATACACCTTCATACCAAACTTATATTGTATATAGCCCTTAAAAATAAAGCATGAAAGATTAAGGGCAAGGGGTTCAAGTACTCCCCTAAGTTGGTTGTGGAGTGTAGTGAGATTCCTTGTAACTATCTCGGGTAGTATTTTCCTTTCTTGCAAATCTTTATACTTCAAACGCTCGGGAAAGAGTATGAATTCAAACATAGGAGCCTGTATCACCAAAGGTAAAAATTTCTCATTAGAAATTGAAATAGCAGTACATGAAATATTATACCTTGGTGGGTTACACGGTATTAGCTCAAGTGATGTCATGGTTTCCACAATGCTCTCACAAGCTAAGTTCTCTTCTTGTGTTGGTTCTTCAACATGATCTTCCATCTCAATTGGTACCTCATCTAAACACTCCTCACTTCTTAATATCTCGACACTAACATTTTCCTCCGGGTTGAGTGTTTGAGAAAGAAGTTTTTTAGATATTCAAGCCCCCATTTTCTCCGCCATGCTAGACAACTCACTAATTTGTGTCTCCAAATTCATGATTGAGGTCCTTGTTTCTTGTTGAAATGCCTCTTGTTGAAATCGTATCGTCTCTTGTTGCCATTTCAAAGTGTTTGAGGCCATAGACTCAATCATGTCTTCAAGAGACATATTGGAGCTTGAAGTTGGAGTCTCTTGTTGGAATTGCATCGTGTGTTGTTGCAATTGCACCGTGTTTGATGCCAAAGATTTAACCATATCCTCAAGAGACATACTAGAAGCTTGAGGTTGATCTTGTTGATAGAAACCATGTTGATGATCAAATTGTGCTTGTGGAGATATGAAATAATTTCCTTCATAACCGAGACTAGGGTGATCACTATATCCATGATTATAAGTGTAGGCATATGGATCATACCCATGTCTCTGTTGCATTTGATAGCCCCCGATGACATTCGCTTGTTCAAAGGAATTTTGATGTCTATTCCCAAAAGCCACTTGTTGTACAAGAGTTGCAAGATCGAACAATTGACGCTCAATTCGAGAAGTTGCCTTCATCTCACAAATTTTTTCAACCAACCTCTTCACTTGCTCCTAGGTTGTGGTCTAATGTGTTCGTTTTGCCCAATCACAACCTAAGTCACAAAGAAGATAACAAAAACAACGCAAATACAAATAAAAATAAAAATAATACAATTCACAAATTGGAAAAACAATCCCCGGCGACACGGCGCCAAAATTGACACGCCCGAAAGTGGGGTCAAAATAATATTCCTTATTTTGTGAAATTTGTCGTTCAAGTAGTAATGTCGTAAGTAAGGGTCATTCCCGCAGAGGATTGTTTTCACATTGCAATAAGAAAGTAAAAATGTACAAATAAGTAAATGGGAGGGGAGGTTTGGTTGTTTAACTAATGAAGCGATAAACTAAAAATATAAAAGTTGAAAATGACAAAGAACACAAGGAAACGAAAATGTGATCGAGGGATATTTCTTCGCCGCTAGAATGAATTTCTAATCGATATTAACAAAGGATTTTCGTTCAAAAGATCAACAACAATTAGAGAATAATCACAAGCTCGATTACCTCAAACTCTCCTTACATTTTAGTTGAATAAAACAAGCTCTTTACCCAACCCTATTCATTAAACAACCTAGGATAAGCTCACTAGATTTAATTTAACAAAAGCATTACGACGAGAGAGTTGAATTGAATTAAGCGCAAACACACAAGCTCGGTTTGTTAACTTAAGTGATAATCCACCTACATTTAATAGAAAATTTCTCATAATCCATCAAAGTGTAGTTGCTACTAGGTTTTGGTTAAATTAGCGATTATGTACTAAAATTTCCAAAATAGCATATATTGTAAACAACTCAATCATCTAGTTGGCCCACTAAATAATCGAGAAGAATAATAAACACATTAAGCACAATGAACTAACCACATCAATCTCAAGAACTTTGAAGCACAAATTGATTAAATTATCAATCTAGGGTTCCAAAATAACCTCCAATCACAATAGGTTTTAGCTATGAATAAGATATTCAATAATAGCTAACAAAATAATACAACCCATTGATAGAAAATTAGATTAAAGAGAAGAGAAAAGCTTATGGATGAAGATATGGAAGGTTGAGATCAATGGCATTGGAGCTTCTTCTTCATGTTCCCCATTTTCTTTAAGGTTTGGCAATGGAGTTCTCCAGATTTTTGCTCTTGTTTTGGGGCAGCTCCTCCCTTGATTTCTTGCCCTAGAAGTGGTCTTCAAGTAGTATTTAAATTGTAGGAAGGAAAGAAGATAAGTTGGGTCGAAAATAAGCCAAAAAAGGGTCAAAATCGGGTTTAATCCTCGTTTTGGCACTTTTGATCTTTTCTTCATTTCTTCTTCCGTTTCTTCTCCAAATTGGGATTTAGCATTGAAATACCTACAAAATAGAATAAACTATAAAATCTTAATGAAAACTCACGAATATCTAAATTTAACGGTCCAAATAAGTGCGAAAACCCGCACTTATCACATTCTAACAATGAATGTTATGTATGGACATGTGCAAATTTTAGCATACATCAAACTCCCAACTGCTGAAGTATATGAAATTTTTTGCGTTTCATTTTCTTCGAGGTTATTTTTAGAGCATTGATCGAGACTAAATTTGTCACCCTTAGCAACATAAGTATCTTCTGGTTTGCAATCATGCATTCCATATATTTTAAGTACCTTATCTATATAAATCTTTTGTGATAATCCAAGAATACCCTAAGAACCAGCCATGTGTATCTGTATTCTTAATATAAAAGAAGCGTCACCAAGATCTCTCATTTCAAAATTCTTTGATAATAATCTCTTAATTTCGTGCAATAAGTATATATCATTGTAGCAAGCAGTATGTCATCAAGATACAACACCAGAAAAATATACTTACTCCCACTTAACTTATGATATACACAATCATCTACGACATTTATCTAAAAATCAAACGAGATAATTATTTGATGAAATTTGTGATACCATTAATGGGAAGCTTGCTTAAAGCCCATAGATGGATTTATTTAATTTTGTAAACCATTTTTTTTGGATCTCCTGACACAAAATTTTTCAATTTCACCATATATATCGTCTCATCAATGTCACCATTTAGAAACGCTATCTTTACATCCATCTAATGTAGGTCAAGATCAAAATATGCCATAATTGCCATTATAATCCTAAAAGAGTCATTCATTGAAGCTGGAGAGAATCTGATATGATTTGGCACATGCTATAATTAGAAGAAACTGTCCTTTTTCATAAAGCATTTTATTTTGGCTAGAATTCTTATTTTTGGCAAGTTTGTTATTTTAGGACTCTTTGATATCGTATTTTCCATATTTATTAGGGTTTATTACTTTAATATAAATATGTTTATTTTTTATTGTAAACAGAAGACTTTTGATATGAATAAAAATTGAGACTTTTCTCTCCATGGTTCTTCAATGAACTTTCGAACTTATCAAATATTTTGATATATTTGTGGCGTTCAAACCTAGAACTTATCAAATGATTAGGTAGCCTTTGTGACGTTCGCAAATCGAGGTTCGTTAGTTTTGTAATCAAGAGGACTTTTAAGCTTCGTTCTTGTTTGATTGTTTGATTCAATAATTTGAAGGTCGAGATTCTATCTTCTACAACCTGAATTTGGGCTTTCACGGCGTTTTCGAATCAATTCCTCGAGTTCCATAAGATCCCTCAACCGGGATCGCATTAAGTGGTATCAGAGCTCGGGCTCCGGATTCAGGTTCTATCTTTTTTTCTTCTTTTTGAGTCTTTTATTTTGTTCTTCGTGTTCTTGTGTCCAGTAAAATTTTTGAGTCTTTAATCCAAAAATTCCAAAAAAAATAAAAAATTCAAAAGTTGTTTTGGGCTAATCTAGTATCTAAATCAACTTCCGTTTGTTTTGTTGTTCTCGTAGTCAATTTTGGAGTTTACTAAAAAAAATTGTTTACGGGGTACTGTTCACTTCCAAAAAAAAAAAAAAAATCTTGGAAATTGTTTAAATATCCTACTTTCTTTTCTAAATTCAAAATCTATTTCTGTTCAATCCAATCCAAATTCAAGAACCACTTTCTTGAATTAAATTCTCACTCATCCAATTCTTTTCTTGAGTTTTCTTGATTACGCCCACGTTAATGATGGATTATGATTGGGGATTTATTTTCCAAACTCAGTGTTTTGTGGGTAGTGCGGTATGTAGTTTAGCTATTGATAAGGAGCACATGTCAAACTTGGCTAGCATTACTATGGTTGAAAAATTGGGATTACCTTTGCAACAACACCCTAGGCCTCATAGGATGACTTGGTTGAAGGAGTGTGGGAAGGTAAATGTGACAAAGCAGGTTCTAGTAAACTTCATCTTTGGGAGATATAGTGATGAAATTTGGTGTGATGTGATACCGTTGAAATCTTTTCATATCTTGTTTGGAAGATCTTGGAGGTATGAGAAGAAGACTGTTTATGATGTGGGGAGGAACAGGTATAGGTTTCTTCAGGACGGGGAAAAATTCACTTTAGTTGGTTTGACACTAGAACAGTCCCTTGCAGATCAACTCAAAGTGAGAAGTAAGGAAAGAGAGCATTCAGCAAGAAGAGAAATAGAAAGTAAAAATGAGGGTGAGAAAGAGATAGAAAAAGAAAATGAGGGTAGAGAGGTAGCAAAAAATGAAGTGGAACCACAAGAGGTAAAAGAAAGTGAGTCTTCAGAAAAAAAAGAAAAGTCAGAAGAAAGTTTGCAGGGAAATAAAAGTGACGTTGAGAGGGCATTTGTCAGAACTAACAATCCCTTCCCTAGTTTTGCTATTTCAGTTTTGCAGGTTTCTGAATATATTGGCATCCATGAAAGCGAGCCTATTGGAATACCACCTAGTCCAGGCATTGAACATCAACTTGTGGGTGAAATTAACAAACCCTACCTCTGCTTGGATATCACTTTGATTCCTGAAGTTGACTTTATGATTCCTGAGAAGACAAAGGAGTTTCAAGGACAGTGGAAGGAGTTCATATGCGAGGGTTTGAGCAACAAAGATGATCTGATTGAGTTCCTGTTGTAATACATACATATCTACAAAGTTGATGGGTGTCATGCGTTGATCCTCTGGCATGAAAAGAAAGGTTTTCGATTTGATCCAGGTGGTACAGTGATAAAACTAGTGGCAGGTTGGTTATCCCCTATGCAATCACAATGCATGGATTCGAGGACGAATCCTTTTGAAGAGAGATGAGAAGATATGATTTGGCACATGCCATAATTAGAAGAAACTGTCCTTTTTCATAAAACATTTTATTTTTGCTAGAATTCTTATTTTTGGCAAGTTTGTTATTTTATGACTCTTTGATATCGTATTTTCCATATTTATTAGGGTTTATTACTTTAATATAAATATGTTTATTTTTTATTGTAAACAGAAGACTTTTGATATGAATAAAAATTGAGACTTTTCTCTCCATGGTTCTTCAATGAACTTTCGAACTTATCAAATATTTTGATATATTTGTGGCGTTCAAACCTAGAACTTATCAAATGATTAGGTAGCCTTTGTGACGTTCGCAAATCGAGGTTTGTTAGTTTTGTAATCAAGAGGTCTTTAAAGCTTCGTTCTTGTTTGATTGTTTGATTCAATAATTTGAAGGTCGAGATTCTATCTTCTACAACCTGAATTTGGGCTTTCACGGCGTTTTTCGAATCAATTCCTCGAGTTCCATAAGATCCCTCAACCGGGATCGCATTAAGTGGTATCAGAGCTCGGGCTCCGGATTCAGGTTCTATCTTTTTTTCTTCTTTTTGAGTCTTTTATTTTGTTCTTCGTGTTCTTGTGTCCAGTAAAATTTTTTGAGTCTTTAATCCAAAAATTCCAAAAAAAATAAAAAATTCAAAAGTTGTTTTTGGGCTAATCTAGTATCTAAATCAACTTCCGTTTGTTTTGTTGTTCTCGTAGTCAATTTTGGAGTTTACTAAAAAAAATTGTTTACGGGGTACTGTTCACTTCCAAAAAAAAAAAAAAAAATTCTTGGAAATTGTTTAAATATCCTACTTTCTTTTCTAAATTCAAAATCTATTTCTGTTCAATCCAATCCAAATTCAAGAACCACTTTCTTGAATTAAATTCTCACTCATCCAATTCTTTTCTTGAGTTTTCTTGATTACGCCCACGTTAATGATGGATTATGATTGGGGATTTATTTTCCAAACTCAGTGTTTTGTGGGTAGTGCGGTATGTAGTTTAGCTATTGATAAGGAGCACATGTCAAACTTGGCTAGCATTACTATGGTTGAAAAATTGGGATTACCTTTGCAACAACACCCTAGGCCTCATAGGATGACTTGGTTGAAGGAGTGTGGGAAGGTAAATGTGACAAAGCAGGTTCTAGTAAACTTCATCTTTGGGAGATATAGTGATGAAATTTGGTGTGATGTGATACCGTTGAAATCTTTTCATATCTTGTTTGGAAGATCTTGGAGGTATGAGAAGAAGACTGTTTATGATGTGGGGAGGAACAGGTATAGGTTTTCTTCAGGACGGGGAAAAATTCACTTTAGTTGGTTTGACACTAGAACAGTCCCTTGCAGATCAACTCAAAGTGAGAAGTAAGGAAAGAGAGCATTCAGCAAGAAGAGAAATAGAAAGTAAAAATGAGGGTGAGAAAGAGATAGAAAAAGAAAATGAGGGTAGAGAGGTAGCAAAAAATGAAGTGGAACCACAAGAGGTAAAAGAAAGTGAGTCTTCAGAAAAAAAGAAAAGTCAGAAGAAAGTTTGCAGGGAAATAAAAGTGATGTTGAGAGGGCATTTGTCAGAACTAACAATCCCTTCCCTAGTTTTGCTATTTCAGTTTTGCAGGTTTCTGAATATATTGGCATCCATGAAAGCGAGCCTATTGGAATACCACCTAATCCAGGCATTGAACATCAACTTGTGGGTGAAATTAACAAACCCTACCTCTGCTTGGATATCACTTTGATTCCTGAAGTTGACTTTATGATTCCTGAGAAGACAAAGGAGTTTCAAGGACAGTGGAAGGAGTTCATATGCGAGGGTTTGAGCAACAAAGATTATCTGATTGAGTTCCTGTTGTAATACATACATATCTACAAAGTTGATGGGTGTCATGCGTTGATCCTCTGGCATGAAAAGAAAGGTTTTCGATTTGATCCAGGTGGTACAGTGATAAAACTAGTGGCAGGTTGGTTATCCCCTATGCAATCACAATGCATGGATTCGAGGACGAATCCTTTTGAAGAGAGATGAGAAGATATGATTTGGCACATGCCATAATTAGAAGAAACTGTCCTTTTTCATAAAGCATTTTATTTTTGCTAGAATTCTTATTTTTGGCAAGTTTGTTATTTTATGACTCTTTGATATCGTATTTTCCATATTTATTAGGGTTTATTACTTTAATATAAATATGTTTATTTTTTATTGTAAACAGAAGACTTTTGATATGAATAAAAATTGAGACTTTTCTCTCCATGGTTCTTCAATGAACTTTCGAACTTATCAAATATTTTGATATATTTGTGGCGTTCAAACCTAGAACTTATCAAATGATTAGGTAGCCTTTGTGACGTTCGCAAATCGAGGTTTGTTAGTTTTGTAATCAAGAGGTCTTTAAAGCTTCGTTCTTGTTTGATTGTTTGATTCAATAATTTGAAGGTCGAGATTCTATCTTCTACAACCTGAATTTGGGCTTTCACGGCGTTTTCGAATCAATTCCTCGAGTTCCATAAGATCCCTCAACCGGGATCGCATTAAGTGGTATCAGAGCTCGGGCTCCGGATTCAGGTTCTATCTTTTTTTCTTCTTTTTGAGTCTTTTATTTTGTTCTTCGTGTTCTTGTGTCCAGTAAAATTTTTGAGTCTTTAATCCAAAAATTCCAAAAAAAATAAAAAATTCAAAAGTTGTTTTTGGGCTAATCTAGTATCTAAATCAACTTCCGTTTGTTTTGTTGTTCTCGTAGTCAATTTTGGAGTTTACTAAAAAAAATTGTTTACGGGGTACTGTTCACTTCCAAAAAAAAAAAAAAAAATTCTTGGAAATTGTTTAAATATCCTACTTTCTTTTCTAAATTCAAAATCTATTTCTGTTCAATCCAATCCAAATTCAAGAACCACTTTCTTGAATTAAATTCTCACTCATCCAATTCTTTTCTTGAGTTTTCTTGATTACGCCCACGTTAATGATGGATTATGAATGGGGATTTATTTTCCAAACTCAGTGTTTTGTGGGTAGTGCGGTATGTAGTTTAGCTATTGATAAGGAGCACATGTCAAACTTGGCTAGCATTACTATGGTTGAAAAATTGGGATTACCTTTGCAACAACACCCTAGGCCTCATAGGATGACTTGGTTGAAGGAGTGTGGGAAGGTAAATGTGACAAAGCAGGTTCTAGTAAACTTCATCTTTGGGAGATATAGTGATGAAATTTGGTGTGATGTGATACCGTTGAAATCTTTTCATATCTTGTTTGGAAGATCTTGGAGGTATGAGAAGAAGACTGTTTATGATGTGGGGAGGAACAGGTATAGGTTTCTTCAGGACGGGGAAAAATTCACTTTAGTTGGTTTGACACTAGAACAGTCCCTTGCAGATCAACTCAAAGTGAGAAGTAAGGAAAGAGAGCATTCAGCAAGAAGAGAAATAGAAAGTAAAAATGAGGGTGAGAAAGAGATAGAAAAAGAAAATGAGGGTAGAGAGGTAGCAAAAAATGAAGTGGAACCACAAGAGGTAAAAGAAAGTGAGTCTTCAGAAAAAAAGAAAAGTCAGAAGAAAGTTTGCAGGGAAATAAAAGTGATGTTGAGAGGGCATTTGTCAGAACTAACAATCCCTTCCCTAGTTTTGCTATTTCAGTTTTGCAGGTTTCTGAATATATTGGCATCCATGAAAGCGAGCCTATTGGAATACCACCTAATCCAGGCATTGAACATCAACTTGTGGGTGAAATTAACAAACCCTACCTCTGCTTGGATATCACTTTGATTCTTGAAGTTGACTTTATGATTCCTGAGAAGACAAAGGAGTTTCAAGGACAGTGGAAGGAGTTCATATGCGAGGGTTTGAGCAACAAAGATTATCTGATTGAGTTCCTGTTGTAATACATACATATCTACAAAGTTGATGGGTGTCATGCGTTGATCCTCTGGCATGAAAAGAAAGGTTTTCGATTTGATCCAGGTGGTACAGTGATAAAACTAGTGGCAGGTTGGTTATCCCCTATGCAATCACAATGCATGGATTCGAGGACGAATCCTTTTGAAGAGAGATGAGAAGATATGATTTGGCACATGCCATAATTAGAAGAAACTGTCCTTTTTCATAAAGCATTTTATTTTTGCTAGAATTCTTATTTTTGGCAAGTTTGTTATTTTATGACTCTTTGATATCGTATTTTCCATATTTATTAGGGTTTATTACTTTAATATAAATATGTTTATTTTTTATTGTAAACAGAAGACTTTTGATATGAATAAAAATTGAGACTTTTCTCTCCATGGTTCTTCAATGAACTTTCGAACTTATCAAATATTTTGATATATTTGTGGCGTTCAAACCTAGAACTTATCAAATGATTAGGTAGCCTTTGTGACGTTCGCAAATCGAGGTTCGTTAGTTTTGTAATCAAGAGGTCTTTAAAGCTTCGTTCTTGTTTGATTGTTTGATTCAATAATTTGAAGGTCGAGATTCTATCTTCTACAACCTGAATTTGGGCTTTCACGGCGTTTTCGAATCAACCGGGATTGCATCAGAATCTCTCTATAAACGATGCATTCCCTTTAAACAAAGTCATTTGTAACAAGATGAGTCTTATATCTTTCCACATTACCCTTCGAATCTCTCTTGGTTTTAGATATCCATTTGCAACCAATGTATTTCGTACCTTCAAGCAATGGGACAAGTTCGTAACGTCATTGTCTTTCATAGAATTTATTTCCTCATTAATGGTATCAATTACCTTTTGAGAATTATCACTTTGCATTGGTTGAAGAAAGTTGATTTGATCTTCTTCCGTCAATCTAATGTCATCATCATGTTCTTGGAGAAATACTATAAAGTCCTTCAGAATTGTATTTCTCCTTTCTCTAGTGGATCTCCTTAATGTCATTTGTTCTTGAGGTTGTTGGGTTTGCTCTTCTTGAACAATTGCTTGATTGTTTATAGGGGATTCTGGAATATTATCTTGATCCAGAATTTCTTCTTCAACAAGATCTGGAGCAAGAACTTGTCCTTAGTCTAGATCATAATCAATTGCAAAAGAAGAAATATTTGTATACTCTTCATCAAAGACAAAATCCTTAACCTTATGTTCCCATGCAAATTCTAAATTCTCAAAGAACCTGACATTTCCCGTTTCAAAAATTGACTTTGTAGTGGGGTCATAAAATTTGTAACCCCTTGACCTCCTAGAATATCCAATGAAATAACAGCTGATAGTTCTGGAATCTAGTTTATTTTCATTAGGCTTATAAGGCCTTGCCTCAGTTGGATAATCCCAAATGTGCAAAAAATTTCAAACTAGGCCACTTGCTTGTCCAAAGTTCATAAGGGATTTTGACAATTGTTTTACTTGGAACTCTATTGAGAATATAAGCTGAAGTTTTTAATGTTTCTCCCTAGAGAGATTTTGGCAAGATGGAATGACTAATCATACTCCTTGCCATATCCTTAAGTATTTTGTTTTGTCTTTCAATAACACCATTCACGTTAGGAGAACCTAGCATGGTGTATTGTAGGACAATTCCACATTCCTCTCGAAATTTAGCAAAAGGCCATGAACATTGTTTTCCTGATTCGTCATATCTGCCATAGTATTCACCACTACGGTCAGATCTAACGTGTTATATTCTTTTGCCGAGTTAGTTTTTAACTTCAGTTTTATAAGCTTTGAATATGTCCAGTGATTGGAATTTCTCGTGAATGAGATATAGGTAGCCATAGTGAGAATAATTGTCTATGAACGTAGAAAATGACTGTTGACCATTTTAAGAAACCGAAGGGAATGGCCCACAAATATTCGTATGAATTAGTTATAAGACGTCTGAAATCCTATTTGCACATAATCTCCTTATATTTGTTTGTTTATCCTTAATACAATTTACACAAATACTTAAATCTGAAAAATCAAGGGGATCAAGAATTCCTTTTGATACAAACTTTTCAATTCTCTTTCAAGAAATGTGACCAAAACGTTTGTGCCTTAATGAAGCATAATTCTCATTAGTTAATTTGAATTGAGCAAGTATAGATTATCATATCCAGATAAAGGATCGGTGCCCACAAGATTTGAATCAAGAAAAAGAGTAACTTTATTATTTCCAATGAACAAGAATACTCGAATTTGTCCAATATAGAAATAGAAACCAAATTTCATCTAAAAGACGATACCACAAAAGTCTCTTTCAAATCTAAATAAAAACCAGTCTTTAATTGTAATAATAATAATCTAAAAGTCCCTATAGCCTCAACTTCAACTAATTTATCGTCATCCACATAGATGAATCTTTCAGTATTATTTGGCTTTCGACTGTCACGCAACCCTACATAGACACACTTATATGAGTAGTGGTACAGAATAATCCACCAAGTATGTTTAGTGTTGAAATTAAATTAACCTCATAACAAATCGAAGTAAGAACCGTATCTTTCTTTTGAATGTCAAGCATGATATTTGGTACAATCCCTTTTCAAATGTCTTGGAATTCCAAAAAAGTAACAACTAGTGGATTCATCATTTTTAGACTTTTGTTGTTTCTTTTGAACTAGACGTCAGCTTCCTTATTATTATTTTTCTTAAACTTGTCCTTAGAGGTACTAGTCAAGTGAGCACTCTTTGTTCTGTCTTACTTCAACCTTTTTTGCTTCTTGCACATAGTATGAAATGAGCTCATTAAGAGTTCACTTATCCTTTTGACAGTTATAACTCACCTTAAATTGATTGAATTGTGTAGGAAGATAAATTAAAACCAAATGTATGAGCAAATCATCATACAACTCAAAATTTAGTGCGCTCAGTTTTGAAGTAATTGAGACATCTCTATGATGTGATCCTAAATATATACTTTATCTGTATACCTTAGTGATACCAAGTTAGCCAAAAACGTAATAGTTCCATCTTATCGCTTTTGGAAAAATGTTTTTCAATTACATCAAGAAGTTCATTGGCAGTAGTTACCTTATCGAACACGGCATCCCTGAATGATTTTGGAATACTACTCTTCATGATCATAAAACTCATGCTGTTTGAATGATCCCACTTATCAAAGTCCTATTTTTTATCACCGAAATTTTTATCCGTAAGTATAGCTGGTTGTTGAGTCCTTAACGCAAGGTCTAAGTCCATACAGCCAAGAACAATCTGAACATTCTTTTTTCAATCCTTAAAGTTGGTTCCATTTAGCACAAGAATAGAGTTGATGTTGACAAATATTGTAGAAGTAAAAGATTTAACTGAATAGAGAACAAAATCAAAGAAACATGTTCACATTAGAATCCGTATTAAACAATTAATTAATTTAAATAATGGTAGACTTCATCACAAGAGTCCGAACACAATATTGATATTTGGTCTTTGGATAGAAATACCAACATGTAAGTGATACTCTTGGTATAGTAATCAAATATTGACAATAAACTATGTCAAACAATAAAACTATCTTTGGACCGATCTATTGTTCACATAAAAAAAAAAAATTTACAATTGTTATGTATTTATTACCATGTGTGTGTTTGTAATTCGGTCAAACATTTACCTTCATTTGGGCCGATGAATATCCACATGAATTATAAACACTTAACCACCTATATGTTCCTAATAAATTAACTTAGATAAGACATGTTACTTTGGCAACATGTTGTTTCAACTAATAAATTTAGAACATTAGGTAACCGAAATTAAATTTAGTACCAAAATTTGAATTTAATTGTTAAAAGCTTAACGTTTTACTATTTTTTTTTTGTTTTTGTTTTAGTGAATAGGCGCTGTCGACCCCTTCTTTTTGACGTAGCGTAGCACCACAACATTGCTATAATGCCGCCAAAATTACCTTAAATCTAAAATCTTGATATCTAGGGTTTGAAATTCACATCCCAAAATTTTGTAAAACCAAAATATGAATTTCAATCCTAAAAATCTTCTTTTAATCTCAATGATTTAACATGTATTGGTTCTTACACCACTTGTTGAATATTTGTGATATTTAAACTTTAAAAACTTTACATAATTGCCAAGTCTCCGTGTCGAGTCACCAAGAAAAATAATTAATGTGGAACATACCTTAATTCATTGATATGTATCTTGAATAATAAATCTTGAATTACGATATTTGAATCTTGACCTCAAGATCTAAATTTTGATTCTTGATTATGGATTCTTGAATACTTGAGTACTTCTTCTTGATTATTGAATTCCATTATGCGAGTTTTTGGATATTTCTCTTTAATATGCTTTCTTTATTAATTATTTTGTTGATGTGATAGCACAAATAATGATAAATTGCATATGAATTGAAGACCATAACTCTATATATAGTTTTCATATGTATTTCACACATCATGAAATAAAATTCTAAAGGAATATAGTCTCTACACATATAATCTAGCCCACACTTTATTTAGATGCCATAAGCCCAAATACTTAATTCTTTATTAGATCACTTTAATTTTGGGCTTAACTTCAAGATAATCTTTATACACAATTAAATACATATGTAGGCCTACGTGATAAATTAATAATTTTCCAATAGGAGCCCTCAAGGAAAGAGTGGAATGCATCGCCCACGTGGTTGTTCAATAATCTGAAAATGTTGCAAGCGTTATTCTTCCTTGAACAAAGAATTTCTCAGAGGTATCTACAAAATGTTCGGACTTGAAATGATGTTCGAATTGTTACCTGGTCAGAAATGAAGGCTTCAACCATAGCCTTTGAACATTGGGAAAAAATTTCCCTTCGGCAGTCCTTCTGACAATGGTTCTCGAAATGTTTTCAGCCGTTTAAATCACTTTAAAAGCTTCAGTCACGTGAATCTACTCTCGTCCATAGACCGGTCCGACCACTTGTTTGTGGGTTTGGTGTAGCGATTAGTATAGCGGTCCTTCAAGCATTAATGGTGAAGTGACTTTCGCTTGGCACACAATACATGATTTTGCAGTAAGTTATCCTTCTTTCAACTTTTCAAGCCCAGCGAGTTCATAAAATAAAAAGGGCTTAAAGGTCTCTTTTGGATTCGGTTCTTGGGTCATGAAGAGTGGGCCTACTAGTTTATTTTCCTTGGGCTTTTCTTGCTGGTAAAAAGTACTTGCCACTTGGTTTTCTTTAATGGGCCATTTCATAAATGGAAAGTGGAAATTTGGGTTTGCGAGGAATTATTTTCGTTGGGCCTATTAATCCTCCATTTGTTTAAAAGGAAATTACATGCATCCAGGTATTTCAAGATAACAATGCAAATGTCAGGTCCCTAAGTTATTTATTCAAAAATCAAGGATTTTCACGTCATTGGTTATTAATTATTTTAAATAAGAATAATAATTAAATAATTAATATATATGGCGGGTTCCTATAATCTCGCGTTTCAAATTGCTAATTTCCTAACTTCCATTATGATCCAACCCGTCTTTCTCTCAAAACTCCTCACCACTACACCCAAAAACTCCTCATGACTACATCCATTATCTCCGACCAGTTATTTCACTCACGGCCACTTCAAGTCCAAACTGTCGTCTCGTGGGTATATTATTCAAAACATTTCATATAGTAGTCATATAAAGCTTCAAAAATTAGTTCGAAAACTCATATATTCACGGCGAAGCACAATGGCGAAAACAAAGGTTCTAGAGAAGGTAATAGACGTCAAAGAGACGCCGTAAACAAGGAGGAAGAGGAAGAATAAGGGGAGCCCCAAAAGAACTCCTCCAAAGAAGGCCACGTCATATGTGACTACAGGGAAAGGCCTTCTATCAAGGTTTATTCGATTTTTCTAATATTTTTCATTAACGTGATATATATTGAGCATATGTAACCACCAATTTGTGTTTCTGACCAATATGTTATGCACATGTGACCGATATGGAATGGGTTAAGGTTTGCCAGTAAAAATCCATTATTTTATAAAAATTGAATTACAATTTTTTTTATGAGTATTTTGATATTGTAATGCATCTGTGAGTTATTTTACAAATCTGTGTCTCGATTGGAATGATAGATGGTTTTCGCCTGTGAATCAATAGCGTTCTAGAAGAAAAGTTTCCTTTTTATTTGATTGCATAAAATGATTTCCAACCCCGAAGAGGCAAATGGTGACCCTGATATGCATATGTGATCGAGATTGAGGCTCATTGTAACCACCCTATGTGTATGTGACCGAGGTTGTTCTGATTCTATAGCTTGGATGCAGCACATTATGAAGGTCTGTGCATGTGACCATATGAATATGTGGATTGTACTCCTATCAGAGTTTGTGTATGTTTCAATTTGGGTGCCTGTGCATGTGACCATATGAATCTGTGTCTTGAATGCAGTACATCTTGTTTGCGATTTTCTGTTTCTATACTATGAGAATGTGACCAAGTTTTAGACGAATATGTGGCTTCAGTCATGAGATGTTCTGTGTCAGTGGCCACTATAGTAATATCTGTGACTTAAGTGTATTAGACCGTGTATATGTGACTCATTCATCTAACTACGATGTGATACTATTTTCAATGCAGGCCTGGGAATTTATAATACCAAAAAACAGTTGGTTTCCAGGAAAGATAACAACCTCAGTGTACAAAGGTGTTCTCACAACATTTAAAACAAACCTAAGCAAGTCACAGAAACGAATACTGAGGAGAACCTGCTTCGCACACTTCCTGGAGTGCCATGAAATTGTGATACATCCTCAACTGATTCACTACTTCTTACTCAAGCAGGTTTATCACCACAACCACGAAGATATGTTTTATGTATGTGGCCGATATGTTAGATTCTCTATCTCCGAATTCTATCTAGTCACAGGGCTTAGGTGTTCTGGGGATACTACATTGAAGTATTTGAAAGTCGACCGTCTTAATTGAAGTCCAAATATTTCTCAGCAGTTGAAAATGTCACCCATGAAGATGTAAAGTCCACATTCATATCTGCGTGTCAAATGCCTGACTTGGACCTCGTTGAAGCCTTTCCTGACAAGGACATTACTATGATTGGGGCTCTATATTTCATCACTTCATATCTCTTCCCTAGAGATTACAAGAAGGTTGTAGACGAATTCTTGTTCGTCATCGTCGAGGACTTCACTACTATGAACAATTTTTCATGGGAAAAGTTACTTTTTGAGGTCACATTGGGGTCACTGAAGGATGGTCTGAGTAGGAGGAACTCTCACTACAGGCTACGAGGTATGTTGGTAACCTTTCAGGTGTGTATATACGAGACTTTTCCAAGCCTCGATGAAAATTTTGTCACACAGGTATCGACGACGCATCCCCGCATCAAGAACTGGGTTGCAGATGAGCAACCTTTTGCTACCAAGCTGGAAGGCCCAGGATGTTTCTCTAAGCCGAATGTAAAGTTTGATTTAACGTTATGTACCTAGAAAAGTATTGTCATTACATTATTCTAAGCTACCTGATTACTGCAGATTGAGATATGTGACATAGAACCATCAAAAGTTGAAATGGCCATACCATACATGGATGGTGTTCATTACGAGAAGCCCAAGCCACCAAAGCCTGTAGGAGAAGGTTGCAAAAAGAAGAACAACATGGAAAGGTCAGCTGACAGCTCCGGTATGAGTTGGAAGTCAGCTCTATCGGTGCTGCTATTAACAAACAATAAAACAGGACCGATTACTGACCCGGAAGATGACGACTTTATTGATCCTCCACTAAGATGGCCGGAGTCACCTTCTCCTGCAAGGCCACAGTCAAATGAAGGCTTGTCGGTTGTCCGTCATTCTCCGAAGGACAGGCACTCGCAAGGTGTGCAACGGAATGATGTAAGTTCTTGTATCATTCAGCAGTAAAATATACACAGATCAGTATACATGGAAGCCTAGTTGTTGTTGACAAAATGGTTACAGATCACTGCATAGTGTGTCTGAATGTTTGAAATCGGGTCACATATCATTATACTGTATGTTACATTTGATTGAATGCTTTAAATCAGGTCACAGTTATTTATGATGTTTATTAGATATGAAAAAACTCAGGTCACAGATCAGTCCCATGTAGGTTACAAGTGTCTGTAATCAAATCACATATCCTCACAAATCAGATGTAATGAAGTCACAGGTCGTTACAAGTTCCATGTGATAATTTATTTTTCATTTGTCAGGAATTCGAGGAACTGATAATGTAAATATCGGTTCTCAAGTCAAACAATGAGGTGTTGACTGTGGAGGTCGATGTCATCATTGAAGGCCGAGCAGGCAATGAAAATGAATGGCATTGTTTAAATGCAGGGAGAGATAAAGAGTGACATGATGTAGATTAGGATGAACATGCAATTTCTACCTAAATCGGTCTCAACTATGATTTCTCGTACATGGATGAGATAATGAGACGGTTTGGCGAGAAAACAAGTGATAGTAGAGCCGCAACTAAAGAGCATCAGGCTGCTAGAGGATCCGCTATGGCTGAGGCGGTAGGTATATGACATATAAACATTCTGTAAACAACTGTAGTTGGATTTCACATCTCTGCCACTGTCCTACTTCATTTGCAGGTGAAAAGTATGGAAGGGAATGTGGACAGGAAAGGGAAGGGTAGACTGGGCCCAAGTGATGATGATGATCTCCCATATACACTTGAACCACCATCATTTGACTTGGGGATATGATCGACGCAACTTGACCTTTCGCCTTCCGAAGAAATTAAGAAACACGTTGATTCCATCATATCAGATGTGGTGACAACAACCAAACATCTTGATATTGAGGTATTCATAAATTCATCATTCAAATTATAAACATATAGTTCACAAATAGTATAGTGTATGTAGGTCACAGGTAACATACTCTTACAAACCTTTATCCAGAATGAATGTGGTCACACTTATTATTATTCATGTATAGTAAGGGTCTGTAGGTCACAGGTCACATACTCTTACATGACTGTACCCAGTCTAATATGTTACAATGTGACCTACACAGGGATCACCAGCTGAAGAACAAACTTCTGAATTACCAGTTAAACGGGTTTCAAGCGAGGATACTGCAGTCTCCTTTTGTTGCCGGATAAGGGAAGTTATTCAAGTAGGCTGACAATGTCATTTTTGAAAACTACTGAGGTCAGGTTGAAAAGTGGATATTGCAGCATTCATGACTTGGTTCTACAGAGGCTACAAACCAAAAAATAGGTATACATGTTTTATATATATTTGTGAACACCACTCCATATCTCCAACTCAACAATGTAATCTTCAATATCGGTCACAGAAAGAAGTTCAGCGATGAGGACGATATTATCAAGCCTGCTTTTGTTCTTGGTTCGTTACCAATAGGTCACAAGACTTGGTTCTATTAGCTGATAAATCTAGACTCTTTCCTTAGCAGCCCGGTAAGCTGTCATTTCTCTACGACATATTCAGTCACACTGCAAGCTGACATTTCTCTACTAAACTAATTCTTCCTTTCTATGTTGAAACAACACATGAATGTGTGCTTATTTTACATTCATCAGGTTGCAATACTTGGAAAGAAACTAATGCTCATATCTACCACAACAAACTCTTGGTTCTAGAACAAACTAAAGGACATATATCCTACTTTCATGAAGGATCCTAATGTTATAATGTCAAAGTCCAGTCTAGTTGAGGTTGTAACAGGCCACAGCATACCTATGAGCACACCATGGGCTGATGTTGACTACGTGTTCATTCCATTACTGTCCACCAACAAAGCACACTAGATGTTTGGCCTGTTACAACTACGAAGCCATACCTTGACGATATTCAATTCGGCTGGTAAAACTTATCGTGATTGGAAGGTTCTACAAGGTATAGAGCCTTACGTGGAAATGTTGCATGCTCTAATGAAAGCCCTGGGAATATCCAAGAAGGACCCTGATTATAACGAAGGCCCCTGTTAATACCATTGGAAAAATATTTTCATGTGGTATGTAGGAAATTGATTGATTTGAATACCATTGGAAAATTGTTTCATTTCTCTATGATACTTCGGCTTCGATTATCTTCATATTGCCTTCAGCTGCTTTGGCTCAAGATCTTTTAGCCTCCACTACTAAAACTTATTTTTGGCCTCTTATCAAATTTTATTTTGTGGTTTGGCATCAAGTGATGTAATTTAATGTATTTGCTAGAAATGAGTCATTATTCTATCTTTGCCCCCATATCTTGCAAATGGTGGTAGGCCTGTATAATGTATTTGGTGAAATGAATTGCCCTGATCTCTCTTATTTAAAGGCACTTTTTATCATCATCTCTATTTTCGAGGAAAGCTCTGAGACATTGCAACTTTGAAGATGAGCCGTAATTCTTGGGTTTCTTATTATCAGATGTAATATTCTATTAGTCCTCATTCTTTTAATAAAGAAAAAAAGGCAATATCCTGGAGTCCCGTTCCTTGAAAAAATGGAGCGACAAATCGCCAAATACTTATCCTTCTCTCTCACTTTCATCAAGCCTAGCTGTAAGACCTCGTCTATCCAAGAACGCTTGTAAGTCTTCGATAGTTCGAGAGTTATTCGCTAGATGTTTATTCATCGCCTCGCGGGGATGTTTATTACCCTTCTCGATAGACAAATTTCTTGGCTCTACATGATGCTTATCCCTCATGTCTCACTATTGTCAAGCCAGCTAAAAGACCTCATCGTTTTGAGGCCAACTTTTAAATCTCTGATAGTTCAAGAGCTATGCACAAGTTATTCCTCGTCTTGTGGGATGTTTATTTTCCACCTCACAAAATGAATTTCTTAGCTTTGCGAGATGCTTATCCCTCTTCTATCACTATCGTCGAGCCTAGTTGTAAGACCTCATCTACTCGAAGCCAGGTTTTAAGTCTCCAATAGTTCGAGATGAGCTACCAGCGAGATGTTTATTCCTTACTTCGCCAGTCAGATTCATTAGCTTCGTGAGATTCTTATCCCTCGTCCTTCGCTATCGTCAAGCCAACTATAAGATCTCGTCATTTTGAGGCCGGCTAATAAGTCTCCAATAGTTCTAGATGAGCCACCAGCTCAATATTTATTCCTCACTTTGAGATGCCATACACGATGATTGTGCTTATGCTTCTAATTTGAGATTCTATCTATTCTCGAGAACAGCTATAAGACCTTATCCTTTCAAGGCTAGCTTATAAGTCTCTGAAAGTTTGAGATGAGCCACTAGCTCAATGTTTATTCTTTGGTCTTCGAGATGTCTCACCATGCGGGACTACAACAGAGAGCTCATCATGTCTCTACATTAACTATGTCATATCGACATTTATCTTCAGAGAGCTCATAATACATTTGCCTCAGCTATATCACAGTTGCCTATCTTTCGAAGCAGTGCTTCTACTTTAGCTATGTCAAAACTTCATCTTTCTTCAGAGAGCTTCCATTATCCCCTGCATGGATAAACCATCCACTATGCAGAAAATCTTGACATGGATGAACCATTCACTATGTAAGGATGTCGTTTATCGCTTCGTAACGAAAGGGTGGGCCCACTTTATACCTATGAAGTCAAAGTCTTCTATGGATAAATCATCCACTATGAAAGTAGCTCTTGGCGTAGATGAACCATCTACCATGCAAAGATATCATTTGTTGCTTCGACGGGACATGTATGTAACATCCCAATGGGAGCCCACATTGAAACCTATGAAGCTAGTCTATATATTCAAAGTTTGCCTCTACCTCAATATCAATGCAACTAGTTATATTTAGTCCAAAATTTGCCTCAGCTTATCATAGCTACTCACATTCAAAGTATCTCATCTGCTACTCACATCCAGAGCATGACCACTACTACTCACATGCTGAGCATTATCTTTGCTACTTATATCAGAGCATTGCCTCTGCTACTTAGATCTAAAAAACCACCTCTGCTACTTATATCTAGAGTACCGTATTTTCTATTCGTATTCAGAGCCTCACCTTTGCTACTTTCATCAAAAGCATCGCCTCTATATCAGCTTAGCACAACTACTTATATATTCAGTCTCATCTCTGCATCAGCTTCATCATAGTGGTTTACATTTCAAGTTCGACCATCATATAAATATTTAACTCAGACTTAGTGGCCTATTGTGATACTAGTATCTTAGTATCATTACATTATTGTGGCTAGCATATGCATTATATTATTGCTGCTAAGTATGTATGCACATCATTGCTAAAATGCCATAACCCTATTTTCACTACTGTCATTACGCACAATAGTTATCTACATTATCATTTTATAGACATCATATTACTTGCTTCACATTAGCAAGTTTGATCTGATCATCATTTTACCTTATTTAGATGGTCAAATGGATCCCATTTTATTATGTATATGTGTAACGTTATATTACATGTCGATTTAGTCCATATTACAGAGGAGATGCTGTCGAAATTTTGATATAATATTTGCAACATATCTTCGAGGCAATATGTCAGCTTTCGCTTATTCAAGCTCATATAGATACTTCGAGGTAGTTCGTAAGTCCTCATATATTGAAGCGACTAAAACTCTCGAGACAATTAGCAAGTCCTCGCCCATTTGGGACCGATAAATATTTATGAAAGAGTTCATAAGCCCTCATTTACTGGTGTTGCACATATTTCTAATGCAATCTGTAAGGCACCACCACTTGACAACTTATATTTAAAGTACGACCCGCATATAAATATATGACTTAAACATGCGAGACTATTGTTATACCTATAAATTACGTGACATACTCAGACCGAAAGGGTCCTATATATGTCAACGTGACATCAACTATTCAATTGATTGGACCTATTTAACTAAACAATTACATTTTAGACTTGGATTTGATCTATTTCACTAAACCCACTTACCCCATTTTGTTTCTTCACATTTAAGATATGTTCATTCTAACAATAGCCAAACTTTCTCTCTAGTCATTTGCACTCATTTTTTTCTTGTTCAGCCATTGACTTTCGTCAGAGTTCAAACGATCGTTGGACCATTTTCTTGGTCGACTATTTTTATACCCTAACGTGATGTTCCACTATGCAGGTGATGCTTGCATGGAGGGAGATGGACGAGATTCTTTTAGCACATTTTGTGAGGTCAGTACATTGGCATTGTCTATGGAAAACAATAAGTTAACTATGTTACCACCACATTTAAAAGGCCACTAGAAAAAAATAATTTGTTGAGTAGTTCTTTCGCTAAAATACCAAAGAAAACAGCCAGAAGAATCAGTGATTCTAAGATGATGCCAATATAGGAGAAGCAAAGAGTCAGTCTTTTATAATCCCACTTACTGGATTTACAAAAAAATTTAAAAAATCCCCATTTTCCATTATTTGCAGACAACAAGAACGAAAAATGACCACAACAAAGCTCAAATAGAAAAAAAAATGGAAAATTCTTGATGAAATATCAAAGGAACAAACCAAAAAAATGACTTAGTGGAAGATGATGTCAATGAGGGAGAAAAACATACGCCTTCTATAGTTCTATTTATGGGTCTTGAAAAATAAAAACTACCTTTTTTTACATAGTTTCTGGCTACAACGGAGCGAGAAGAAACATCTTGTTTGATTAAATCAATTCATTTGGAGCAAAAAATCTACTCATTGCCCACAAATCGGCTCTTAAATTATGGTTCTATTGCTTTTTGAAAATTTAGAGAATGGTCAAGCTTGGAGGATAAATATTTATTGGTTGACGCCTCAAGCAAAGAGTGAAATGCATTGCTCACGTGGTTGTTCAAAAATCAGAAAATGTTGCAAGCACTATTCTTCCCCGAACAAAGAATTTTTCAGGTGCATCTACAAAATGTTCGGACTTGAAATGATGTTCAAATGGTTGCCTGGGCATAAATGAAGGCTCCAACATTGGGTAAAATTCATAGCCCAAGAATAACTAACCAAGAGAGGGATGAATTGATTTTTAAAGTTTTTTCAAAAATTAATCTTAAATCAAGCAAGTTAAGAACACGTTAATAAATTAATAGTCATAAGTAAATAAAAGCAAGTAGATCAATCAATTAATAAATATAAATGAAATAACGATAAGTAAAAGGGCAGAGATGATGCAAATGATATAATTTTGGAGGTTCGATCCAAAGAAATTATCTACGTCCTCCATTACCAAGCTCTCCGGTGCGAACATGATCTTTTCACTATATTGATTGACTTATGGTGCAATCCAATAATTTACAATGCTTTTGGTGACTTATAAACAACGAGCACAGACCTTTATACAATATTGAACTTTATGGGATCTCAATAGGACCCACAAGTTTAGTGAATAATTTCACAGTGAAATTTCTCTCTTAATAAATAATACAAATTAATTAAGTACTAAAATAAACAAACACTTCAATGAATAACAATAAATGTTAGGTCAAGTGTCAGATAAGAGAACTTTGATGAATATAATGATTTCAAAATTTGATTCATTTAATCGAAGTTCTTCAATGAGAAGATGAAGAAGAAATAAGTGCAATATAGCTTAAAAAATCTTCTCAAAATATTTCTTTCTTTTAACGAATAATAACAATAAATTAGGTATCAAGAGAGATATAAAAACTCTTATGAATATAATGTTTTTTTAAGTTTGATTCAATCAATCGAAGTTTTGATATAAAGAAGTAGAAGAATTGGATGCAATGTAAGTTCAAAGATTTTCTTCATAATATATATCTCTTTCTATAAATGATAGAAATAAGTTAAGTAAAAAAAATAGAAATCAAATTTTTTAATGAAGATGATGATTAAAGAATTTGAATCAATCAATTTTTTTTTATGAAGAAATAAATGAAATAAATGCAAATAAATCTCTCAAATTTATATCTTAATTTGATGCTCTTGAAACTCTTTACAAAATGAAAAGAGTGAGGATACTTATAGAGCTCAAAAAGTAAAACACTCTGTTGAACCAGACAACCAGTCGAATGTTCGCTCTTGTATTCGGACGACCAAAATAGTCGTTATGCATATGAAATCATAATGGTAAAAACTCCAACCGTTGAATCAACTAGATGTCCCCATAAATCAACCGGACCTCCACCAAAACTCTCTAGGACTTTGGACAATCAATCCGAAAGTTCGTCCGGAGTGTGGCTGCTTCAGCCAGTTTTTCCGTTTTTGACACCATCAATTCGATTTGAATATTTTAACAAATGTAGACTTTTGGAATGAGTTTTTAATTAGTTTCCAAGGTAAATGATATTTTAAAAATATGACCTAAGTTCAAACATAATTTTGAAAATCAATTTCACTTTTTGTTTAAAACATTTTATGCAAGTGGTGATTAAAATAGTTTTTAGTGTACGAAATGATTTTTGTGCTTTTATCATTCATTTCTAAAGATCAAGGTATTATTACCTTTACATTTGATATAAGAAAGCCTAGTCTCTAACATTTTTTGAAGCTTGGCTCTTAGGCTCTCATCTTGATTTTTCTTTGACGTTTGGCTCTTAAGCTCAAGATCTTTCTTTGACATTTATCTTTTAAGCTCTTTTCTTGAAGGACCTATTTTGAATATGCTACTTCAATTTTGACCTTTTTCTTGAGTTCAAATTGAGATAGTCTTGATTTGGATCCTTTGACGACGATCTATCAATTTATGATTTGACGTTTTGAAGACTATAATCACTTAAAATTTAATTGTTAGTAAACAAGAGTGAATTTGTTTGTTATAATCAAAACTTTAAGGTTATAATCAACCATAAGTCAACAAAATAAATAAATTACCATTTTGTTCAACTTCAAGACAATAATTACCATTATATATTCTTATATATTTCATGACTTTACAAAATAAATAAACACTTATTGAGGTAAAATTATTCCTCAGAGATTTGTTTTCTTCTATTATTTATCTCAAATTATAGATTAATTTTCTTGTTGAGAGTATAATCAATTTCTTAAATTTCTAATATATTCTTATCAATAAATAATAAATACTTCTATTTAACCATTATTTAATGTATGGGTATATTAAAAATCAGTCCCGCTATAGGTACAGGAAATGTTCTACAGAAGTTGTACATAATTTTGAAATTGCTGACGTGGCGGCGGTTGAAAGACTTAAAAAAAAAATACAAAATCGAATCCGGGTCTCCGTCTAATTTCCATTCCCATTGCCCTAATTTCCCACAGCGAACCATCGACACCCAACCCCTACCAAAACCGACCGTCTAAACCCAATCCCACCGATCTCTACCGTCGCACAAACCCACCGAAAGTGAAACCCACCGTCACGATAACCTCAATGTCAGGTGGGAGGCGATGGAGCCAAGAACGTAGATAGTGCTAAAGAACAAATTTGTTTTTTTGTACTTGGTTCGCCGCAATCATCTCCTTCTCCGGCGAGATCTGCATAGAACATTCGGTAAGCAAGATTCTTTGTTTGTGGATGTATTGATGATGTTGTGCATTTCTATATTTGCACTGGTCTTCGACGAATACCATTGGATGTTTGGGTGTATCGATGCTGCAGTCATGGCTCTATAATTTGGAATTAGAACCATTATTTGAGCCCTTATGGAGGTAGATAGTATTGTATGAAGTTCGATTTAGAAACCCGTTTTGACCAATTTTTATGAGATTTACTGACCTCTGCTCATTCGAAGTTTCAATGTTAGAATTATCGTTGAATTGGATTTATATAATCTATTTCATAAACATTTATGAGCAAGATTTCGTCAATAATACATTAATTTCTGGATTTAGAGCTGCCGATTTATTACTTACCTACTGCCAAAGAAGTTGAAACTCTAAAATGTGGAATTTAGATGCATATAATGTATTTCTTTTTGAAGTTACCAAAATGATATACAAGTTTGTTGATTAATATGCACAATGGTTGATTTGCAGCTACTGACTAAGATGACAGGAAGAAACTTTGACGTATGTCATGGTTGTAGAAGCGACACACACTATTTTGAACAATGCCAATCAAAAACTCGATGTCCTACTTGTGATCACGGGTATCGAAAATGTTTTGAGGTGGAACGGGATAACGGTAACAAAGGCCGATTGTTCTTCACCTGTAGTGATGGCTGTGGGTACTTTGATTGGGTGAAAGATGAAGCATTAGAGGAGAATTCAAGTTCTGTGAATCGTCCAGTGAATCATGCGCCCAACAAGGAAGAGGAAGAGTTACCACGACTGTTTGATAGGGTAGCTAGAATTAGTGAGAAGCGAGGCGTCGACATATCATTGCATATGACTTTTAGCAAGGGAAAGGGAAGTGAGAGTAGTAGTGACGGGAAAGGAAAGGGGTCAGAATGACCGTGTTTAAACAGTAATGTAGATGTGAACTTGGAATTGTATTGTATAATGATGCACTTTCAGTACATGAATGGAAAATGGCGTATGGCTTTGTGTTTTTTGTTGTAAATAAATTCTTTTTGAATTTGTTTTGTATCTTCGCGTGTAGTTGGTTAATTGATTCAGCTTCTTCCATTGTTAGCTACAATTCTTTCATTGATTTCATTTTACTAAGGTTGCCATTTGTAGTCCAACCGGAAAATGTGTGCTATGCTATGTAATGGAAATGTTTGCCTCTTTAGAACTTCTTCAAGATTTTATTTTGTCAGGCAAATGCTTGTAGTTGAATGAAAAATCTGTAGGAAAGCATGCATTTGTGTTGTAATACCAAGCATAATATAGAAGTAGAAAATATCAACACATAGATTCCTCGAAAACAATCTTCACTTCTTACTAATGAAACTTACATAACATTTGAAAATAGATAAAACCAACAGAAACCAAAGCAAAATGAACAAATATGTATAGGTTCACTAGGCAGCCAATAGACACCAACTTCATCCTCCATATTCCAGAATGCACAGCCCTGAAAATGCACAGAAAAGTGTATGTTAAACCTGAAAATGCGCAGAAAAGTTGTCATTATCTCAAGGCTGGTCTTGCAAGTCGCAAACATACATAAATCATTTTTCGCAACAAGCATATGTTCATATATTTTTGTACCACATCAAACACAACTTGGAATTTTGGTAAGCCTATACAAGATACAATAAACGCCCCCACTACCAATGTTATTCCCCGAATTTATTATCAATTAGTGTCACTTCTATATGTAGGCGTGTATTCTCATTTCCAATCTTATGTGACCGGGTAAAGTGTATAGTCAAAAGTATCTTCCCAACGAGAATCATAAGCTTGGTCCTGATTGACTGGGTAAATGTGGATACAAGGGCGCCACCATTACAACTACATTCAAAATTGTAGAAATTAAGACATGCAAATAAAAAAGATTTCAACCACACAAATCAAAACAACACAAAAGTAATCACCCATACCTTGATCATTTGCGAGCACCGAACTTACTACATTTTGTACTGGTGTCGGCAACGAGTGTTGTGGTAGTTGAGATGACTGAACCTCGTTAGATCCCCCTTCTGTAGAATTATGCCTTGCTCTGGGCCTCTTACCTTTGCTTGTCGTAGTACCGCCCTGCATGTTCGAATAGTGCAATGAATATTTGAGCGAAATATTGTTCTAAAGATAGATGCAAATAGAAACAAGTACCTTTAATCTTTTCGCAATGGCCTCTAACGGGCTTTTCCTCCGAAGTTTTCTAGGTGCGTCCTTTCTTTTCAACAGTACTGGATCTAATATATTTCCACTGCTGCTCGCATGTTGAGAGAGTGCAGCACTTCCAACACTCGACTTAGTCGTTTGCAACTCTGCAACTTGCAATTGTATCCATTGTTTTATGCGATATGTCCATCCTTCGTCCTCGGCTGCCAGATCCGCCACCTCGAAAAATGCCTGATACATATCGTCGTATCTCAACTGTCCAGGAGTGCTTATCAATCCATCATAATTTACTACAATACATGTATGTGCTCTACTGACATCTCTTCTCCATCTCCGAATTATGTACCGCTCAGGCATCAAAGTAATGTCATTACGGAGCAATACAACAATCGCGTGCCGACAAATGATTCCTCGAAATTCAAACAAGTGGCAACTACAAATCAATTCTTGCGACTCCCTCTTAAATGATATGCGACGTGTTTTCCTATAACGATGGTCGTCTACATGCTCACGAACCTCGTAAGTCTTCCACTGGTCATCAGTTGTAGTTTCAGATACGATGTCGCAGTATACCTTCCCGGTGAACTCCTGCTGAACCTCTTTGAACTTTGAAATTGTATATACGGCTTGATATTGTTTTTCCATTACAAATGTAGTCGCACACGGCACCATTTGGGAGTACGACTTGAAGTCAGCGTAAAATTCTTTCTCGACCTTACTTCGGAGAGCTCTTTCGTACTGCTCGACAAACTGTTTCAAAAATGTCTTCGAATGCACATACTCATCAAAAAATGCATTCATACTCTCACTCCATTGTGTAGTTGACATGCCTGCCCAAAACATGGTTTTCAAAAAGCAAGGTACCCAACGCGCTCGGTTCTCATACAGACCCGATAACCACTCGTTTTCATGCAAGTCATACGTATCGAGCATCAACCTCCAACCATCTTCGAACTCATCACAATTCTCCGAATCATATACCAAGTCATGTATAGCAGGAAAAATGGAGTTCTTATGAACGTGGTGTCTGAACTTTTTCAGCAACTTTTTCATAATATGCCACAAGCACCATCTATGCTTCATGCGTGGAAAATCAATCTCAATTGCATTTTGCATTGCCCGGTCTTGATCAGTAATAATTTCATTAGGAGCTTGACCATGCATGCACTCAAGCCATGTTATGAACAACCAAACAAAAGTTGCAGTGTCCTTATTCGATATCAGTCCACAGCCAAGAAGTGTGGACTGTCCATGATGATTTACGCCAACGAACGGGGCAAACGACATATCGTACTTATTAGTGAGATACGTAGTATCAAAGGTAACTACATCACCGAACTTCTTGTACGACTGCCTACATCTGTTATCTGCCCAAAATACATTCTTTAATCTGCATTCATCATCTAAGTCCATACTGAAGTAAAATCCTGAGCACCAGCTTGCATCTTTGAGAAGTACGCCTGTATTGCGGAGGCATCTCCTTCTCCAAGGCGTAATCGCTCACCTACTCAACGTAGTTCCGACAATCCTTTTCTACAAACATCGTATTCTCATATCCACCAGCTTCCACAACTGCTGAGTTATAACTTTTGTGAGGGAAATTCCTGCCACGTCATTCACTACAAGTTTTCGTTTCACACTTGCACTCAAATTTCGATTGCATCAATACAACCTAGACTTTGACGGACTCGTTATATGATTGTGGTCGAGGTACACTTTATTAATCCTCCATATTCCAAGTGTATCTAAAGATGCTGATATTCTTGCTTTACAATCGATTTGACTTGTTGCTTGAGGCTTCAAGGATCCGCTTGTAGCATAACTTCTTCGACCTTCACGACTACATGTGAAGGTCACATATCTCATAACTCCATCTTCCCCTTTTTTTTGAATCCTTTTTCTCACTGGAAAACCCACGGCAAAGGCATATCTTCTATAGAACTCCAACATTTCCGTCTCATCATTAAACGTCATGCCCACCTCCGGCACAGTTGTTTCATCCACTCCATTCTTTTCGTTCTCCAATTTATTCAAATTCTCCACAAAGTTCTCGGTATCACATTCCACCAATGAACCGTCATTATCCCCTTCCATAATCTCCTTCCCTATAGAAGTTGTCACAAGATAAAATCAGTCGCACTATAACTTCCAGAACAAATTTTCACAGTTTCTCAACTTCGTTATTTGACAGCAATTTGTTTGTTTGTAATGTATTTCAACTCAACCAACCTCAACATAATACAACTATGTCCAAAAACTTTCTACTGTAATTCAACTGAAATTACCACAACCTAATACAACTCTATCCAAACCAACCAAAAAATTCCTGCAAGAAGTTCCTAAAATAAAAAATAGCTAACCTTCATCAATAGCATAGATAGAGAATCTGACCTTAGTTTTTTATGGGGAAATCGGGTTGCTGCAGTTTTAGCTTCGGGGGAAATGGGGGCCCACTTGCCCGGATATGGTGCAGTCCGCCGTCTTGTTTCTCTATTTTACCAAACTGAGGGGAAATGTGGGAAATTGTTTGTTGCTAGATGGATATGGTGGGTTCCCAAAATATCGTTCGAGTTTCTCTATTAATTCAGATTTGAGGGAAATGTGGAGAAATAGATTGAGATTGTGGAGTCCCTAGAGGTGTCGGCGTCGTTGTTATCAGATAAGCGAGACTGTATGTAGATGGAGACTATGAAGTCGATTGCCGTGTTTTCAGATTCTGGGGAAATGTGGGAGTGGGAGATGGCGGGGAGGACGGCGGTGGGTCGTTGGGTTTTTCAAATTTGGGAGCAGGAGATGGCAGGGAGGACGGCGGTGGGTCGGTGGGTTTTTTCAGATTTGGGGGAAATGTGGGAGTTGAAGTGGGAGATGGCGGGGTTCCTCTTCTACTCCCGCTTTACTCACGTTCCCCCCACTTTTTTGTTTTTTGTTTAATTTTCATTTTTTCTTTATTTCCACGGCCCACATTTTTGAATTTCTGTAAACTTTCTGGTAAATATTCCTGTACCCACAGCTTTATTGATTAAAAATTGCCAGCAACGGTGCTAACAGATTATGATAATTGTCTTCCAAGATATAACATATTCAACTTGTGGTAGAAGCATTTTAAACTACAAGCAACAACAAACTTCGAACGAAATACTTGAAAATTGATATTGAAATGATTTTTGGAGAGGTTTTGCAAGAGTTTTGATATAATGCTTAATGTAAATGATATGAGACGTATAATGGATGTCTAAAGGGTTCTATTTGTAGAAGAAGAGATGTTGTGAGTGAAATAACACATCCCAAACTTCGCAACCTTACGAAAGAAGCATCCATTGCTATCGCTAATCTGTCACTCAAGCGTCAACATCATATTTTCACAACTTTTGACCAGCCTGTTACTCGCCTGTCACTCAAACGCTAGACGAGCGATGAAGTTATGCAAATTTCCATGTCAATGTTTCATCTTTTCTTTCCAATTTTGGACCACAAATTTTCATTCATTCAGAATTGCTTTTGAGATTTCAAATATAACATGACAATCTATTCAATGAGTAGAACTAGAGGTGTCAATTCGTGTGGTCCGGGCCGGGTCGGCCCGCCAACATATGAGCCTAGTAACGGCCCGTGTAAAAAAAAACCCGCCCTCTACGGGTTCCGGGTCAGCCCACAAATTTTGGACTACAACCCAACCCGCCCGTTAACTCATCTGGGTCGTGCCCATGCAGGTCACGGGTCGCGATTTTTTTCGATTTGGCCAGTATGATTGTATAAATAAAATTATAAAAATATAGAATTTTCCATATTTATAGCAACAAAAAATTTGTTTGTTAAATGTAAATTAAGAATTGAACAAAATGATAAATTCATATTTTTATCAAGAAATGTTTACATAGAATTCAAATTTAATGTTACATGAATTATTTATAACTTTGCAAAGTTAAATTTAACTTAAACAAATAACAACTAAATACATTTCTAATTACTATTATCAAATATTTATAGTATAAGTACATGCTGACTAGGTTGGCACCTACTTAACTATAATTTAATTGTTCACAAATTATATATTTATTTATATTTTAATTTTTTTTCACGGGCCAGCGGGTTAATCGCTGCTCGTGAAGGTGCAACCCGCGAAACCCACGGATCACACCTCCTTGACCCGTGAACGGCCCGCTCGGATCACGGGCCGGACTGCGGTCCCAGGTAGATTCGAGCCGATTTTCACGGGTCTGGCTGGTACACTCGTCTTGACACCTCTAAATAGAACAAGTTAGTCTATTTACATTATAATTTGACTGTTGAATCAAGTTCGAATATTTGACGTAGTCCATACAAATTCACTTTCCACAATACTTTAACCAAAATTTGATGATTTTGTTACGGAACATTTCAGAAAAAGGGTTGATTCAATTCTGGTGAAATTTAGAAAAGAATTTGATGGTGTTAAGGATCAGCCTATGATTATTGATTTGTTTACTAATCTTTATAAGTCTTTGGAGAGGAATGGAACTCCTTGTGTCGATCATCTTTGTTTCTTGAAATCAAGAAAGGGGAATCGTGAAGAAGAAGAAGAAAGCAAAAATGATGGCACTTGATGAAGATTGCACGAAGGTTGAAGAACCTAATCGACTAAACTGAAGCATTAATTCGAAAAATGGTAATGATGTTTAGGATTTTAAGTCAGAGTACATAAAATCAAATGGCAAATGCGCTTTTACCCTGGAAAATTATTGGCATTATTTGCAGTTAATTGTTTAGTATCTTTTTGTGAATGCTTTTTTCTTGAAATTTTTTTGATTCGTTCTTATTTTTGTTGAGATTTTTTGGAAAATTTTGGGGATCATAAATGTTCTCTTCGTTTGGACTGTGTTTGATGAAACGAAAGACAAATGAAGAGGAAAAATGAGTAAAGTTGGGATTTGAGAACAGAGGTTGGAGGATTGAGCAACCCCATGAAAGCAGTTTCAACATTGCAGGGTGGGACCAAGCTACTTCACCACCTTGGTTGACATTTTGGTTGACCTCGGCCCCACCACTCCCCTCACATGGGGGGCAAAAATATTAAATTTAATGAGGTGAGACCTGACTTCATGTAAGAGGAGTGGTCGGGTCGGGTCATCCAAAGTGTCAATCAAAGTGGTGAAGTAGCATTATTCTTGCAGGGTGGTGAGATGTGTTGAAGAAGATGAAGTATTTGGGGGTGGGGGTGGGGGTGGGGGTGGGGGTGGGGATGGGGTGGGACAAGTTTTTTAATCTTTCTGGGTGTTAATATATTTATTTTAATTATTAATGAGTATGTGTTTGACGAAAATATATCCATTTAAGCCTTGGCGAAAAAAAAATATATATTTTTGAATAGTTGATTAATGAAAAATGTGGTTAAAAATTAAAAAAAAAAAATTTGATTTGCGTGTAATATTATTTTATTAAAAAATATGTGGTTTAAAAGAAAAGAAGAAAAAATGCATTTTGAAAAAAAATGACTACCAAACAGTAGTTAAATAAGTCAAAATATTAATTTTCCTATTTTTAAGGTCAACTAAGGTGAAATTCAGGAATATTTGGACCTTTGTTGCTAATTTCTCAAAAGTTAGGGGCCTCTATTGATACAAGCTAAATGTTTGGATAAAGTCTATAAAAATGTGAAAGACTGCATTCATTAAGAGTGTGTTTGATAGAAATTATTTGGGAAAAATGAATTTTGAAATAGTGATATGATGGAAAATGTGTGGTTGAAAAAGAAGGAAAAGTTATTGATGTGATGAAAAATATTATTTTATTGAAAAATATGTTGTTGAAAATGAGTAGAAAGATGAGAATGAGAATGAAAATATGGGTCAAACGAGGCCTAAGATATGTTTATGTTTTTCCAGAAGAAAGGACACGTTGAATCGTTAATTTAGACGGTCCAATAACTAGACGGGATTAAACAATTCGGAGTACGGGAAGAGACCGTAAAGTTTTATTTGGGTAAGTAAGTCTCACTATAAAAGGAACCTTTCTATGTTATTTGCAAGTAAAACAGAAATGGCAGCTAATTTGCAGAGCCGGAGACTGGCGAGGTTCGCTAAGCGATTTCTCAGCCAGATCACTCCTTCTAATTCCCTTCTCGTTCCTTCATACCCTCTCACCAGGTATCTATATCCTATTACGTGTTGTGAAAAAATGCTATGGTTTATGCGTATCAGTGAATGTGAATTTCCTAGGAATTCACAAATGGTTTAGGTTACTTGGGGGTGGGGTGGGGGGATTTTTCCCATCAATAGGTTCAAATTTCTCGTTTTCATGTCAAATTTTCTTTTAAAAAAAGTTAAGTTTTATCAATTAGAGTTCAATTTTCACTGAATTTTGGTGCAATTAAGCCCTTGTTTGAGCCCCATTTTGGAGGAAAAATATATTTTGGAATAGTAGATTGATATAGAATGAGTGGTTAAAATTTAAAGAAAATTTTTGGATTTACTTGTAATATTATTTTATTGAAGAATGTTGAAAATGATTTTTAGTAAAATGGGGCTCAAACAAGAGCTAATATGAATTTTGTTTTTCTCAGGTTTTCGACCATCTTCTTTATCGATGTAGCTGTCAAAATTATGCTAATAAATAGTGTTCAAATTGTACATTCGAAGTCATTCTCTAGTTATGAATTTGATAGATGCTAAGTGTTAATCAAATCTGTTTTCTAATTTAGCTTCCTCGTAAGCAATGAAGATAAAAGGGAATAATAGAATGTTCTATATTACAAACGTGTTTGCAAAACAGAGTAGTAACATGGGTTAACAAGCAAGCCTCTATGCTCTAAATACTTGTGTGGAAACACAACTATATATAGAAATCAATTAGCTGTTCAATTATAAGAGATGGAGCAAATGGTGGTAAGCAAGATATACGGAAGAGAATCAAGCAACAAAAAAGGCTAAGACAAATTATTATCTTTAGAATTTCCATGTTTGAAACTTATAGTAAACCAAGATAATTGTTGTTAGTTGCTATACGTTCGCTTCCCTTACCTCTAACATCATGGGCGGAAGCCGTGGAGGATTTTTGTGTTTTCCATATTAATGAGATAAATCTGTTTGCCCGAGACTGATCACTGCTTATCAAATGGGCCGAATTCCTTGACATGTGATGAACGCCGTAACTCGTAATTGCACTTGCCATTAGAGCACGCTGTTTAGGTTTTATGTACCTCTGAAAAATGGGTTAGAAAACTGAAAGTTGAGTGAAATGGGGCACAATTATTTCCTTGATATCTGATGACTGCCACGTCCTTGATTACAAATGGATATCAACTCATTTATATATTTGTTTTTGGTTCTTATCATTTGCATGTTGCCTTGATATCAGATTTGTGATGTAAAAATTTATCCCGATTTGCAGGAGTGTGCATGCTTCTGTGTACGACAAGAACGTTGAGGAGAATGTAGTTGAGGAGAATGCCCAACCAGCTGGAGTCCCGGATGATGTAATCTCTCCTCTATCTGACGAATACTGGGAACCTCACCCCGAGACCGGGGTGTTCGGCCCTGCAACTGATGCTGATAAACCAGCTATGGGTGGGGAACCTCTGAGTGCTAATGATGATTCAGTGTTGGAGGAGAAGGCCTTTTTCCGTCCTCTCGAGGATTTGGAGATACCACCCCCTAAGTCGCAGGGGGAAACTGAAGTCGGTTCTACAATAGATAAGGCTTAATGTAACATACTGAATGTCCACAAGTGCTGTGCAGTACAATAGTACTACCTGCTATAATGTTGATAATAGTTGCTTGTAATGTGGTGCTTTTGTTATCTAACTCGTGGTTTACTTTTTCGCTGACATGGTTTTGGCATCTTTCTTTGCCATGGAAATACATGTTCTGATAATTTCGTCGTGGGGATTGGTTTCCAAATTGATTTGATTATCCTGCATCTGTATGTAAATGTGAAGTGGGAGATTAAGAAACTTAGAACTAGATCTTGTTTGCTCTCAAACCGTGTCCAGAGTTTTGGTCACAAAGAGATGTATTTACTTATCTATACTGTTAGTTCATGAGATTGGTATGGTTACTGTAGAAAAATGCAACATCAACCAGCTCTGTTAATGTTGTTGTAAACATAATAATTAAATCGAGATGATGTTGCTTGGAAAATAACATATTTGGAAAAGAAATTTAATTTGAGCAAACGAAGAGTGTTGATTTTTTTTTTTTTTTTTTTTTTTTTTTTTTAAATAGATAATTTCTACATCCTTTTAACCGTTCATGTATTTGATGATTGTAATTGGAGAATCTCTATCTTCATAGACATGGATTGATTTTGTCTAATGACTTCCAGAATTTCAGAGACCAAAACAATTCTTACACCTTAAATTTGTATGGGAGCCATGTAATCGTCCCCTAAGAGGCAGGGGTTACATGGGCGTGAACTTTTCACTTTCTTGCCACGCTCATAGCCCAATTTTGGCATATAGGCCTTTAAAATTGATCCTCCCTAGCCATGAAAATTCATATGGTGAAAGCGTTGTGAATGTTCAGGGAAATTAAGAGAGAAGCGTGAACCAGTTACGTGAATGCATTCCCTAAGGTCGTCCCTTGCAAGGAGGAAAGGAACAACATCATGATGGGGACAATTGTAAAGACGTGAGGTTTCAATTTAAAAGGTTAACATTACTAAGAGAAGTAGTCCAGATTTTTATGTATTGGTATAGTTTTCATCTTTAATCGATGTGAAATTTTATTACTTAACACGCCCCGCAACATGGTGGCTCGTTTGAGTAGATCAATTTTGAAATTCGTATGCTCATTTTTTTTTAGTCTTAATCGGATAAAATTGCTCATTGAAATTTAATGAGCTCTAATACCATATAAAGACTTGTGATTTCATCTTAAAATGTCAATATTATTAAGAAGAGTAATCCAAATTCTTATAAATTGATCTATATTTTTATCTTTAATCGATATGAAATTTTATTCCTTAACAAGAAGTTGGTCATCCATGGGTTTATTTACAGCGGCGAATCCAGCATGAACGTTCAGCTAGAGCGGAGATTAACTTTGACCGTTAACTATCGACAATCAACTATCGTAATAGCCCGGTCCAGTCGGTCGTTAATATTAACTCCTAATTGATATTCCCTTTGGTTAAACATTGATCAGATTATATGAAGACAATGTATTTGATGGTACAAGCAATAGATCAACTACTTAATTGTTGATGATGTTCATTTTATCCATATCTGTGGTGACATGTTTAACCTATTCATAGGAGGGTTCTAGTGATGGAATCCCCATCCTAAATTTAATGGTGCTATTTCAAGTTTAGATTGCCTAACATGTTCATTAGTTTGAGGAGCTCAGCTAGGTAGTTTGAGAAGCTCAGCTAGGATTAGTACCAACCTCCCCTCTTCTCCCCCACCTCAAAAGAAAAAAGAGTTGCTAAAGTAACTTCTATGCTAAGATAAACATGCTTGGAGTAAATCTTTCAATCTCCCCTACCCAGTTCTTCTACATTTCCCAGTTACAATTTATGAAAATATAATATAATTTGTATTCCATAGACAATTTATCAGAGAACTAACATACTGCAGGAAAAATAAAAGACTGCTTCTAGGACTAGAACTACGCAATCCTTATTATTCTTCCTTCAATTTCAATACACTGAACACTTCATCCTTTTTCCTTTGACAAATGACCTCACACCCCACACCCTGATCAAATTTTGACCCCTATGTCCTTTCATAAGAATAGACAACTGCTCATTTTCTTCCATCTATGCCCTCACCCTTTTGATCTCGTGATACATCTTGCATTCTCTGCAATACCCAAAATCGCATGATAGCAAGACATCACTATTCACTACTTCAATCCATCACAGCACATCTAAACACCTAACAAATACCATGATCTTTTACCAGGTACTAGAAATTTCTCAACGGTCTGTTAAGAAGAAATGAAAATCCCCAATATTCTCAAATTCACAAAAATCAAAATCCTCACAGTCAAGAGTTAACATTACAGGCTCACAAACATATCCATAACTCATAAACATAAATCACAGACTCACACAGTCACTCACACAATCACTGAATCACACACGCAGTCAGCCACAGCCAGTCACACAGACTCACACTCACACATGACACAACTCCAACACGGTAACACACAACCAACGGCGAGCCGGCGAAAAAATCACAGAAGGAAATCGAACTTACCTCCTAACTCCTAAGTCGAAGTTGTGGCGATTGGCGAAGAAGAGTCGCGAAGCCCGAATCCGACGCCGGTGAACTCCAACTCCACTCTCCACTCTCCACAGACCACACTCCACACTCCACAGCCACAGTCCACTCTCCATAAAGGGTCTGGCAAATGGCAATGGCGCCGATTCGCACTCGCAAGTCGCACAGTCGCCTCTTCTCTCTAGCTTAGGCTTCAATTGCGATTGGGGGAGAAATGAAATTGGATATTGGCGTTTGGGTTGGGTACCGTTTGGGTAAGAAATTGGGCCGGTGTTGGTAGACGGGTAACTTAAGTTAGAGGCCCAATTGTTTATTTAAAAAACCCAGCCCTCCCAATCTTCTTCACGTCGTCTTCACCAGTCGCCAGAACCAGAAACCAGAGCTCCATCTCCTCCAAGCAGCTCCAGCTCCGGCAGGTCTCCACAGAAGCCCAAAATTCCGGCGATTCCAGCTAGAGCGGCCGCTCTAGCTCGCCTATAGCTGGATCCGCCCCTGTTTATTTAGGAAGCAACTTATTTGCAGTGGGACATCGAAGCTAGTCCTGGTGAAGAAAAGTAGCCTGTCTACTACAAATTTTAACACGGCATGCCTAAAGAATAAGTTTTCTCACTCTCTCAGATTGATCAGCTTGTTGATGCAATCTTTGATCACGATCTAATTAGCTTTATGGATGCCTATTCAATATACAATCAAAACTCCATGTATGGGCTAGGCGAAGAGCATCCCTCTTTGTTAACAATCTTTGAAATGCGTTGTTGCAAAGTCTTACTCTAGCATTGCAACCGAGAAGTTCCTTAACCAACAAGGCATAGAAGTGAACTTGGAGAAGATCGAAGTACTTATCAACATGTGGTCTCAAGGGTGACAGACATTAACTGCCCTTTCTTTCAAACTACCAAAGGATGGAGGAAATTCTAATTGACAGAGGATTGTGATCTCTCCTTCCTAGCACTATAGGAATACCTTAGCAAGATCCCCTCATGTCCAAACCTATACAAGGAGAGACCCTCATTCTATATCTACCTGTGCCTCAAATGAGCATTTAGCTCATGTTTAATTACGGAAGAAAATACACATCAACCACCAATCAACTGGTAAATTCAATTAGTGGTAACTATATTTAACTCTAGTGTTGATGAGGTAATCGTACAGAGATTAGAATGCAATAAACCAATGCGTCCACACAATGCTTGACAAATATTACGCAAATCTCAACAAGAATTTTGAAAATTGGACTTAATTATGACATCTAACATAATGATGAGTGAATTTCAACTCATAAAATAAACAAAAAGGCCCTAAAATCGTCTAAAAATAGGAAAATTTTCAATTAGGATCCGTTTGATAGAAAATGTGGAAAAACAAACATTTTCCATGTAAGTTGGAAAATAAAAACTTACCTAAACCATAGGAAAATATTTTCCATGAAATTTGTTGAAAACAAGCTTAAAGTGGTTGAACCTTAAAATATATTTTATTTTTCCATGTTGCAATCAAACGGTAAAAGTGAAAAATAATTTTCTTGGATGTGACATTTTCTATGGAAAATGTGGCAATCAAACAGGGCCTTAAAGAAGAGTTGAAAATCTAAGATCCAATCTTCCACGGCAAAAAATGTCGTCTCAGATCAAGGCTATATTAAGGATCAACAATAGTGGAAATCTTAGCATTCTCACATTAAAAGGCACTTTCATACCAAAATAAAACCTTGCAAAAATTCAAATAGAAAACTCTAGCATTGGCTTTATAATATAATTTTATTTTTAAGGTAATTAAACATTTTGGCACCATTTGTGGGAATGCGTAGAAGAACCATGAGAAGAAACACACGTGAGGAACATAAAATATTAGAAAGTTTGAGTGGAAGTGGACCAGACAGTGATGAGATTGAAAATCCAGTAGTCCCAATAGAAAAAGAATGCTCGGAGAAGACGAAATTGGAGGTCGTCTAGAAGAATGGTCCAATTAACTCAAACGATGGCCAACATGGAAATAATAATATAATGCATATGCTAGTAGTAATAATGTAATGATACAAAGATACTAGTATCACAATAATCCCCCAAGTCTGAGAAGAATATTTATATGCGAGTCAGACTTGAAATGTAAGCTACTGTGATGAACTTGATGCAGAGGCAAGATTCCGAATATAAATAACAAAGGCAATACTCTGAATGTAAGTAGGAAATGCAAAGCTCTGAATGTAAGTCGCAAAGGCGATGCTCTGGATGTGAGTATCGGAGATGATGCTCAAACATAAGTAGCAAAAATGATGCTTTGGATGTGTAAATAATTGTGATAAGCTGTCATCCTTACATAGGGGGTGGCACATCCATGTCAAGGGTGTTAGGTCTTTATTGTATTGGCATTTCTATAAACAAAAGAACTAATATGAAAAGAGCAAAATTCAAGGAGTCAGTTGTAATATTGGATAGATGAATTAGGTAAGTTAGGGTTCGAGTTTGGAACACGGTGGAGCTGGATTTACACTAGCCTATCACCTGGTTGATGCTCGAGCGGCAGAAACAGAACCTTCGTCCCCTGCCTGTTGCTTTTCTTGCGCTTGAGTGACACACTATTGCTCGCCTGTCGTCGAGCTCTAGCTCGAGTGATGGTGTTACGCACAAAACCTATTTCACGTTTTTCTAGAGTTTTAAATGGCATATACTACCTAAATACCTTCTATTATATATAATCAAGCCTTAACACGAATTTAGGTGCAGTTGATCATTATACTCTTCATTCATTACATCATTTTGAGAGAAAAACAATTGCTCTTCATCTTTTACATCTTGAGATTCATCAACTACAATTTGGAAAAAACATCAATCATACATAATCCAAAACATCAACTTCCTATACATATACATGAAGGTACATTCTCAATGGCTTTCATAGATTGCTGAAGATTGAGGGAGGTAGGATCAAAAGTACAGGAAGAGTACAAAAACAATGAGTTTTTTGTGATCCATGAGAGATAGACAATTTCAGAAGATCGGGAATAGGTGTGAGTAAAGCACATTCCAACAGGTCTTGGAGATTGCAAAAAATAGATTAGGGACTCTAGTGAAATTTTTTAGGCTAGATCGTACTATAAGTTCATTATTGTTTATAGTGGAAATTACGGGCTTGGTCCCAGAGTTTTACCCAGTGAGTTTTCTCTGTCAACAATTATTGTGTTCTTTATTGCTTTCATTTTGATATTTGCGACAATTCAACATAGGATGATTGGACTTGTTTGGTTAACTATCTAGAAACAATTAAAAAGTGACTTGTTGCTTTTAATTATATAATTCTGTACGTTGGGTCTAAATAAATTGGCTAATTGTAACTTTCAAGTGGTCTAAGAGCTTTTCAATTGGGGAAGATGCTACAAGTACTTAACCCATTACAAAATGGGTTACTTACTCACCACTTGGTGCTCCCCTATTGGAGGGGCATCTGACCCACCCGACCCCCTCCAATAGGGATGCCAAGTGGGGAGTAAGTAACTCATTTGGTAATGGGTTAAGTACATATAGAATAACCATTTCAATTGGTATTAGAGTCGAAATTTTATCATTGACCCTATTTTTGTCTAGATGAGTCCGTCATTATCGGTCTCTCCTTACTTTGACGACAGTAATTATGCCTTTTGGAAAGTGAGAATGAAAGTCTTCCTAAAATCGATGGATGAGCATATTTGATTGAGTGTAGTAAATGGTTGGACTGCCACTACAAGCACCGATAACGCTGTTACATCCTCACACCTATTTCTAATTGGTAAGATCTAATTTAGATTAGTGAAATTGGAATAGTAAAGCCTTACATACCTTATTTATGATCGTGTCACTAGAAGAATTTAGGCGTGTGTCTATGTGTGAGGTTGCAATAGAGGTTTGAGATATTTTACAGACCACACATGAGACAACTCAGGCTATTAAGAACTCTAGGTTGCAGATGCTGACCACTAGGTTCGAAAAGATTATGATGAAAGAGGATGAGACAATTGATGCTTCTATATGAGCTTGAATGACATAGTTAATTCTAGTTTCAACATAGGCAAGAGAATTCCTGAGCCTAAAATGTTAGAAAAATTCTTAGATCTTTACCTAAGAGATTTAGGCCTAAAATTACGACTATCAAGGAGAGCAATAATTTAGATACTATTAAGGTGAACGAATTGGTTGGATCTCTCCAGACTTATGAACCAACATTAATTAAACCTACAAAAGATAAGTTCGTGGTCTTGAACACTGTTAGGGATAACTATAATGAGTCTTTTGATTCGTAGTCATCCAATGATGAAGAGATGGCTTATTTCGCTAAAAATATTTAGAAATAATAAGAAACCTCAAAAGAGACATAAAGGTGTTTCCAGTGAGTCTAGACAGAGATCCCAATCTGTGAGATGTCATAAGTGTCAATGTTTTTGCCATTTTCGGAATGAGTGCCCTAACGGTAGGAATAATAAAGGTAAAGTTATGAGTGAGCTTGAGAAGTCCTCTGCGAGACATAGTGAGCTGAGAGTTGTGAATGAGACTTTAGAAAATAAGGTTAAGACCGTTTTGAGCAATCTTGAGGATTTCAACACCCAACTCCTAGCATTCTCTAGTGGTTCAATTAAGCTTGATAACATCTTAGGTATGCGTAAGCCTGCTGGTAATAAGGGAGGTCTATGATATAAAAAGAAATATCATAATGCTGCTAATACTTCCAAGAACATTGTTGTCCCGACCACTGACCAGCCTAAGTACGTTTATCACCTTGAACCTAAGAACAAGGAAATCATATGACATAGGCCTACAAGATAGCTAGGACCTACAAGACTTGGAATAGAAATTAGTGACCACATAACCTTGGTCCTAGGTTTGTCCCCACTTGTTTCCGTTGTGGAGAGTTAGGACATATAAGACCTAGGTATCATAAATTCTTGAACAAAAATTGAAATTATAACTAGAATAAAAATAAAAATCAATATTTTAATAACTGGATTGATTTCTTTACTAATTAGGTGAGTCGATTGATTGAGTTAATGACACAATTGACTAGGATTAATTCATCTACTAGGCATTTTTGGGTAAAAAATAGTGATTTGAAAAATCTTGAAATAGATTATGGTGCTCTTAAAGGTAAGAGCATACCGAACTGATTAGGTATTTCCGATGCATGCTTGTGATTTTCATTGAAATTCATTCATTATTGCATGCACCTCATTGTTGTACAGGTAGTAGATTCATGTATTTGCATCGTCATCAGTTTTGCATTGGCATGTGCATATTTTTTTGTTTTAGTGTGTTGATTTTTTTATTTTTTGTGATTGGTGAATTCATGTTATAAAAAAAACTGGGAGGAAAATTTGTTTAACTACAACATTATATATGATATACTTGAACTTGTGTGTAGTGATCATGTATGAGTTTAGTTGATGTACTGTAACATATTTTTCCATTATCTTGTTTAGGTTTTTATGGAGTACTTAGTACATGTTTTTTCATGTACCATCCGCACTGCACACACTATGATATTGTAAATCTTGACCGTGTGTGATTTGGGATGACAGTCACATGTTAGTAAGGTGACCTTGAACATGAATTAACCTTAGTTTAGTAGACATAATCTCAAGTATATTTCCTTGAAGAAAAAGCTCAATATCTTATGCTCCTCTTCAGAGTCTATTTGACTCGAGCAATAAAGCCTGTTGGGTTTTTCATAACCTGGCCTATGGTCAACTGACTTAGGTTAACCGGTTTAAAGCTCGTTATAGTGGTCATTTTAGTCGCTTAATATAGAAGAGTCTGCACATAAGATATAAAAGAAAAACTTGAAAAAAAAAATTGATGAGAAAAAAATATAGATATATGAGCTTAAAATTTTGGAAAATGTGTAAATAAACTTATTGACAGTGATGTTTAGCATGCCTTTTTTCACGAAATTAAGATTTGGAGTCTTGCTTACAAAGGATTAGTGACACTTTACACACATGATTGACTTATATAATTTACTCTATTTTAACTTAAACTAAGTATGTGGAAAATTTTATTAATCATTGTTATGCTTGTGCCTGTTATCAACTGCATCTTCGAGTTATTATATATTGTTGTTCATATGTATTTGATAAGGCTCCTTTCGTCATTTGTGACAAAAAATGGGAGAGAGAGATCATAGAAAAATTGCATTTCTAGGTCTATATCTACATTTTTGGGAGATTTTGTAGTAATGGGGACAGATCATTTCATTCATGGCATTCCATATCATATTGCATAGTTTATTTGAGTTTTAATGTTTGATGATATTAATGTTTTAGTTGGTGTTTTGATTAACATTAGTATTACTTTTCAATCTAACTAGCATATTTATGATAAAATGTTTCCTTTGTTATATTTCCTGGATCATGTACTTTTACACTAGTATTTGAATTATTGATTTCAGGAAACAAGTTTAACAAGAAATGCAAGATACAGTCATTCAGATTGTGCTTGGGTAGTTTAGTTTTCTGTTTTACTTCCTTGACTTGCATTGTATAGTGCTATCACTGAATGACAAATGAGGTGTTTGTTAGGTCTTTGTTGTATTGTCATTTCTGTAAACAAAATGACTAATACGAAAAGTGAAAAAGTCAAGAAGTCAATTGTAATATTGGATAGATGAATTAGGTAAGTTAGGGCTCGAGTTTGGAACAAGGTGGAGCCGATTTACGGTAGCCTACCGCCTGGATGATGCTCGAACGACAAAAATAGAACCTCCATCGCCCGCCTGTTGCTCTTCTCTCCCTCGAGAGACACACGGTCGCATGCCTGTTGTTAAGCTCTCGCTAGAGCAATGGTGTTATGCACAAAATCCTAGTTTGCATTTTTCAAGAGTTTTAAATAGCCTATACTACCTAAATACCTGCTACTATATATACTCAAACCCTAAGACGAATTTAGGTGTGATTGATCATTATACTCTTCATTCATTACATCATTTTGAAAGGAAAACAACTGCTCTTCATCTTTTACATCTTGAGATTCATCAATCACAATTTGGGAAAAATATCAATCTTATATCATGGAAAACATCCACTTCCTATGCACATATAAGAATTTGCATCCTAAATAGCTTTCATAGATTGCTGAAGATTAATGGAGTTTGGACCAAAAGCACAGGAATAGTAGAAGAACAAAGAGTTTTTGGTAATACATAGGAGATATACAATTCCAGAAGATCGAGAATATGTGTGAGTGGAGCACATTCCAGCGGGTCTTGGAGATTGTAAAAAGTAGATCAGCGAGTCCAGTGGAATTTTCTAGGCTGAATCATACTGTAAGTTCATTATTGCATATAGTGGAGATTACTAACTTGGTCCCGAAGTTTTTACCCAGTTCGGTTTTCTCCTTCAACAATTATTATGTTCTTTATTGCTTTCATTTTGATATTTGAGGTAGTTCAACATAGGATAATTGGATTTGTTTGGTTAACCATCTAGAAATAATTAAAAAGTGACTTGTTACTTTTAATTATATAATTACGCACGTTGGGTCTAAATAAATTAGCTAATTGTAACATTCAAGATATATCAGAGCTTTTCAAAGGGCTTTCTCCATGGTGTTTGGCCTATCCATGGAAGGGATTAACTTCTAAGATAGTAAGGTATGACTTTTTGTGGAAGGCATTACACTTATCCTTGTTGAGGCTGTTTTATGTCCTTGCAAGTAGATGACTCTTCTGTGCAAGGGTTTCTTCCATGGTGTTTAATCCAGGCATTTCATCTTCATAGGTATTAAGGTAGGCCCATGCCATTCCTTATGAAGTGGTAAATAATATAAGCTCTTTGAAGGTAAGTAGATGTGACATAGCTGAAGTAGAAGCAAAACATTGAAACATAGGTAGCTATAATGGAGTTGATGCAAAGGCATGATGAGCTCTCTGAATATAGATGTAGCTGTGTTATAGCTAATGCAGAGACGTGGCTTTGAGAATATAAGGAGCTTGTGATATGCTGATGTAGAGGCATAATGAGCTTTATTGATTATAAATGCATCGGTAATGCAACAACTCATATGATAAGGCATCTCGCGAAGCGAGATATGAATGTCAAGCTGATAGATCGTCTTGAACCATCGGAGTCTTATAAGTTAGCCTTGAATAGGCGAGGTCTTACAGATGTGCTCGACTATAGTGATGGACGAAGAATAAACATCTCGCGAAGCCATGAATAAACATCTGGAGAGGCGAAGAATAAACATTCCCCAAATAGTTCTCGAGTTATCGGAGTCTTATAAACGGCCTCAAAATGACTTGTTCTTATAGTTGGGCTTGAGAGACAAGGAATAAACTTCTTACAACGCCACGAATAAGCATCTGGCGAAGTAGGGAATAAAAATCCCATGACTAGCTCTAGAATTATCGTATTATTATGAGCGGCCCGACAAAGACTTATATCTAAGCTCAACAATAGTGAAAGGCGAGGAATAAACATCTCTTGAAGCTAGGAATAAACCTATGACGAAGTTGGGAGTAAACATTTTGCGACTAGATCTAGACCTATCAGAGTCTTATAAGTTACCTCAGAATGGCAAAGTCTTATAGCTAGGCTCAAGTATACTAAGAGGTGAGGAATAAACTTCTTGCTAAGCCAGGAATAAGAATCTGGTAAAATGGTAAATAAACATCCCATTAGTAGCTCTAGAATTATCGAAGTCTTATGAACGACCTCAAAATGACGAGGTCTTATATCTATGCTCAACGATAGTGAAAGGCGAGGAATAAACATCTCTCGAAGCTAAGAATAAGCATCTGGCAAAGTTGGGAATAAACATCTCGCAAATAGCTCTAGAACTATTAGAGTCTTATAAGCTACCTCGAAATGACGAGGTCTTATAGCTAGACTCGAATATAGTGAAAGGCAAGGAATAAACTTCACTCAAAATCAGGAATAAACAACTGGCGAGGCGGGAAAAAAATTTCCCCGAATAGCTCTTGAATTATTGAAGTTTTATAAATGGCCTCAGATAGACGAGCTCTTACAGCTACACTCGACAATAATGAGAGGGCGAGGAATAAACTTATTGCAAAGCCACGAATAAGCATTTGGCGAGGCGGTAAACTAACATCTTACGAATAACTCTCGAATTATCAGAGTCTTATGAGTGGTCTAGGATAGACAAAGTCTTATAGCTAAGTTCGACGATAGTGAAAGATGAGAAATAAATATTTCGCAAAGCTAGGAATAAGTATCTGGCAAGGTGGGAAATAAGCATCCCGCAAAGCGGGGAATAAACATCCTGCGAATGGTTTTTGAACTATCAAAGTCTTATAAATGGCATTGGATAGATGAGGTCCTACAGCTAGGCTCGACAATAGTAAGAGGCGAGGAATAAGCAGCCTCAAAAAGACGAGGTCTTACAAATAGGCTCGACGATAGTAAGAGGTGAGGAATAAGCATCTCTCGAAACCAGGAATAAACACCCGGCAATGCAAAGAATAAACATCATCGATAGCTCTCGAACTATCGGAGTCTTATAAGCAGCCTCAAATAGACGAGGTCTTACAAATAAGCTCGATGATAGTGAGAAGCAAGAAATAAGCATTTGGCGAAGCGGAGAATAAACATCCCGTGAGGTGAGGGATAAACATCTCACGAGACTAGAAAACTCTCCTTTGGCAAGGACAAACACAAGTCCATTCACTTAATGGCCCAACGAGAAGGCATCAAGTGGTGCGTGGATAGCCAAAATCTGGAGAGAGTTTAAGGGTGTGTTTGAGCCCTTTAATATTGAAAAAATGTATTATGGAATGGTAGATTGATGGAGAATGTGTGATTAAAAAATAAGAAATTTTTTTGATTTATGCATAATATTATTTTAATGAAAAATATATGGTTGAAAATGAATACTGAAGAAAAATAATGTGATAGAATGTAAAATAATGGGTGGACTAAGTTTGCAAAAAGTTGGAGAAAGGACAAATTGCTGCGAAAGCCTGTTACCCATTCAAAGAAAAAGGGAAAAGTCTGTTTGTCCCGGGATTAAATCTCAGGTTCTATAGCATTTCTCAAGAAAAAGACTATAGGACGCCACCTTTAGGCCTTGTCTCTTATCAAAATTTAATGTTGATACAATGGACAAAAGCTAGAACTTCACACTATCGTCCCTCATGGAAATCATCGATCACCGGAGTTTATCATAAATGCGACAACTGCTTCTTCAATGGTTGCTTTTAGAGTTAATCCATCATTGTAACAAAAGTATTTTAATTTAGGCATTTCATCAAGCATTTATTGAAGATCATTAACGGTGTGTCTTGCGACAGATTTGATTTTCTAAAAACCTTTTCCATACCTCTATCTTTTCAACCGTCTTCATAACAACCCAAAACTCAGGCAGCTCATTCCAAGAGAATGTAGTTTGAGGACAGAAGCTTGTACCATTTTGTTGTTTTTGACAAAATATGTTTTCATAACGGTGGACAACATGGGTATGTAGCATTGCTTGGTTTCTGAAATTAGTCACTGCTTGTCGTAGCAGATGCTTGCATCAATGGCGTGAAGGCTCAGTTGTTTGCCCTTTTTTTTTTTTGGTTAGTGGTGACAATGTTGCTTCTAAAAAATGAAGATTCTAGCCCATTGCTCTTCTTCTTAGCAATAGGCATTTAATCTAGGATTTGGCTGCCTCTTGATTTTCTCTTCTTCCCATAGCTAGCCTTGTATTTCATTTGATATTGGTTTCTTCCGAAAATTGGGTGAATATTGCTGATGACAATGGAAGTAAATAGATCATTTTTTTTTTGTGGATTGACCCATTGAAGCATTTTTTATAAATACCCATCGTCTTCATTGTGATTCTCTGTGGTTGCCCAAGAAATTTTTTAAGATTTTCCAATAGCATTTTCTTTCATTTTTTACTGCTATCTTTGATTTCTTTAGTAGAAATTTGTTAGAAAAGATTATAATTTTGGGTGGCTTTTTGGAATGTGGTGAGAAACATGGTTAACATACCATTTCTCACAGACGTCTCCATTTTGTTGACCCTAAAAAATGTGTCAACAGAATGCAGCCTTATCTCCTCCACGTAGACATCACTTGTACACTGAACACCCCGTTAAAATGCAAAAGTCGTTGGTCGAGAAAAATATCCGATGGTCGTTTGCACTTCGACAATCAAGTCGGCGACCATACAAAAGAAATATAAGTGCAAGAGAGAGAGACGAGATTTTGGCTAGGGTTAGAGAACATACTTTAATTGTGAAATGAATAACATATATATATATATATATATATATATATATATATATATATAAGATAATGATAATGGGCCGTGTGGTGCTAATGTATGGCCTAAGTCCAAGCCCAATATAAGGTTGCACGAGAATGCTTAATTTAATAGGTCCAATTCAATTGAATAATCAACGTCCAGTTGGCTGAAGTGGGACCCCATCATATGCATACCACGTAATTTATAGGTGTAATAGACTTGGGCACATTAAAGTTTCCCTTTCAAGGGAAGAGAGATTCAAGCAAGGAAAAAACGATGAACAATAGGATATAGCTAAAAATGAACAAGGAAAAAACCCCAATGTCGAGCCAAAGGATCCTAAGACCTCCCAAGTCGTGATTTCACTACCATGTGGCCAAAGTGTATGCAATACTCCCAGGTGAGTTATATGATGAGGGGGTCAAATTTGTCTATGGGTGACGTTAGAGCCTTGTCTTCGACTAAGTATTGCAAATACTACACAACATACAACCATGATACCACTGAATTCAAAGGCATAAAGGTAAAAATACAAGGTATTATATTATAAAGGAAACCATTTGCTTAAGAGAAACGAGGAAATAGAGGCAGGGCCATCCTTGGCCCAAGGCAATCAAGGCCATTGCCTAGGGCTTCTAACTTGAAAGGGCCTCAAAAAAATTCAAACTCATAAACCCAGCAAAACATTTCCCCCTTTTTTATTTTTATTATTGAGTTGGATCTCTAGCCCTTTAAAAAGCAACAACAAAATTGGTCTAAATAAGGGCTCCATATTACTTGGGTATTTAACTTACATTCTTGTTTAAGAAATGGATCTATAATTAAACTATTGTCTAGTGATATATTTTGTTGTGATTTTTTATCTACCAAGATCTACAAAAAATAAAAATCAATGCTTAAAAAAATTAAAGAAATCTCCCATATAATTTTTTGCCAACCTTATAGAATTTCTTTAAAATTTATAAATTAATTTTTATGAAAGTAAAAAAAAAAAAAAAAAAAATTATTTATTTTCAAAGTGTCCATTTCATTTTTCAAAAGCTATAGAAAAATTGAATTTGAATCGACTATGATCGGTATTAAAAAGACTTTTACACTTACTAAAATAAATTATATTTAAGGCCTTATAATAATTTATTGTCTAGGGCCTCATAAATCTCAGGACTGGCCCTGAATAGAGGTCTCACAGATCCACTCAACTCATGATAAAGGTCTCTTCAAAACCTCGAAAGTAAAGGATAAGAAAAATCTAACCCTACACAAGATTGAGGCAGAGACTTGTTTTGTTTTTAATAATTTTTTACTAACCTTTTTGCTATATATTTTTCAACTAAGCAATTTAGCCCATGTCTGGTCGCGCTTCTTTGTGGATTTTTAGCATTTTTCCAACCGTTATATATTGTAACAAGGAAGCAGCCGCAATTGTTGAAGCCTTCATAACTCTTTACAGAATGAATTATCGAAAATGCCCCAGTAAAAAAAAATTGAAGAAATGCTAAAGAGGGCATTTTCAATAATTCAAATATAAAAAATAAAAATAAAATTATGAAAGGTTTATTTTGTTCAACAATTAGAGCTACTTGATTCAACAATTTCGGCTGGTTCCTTTTCACACTATATAACGGTTGGAAAATGCTAAAAATCCACAAAGAAGCACGGCCAGACAACGGTTTATTATAATTGTTTGATCATTATGTATATACCTCGAAAAATATCTTGTGCACTTTCGATTGCATTTTAAGTGTCCTATTTAGTAATTAATGATATACTTTCTTAGGGTGCATTATGTTGAGTTTTAATTTAACACGTGGTCCTACATATGTAATTAATTGTGTATTAAAGACTATCTTGACGTTAAATCCATTTGAAGTTATCTAATGAAGATTAAAGTTATTGGGCTTGAAGGAATGAGACAGTTCTCAATCATGATCTTCATTTATACAACTTTGTGACAGTTACAAAATTATGAACAAGGTTGTTAGAGATTTAAATCGTAGAAAGCATGAGTTAGAAGAAAGACTAGAAGACCAGATTTCTTTATTTCAATAGACCATTACTAAATACTAAAATGAAAATATTAAAACACACAAAAATTTAGAAAGGCTTAGTTCTATAAATATTGTTGAAAAATCCATTTTCAAAGATCTTAATGCTTCCACTAGTTGAAATTATTAAAATAAAATTGAAAGACTCGTTGAACTAACAGATTTGACAACTGTAGGGAAAGAAAATACTTTATATGATTAGAACAAAAAATTGGTGATTGTGCCAGTATTATTCGAAGTTCTATAAAGAAATCAGTGGTACAAGAAATAATCGATTTCTCCTAAACACTAAGCTAATATTACAATGGGAATCGATATTTTCTTCAATATGGCTCCAAGGTCCTACTTTTTTTCCTAGATTTTTAATAAAATGTCTAGCATAATTCAAAACTCCTAAAAAGACTTGTAATTTTTTTAGTTTCTTCAATTTTATCAAAAAAAAAAAAAAAACCCTAAAATTGTATGTACTGTGTTGTTGAAGTTGAATATCTCATTCTCCTAAAATTATTCCTAAAAATTAATTATTATTTTTATTTATTTCCATTTTCTTTTTACTTATAATTAAACCATTTTTTATGAATTTATTTAAAACCGTCTCTAATGTTTCATATGTTCCTTATTGTTTTTACTATGTATTAAAATATTATCATATACACACAAACGAATGGAAAAGTATTAAATATATAATCTTTTTTTCTTTGAAAAATAGAGGGTGCATTTTTTTAATTCAAAGGGCATGACTAACCATTCAAAATGTCTTAGTGGTGTGGTCAAGGCTATCCAAGGAAAAGAGTCTTTTACATTTTTGTTTGCCAAAATCCAGATTTACAGTCAAACTTCGAAAATATTTTACTGTTTCGTATTTTATTTATTAACATGTCTTTATTTGGTATTTTATAGTGCTATCATTTAATTTCTTTTAATTTATGACTGTTCTTGTTTTCCTCTTTTTGTTTTATTGTGATTTCTAACAATAAAAGCTGTTTATCTCTGCCGACTATTAGATGATCATATTACTTTTAAATCTAATAATTTTTTAATCTATATATTAAAGTCTTCTATGTCTTGATTTATATGTTTGATTTATGATGTTCTAATCCTTTTGTTTTCATTTATAATTTCTATTTAGCTTTCATCTTTTTTTTATTCCAATGTTTTATAGGGTCTTCTCCTATTATTTTGATTTGTTCAACTAAAGTTATCAATTCTTTAGTCCTGGGTATAAAACTAGCTGCATACATGATTATTCTCATTATTTGTGTCTTCCTATCAACACAAGAATAACAAGAAAAAGCATATTGAAGAGGAAGATTCAGAACCCATAATCAAGAACAAGAAATTAATAATTAAGAAGAAGCAATACGATCAAGAAGCCCGAATCAAGATTAAGATCCTAAAATCAAGAACATGCAGTTGATTTTAAAATATTCAATACAATGGATCAAAGTATGTTCCGTACTTTATAATTCTATTGGTGATTTGACATAGATGATCTTGATAATAAATAAAAGAATTTCAATATATAAAGATTCTTAAAGTTTTAAATTTAACAAGCGGTATTAGAGCCAACTTCATGTTAATTTTAGCCATAAATTTTAAAAATTCAGATTTTTTGGAAATTTTTCGAAGTTGAAACAGATCTAAAGCACTGCAGCACCACTTTGGGACATCGTAGTGCCCAGTCTCAGTAAACAGAAGTTGCACTGGTGCTCGTTAACTGTGACCTTGTCGCTTAAGCGATGGGGTTGCAGCTCATTGGTCGGGAGGCCAATGCTCGGGTGCTGAAAGAAGTAACCCCACTGCCTCGCCAGGCGCCAGGTTGGCTCTCGACCGTTGCTTGGTTAGTGCTCGAGCAGCGTGTTTATGTGGATAGATTCAAGATTTTTTTTTTTTGAAGTAACAATCATATTTAAATTTTTGTAAAATTAACTTCTTTTGGAACAACATGTTTCCAAAGTAATATCTCCTGTCTAAATTAATTTATTTTGAATATTAGGATGGTTGTGTGTACGTAATTCACGTGGATATCAATCAGTCCAAATGAAGGTAAATATTTGACCAAATTACATACACGCCTATGATAATAAATTTGCGACAATTATAGTGATTTTCATTATGTAAATAATAAGTCTGTCTAAAGATTGACTTAATGTTTGATAGGATTACTAAGAGTGTTGTTCATGAAAATCTCTTTCGAATTAAAATCACCGCAAGTGTACGGTTCATTACAAGTAATAAAGTGAAATTTTGAGTTCCGAATATCGTCTCACAGAGATTGAATAGTTTAATGTTACTAATTTCAACCTTAACCAAAACGAGAAACGTGTTAGGTGTTTTGTAACTAGATTATCACGAAACTAAGTATGGAAGCAGTTGTGAATGAATTTACAGAATTAAATGTAATTTATACTAAATGCAATTGATGTTTGAATGCAGATTGGTGTACTTAATAGATAGAAAATGCACTAAGATCATGAATCTACATGCAACAATCTGTTCAATCCTTAATTCCACAATTTGACAACACGATCGAATATATGAAGTATCAATGTTTCTATTTAATTTAGCAATCTCTCTCGAGCAATGTCAAACTTATTCTAATATGCGATCCGACTATATTTCTATGACGAATGTGAATACAAGAGAATGCATGAGCGTTTATGAACACTTAAAGATTCATACAAGGCATAACGGTATATTCTATCTCCTATCGGATCCTATGATGATTTGTACTATCTCAAGTCTATTTCCCTTATTTCGAATGCATAAAATAAGTCACCACATTCACATAACTAACGTGCAAAATAATTCTATGGGAAGTACGTATAAACCATTCAAATATCCAATAACGTGTTTATAATGTCAAATAAGTAAAACTAAATATTAAAATATCATATCACATGGTTCATCGATCTCCTAGAACAGTGAAATCTAGCTTAACATGCTAAAAGTAGAAAACAAAATGATAGTTGAAGAAACGTATCACCCGAGTCAAACTTGAATGAATTCTTTGGATTGCGTGATGTTTCTTCACGCTGTTGCCTTGTATTTTTTCCTTAAAATTCACTTTTCTACTCCAAAACTGCATAGCCCACTTTCTGGACGCGTTTAGGGTTATATGGAACTCAAGTAAGTTGTTTCCAAAAGAGTTTGAACGGAATAAGAAAACTTGAATTTTTGGCACAGAATTGCACCATGCGACCGCATGGTTCATTGAAATTGGCCCCTTTTATTATCGGTTGCGTTTCATGCAACCGCATGGAAGGGATAAACTTCCATTTCCTTCATTTTGGTCCCCGAACATTGCTTCCTCTTATTTTGAGCTCTTTTCTTCGTTTTTCTCCTTCTAGCACTCCAAGATTTCACCAATTTTGTACTTAGCTCGTTTTTGTTCTCGATTTAACTTTCGGGTCGACTTTTGAATGATTACACTTTGGTCCATGAACTTTAGCTTTCTTTCATTTTGGTCATTTTCGCCCGTTTTCATATACCTTTCGTTATATCCATCAATGTTGTCCTGCAAATACAATTTGTATCAAATTAAGTCATATTTCAACAACTCATTCACAATTACTCATGTTTTGTGGCCTAAATAAGTGTGCAAAACGTACTTATCAAACCCCCCAAACTTGAACTATTGTTTGTCCTCAAACAAGAAGGTGATTTAACTCTACAGAAAACATGGTTTGATAACCTACCGCATCTCATGATTAGAATTCAGTAATCAACATAGTGAACAGTTTCAACAGTGCAAAATCAAATCAATGCATAACTCGACGTGTGTGTGTGTGTGTATACTCATGCAAACATACCAAACTTATGATGAGTTCAAATCTCGACTCGTAGTAGTTAATTTTTTCCTTTCTTTGCTCGAGAGATACACACCCCCAAACTTATTATTTTGGCTCAATTATCCCATGGTGTGTTCTAGAGTTGAGATCTAGTCAATTGAAATCATTACCCTCTCTTAGTTTGAATAGATCTCGCAATCACAAGTTCACCCTTCAACAAGCAGAGATTCTCATATTTCTTTGATTGTTTCAACTTCTAAGACTAAACTAAATTACTTGTCTTGTATTAAAGGTATAATTCTATCAACCATATGTCTTGAGGCTACTTTCTCACTGTATTTTTTTCTTTTAACACATTCTCATTTGTTTTCTATATAACCCATGTATTGAGCTTTAGGTCGATAACTCCCAAATCAGTTGACTTTAGGGCACCAGGTTTTTAATCACCTTTATAAGCTTGCTTGTCGAGTTATAAAGACTCGAGAATATGTGTTCTCTTTTTTTTTTTTTTTTTTTTTTTTACTCTTCCTCTTCTTGCTTTCTATATGACCCATTTAACGAGTTTTAGGCCGATGACTCCCAAATCAATTGACTTTAGGGCACCAGGTTTTCATACACTCTTACAGACTTACTTGCACGAGTCATAAAAACTTCGGAAAAAGTGTTTTCTCACACAAATTAATGTCATACCCCTATTTTTTTCTAGACATTTAGTTTCAAAAACCAACATCTAACTTAAGACTTTCACTTCATCTTCATCTCATTAGTTTAAGCCAATCCACACAATATAATTTCACACATGGAACCCCTACTCATCTCCAAACTACTAAAACAATGGATTATCGATAAGTATAATAGAGGTTCTTCTGGTCTAACCTATCATGTCCAACTCTTCTATAAATCATGAACCCAATCACCATCTTATTATGTTAATCATGAGAGTTGTGCGCAAAAGTGTCAAGCTTCCTGATCGACACCAAAGGGGCATCAAAATTAATTTCTTACTTGGCTAAAATATGTCGTTCAAGTAGTAATGTGCAAGTAAGGATCATTCTCGCTGAGAATTGTTTTCAATTACATCAATTGCAAGGAAAGAAAATAAAATATGCAAATAAGTAAATGTGGGAGGGGGGGTTGGTTAGATTAAACTAAGGAAAGCATAAAATGGAAATGGAAAAGACGAGAATAAAAAGGAAATAAAGGAGGGAATATGTGATCGAGGGGTACTCCTTCACCGCTATAATGAATTTCTTATCAATGTTCACAAAAGATTTCGATCTCAAAATTAACAAAAATTCGAGAATAATTACAAGCACAATTACCTCAATCTCTTCTTACATATTAGTTGAATAAGATAAAATCGTTACCCAACCCTTTTCATCAAACAACCTAGGATAAGCTCGCTAAATTTAATTCCACAAAAGCATTACGACGAAAGAGACGAATTGAATTAAGCGCAAATTCGAAAGCTCAATTTACTAACTTAAGTGTTAATCCACATACATACAATCGAATAGCGATTACGTACTACGATCAATTGAAATGTACTTGTTACAAGGTTTTAGAATAAATAGCGATTACATACTATAAATCCTAAAATAGCATATATTGCAACAACTCAATCATCTAGTGTACATCTAAATAATCAAGAATAACAATATCGACATTTAACACAATGGATTAAACACATCAATCAAGAGAACATTAAAGCACAAATCGATAGAAAATCATTTCTAGGGTTGGAAATAACCCCCAATCACATTAACACTTAGCTAACTATAATGTATTGAAAAATGGCTAACAAAATACTACAACTAATGGAAGAAAACGAGATTAAGGAAGAGGAAAAGCTTACTGATGGAGATGAAAGCTTCTTCTTCAATGGAGGCTTCTCCTTCATCTTCTCATTTCCACCATTTTCGTAGGAGGAGAGAGCTCCCAAATTTTCTTCATATTTTGGTCGGCTCCTCCTCTAATTCTTGCCCTAGAAGATGGTCACTAATTTATATGTATAGTGTAGAGAAGAAGAAAAAAGGGTTTTGAGTTAAATGAGCTGAGATTGGAATTTAAAATCGACTTTCTCGCATTTCTCGGGTTTCTCTCCAGATTTGGGCCATGCGTACACATGGTTCAAGATATGTAGTTTCAGAACCTGTTTTGAACAACCATGCGTATGCACGACCTTCAGGCCTCTGCGTACGCATGTACAAATTAGGGGACCAATTTTGCAAATTGGTCCCTGAACTTCATCCTGTATGTGTTTTGATCCTTTTTCCAAAATTCCTCATTCCGTTGATTTCTCTTCAACACTTTTGATTCTTTTCTTGCGTAAAATATCTCATAATCTTCAAACGACCCGGGTTTTCACCAAAATGACAAAAGTAACAAAAATAAGCAATAATACACAAAAGAAAACTCACAAAGACATAAGTTTAATGGTATAACTAAGTGCAAAATCCGTACTTAGCACTTCCACATAAACAAGTATCAATTAATCTAAACATGCACAATTTCCACTATTTATAGTTCATACATATTTCAATATTCACATCATTGCCGGCAAGACTATCAAACTCGCACAAACATACAAAACAATTAAGCAATTACTGGAATATAAATAACTAAATCATTTTTCTTTTAATCGAACAAGCACACAAAAAGTAGTAAATCATATACCAACATTGATGAAAAAAGAAGAAGTCATGCAAATTCTACCACCTCCCAAACTTATACATAGTATTATCTTCAATGTGCATAATGTATAAGTTTAATACAGAATTTGAAAGACGAACTGCTATAAAATAAATATGTGGAAGATAGGAAAACTCCCCTGATCAAAATGGAGGGGTGGTGAGGATGGTGGAAGAAAACTGGATCCAGCTGTACCATCGTCTGGTGGTGGACGTAGTTGTACGAGAATCTCCATCATCATCTCGGACTGTTCCCGAAGTAATGTGGATTGTCCCCTTGCTTCAGTCTTAAGATTGTCCAGGCGATCCCACGTCTCATCAGCCCTTAGCTGTATACAGTCCACCTGGCTTGCATACATACTGAGTCGGTCATTCATGGTATCAACTACTCTGCGAGCGGGCAAGGACTCTTAGCTGGCTATAGAAGCGAGATGATGTGTGTTCTGCAAATTAAGTCGTACAGTTTGTATGTCAGTGCTCAAAGTGCCAAATGTCTGCTGTAGGCTCTAGATATCACGGCTAGAACTAGTCATAGTAGCAAAAATATACCTCAAAATCTATGTATCAACCTCGACAGGTGGTGATGGTAGTGCTGCTGCTTGAAGCATATCAACATCTTCAGTGGCCTCCTGTCCAGGGACAACCTGCTGCTGTCGTCTTTACTCCCAGGCTAACTTTTGTCGGTGCCTCACTCGAGTTCACTCTTGCGCCTCCCATGTAGTTTGCTTGATGAATGGGCTTAGGAACTCTAGAAGTTTTCCTTATTGGATAGCAATGCCTGCAGCCTTGTAAATACCACCGATCGAACTAGGGAGTATCAAAGAGCAGCGACGATCTCCCCAAGTACCTAGTTTATGTATCTGATCATAAATGAATCTGGCAAGATTAATTTTCTACCCCCGAACGAGATGGTAGATAAAGCTGGCTTTAGGGTCGGTAAATGTAGTACAGTGTGTGGTCGGCTCGACATTGTGATACATGAATAGCCATAGAATGGTTATGGATGGTGTAAGCACGATGCTACTCAGTAGTTGGTAATGGTCATACATTCTCACGCCCCAACAATACTTTAGCCTCCTCAGGCCACTAAAAATCTCTCGGGATTGGGACTACATTGTCCCAAAAAAGCTGATAATAATCATGAATCACCTCGGGCGAGAACATAATCCATTTTCCCCGTACCCAAGTTTGGTGTAGATGTTCTAAACCCAGTGTCTCAATTTTACTGTTAAAATTTGCATAGAATTCCCGAACCTAGCTCTCATACACGGGGTGTGGTCTTTCTACCACTTTTTCCCAACCACAATTATGAATGAAGGTGATTAGCTCAAATTTAGGAAATCTGAGAGTTTCACCAGCCTCTCCTCAAGTAAAGCCCAATGGATAATGATATTCGAGTATCGGGAGGTGGACTCTAGAGTGAAGAACCTCCCTATGCCCATTCATCCCCTCTTGTACGCTCGGTGCCTAATGTAGAACCCACTTTCTCTTTACCCTTTGAAGTTCTCTTTGGTGATATCCTACAAAGATACAAAGTACGATAATTAGATGTCACAGCATAAAGGATAGGTAGATGGCATGAAAGAAGGTGATGAGTGCAAACCCCTCCCCTCCAAACTTGCTTCAAAATGCATGTATACCTTATTCGCATTGAAAGAATTCTAGTGAGATCAAATGAGGTATAAAGTGGAATAACCACGCTATACTCGATGAATTTTGTGAAGAGGTAGGTTATATTTTGAAAGATACCCAACTATGGGTCACAAACCCAAAATGCACTGAATTTATGCAAATTCCCAATTTTTACATGTGGTCGACCAAGGATTTTCACCATCAGGTATCATCGAGAAAAATCAAATTTTCCTCGAACGATGTCCGGGTATAAGAAAAAGTTCATAATAGGCTCACACATCTTTAAATTTCAGTCAAATGGATGTCATTTGGGTTAGAAACACGAGGGGTAAGTAGGTGACGTGAGGCGACAAGAGGCGACATGGCTTGACCTCTTTTCTTCGTTTTTCTCCTTCTAGTACCCCATGATTTCACCAATTTTGTAAATGGCTCCTTTTTGTTCTCGATTTAACTTTCAGGTCGACTTTTGAATAATTGTAATTTTATCCTTGAACTTTAGCTTTCTTCCGTTTTGGTCATTTTTCGTCCGTTTTCACATACTTTTCATTATATCCATCAATTTTGTTCTGCAAACACAATTGTAATGTATTAAGTCATATTTCAACACACTCATTCACAATCATTCATGTTTTGTGGCCTAAATAAGTGCACAAAACGTACTTATCAAGTGCCATTTAAAAGTTTATATTTTTGTCAAAAGACTAAATGTCAATATTGTGTTCGGTCCCTTGTGATGGGTTCCACTATTATTTGAATTCATTAATTGTTTAATACGGATTCTCATTTGGTTTTGATTCCTCTTCTTGCACAATTTATCAATTTAAGGTTAGTTAAAATTGTTAAAAAAAAGACATGGACTCTTAATGAGCTCATTTCGTATTGTGTACAAAAAAAAAAGAAAGGTTGAATCAAGATAGAACTAAAAGTGCTCACTTGGTAAGTACCTCTAAAGACAGGTTTAAGAAAAGAATGAATAAGGAAGCTGCATTTGGTTCAGCTCAAAAGAAACAGCAAAAGCCTATTACACTTAACACGTTTCCCAAGCCTACAGAAAAATATATTAAGAAATCTGGAAAAATTTAGAAAAAAATGATGAATATTTTTATTTTTAATCTTGCATGATAGTGTATGAACTTAGCTCGAACAATGTGATCCATGTCCAATTATAATATTTTGTGCATCTAGGATCAAAATTTTGAGTGGTTTGTGATAATACTTAAATTTTCAATTAATGAATGAATTGCGTCATTTTATACTTGACTTTTGACCAATCGATCATAAATTCATTTTTTGTATTTATGGTTAACTTTGAATAAGTTACCTCTCTTATAATCTTTCAAGACTATAGTATATCGCTATTGAACTAATCACCCCAATTAGAGCCTTGTTCAAAACCTTATTTAGAGTAAGATTAGAGATGATTAATTGCACTAGTTCAAGAAGAACAAGGCAAAAGTGTAGGAAGAAGTGGTCTGCATTGATAATCATACCAAAATCAAACCTCGATGTTGGATAGTACTATGTATCCTAAAGTGGTGGCGTAGATATCATCAATGTCTGAGAAAATAGTTATCTACAAGTTAGAAGCAAAATATAAACAAGAAGAGACAAATATGTATGTTTCTTGTTTAGTGAGCAAATATGATCAAAAGCAAGTACATGGAACATAAAAAGCACTATTTACTACGAAGTCTTAGTCATTGAGTAACAATTTGGAGAGTAGTTAAGTCGATGATGAAAATAAAGCCCCATACAAGTATTGGTTCACTTTCCAAAAAAGTTTAAAAATCAAGAGAGCAAAATGTGTGACGAGGATTATATTGACATACTTGTGATTTAGTATTATTTGGAAAGGATACTTTCAAATTTGAAGTACATGACTTCATTTAAGTAACATCGGTAGAATTGAGAATGATTAAAACACACATTCAAATTCTAAATATATGAATATGGAAATTGTGAAATAATTTTTGTGTTTCATTAACTTGTTTGAATTTTGTGATTTAGATATTCAATTTGAGGGAATATTAAATAATATATGTCAAGTTAAGTATGTATGTTTAGTATTAATTTGAGTCTTTATTTTGTTTTAATCAAGGATGAACAATGATTCAAGTTTATGAGTATTTGATAAGTGTAATTTTACACTTATCTTGGCCACAAAAGGTGGGAGTTTATGAGTACTTTTACTTAATTTTGTGTATAATTAATATTTGAGGATAAACTCATCACTGGATGAGAAAGGATAAAAAGGGACGAGAATCGATCAAAAAGGATGGGAATTTGAGAACCAATGTATCAATTTTAGAAGTTGAAGGACTTTTATTGCAAATATTGGAGGACTTAGGTTGAACAAGGAAACGAAATCAAGGACCAAATTTCATAGAATTGAAAGAACTTGATCGTTGTGATTGCAACAATCTATTTACTAGCGATCACAGGGATGCAAATTTGATATACAGTGAATTTCACAATTATAAGCAACTAGATAATTCGTTGTTAGGATAACGATGTAGCTTAGATGTATTGTTCATCGAATTCAAAAAATCTCATTCAACTTTGACAATTTGTTAAGTTCTTTTATTTGTTTACTGTTGGAGAATAATAACTTCAAGTAGGAGAATAACAAACCAAAAGAACAACAAAGATTCTAGAACAAAAACTTCGATACAAAGGCTCAAACGTGTAATCGCTGTCCTCAAACAATATTTGCCCCATCTCCGGTAAATTCGAGATGCTTAAAGGTTTTCTGGCAAACAGTTTGAAGGATTGATCAAGCCTTGTAGCAGAAATATAAAGTACAAAATATCTCTACCAAAAACTTGAGAAACACAATAAAATATGTAAGAATATGAGTTAGAAAATGTTTGATCTTGTTTGTGGAGATTGTGTTGATCTAAAAGTGTTTTCTCATTGAACATGACTCCACTATATATAGGCATTGCTCATATGCATGAAATGGTGCCAAAAACCTAGTAAAAAGTCTCCAAAATTAAATTACAAATGGCAAAAAATCGTCCAACGGTCACAGATTTCGGTCGACCTATTGGTCCACCGAACTATTTCAGTCGACCGAGTGATCAACCGAAACCTCCTGCAGCTTCCTAGTTGAAACCTGCCGAGTTTCGGTCGACCGCTGTTTAGTGCGGTCGATCGAAGTTGTCAGCTATTTTTCACTTCTTTCTTTGTTGGTTTTGAACAACCAATTTCTCAACAATCCCCCACTTGTTTAAAATTAACAAGTCTCATATTCAACATGAACGATACTTATGCCTAGGGATTAGATATCTTTCGATTTGAATCTAACCATAGTGTAATTCTAAGAAAGTAAAGTCGGAATCAAAGGTAGCTTGAAGCTTTGAACCAGTTATTCCATGTGACGATACCAATAAGAACACGCACACAAGTACCACATGTTCTCAAGTTCCTCAAACTCGCTTAGCGCTTTTATTTCCTTGCGCTCATCCTTTTCGACAAACTTTAAAGAGAGAAACTCTAACTCTCTATTGAGGCGGCACAACCTCGAAATTCGTCTAGGTGAAGTTCTTCCAGCATCTTTGTTACTTTTAGAGATGCGTGTGCCTTAGCACTAAACTTCATTAAGAGCTTAAAGTTCAACCCTCACTTCAGTAACAACCACCATTATTTAACTAGGATAGAGTTATCACGAATTTGAATAATGCAGAAATTATCCACATATCAAATGACTTGTTGTTACCCTTTGAACCTGTGGATTACCTTATGAGTAATGACAGGTAGGGTTGCTATCATTGGTGGACCTTTCTATTTTAAGAGTTTCAACCCCCTCCTACTCGATGTAGATCTTACTAAATCTCGATTTAGAGGTTTAGTTAAAGAATCCGCTAGATTTTCGATAGACTTAACATAACTTAAGGAAATTATTCCATCTTTGATTAATTTCCTTATGTAGTCATATCTTAGACTCATAAGTCTAGACTTTCCATTGTATACCTCATTGTATGCTTTTGCTAACATGGTTTGGCTATCACACAAGATAGATATTGAAGATGTATTATTCGATCCCAAAGGTATCTCATAAAAGAGATCCTTAAGCCATTCAACTTCTTTCCCAATATCCGATAATGCTATGAATTCGAATTCCATGGTCGAGTGCGTTATGCATGTCTGTTTCTTTAATTTCCAAGAAATAGCTCATCCTCTAAGAGTGAACACCCAACCGGAAGTGGATTTATTCTCACCCGTGCTAGATATCTAACTAGCATCGGTAAATCCTTCTAATACAGCCGGGAACTTAGTATATTGTAAACCTAAATTCTTGGTTTTCTTTAAATACCCAAGAACCCGTCCAATGGCCTTCCAATGGTAATTGCCTGGATTGCTAGTAAACCTACTAAGTTTACTAATTGCATATGCTATGTCTGGTCTTGTGCAATGAACTGCATACATAAGACTCCCAATGACACTTGCATATTCTAATTGAGCAAATGTCTTTTCATCATTCTTTACAAGTTTTGAACTTGGATCAATTAGGGTACTCGCTTCCTTTACGTTCAAGTGTTTGAACTTATTTATCACATTCTCAACATAATGTGATTGACTTAAATGGTAACCCCCACTAGTCTTTGTGACTTTGATACCCAAAATGGTATCCACTTGTCCAATATCCTTCATCTTGAATGTGGAAGATAGAAATCTCTTTGTTTTTTTTATTTCATCCATGTGATCACTCATAATCAACCTGTCATCAACATATAAGCATATAAATATCACATAATTATCACACACTTTTAAATATAAACATTTATCTACGCTATTATGTTTAAAATCAAAGGAGATTATAGTTAAGTCAAATTTCTCATGCCACTTTTTAGGTGCCTGTTTTAAACCGTATAACGATTTTACTAACTTGCACACTTTATGTTCATTTTCGGGTAGAGCAAAACCTTCAGGTTGCTCCATATAAACCTCATCATCGAGATCTCCATTCAAGAATGTCGTCTTGACATCCATTTGGTGAACATGCAAGTCATGTATTGAAACTAGTGCAAATAATATCCTAATCGATGTTATTCTAGCTACCGGTGCATATGTATCAAAATAATCTATTCCTTCTCTTTGTCGATATCCTTTGGCTACTAATCTAGCCTTAAAGGTGTTTAGAGAACCATCAACATTGTATTTTCTCCTAAATGCCCATTTACATCCAATAGGTTTGGATCCGGGTGGTAAATTGACAAGTTCTCAAGTATTATTTGACATTATTGAATCTATTTCATCTTTGATTGCATCTTTCCAAAACATGCTATCACGAGAAGTCATAGCTTCTCTATAAGTTTTAGGATCGGTTTCAACATGTAGAACAAATGAAATTATTCTTACGACATTCAATTCAGTTCCTTCTACTAAGTAAAAAGAAATGAGTTGATGATCAATTTCATCCGATCCCAAAGACTTCTCAATTCGAGTTCTTTTTTTTTTTTCGTGGCTCACTTAACTCATCAACACCTTTAGTAGATGTTTCATCTTATGTTCTACTTGAGCTAGGGATATCTAAACGATTTTCCCTCAATTCATTATCCGAAGATAGCGAATCCTCAAAGAACTCTACATCACTTGATTCAATAATCACATTGGTCTCCAAGTTTAATAATCTGTATGATTTGCTATTGCTAGCATATCCAACAAAGGCATATTTAATGCCTCTTGGACCCAACTTGGTCCGATTAGGATTTGTGTTCTTATAATAAGCAAGACACCCCCACACTTTGAAGTATCAAATGTTAGGTTTTCTTCCTTTCCAAGATTCATAAGGAAAAACCTTAGTTTGTTTAGAATGAATTCTATTTAGTATCCTACATGCACTTAATAAGGCATCACCTCACAAATTGAATGGCAACTTAGCATAGGTAAGCATGACATTTATCATTTCAACTAAAGCTCTATTTTTCTTTCAGCCAAACCATTTTGTTCCGGTGTTCTAGGTGCTGAACATTGGTGAATTATGCTAGATGTCCTTTTTACACTTTGATAAGGCTTTTTAATCATTTTTGCTTCTACACAAGTTTTGCACTTAAAAACATCATTTTCATCATATAAAATTAAATCATATTTTATCATACGTTTCATAGTACTTTTTCTAATATGTCCTAATCTAGCATGCCATAATGAAAATAAATCAACAACATAAGCAAAGTTAGTTTTATTCTCATTCAAATTGTCAACGGTACATAATTTGACCATTCCTTCACTAGAATAGTCTTTTCCAACAAATTTCCCATTTAGGGATAATACAAGTTTACTGGATTCATACACACTTTTGATACCCGATTTTTCTAAGAGATTTCCACTAACCAAATTTTTAGTCATGTTGGGAACATGTAGTACATTGGTTAAGGTAATGGTCTTGTCGGAAGTGAAGATGATATCCACACTTCCCTTTCCAATCAGTTTAGATCGAACCTTGTTACCCATTTGAATCTCTTGGTCTCCATCAACTTCATGATATGTCTTGAAAGAAGATTTATCATATGATGCATGTATTGTAGCACAAGTATCATACCACCATCCGAGAATCTTTCCCTTGATTGCATTGATTTCACTAATGGTGGCCACAATTTTATCTTCTTTGATGGAGTTCACTTTGCCCTCGAAGTTGTTTTATTTTCGGTGTCTACAATCTTTTGCATAGTGACCAGATTTGCCGTACACAAAACAACCTCATTTTGTCTTCTACTTGAACTTGTTGAAGTTCGTTGAAGGCTTCATTTTGTTGGCGGTTCAGTTTTCTCTATTGCATTTGCTTTGGAAGTACCTTCATACGAGTTTTCACTCTTATCACGCACTCTTGACTCTTCTTCAATGCGCAAATATTTTTGCAATTGTTTCAAGGAGTGGCTCTCGGAACTATGCATGATTTTCTTCCTGTATCCTTTCCAAATACCGGGGAGTTTTGCAATAATTGCCCCACTTGAAAGGTCTCTGGGATTTCAATTTTCACTGCCTTCAACTTGTTGACTAGTACTTGCAATTCATGAATTTGGGGAAGCAAGGGGATATTTTCAAGAAACTTAAAATCAAAGTACTTAGAAATTAAGAATTTCTTGGTACCTTCTTCCTCAGCTTTGTACTTACTTTCTAATGCATCCCATATTTCTTTTGGCGACATTGTGTTGGTGTATAGATCATACAAACGATCCGACAATGAGTTGAGAATATGATCGTGGCATATCAATTCATCATCTGCACGTTTTTTTTCTGTCCACCCTTGATTGTTCGGTGTCTTTGTCGGATGATTCGGGTAGATCTTCCAATTTCGGATCAAGTACATAGAAAATCTTCAATGCCGTAAGGAGAAATTTCAACTTATCTTGTCATCTTGTGAAGTTTGTACCATCAAAGCGATCCAAACGAACCAAGTCTTGATTCATCAACTTTATGGTAGCCATTGTTGTTTCACTCTCCATCGCAGGAATATTGTTTGAGATTGTTGGAGTATAATAACTTCAAGTAGGAGAATAAACAAACCAAAACAACAACAAAGATTCTAGAACAAAAACTTTGATGCAAAGGCTCAAATGCGTGATCGCTGTCCTCAAACAATATTTGCCCCCTCTCCGGTAAATTCGAGATGTTTAAAGGTTTTCCGGAAAATGGTTTGAATGATTGATCAAGCCTTGTAGCAAAAATATAAAGCACAAAATATCTCCACCAAAAAACTTGAGAAACACAATAAAATATGTAAGAATATAAGTAAGAAAAGGTTTGATCTTGTTTGTGGAGATTGTGTTGATCTAAAAGTGTTTTTTCATTGAACATGACTCAACTATATATAGGCATTGTTCATATGCACGAAATGGTGCCAAAAATCAAGTGAAAAATCTCCAAAATTAAATTACCAACGGCAGAAAACCGTCCAACGGTCACAGATTTCGGTCGACCGATTCGTCAACCGAACTATTTCGGTCGACCGAGTGATCAACCGAAATCTCCTACAGCTTCCTGGTTGAAACCTGCAGAGTTTCAGTCGACTGCTGTTCAGTGCGGTCGATCGAAGTTTTCAGCTATTTTTCACTTCTTGAAGTTTTCAGCAATTTTTCACTTCTTCCTTTGTTGGTTTTGAACAATCAATTTCTCAACATTTACTAGCATTCAATTACTTGATTACCAATGATTGGTTTATGGAAAATATTGAAACCAGGAGGACATAAATCTTTGATTGGAAGATTAGTGTCATAGAATAATGTGCCACAACTATTGATCAGTTGTAGGACCTCGATCTAGTGCCAAGTAATTATTTGATGGCAACGAAAAGAATAAAAGTTGTATGTCCTCGGTGGCGTAACTACTGAACCTCCAAGAATTTCAATGGGATCATCATTGATGCTTGAATTTGAGGCAAGCCTTGTATCTTAGTTCATGATTCAAAAGGTCTCATCTCCAAATAAGATGTTCTCTATTCCATTTGAAGACCTAATGAGAAAGTTGAGGTTTTCATTAGGCTTTTCTCCACTAATTCATTGAGGATTATTGGTTGTTATTGAAATTGAAGACCCAATGGAAGAGTCAATGTCCTATTTAGGCCTCTCCATTAACCTATAGGAAATTTACGTAAAGCCTCGGCAAGGAAGCTAAGCTAAGAACGTAAAGTGGGCATACCTTTCTCGACCCTTATCAAGCCAAATCTCTTAGGGATTGGAAGAATATATCCAATCAAGACCACTTCGAGAATTGAAAGAATATCCTCGATAAACAATATCAATGCCTCGAATTGAAAGAGTATTTGAAGTCGAATCTAGAGCCAAAATCCATCTGGGATTAACAGAGTATCTCCCATCAAGGGCAACTTAGGAATTGAAAGACTATCTTCTGCTGTTCTACAAACAAATAACTGATAGTGGAGCTAAGCCAAAAACATATCATGGACTTACGTTCTTCAACCTGCATGAACAAATTACTCGGGATTGGAAGATTGTACATCATTTATGGTCCCGCCTTTAAAGAGTATCTGAGGTCGGATTTCTTTGCCTTACCAATAGCCTCGGATTGAAAGAGTATCTGTGGATCGGATTTCTGTGCCTCATTAGTGGCCTTGGACTAAAAGTAATTATGATCCACTAGGACCATAAAGGACCCATTACATGCCGACGTGCCTCTAAATATTCACGACATGGCTACCATGGATCAATTGAAGTGAAACATGCCTCGATTGCCAAAGTACCATTTAGAAACGAAACACACCAGGTTCGAACATTTGGCTAAGAACGCAATTAAACGGCCACCAGAAGGTCCATAGGCCATTAACTCATGCGTGCACAGAATAAATTGTTTGAAAAATGTCACAAATGTACATACATCAACAAGAATCTTGGAAATTGGAATTAATCATGACATTAAACATGATTATGAGAGTGTCAAATCCTAAAATAACCAAAAAGCCCCTAAACACGTCATATAGGATTAAATAGAATTAGTATATTCTAAAGTAATGTAGTTTAATTTAAGTTTTTAACTATGTTTTCTGATTTTAGGATTCGATTGGCAATGATCTTAGCCCTATAAATCAAGATAGATCTAGCCAAATTGAAAGTCAAAGTTTAAGGGTATTTTTTCATTTTTCATTTTGTGAATATATGACTTCCTTTGGTTTTGTATTTATATATTGTCTACCTAGTCACGAGTCTTAATCCTTTTTTCTAACATAGGCTAAGCTGGTACCTCAAAGAGCAATTCAACCAATGAAGTGCAACAAAATCCTCCAACTGCTGGATACATTTTCATGCCCACACCTGGACTTGGAGTGACAAGTGATGCACAATCTAGCAACAATGGTCCTTCCTCTACTATAGTAAGGCAAAACTGACAATATTCCACGAGCCAACTTGGTTGATGATTATTTGGAAGCTCAAGAAAATGCAAGAAAGAGGGCTGAAAGGGCAAAGCACACAAGAGTGGTCAGAGGACCAGTACCCTTTGCACATCCAAGAACAAGGAAGAGTGGAGCAACTCAGTAGTTTAGAATGATTTTTGATTGGCAACCTACATTTTGAATGGCTGTAGTTTAGATTGTATGTTTTTGACAGTGAATTGTTGAAAGGATCTTTTTGGAATTAATGTTTTAAGAATGAATGATTTTTGGAATGCAATTTTTTTGAATGAATGGTTATACAGCTTTAAATACTTTTGAGGGATATATATTGCATGTAACACTCTTCAAATTGATGCCCCTTGTATACCATAAGTTGGTGTATCAGGTTATTAGCAGATGCACCAGCTTGTGCATCACAAGCACCTGATTTTGTTGCATCGGTTAGTCTGATGCCCTACAAGCTGGTGCATCAGACTGTTAAGCGGATGCACAGACTGACGCACAAGCTTCTGATGCATTTTTTATGCCCCACCTGTAGGTGCATCAATCTTGTGTGTATTATCTTCTGGATTGGATTCTCTAGTTCATGAAATCCTCATCTTGGTGTGTATTTTTTCCTGGTAAAAAAACTATGGGTATTTTGCCTTTTGCTTTCCATTTCTCAGTAAAACATAAGGTAAGTTTATTAGTACAAAAAACTAACTCTTAAGATTGTTTGGCAAAATAACGACTCAATCTGGTGCATTACATTTATGTACCTCAGAGTTATCCTTTTAAATAACCACAGAAGTAAATTCTAACTCACACATAATACTACTGAACTATCAAAACTACCAAACTTAGCCCAAAACAAGAAAACATCTTGCACTTAAGAAGATGATTTATTCATTCATTGTATTCTGAATAATGCAAAGTTCATAAAGCAAAATTTCAACCAACAACAAATATGAATTACAACAAACGAGCTATTCTACTACGTCTACACTAAACCATTGCATCATCTTCATTTCTACCATCAGCCCCCCAGCCTCTCCCTTTTCCCTGTTCCATTGCTCAATTTTAGCTCGTCTCTTTCACCACCTTCCCTAACACAACTAAATTTTAGCTCGTCTCTTTGATCCGTCCCTATACAACACATCTAATGTGAAACCATTTTCGCTATATCTTCTCTTTTGAATGATGATCACCACAGGTTGCCAGACCGTGGCCTCGATTCAATGTCCCTCATTTTCGAATCGAAAGGCAAAGGGTTGTTTGAGTTCTCTGTCTGCTTCCCTGTTCACCTGAGGCCGACTCACTCTATCAATTTCAAACAACTGCAATCATATATTACAGAAATCAGGACAATTTTGAAGATAAAAGAAAAAAATTCTTTATAACGACAGTTGTTCCAATTACCTGATGGTGAGCTAATAGAAGATTTTCAACTTCAATTGAGTAGTTTGCTGGAATTGTTTCATTATTTCATTATTTCATTCATTTTACTTCCCAGGCAAATTACCAAAGTCGAAAAATTCAATATTTAAAATCCTCGAATTATCATCAAAGTAGTAGAAAAACTAACCAATTGAAAGAAATTGTGAATCGATTCATCGGGGAAAAAGGCAAAGATCTTCCACAAAGATGAAAAACTTCAAATCGGCAGGGCTTAGTTAAATGGGGAAAAGCGGCTACTTTTAAAATTGACCCGGTAAAATGGGGTTCTTTAACTAAAAAGTGGTAAAATATCTATATTATCCTTAATGAAATGAATTTTTGTATATTGCAAGATATATCTCCATTTTAGAATAGTTTTTCAATTTTGTCCTGTATTATTCCTATTTCAAATTTTATAAATATATTCTTTGATCTAATAGATTGACATAATCTTCCATATATCTATCAAAAAATTTTCAAAGTATATAATATTCCTCAGACGATGATTGATCTATTCTTTCCATTTGATAGATAATATTATTTATTTTTTCTAATAATTTTTCTAATAAGTTATCTAATCTTTCAATTGTATATCCTGACATATTATATAAATCTTAACATGATAAACAATGCTAATAAAATAAATATTAAATACAAACATTTAGATAATTTAACCATGCAAATATTCAGATAAGTAATCTCAACGATTCTTTAAGATTTCAGAAAATATCTTTCTAAATTTAACAAAAATAATAGTTTTACCTTAGTTTTGATCTCAAATCTTTATTCTTAGAACCGAGTAACCTTCAAGTTCTAGATCTGCAAATGACTCCCTTCAATTGCCTTCTGCCTTTACGGGATAATTGTTATTCCAGCTTTTCACTTTCGCTGTGTCAATTCTTTGAATTCGAATTATAGATCATAACTAAAGAAAACTCTCTTTCTATTAAAGTAAGAAAAAAAATTTCAATTTTTCAAGAATCTATGGGATGAAGTGTTTAGAAACTCATGATATCTTTTAAAGACAATTTGGATATGAAATAATTTGGAATTTTATTGATATCTAAAATCTGAAATATGATTACAATGGAAGACGGAAAATTATTTGGCTATCTCACAGTTTGAGTGCTCAACCAACTCTGCCTTTTTCATTAGCCCAAAGGCTTCTATTTATACACAAATCTGAAGATAAATTACATCATACTAATAATATTTTATTGCCTCGTGCTTTTCATCAAGAGTCTCATGGCCCCTCCATCCTTTGTTGTTTTATTATATTTTCTTTGATAAAGGACACAATCTTTCTATAATTGTCCTTCAAGTCTTGTTCTTATATACAACTGGTAAGATTCTCCTGTAGCAGTTTGGACACATTTCCTCCATGTGTTTATCATTTTCATTTTTATCTTCTAATTCTGTCGACAAGTGGGGCAGTCTCTTGCTTCACATGCCCTCTGTAATGTTGAAATGGCACCAGGAATCTGATGCGTGTCAAATTTGGTGATAAAATCTTTTAAAACTTCAGATTTTTTATTCCCATCATTAGTCAAAAGTGTCCATCCATTATATTGGCATATGCATCTGTATTTTCTATCATAAAAACTTTTTGTTATGTTATAAAGGACTTTGTATCCAATCACTCTTCTATTTTTTTATCCATGATTTTGTAAACTTTGGTAATGGTTTATCAATATGTCCTTCATCCATTTTGAAATTTCTTCCAACATGCCCAATGGTGATTATATGTTCTACTAGATAGAAAATTCCATCTTCGACTTCTGGACTGATAGTATAAAATTTTAGATAAATAGATCGTCCATGTGCATATCTTGAGACTTCAAATTTAAATATGTCATCAAATCTATCTATTTTTTTAAGAGATTTATCTTGATAAATTAAATTCAAATATCCATAATCAGCTGTCATTTTGATCATGATTGGATCAGATTCTTTCATCATAACTATTCTCGGATAAACGTGTTCACCGGGTGAAATAAAATATGAATCGCTTGTTTGTAATTCATAAATTATTCTAGTAAATTTTTTATATTCTTCTTCTTTTGAAGACAAAGGGATTTCATCTTTTTCGTCTGGTTGTATCTGAATTGATCTCGTATGCTCTTCATTGATAATAATCTTTTTAGGATTATCACTAATTCTTATCTTTCTGGGACTTTGGATCATAATATCTTTCTTTGGTCCACTGCTGCTTCCGCGCGGTGGATCACTTCTTGGTATCTGTTGATATTCGTGTTTGGTATCATAGGATTGTGCCAAAACATCAACCCTTGTATCTTTATTTGTATCAATAGACATTAATTGTGCTTCAAGAGCATCAATTTTGTCTTTCATTTCATTGGCAACTTTGACGTAGGATTCACTGATCTCAAGTAATAGGTTGAAATTATTATTTAAGATTTTAGCTAATGACCCCATCCCAGTTTTTATATCATCTGCTTCTTCTTTGACAAATGCTAACGCAGATTTCATCTCTGATATCATTTGTTTAATATTATCCATCTCCAAATTCAATGTTCCTGCTTAAAAAATCAGCAAAATAATTATTTGTACCATTAATATGAATAATATCAAAATTATAGAATGATAAATATGTTTGCCATCTATGTAACCTTTTATACTGGGGTTCCATTGGTAATTTATTTCTAACAAGTCCTGCAACTTGAGAATTGTCAATTTCAACAATAAATTTTTTAGATAATAAAAATAATGAAAATTTCTTTATTCCTCTAATAATTGCTAATAATTCTTTTTCATGAGTGGTATAATTTATTTCTGTTTGATTAAAAGTTCCACTTTAATATATCTACATATTTCATTTAAATTTGTTATTAATATTGCTGCCCAATATTTATCTGAGACATCAGTATTAACTATCAAATTATCCTTTTCATTTGGTAATCTTAATTTTGGTAAATTTTTACATTTTTTTTAAATAGTCTAACTATTTTTGTATGTTCTTCATTCCATTTTTTAGTATTAATTTTTCTAAGTAAAATTTGTATTTTATGTCTCTTTTTTGAAAGATTTTCAATAAATCCTTCTGCATAATTTAAACATCCTAAGAATTTTTGTGTTTGTTCATTAGATTCTAATTTATCAGGAAAACTTTCTATCTTTTTAGATATATGAGATTGTAATTTTATTCCATTCTTATCTATAATTAATCCAAGAAACTCTATCTCGGGTTTTTCTATAATAGCTTTCTTTTCAGATAAGACTATTTCTTCTTTTTGACATTCTTTTAGGAATTTTAATATGATTTTTATGATCATTTTTATTTTCTGAACATATTAGTATATCATCAACGTATACTAATAAGAAATCATTATATTTTCTAAAAATATTATCCATTCTTCTTTGAAATATTTGAGGTGCATTTTTTAATCCAAATGGCACAACTATCCATTCATATTTACCTTGAGGCATGCTAAATGCCGTATATTATATTGATTCTTCTTCCATTTTGATTTGCTAAAATCCTGACTTACAATCAAATTTTGAATAATATTTTTTCATTTTGCAAGGTTTATTAAAATATCTTTATTTGGTAAAAAATATCCATCAAATTTTGTGTATTTATTTAATTCTTTATAATTTATTATCATTCTTAGTTTTCCTCGTACTTGTTCAGAGTGTTTCATTACCATAAAGGCTGGACTACTATGTGGTCCATTGCTAGCTCTGATTAATTTCATATTTTTTAATTTTTCAATTTGTTTTCTAAATTCTTGAGTATCTTGTATAGTGTACATCATTGATTTTACTCTTATTATTACATTTTCAGTTAATTCTATTTTTGCTCTTGGATGTTCAGGTTTCCAATAAACTAATGGATTTTCATTATAGACATTTCCTATCTGTTTTATTATCTCTTCAATTAATTCTGATTTTTCTGTTGTTTGTATTTTTTGTATTTTAACAGTTATTTTTATTGGTATTTTTATTGTCTTTTCACCACGCTGGGCTGGCTGAACTCTGTATGGTTTAAATTCTCTTGAAATTTTTAGTAGATATCCACATGGTGTTTTTACATAATCATATAGTTATTTTGTTGGTAATATTGGAATTGTTGAACAAAGTCATTTCCTAATAATATATCACATTCTTATACATCATATGCGTATACTTTGTTTATAGTTATTTGTTTACTTCCTAATAGGATTTCTACATTTTCTTTATTTTTAGTAATGAGTGTCGATATTTCCGTGACATCTGTTATTTTTATAGTATTATCATTGTTCCAATTTTTTAACAAAAATGTCTTGATAATAGTTATATCACTTCTTATATCTATTAAGGCACATGTTGTTATATTAGTTTCTACAATAGTAATTTGTATATATACTGCTAATGGAAATGTTATTACATTATTCATTCTTTTGGACAAAACAATGTCTTATTATTATGTGTTATATAGATTCATTCTTTATTAAGATTATAATGATTTAAGGTTTGTAAAAAACTCATTCCTAATAATATATGGTAATGATCTCCTATACTATTTTTTTTGATAGGTAATCAATGCTTTTATTAATCAAATAATAATACACAAGGTGTGTATTATCAGTTTAAACAGGATAAAAATGACATAAAGTTTGGCAGCCCCTCTATCGGATTTCTATTCGTTGCATTATACCAATTATACAGTGTCAAATAAAATAATTCCTTAAACTGCTCTGTCGACCGGACTTGATCTTCAAAACAACGATTATTTCTTTCTCTCCACACGCACCATACAATACAACCAGGAATAAGATCCCAAGCAAGTTTACTATTCTTGTCTCGAAGTTTTCTTCTCCATGCTTGCACCACGCCCCTTATATGCCTTGGCATCACCCAATTCATCTGTTGAATGGCCAGAATATCGCTCCACAGCCAACGCACATCATCGCAATGAATGAACAAGTGGTCAATCGTCTCCCCATTCCTCTTACACATGTAACACTACTCTGTAACATAACAACCTCTTCTTCGGAGATTGTCCACCGTTAACACCTGCCCCCTCAAAACTGTCCACAGCAAAAATGCCACTCGTGGAGGCACTTTGCATTGCCAAACCCGCCTCCACGGGAATGAAATCTCCACAGGTTCCAACAAGGATCTAAAATATGTGCGAACAGAGAAGATACCGTTTGCTGCCATCCTCCACCTGCTACAATCGTCCTCTCCTACCCTGATGTGCACCTCATGCAAGGAGGTCAAAAACAGCGTGTAATCATCCAATTCCCAATCCTGTAGGCCCCTCCCGAAGGTGATGTTCCAGTGAGGACTCCCATTATGTATAGTTAATACATCAATCACCCTAGCCAGCGGTTCCAAAGCAATGCGATGCAGAGAAGGGAACCTCTTCTTCAGTGGTTGATCTCCATGCCAACAATCATCCCAAAATCTGACATTGTTGCCATTCCCCACCACAAAAGTCAATCTATTCTGAAAATCGTTCCATCCTTTTCTGATATATCTCCACAAGCTTACCCCATACGGGCCACGACCCTCCATTGTGCTCCAGCCCCCCTCCATAACACCATACTTCACCCCTATGATTTCTCTCCACCAACTCTCCCTCTCCACTCCAAATCTCCATAACCACTTGCCCAACAGTGCCTTATTGAACATTACAAGGCTCTTTAATCCAAGGCCCCCGCCGTAATAGGGGAACAACATCACCCCATTTGACCAAATGAAATTTCCTCTCCTCTCCCAACCCAGCCCAAAGAAACTCCCTTTGGATCCTCTCTAATCTCTTTGCCACTGCAACAGGAATAGGGAACAATGACAAAAAATATGTAGGAATATTAGAGAGAGTAGACTTAATGAGTGTAAGTCGACCTCCTTTAGAAAGATACATACGCTTCCATCCTGCTAACCTCTTCTCCACCCTTTCTATAATACCATTCCATATAAGTCTGCTTTTAAATTGTGCACCTAATGGAAGGCCGAGATATGAGATAGGCAACTTCGCTACCCTACAGTCCAATATAGCAGCCAGTTCCTCCACGTTAGGCACCTCTCCCACTGGAATAGCTTCGGATTTCCCCAAATTTATCTTCAATCCAGAAACTGCTTCAAAGCACAGAAGCAATCGACGCAGGTTTCTAATTTGCTCCTCCTCCGCCTCACAGAAAAACAGCGTATCATCTGTAAATAACAAATGGGAAACATGTATATGACAAACCGTAAAGCCTTTTAACAGACCCTCCCTCACTGCTTTCTCAATCATCCTACTGAATGCCTCCATTACAATAACAAACAGCAATGGAGATAGCGGGTCCCCTTGCCTCAAACCTCTGCTGCTCCGAAAATGACCCTCGGGAGTGCCGTTGACCAAAACTGAGAATGACACCGTTGAGATACAAAACTGTATCCACTTACACCACTTATCTCCAAAACTACACCGCTTAAGCATATACATAAAAAAACCCCCAATTCACATGATCATATGTCTTCTGGATATCCAGCTTGCATAACATACCTGGAGCCCCCAGACGTATTCTAAAGTCAATACATTCGTTCGCTATAAGAACAGAATCCGTAATCTGTCGCCCTTTTACAAAGGCATTCTGAAATTTAGACACCACTTTTCCCAACACCTCCTTTAATCTATTTGTCAGAGCTTTAGCAAGGATCTTGTACATCCCACTGACTAGACTTATATGGCGAAAATCTTTAATATTAGACACTCCTGGTTTTTTAGGGATTAGCACAATAAAAGTGGCATTAGCACTTCTCAGAAACCTGCCACATTCAAATAAATAGGTGATCACATCCATGATATCCGATCACACCACCTCCCAACAAGCCTGATAGAATGAGAACGAGAACCCATCCGGTCCCGGGGCTTTGTCGCCATTCATACCGAACACTACCCCCCTAATTTTGTCATCCTCAAATGGTCTCTCTATCCAACTTGCATCCTCATCGGTAATAGTGGAAAAATCCAACCCCTCCAACTGTGGCCTCCACTCGGATTGCTCCTGATAAAGGTTCTGATAAAAGCCCACCAGTTGAGTCCCAATATCCTGTGGGTCCTCATAAGTAATCCCGTCAACCTCCAACCATGTGATCGAATTGTTGAGCCGATTGGAGTTAGCAACCCTGTGGAAAAATTTGGTACATTTATCACCCTCTTTCAACCATGTGACCCTCGATTTCTGGCGCCAAGCAATCTCCTCCATCTCCAACAATTTCTCCGCCTCTCCCCTTACCACACCACGTCTCTCCTTCTCCTTCCCCTCCAACCCTCGACTCTCCTCTTGTCTATCCAATTCTTCAACTTCTGAAAGACATTGATTTTTACGACAATTTACATCGCCCATCACATCTTCATTCCACCTCCTCAAATCTCCTTTTAAAGCCTTCAGTTTCTGATCTAACACAAAACTTGGAGACCCCCTAAAATCATAAGAATCCCACCAACTCCGTACGCGCTCCCAAAAACCTTCTACTTTTAACCACATCTTCTCAAACCTGAAAGGTCTTCTTTCACAACCCCTCGTGTTCCCAAACAGTGCAATAGGGAAATGATCGGAGTACACCCTCCTCAATCTCCTCTAAATAACATCTGAGTACTTAGCCTCCCACTCCCCACTGACCAGGAATAGGTCTAGACAAGATTGAACAGGCCGATCCTGATTAGATGACCATGTAAAGTCTCCTCCAATCAACGGTAGATCCACTAACCTGTTGTCCCTGATGAAACTTGAAAAGTCCTCCATTGCCCCTGTCAGTCTCCCGCCACTCGACCTCTCAGTAGGAAATCGGACCACATTAAAATCCCCGCCAATGCACACTGGGAGGTTCTACCAAGCCATCATACAAGTCAACTCATCCCACATACCTCCTCTATTTCCATCCGCAGTAGGTCCGTACACTCCAATAAACATCCATCGAAAACCATCCGCAATATTTCTAAACAAAAGCGATACCGAAAATTGCCCTGCACTGACCTCCTCCATGTCAAAGAGTCTAGTGTCCCACATAACTAACACACCTCCGGAGGCTCCCGATGATTCCAAAAACTGATACCCGACATGCAGTCCCCCCACAGACTAGTCACAACATCTCTCGAAACACCCTCCAACTTTGTTTCTTGTAAGCAAACAACGTCAGCCCTCCATCCCCTTAACAAATTTCGAATACCTAACTTTTTCCCTGCTTCATTAAGCCCCATCACATTCCAACTAATGATTTTTGGCATCATCTTAACACTCCATCAACCCTCCCCATCCATCCTCTTCTTGTCTCGCCTCCTTTTACATCATAATTCACCGAGCATTCAAGCCTCTTGGGCTCGCGATCACCCTTTCTTCTTGTCTTTTCTCCTGGTGTACCCATCCCCTATCCTCTACTAGCCTCCAACTCCTCAAATAGTTGCAAGAGCTTATCTTCATACCCATCACAAGACACCCCTACCATCTTGCTGAATTCAACAATTTTTTGGAAAACCCATTTCGACGGTCCCTCATCCCTCCCTATCTCCGCCGCATCACTGTTGACAGCCCCCTCCTTGGCGCCTTCTACCCACACCACCAAAGCTCTATCATTCTTTTGGTTCCCCTCATTCGTACCCTTCTGATATCTCCTCGTGTATGTGTTCATTGCCAAATTTGCACAACTTGGCGCACTCTGCTGTTTTCCAATAACCGGGCTGGGCACTCTGCCAGTGCCATTCTGTTATCCTGCTCAGCTACCACACCTAACCCCTCTATTAGATTTGTGTCCACTGCACTTTCAACCGTGTAGCGGATATCTGTAGTTGCATCAATTGTCTTCGGCTCCGAATTCAAAATACTTGGCCCCACTTCCTTCGCCCAAGGTCCCCCCTCCACGCGTATAGTCGGTACCTGAGACTCACCCATTGGCTTCTGTAGCTCCTCCTCACTATAGGTTTTGTTCGATGTCATCTCCTGAGATTCCATGTTGGCTACATTTGTTCCCCTGACCAGACAATCCTCTAGATACACCCCACACTTATTACAATATGACTTCCTGGCCCCCACTGCAACCCCATCATCGACTAGCCTAATTAGTTCATCCAATTCCCCTCTCAAGGACTTGATGCGGTCTCGTACTGCCTTACTGATCAAGAAACATGTATCGCTCTTCTCAATAAGCTTATTTTCCTTGTTTCATAGTCCCCGGTGTTTGGCGTTCTGTGGGGCCTGTATGTTTGCCGTGACTCCCGCATAAGTTATCCCTTGTCGCCTTTCTAATTCATTTGTTCGGTATTTAACAAAGAAATCCACTACTCTCTGGAACACATGTGACATCGATGCCCAGCCCCTTTCGTTCACCCCTTCTGATACCATCACCACTCCTCTCCGACATCTCTCACCATACTGTGCTATCACCAGGTATCTGCCACGACTATTAACACATCGTTGTACCAAAAAAGCTCGAGAAGATTCACTAAATTTCGCAGTGAAATCATTTATCTTATTCGCCGCCCTCAACTTGTTCACCAAATTCACCATCCAGAGTGCACCAAACCTCCCCATACAGATTGCAGTTGATATCTTTGATCCCCATTCTGTCATCCTAACAGTGCCAAGTTCGTTGACGGATATAGCGAACTCCTTCGCCTCTACTCTAAACCGACTATTAAAAGTCATCTTTTTGTGTGCCTCCTCTGACTTCTTCCCTAGATTGTGTGTAACCGGGGCTTCAAACACTAAAATAGGTGGGCGGAACGACTCAGGGTCACTATTTGCATCACCCCTACGCGCCACGCGCCGGCGGAGCGGCGAGTGGCCCCTCCAACCGGCCCACCGGGGTCGGAATCTCCTGCGTAGGGCACATGTGTGGCGCGTTTCCAAAAAATGGCCGGAATAGTTCCAGATCTGGCGGTCAGAGCTACAGATCCACCTTCGCCGGCGCCTGAACCCTCCCTCCTTGCCCAGGGAGGCTCGCCTCTAGGTGCTGCTTCCATCCGACCGGCGGTGCTAGGGTTTCCCCCTAGGGTCGCCGGCTGAAAGTGGTTTAAGGGTGGGTTGGGTTTATGTGGCGTGAGGGCGGTTTCGTCTGGTGGTGATGGGAAACGTCATTGGGGTTAGCTGCGCCGCACGTCTAGTTCATCAATGATCTCCCATACTATTATTTACATAACATGGTATTATCATTTCTTCTCCATCTAAAACTATTGGTATCATTACTTCTAATTCACTAGTATGTGTTTTTTCATCAATATTGATATATTTATAAGATTCTACCCTTCTTTTTGTTAATCATTTATCTCTATTTTTTGATATATGACAGTTTGCCGCTCCTGTATCAATTATGATATTTTTTTCCTTTTATATATTCTATTCCATTAAAATATTCCTCATATATTTGCATACTTCCTATATTCTTTTTTACCATTATTTCTCGACTTATGCTTGATTTTCTTGGTATTATAGATGTACTATTATTTTTTCTTAATCTTCCATTTTTAAATTCTATTAAAGAATTATTTTCTATTTTTTCTGTTACATCTGATTTTGTTTTAGATATTTCTAATTCATATATTTCTGGTAATAGGTTTAGTTGTTTGTTTGGTTCTACAATATTTAATATGTCTTTTAATTCTTTGTGAATTTTTATATAGGATTTTTTAGAGTAAATGTTTCCATAGTTTGAATTATTAAATGTATATAATGCTCTGTATTCTATGGTCATAATATGATTTCCTTCTTTCATAATATCATTTCTATGTATTTTAAAACGTAATCCTAATACTTCATTAAAATCTTTATTTTTTATTGATGCGCAATATTTTGGATAACATGTAAATATTAATTTTTGTATGCTAAGTTTCCTTCTATAGTTCCTAAATGACTATCATTAGTATTTAGTATTCTTCCATCATGTAAATTTACTGTTATTGGTGAATCTATTCCTTCTCTAATTAGGGATTTGAACATTAATTGTATTTCTGCTAGATAAACATATTGTATCTTTTCTTTTTGTTTTCCTTTTACTTTTGCCATTAATTGGTCAACTGTGGATTTTGTTAGTAATACTAATTTATGACTTCCTGAAACTGTTCTTATATCTATTGATTTTTCTATCTTATGATATTCACTTATAGATACTTTTTCTCCTCTAAATATTTTATCGAATATTTTTCATTATCCTAAATTTAAATTTAAATCTAATGATAATTTTTCTATTTTTCTAAATGTATTATTATCGAATGTTACTTTTAATCGATATCCTACAAAATTTTCTATTTCTTGTTTTTCTTTTATAGTTTCAGCTTCTTCTATTTCGTGATTCATTCTGATTCTGATATGTAAACTTCTTCTCCTTCATATTTATTAATATCTGTCATTTCTTCTAAATTGCTTTCTATTTCTTCATATTCTTGTTGTAAAATTCTAACTTTCTTTTTAGTACAATCAGGACTTATATGTCCTATTTCTCTACAATTCCAGCATTTGCATTGTTTTTATCATTTTTAAACTCTTTTCTTTTATAATATCTCCTATTTGATTTTTGATATTTCTTTTTGAATTGTTTATATTTTTTATACTTTTTTTGTTTGAACTTTCTTTTATATTTTCTTTCTGGTCCACATCCCCAATTAATAGGTCTATCTATCTCTTCGCAACAGATTCTTGTTAATTTTTCAGACTTTTTCATTAGTTTTATATTTTTACATATTTCTGCTAATCTTTCAAATAGGAATTTTATTCTACTTCCTAATGTATCTGGTACAGGATTATCATTTATATATATTTCATATTCTATCTTAAAATATATATTCCATGTTCCTGATAATTTAGCAAAATACATTTCAAGTATGGTCCTTGATTTTCGTTACTATAAAATTGGGTATAATAGAAATTTCTAAATTGACATGTATATTCTTTTATTTTACACATATCACATATCATAATGTTTATCAATCCTAATCTTGCTTTTAATTTTTCTCTTCTAGCTTCTTCTTCTGAATTTTTTATCCAATTTTCTCCTAGGAATTCGTCTGATATATATTCTACTAACTTTTTTATTCCCTCTTGTGAGGTTTTTTGCATTTTTGTTTGTATATTTCTTCTCATTAATAATTTAGTATCTTCAGTTACTCATTCCCACCAATTTCTTACATCTCCTTCAAATGATGCTATTAAATAGTCAATTCTTCTATCCGTAGATTCCCATGTATCATCTTGGTTATATAAAAAGAATAATATAATTGTATATGCCCATTGTAGCAAGGCTTTCTTAGTATCTATTTTACAATCTAAATCTAGTTTTGCTCCTCCATAATTTATTGGTTTATTGTAGTCTGAGTTTGGGGTAAATTGATCTTTATATTTTTCTATTCTATGTTGTGGTATAATTCTATCATAGTACTGCCTATAAGGTCTATGTGGCATTGGTGCATATCCTCTTTCTAATTCAGGAAATTCTAATTTTGGATTGTTGCTTGTACTTCCTGGTGCTGGTGTTGGTCCTCCACCAGTATTCATTAATATTTCATAATTTTCTAATTCTTCTATACTTAATTGGTCAAAGTTTTCTATTAGATTATCTATTTTTTCATTCATCACCTTTTTTATTTTTTTTCTCTTTCTTCTGCATATTTTTCAAATTCTTTCTCTTGTTCTAGGATTATTGGTAATATTTCTTTTCTAAATCTATCATCCATACTTCCAGGTTCATAATATCCTTCTGTTTATTCCTTATTCTTGTCATTTCTCATTTTATTTTATCTTTATCTACTTTTTTATCTGTTGATTTCATATTTTGTTTCATTTCTCTAATTTCTATTTTTAACATTCCTACTTCATCTCTTAATTCCTTAGTTTCATTTATTAATTCATTTATTATTTTCTTTAGTTCATCAAATGATTCTGAAAAAGCCATTATATTTTCCCACTTTTTACTTCTAATAAATATGATAATCTACACTTTTTATCTTTATTTTTATTGATGATTTTATTAAAATTTTCTATTACTATTTCATCATTAGATAATTCGTTTCTTACAATTTCAAAATATTTTGCTTTTAATTCTAGTTTTTCGATTTTTAGTTTCCCTAACATTTTTTCTTTTGATTTATTTATATCTCCTGGTGTTCCTAGTATATTTGAGGTTTTTTCTTATGTTTTGTTTAGATTTTTAACAATATTATTAAGCTTTCTAACTACATTATCATTACTAATTTATAACTTATGATGATTCATATATTTCTCTATAATATAAAATACTTTCAAATTCTTTATTAATCATTTCATATACATATCTATCTTTTATAGATCATGTGCTTAATTTATGTAGTATTTGTTCTTTTATTTCTCTAGGTAATTTTTTAATTATATTTAATGTTAACATTTTTGATTTATTAGGAATTGGTTCATAAAATATTTTATATCATTTTTCTTCTTCTAATTTATCATAGTTATCTATCTTCTTAATTTTAATTTTCATAATTACTTATATTATTTTCTATTATAGCAGTTATTTCTTCTCGATCTATAGTTTCTAGAATAATTTCCCATATCATAAGATCTCTTATTATACTAATTTCTGTTTTTTCTATTATCTTCTTTCTAATATCTAAAGGTATATCTTTTAATTTTATAAGTATGATTTTTAAGGTTTCTTTTTTTATTATTATTATACCAAAATTATCTTTTTTAATCACATATCTATTTCCTAAATATTTTATTATAATGTTATGATCTATGGCTCTGATACCAATTAAAGTGGAGATACTAAGACCGTCTACAAAATCTTCAAAATTTACAAAATATTTTAATATTTTAAAAATTCTTTTATCATTCTTTTGGTTAATCTATTATTTATTAAGGATATGTAAAATTTTAGTGTTAATCTATATTTTAATTTTTGATATTTTAGTGGTAACCTATTTTTTATTGGTCTTCTCATTTAATAACTTGTTTTATATTCTTTTTGTATTATCGAGACTAGGTTGCAATTTTTTAAGTTAAGAGTATTTTTGGTAGTTAAAATGGTCAAACGTCATTTTGAAAATATGGCTTCATTTTTAGGTTACTTTGAAAATATGGATTTAAATTTGGATTATTTTTATGTAATTCCTCGGGAAAAGCTCATAAATGAGAGGCCTTAATATCTAAAATTCAGGTGTCATATTCACAAATCTTACTAATTGGAATTTCAAGGTTGGGGGTTTTGAATTAGGGCTACAGTTGGGGGGTTTTGAGTTTCGAATTTTTTATTTTGGTTTATTTCAAAGGCGTGAATCAGGAAGGGAAATTTAGTTCTGTTGGTGTCTTTTTGGTGACTTGGACATGTTTAAGTTCGTCAACATGTCACATAGGATTGTGTCTTCTACGCATGATTTTCTATCCATAATTTTTCTTAATAGGTGGTCGATGGATAATAATATGGAAAGATGAGTGAGGATTCAATAATCCATTATAGATGAGTAAGTAGTAACAAATTTAAAGTTCAATAATTGTTAATTAAATTTAATCGAAAAAATTGATTTAATTATGCTGTCGTGGAACACCACACCTAGAGACAAACCAAAGGATGCATTCATAAAAAGTCCTGACACATGCAATTTTCATGGAAAAAAGATTATAAGTACATAACTAATCATTTACAGAAAAATTACAGAAAGATAAAATTCCTATAATACCCTTATATATATAATTTGCAAACAAAGCTCTTACAAGAATATAAAAAGTTCAATTAGGTCCCAAAAATTTATGAATCAAGAATTTTTAATAAATTTAACTCCTGAAATTATTCAAAATTTTATTGATTTAAAAAACGCAACAAATAATGTATTAAATTATACAAGAAATGATCTAAAAAAATTCTTTACAAAATATTTAGATCCAAAATTAAAATACAGAAATACTTATTTAGATAATAGAGCAATCAAAACTGAAAATAATATACATAGAAGTATTATTAATCTAGAAAGAAGGATTAACAAACTAGATATAATTATTGAAGAATTTTTTTTAACAAAAAATAGTGAATTTTGTGAATTCTATTGTAATATTTTAACTACTTACGAAAATACTTATTTAGATTAAAAAAAATTATTTAACCACTCCGCTGCATACTCCGGTACAAACTGGTATCAAAGCCACGTTACGAATCTATAATAATGATGAACATAGTAGATGAAGAAAATATAATTGAATAATTTTTGAAAAAAAAGTAGAAAAGCATAAAAAATCAAGTTATCCTTATTTATCTAAAAATAGTACGAATGAAAGTTTTGAGGATATACATAAAAAATTAGAAAATCTAGAGTATAATATACAAATAGGAAATGCTCTTTTAGATATAAAAAAAATCCTTAAAGGAAAATATAGGATTATAATAAATCCACCCCAAGATTTTAGGATAACACAAAAAGATAATAAAGGAAAAAATAAAGAAATAAATCAATATATGATTACCGGAGTAGAGAATTAGAACAAAAATTCTTAGAATCCACTGGTGAAGAATATAAAAAAAAAAGTTAAAAGAATTAACTGAAAAAATGAAAAATATAAAAATGAATACTAATCCATCATCTAGTCATATAAAAATAGAATTTAGTAGTGATGAAAAATATAATTATCCTTATGGAACAACAATACTCAATAAAGATAGTACTAATCAATATAGGAAAACACAAAAGAGATACACTGAAAATATAAGAAAACAATCCATAAAAGAAATAAGTCCAACGAAATCTTATAATGAACCAATCCACACAACAGGAATATGGTTAGATTTAGACTGTGTAGATAAAAATAAAGCTATTGAAACATGGGTAAAAAGTACAGACTTAGCTATACAATTTAATAAATGGGTAGCATATACAACTTTTGGATTTATAGAACATACATTCAGAGGAATTGTATCTGATTGGTGGAGAAAACTATCAGAAACCATAAAAAGAAAAATAAAGTATGGAGAAGATAAGACTGAAGAATCAGATAATAGAAATACTTTGAATGAACAAAATATACAAGAAATATTAAAGAGAATTGAGAGAGTCTTGAGAATAGAGTTCCTAGGAAACAGATAAACTGCAAATAAAGAAACTAGGAAACAAAATGAATATAATGAAGGAATTATAGCAATGGAAAATTTAAGAATATGTGATATGTGTGAACTAGAAAGATACACATGTAAATTTGAAGAAATATACTATATACTAAATCAAGGAGATTATCAAGAAAATAAGCCTATGTTAATGTCTTATTTTACCAAGTTACCATTCCCATGGGGAATGAAGTTATTAAAAGAATATGAAAAAACATTACCTATTGGTGAATAAGAAGGTATAAAAATAGATATTCTTGGAAGTAGAATAGAATTTATAAGAAGAATGATAGGCATCTGGTGTAGAGAAACCTTAGAAAATAAGAAAGCATATAAAATAAGAAGAAATTCTTTATGTTGCTACAAAGATATAGGCCAAATTGAGCAATTTGGATGCCATAAGAAGAAATATAAACCATATAAGAAATACAAAAGAAAGTTTAAAAATTATAAGAAGTTTAAGAAAAGAAATTTTAAACCACATAAAAAATATTTCTAGAAAAAAGATTGGAATAAAAAACCTAAAACAAGAAATATTAAGAAATGTAGATGTTTCATCTGCAATGAAGAAATAAATATTGTCCCTCAATGTCTTAAGAAGAAATATAAACAAAATATAAAAACTCTTAGAAAATATGAAGAGTTCCAAGATGATAGTGACATAGAACCAATAGAATATTTTTAAAATTTAAGTAGTGATTGCAGTAGTATTTATGAATTAGATACATCCTCATCAGAAGAAGATTTTGAAGAAATAGTATATATGAATCAAGAGATACAACAAGCAGACCAAGAAATAGAAATAAAAACAACTGAGGAAGTTGAAGACTCAATAGAAGGTATAAGCCAAGAAATTACCTTCGATATTAAAAGATACAAAGGAATAATGAAGAAAATATTAGGTTTACAAGAAAATGATGTATTTCATCAAGGATTCTTAGGAATACTGCTAAGAGTAAATAAAACATTGTAAGTATGAATTATAAAGAAATGTCTATCAATATAGAAGATATTATAGGAAATGCAAGAATTCCTATAATTACAAAAAAAAAAAAAAAAAAAAAAAAAGGGTAAAACAAAAGTTATCCAAAATTTCAGAAAATATAAGAAATAAGTTAAAATGTATGGAATTAGGAGGAGTCCAAATAATGGTAAAAAGGATTCTTTAGAGAAGGTATGAATATACCAATAGAAATATATTGCATGGACAATAGAATCTTACAAGATCCTATAGATGCTTTGCTAGGAACAGTTGTAGGAAATCTAGTCTATCAAAAGATAATATTCACAGTAAAACCAAACTATGCGATATCACTAAATGATGAAAATATTGACCAAAGTTTCAATCTATACTATAGGATTGGAAACCTGAAAATGTTAAGAAAAAGTAAGGCTATTAGCATTAGCATAAAATCAATTTTTGCTTTTAGCACTAGCCACCATAACAATCTAAGAAAAATAACTGATAATATTATAATACATAAAGATTTTGAAGAACATGCTGAATATATACCTCCTAGGAAATATCAAGAACATGAAGTTACTATACCAGAACAAATAATGCTTGATTTTCACAAACAAGCAAGAGAAATTAATTTTGAAGGAAAATTAATAAGAAGAAATACTGTTAGTCTAGAAGGAGAAAATCTTATTGCAAGATTCCCCTCCAGACAAGACTCTAGGACAAACCAACTTAGAAAATTGAGTATTGCTGGACCATCAAGTTTGCAATATTATATCAAAACAAGATATATAAATCAGGAAGGATACAAGAAAAATCTTCTTGTCCTTATAGACACTGGAGCAAATAAACGTCATGTAAATGCTAAATTTGCTAGTCATTTAATAGACTTTGAATTACCAGAACCATATATATTCAAAAATTATTTGAGAAATAATCTTGAAATAAGAAAATATGTGAAACTCCCTCTTATATTTATAGGAGAAGATCAGAAAGAATATACTAAAAAAATAACTTTATATAAAGATGAGTTATATGGGGTTGAGTGTTCACCTATATTATTAGGAATGAACTTTCTTGAACAATTTAATCCTTACAAACTTTGTCAAAGATATTTAAAAATAACAATTGATAATAATCCAATTATCATATCAAGAATAGATGAAAATATGAAATCATTGTTATCATGGAAAGAGTAATTAGTACTAATCTCATGAGTCCATTTATTGAAGTTACACTTAATATAAAGAGTTATTTAGAATTAAATTTCATGCTTATCTACATACAGAAAGTACAATAAGCTTGTACTTACCAAACGTACTACCGTCTGAATACTGGAAATATAATTCAAAAAAGGTTGTCACCGCTACAACATCAGGTGGAAACAAGGTAATATATAGTAAGTATGCTACACAAGTACATTTTCTAATATCTTTTAGAGAAGTATTTGTTGATAAAATATACATGTCAACAACTATTGGTTGTGATATTTTATTAGGACAAAATTTCTTATTAAAATATGCACAATTTACAAAATATATTGATAAATATTTACACCAAAAATAGTTAAAGCTATTAATATAGCATATAAAGAAATTAACCATCAGAGTTCCTCAACCCAGCGTGGTGGATGTTGAAGTACAGAAAAATTTAGACCAATTACAGTTTTAAAAATGACAACAGAAAACAAACTAAAAAAAATTGAGAAAAAAAATTCTGAAACTTATTCTGAAAACCCATTAGAAAAATGGAGTACAGATAAGGTAAATGCAAAAATAGAATTGATCAATCCAGACACTATAGTTAGAGTCAAACCAATGAAATATAATGTGGAAGATCAAGTAGAATTTAATATCCAAATAAAAGAATTACTTGAAGCTAAATTAATTAGGCTTAGTAAAAGCCCACATAGCAGCCCAACCTTTATGGTTAGAAAACTTAGTGAAATAAAAAGAGGAAAAGCCATAATGGTGATAAACTATAAGAAGTTAAATGAAGTTACAAAATTTGATGGATACTATTTACCAAATAAGGATATACCCTTATTAAACAAGTACAAAATAGGAAGATATTTTCAAAATTCGATTGAAAGTCAGGCTTTTGGAAAATAGTACTTACAGAAGAAAGTAAACCGCTAACTGCATTTAGTACCCCCAGTCCTCTAGGACAATGTGAATGAAATGTAATGCCATTTGGGTTGAAAAATGCACCACCTATATTTCAAAGAAGAATGGATGAGGTAATTAAACTTATCTCTTATTTCTGTATTGTTTATATAGATGATTTACTTATTAATTCAAATGATATAAATGAACATATAGAACATCTTGAGAAATTTTGTTATATTATGAAAAAACATGGTATTACACTTTTTCAAAAGAAAGCTAAGATAGCCAAAACAGAGATAAAATTTTTAGGATTATTTATAAAAGAAGGAGAATTAGAATTGCAATTGCAATTCCATATTGATGAAAAATTTCAAGAATTTCCTGAAGTAATCAAAGATAAAAGACAGTTACAAAACTTCCTTGGTATATTAAATTATGCTGAAGGATTCATTGAAAATTGTGCCAAGTTAAAAAATTATATTATTCCAAAATTAAGAAAAAATGAAATGTGGTCTTAGGAAGACCAAGATTGCGAAAATATAAGAAAGGTAAAAGAAGAATTGAAAGTTTTGCCTAAACTTGCAATTCCACAAGAAGAATATTTTTTTATCCTTGAAACTGATGCTTCAGATAATTACTAGGGTACATTATTAGAGGTAAAAAAGAATCATAGAGAATATAAATGTGAAAAGAATTGTTCTTGTCCCGAAATACTTGCAGGTTATATATCAGGAACATTCAAAGAAGTCGAAACTAGATATGAGACAAACAGGAAAAAGCTTATAGCTGTAAAACGAGGAGTCCAAAAATATGAAGATTACTTATTACCAAAAAAGTTCTTAATAAGGATTGATAATACTCAAGTTAAAGCATTTTTTGAAAAATAATGTTGATCCATCAGTTGCTAACAAATATATTATTAGAATTCAAATTTGGTTTTCTTATTTCAAATTTGATATTGAATATATAAAAGGAAAAACTAACTTTCTTCCTGATTATCTCAGCAGGGATAGAGATAGAACAATTGAAAGCTCAAGTGCAAATACTTAAGATGTTTTCTATTTGGAAACTCAAATTCAAAATATACAAAATAGCCTTCGAGGCAAAACAAATATAGCCCCTGAGGCAGGAGAAACTTGTACCAAGTCTAGTATCCCTTCACATGGACTGTGAATACTAGTGCTCTCTCAGAGGATAAATGAAAAGAGAAGATAGTAATGGGAACCCCTTCACAGGGAATAAATAAACTTATTTAGTGTAAAGAAGATATGAAAATTTTCAACAGGAAAAATACTCAAGATATCAAAATTAGCATAGGTAGCTCTTCACAGAGCCAAAATTTACCTAAGCTAACTATTGAAAATATTTGTCCAAAAGATATTGTTAAAATACGTCATGAGGCAAATTTTTTTAAAAAAGATAACTATGAAGAAGTCATACTCTTTATTGTTATTTTTAATATCTTATTTGATTGGTATTTGGAGATAGGAAAGTGGATGAAAACTCTCCACTATAGAAAGTACAACAAGATAAATTTTTATCCAGGAGCATCAGGCAACTGGGTACAAAACTGCTTTGAGATAGAAAATATACTTTGTATATATCCAAGCAAAGATCTCAGAGAAATAGCACAGCTACCAGCCAACGTCAGGAAAGCTGTAAAAAGATTTACTGAAGTTATCAAAAGCACAAATATATACATCAGATTCTACTCAGCAACCATGGAATGAGATCCTGTCTTGGAATTTATGCATCCATCGTTCCATGTTATTAAATTGGGACTTACTAACCAACATTTTTTTACCAACCAATCAAAATGTTGTTAAAAATGGGTATCAAGATATTATAAATATGATGACATATAGAAGAGCAAAAGGTTATAAAGAAATATTTGAACATGTAATTCAGATTATTTCTAAGAAAGAGAAAATATGGATTTATCCATCCGAAGACCATATAATCTATTCTAATGCAAGAGTTACCACAAAGGAAGAAGATATATGTTATATTGACCATTTACTATCACAAATAATTTCAAACCAAGTAAATGGATCAGGAGAGATGGTAGAGGAACTGTGCAAGATACTTTGGGATTACAGTGATCACCACTGTGAGTATTGTGTAGTTGAAGATATAAGTCAAGCATCTCTCAACAGTGAAAAATTCCCTGCAGAGTTCTTTGAATCAAGAATGGAAAAGTGAGAAAGACGGAAGAAAGTGACATTTTATCACTACTTTAATAAAACAATTTATTAAAGAAAAATTGTGGTCACTAAAAGACAAAAGATAATTCAAAGAAAGTCTTCAGGATTATAACCACTCACCCACTTGTGGTTAAAGATGGGAGACAAATTCAAAAGAAGAAGGCCCCCAACAAAAGATAGTGGAAAAAATCGATGGAGATAAGATTTTCCAACTACCCAACAAGATAAGGTGGGATACAACTGTCAAGATAAGATGCTCAAAGATTTCTATAAAAGGGGAGAAGAAGAAATGAAGGAGGCATCGAATCCGGAGATATCTCAAAAACTCTCAAACTCTTAGTTTTTGTAATCTGTATACACCACTTGTATTCAGAAAGATTAGATAGCTTGAAGATAGCAAAACTTGTAATAAGGTAATCACTTATGGAGTTTTAAAACTTCATAAGGTGAATATCAAAGGTATGTAAATATAGTTTGCAAGCATGTACTATTTCAGCTTATGAATATTAAGATGAAGTTTGTTATGATCAAACAAAGCTTTCATAAAAGGATTTCGTTAAATTTCTCATGATTCCTTGGCAGTGCAGATAGAGATTTTAAAAGATTTTCAAAATATTGATTTTGAATGGATGTTAGCCATGTCAAAGTACCCGTCTTTGATAAATTGTTTAGGAGAAAAAATGCAGTTTTCTAACAAAATTGTAGTACCTTGTGTTTGAGTTCATCTTTTAAAATTTCGTTCTAAGTAAGAACTTGTTTCTGAAAAGAATTTGAATAGAGGTGAAAACAGAGACTCTGGATACTGTGAGATAGCGTCTGTGGAAACATGACTAGTTCTCTAGAGTGAGAAATGCAACCTTAATTGAAAAGCCTATTGCGGAAGCAGTTGTGGACCCAAATGATTTCAAAACATTTTAAACTGTTATCTGATTCAGAAGATTGATTAAGTACATGCAAAGCAACTATAAGAGCATACTTGAGGGAAAGTCTGACTACTTCTATTGATTACTATAAGTCATTTACATGCTTTTATGCTTATGTTTTAATTTATGAACACTTCACAAGCATCCATATCCACTCCTAATGATGATAGTCTTAAATTATATTTAGATGATAAAGATATTTCATTTTTACTCAAACTAGCTGAAAAATCTTAAGATATAATTCCTGTTGGACAAGAAAAACTTAAAGAAATATATCTTGATATAGATTATTATTGTAAGAATAATATAAGATTTGAGCCTATAAGAACTAGTATAGAAATAAAAAAAGGTTGAAGATATTATAACTAAATTTAAAAATACAGAAGAAGAAATTTCAGAAGAAATTGTTTTAGAATATATAATTGAGAAAGATCAGTCTGGAATCTTTGAAAAATTATCTAAATAAAGAGAATTTTTGGAACAATTTAAAAGACTAAAAAATATAAATATAAGTCCTGATTAATAAAACGAAAGAATTGTAAGATTTAATAACTAAAAGGTAAAGGACATAACTTGCAAATATAAAAAGAAAAGGGCAAAATAGTAAACTACCTTATATAATTCAAAACCCTGTACTAAATTTGTGGAACAACTCTGCTATTCGTACAGAAGAGGTTGACAGAAGAGGTTAATAGAATACTCACAATAAGAGGTTCCACTTCTTTTTTTGAATATTTTTATTCACACGGGACCCACTCGCATATGAGTGGATGTCAAATTCTTCCGTCAACCTCCTCTGTACAAGGAGCTTTATTCTTTTGTGGAAAATCTTGTACCTATAGCGCAATCCATTTTCATGATCTGGATATTGTGAATTATAAATGATCACATAATGCAGTTCTTAGTTGTATTTTGTTGGTTTGAAGGTAGCAACGAATTATTAATTCTAATTTAATTATTTCCTAATGGAGCCAGTATATAAACAATTAATAGCTTAATTACACGGTAACAAATGGAAATGCAGCAATGGAGTCTCCTTACAAATGTGTAAAATTGAGCCTTAGTTGGATTTCGTACTGCAACTGGATATGCCAGCATACACCACCCTCCCCTGGCACCCCTTATAAGAGAAGGAAAGTTATTAATAGTGATGTTGACCTCGACATTTATTCTGAAGAAGCAGACTCTAAAAGTGTTCGAACGCCAATGACCTCTTGTGCAAGAGATTGCGAGGACATAGTTGAAGCTACACAGTACTGCGGTTCAGTGATCGAGGCCTTCCTTTTAAATTGAAGGAAATAACTATGTCTGACTTGCGGTTACTCACTCTACTTGAATCTGGGCTTCCATCTTGGGTAATTTTCCTTTGGTTACTCACTCAACCAAAGTTATTTCACATGTTGTGCTGGGTTTCAGCAACATCTATCATATACACTATATTATGGATTCTCTGGGCTCTATGCTCCAACCCGATTGGTCCTTGGACTGTGTAACCTCGTAGCCTTCATTTTTAGTTCCACAAATGATTTGGTTGGAGACATTTGTATGTTTGTGAGCGATATCTTATCGTTTAGTTCACTTCAAATGTTGAGTCAACGTAGTATTTGTTACTGATAATAATGTTGGTGTATTAAATGAAGGGTAGTCGTGGTCAGCGCATGAGAAATCACCCAGGGATGCATTTTCTTCATTTGGAGAGGTGATTGAAGGTAAAATTGGAGCACTTATCTTACATGTTTGCATAAATGTCTCTTACGATAGCAACAAACAGTTCGTAAGTGTTCCAACGAACTCAACTTTTATGTTTGGTACTCGAAGGGCAGAAGTAAAATTTAGACAGGAGAAATTCAAAGAAGAAGAATTCTTACATTTGAATGATGTGATTTTTCTAGCCAAAAGGTACTTAATTTATAGTGTTCGTGGCCATTCAAACAACTTAAAATGGATGACTGTTAAGACAAAACCTTTAGAATGAATATAGGTAACTGTTCGATCAATAAATAGAGGTCGGTTACAGAAAAATATACATTGATTATAGATAATTTGGTTAATTTTAAACCGTCAAATTTTTTTTCATCCGGTACCTAATGAATTGTCTCCAAAAAGATTTATGTCAGATCCGTGCTGAGTTGGTCGGTCGGCACCGCACGCACTTGTGGTTCGAACTTATTGGAATCTAGGTCCTCACCCATTCTACAAAAGTGGTTGCCCTTTAGGGCCTAGACTCAAAGGCCAAACTTGAGTCTTAAAAACCAAATATATTCCTACTAGTTTTCTTATGTGGGACAAATTTTGAGCTAATTTGTGTACAGGTAGGGGAGAAACTACTTTGAAGTTAAGTTTAGGACTCCGCTGGAAGCATGATTAGACATCAAGCTTAACTGAAAGTAGTAAAACAGGTATCTTGTGTTTGCCTAAAGCTATGCAGAGTGGAAGATCATTTAACATGGAATAAACATAGAATATGGAAAGGTATTAGACATGATAGGAATCATTTTAACCAAGGGAAAATGCACTATTGTGAAACAAAAAGTATAGAAGCATGATCCAATTAATGATTCTTGAAAGCTAGGCACCATGTTGCAGTTGTGCTTATTGCAGTTGCAATAAGCACACAATTGTTCTCTTTTAACATTTTATGTAAATATGTTTTATAGAGAAACACGGGATGGAACCACTTCTGATTTTTTATGTTGTTTATTGCTACATTCAGGTCACTCGAAGAAGAACAATAACAATTGATGATCAAATTATTGTTCGACTTTGACATGCAAAAGATTAAAGTTGCTAGGAGGGTTTGATTTGTTGATGCAATACAGAAAAAATTGTTTCAATTAAATCTCAATTTAATTATTTCATTGAGACAAATTAAAGTTGGATTAACAAATTGTGATTTTATTGAAAGTTCATTGACCAAAAGTGTTATTAAGCCCCCGTTTGGCCCTCATTATTTCAAATTATAATTTGCTCTCTTTTATTTTCAATCACACAATCTTTTATAAAATAGTATTACACGTAAATCGAAAGCTTTTCCTTCTTTTTCAATCACACAATCTCCAAAAAAATATTATTCCAAAAGTTATAAATTGAAATAATGAGGGGCCAAACGAGAGCTAACCCTTGCAAATAAACTTCACTAATAATAAAATATTAGAGGCCTGATGTAAATTTTTAAGAATAGATTTTGTAAAAATTTGAAAGTAATATTTTTGAAAAATGTGTGATTAAGAAGTAGAGAAAACTAACTCATATGATAATAACAAAACTTTACCAGATCATTGATCAGGATGAGTCTCATTTCGAGATGGGTAAAATAAGAAATAAAAAATAATTGGCACATTACTAAGCCCACTCATGGACCCGATAGTACAACCAGCTGGCTTAAGAGAGAGACGTGAAGACTTCTTAAGTGGGCCTTCAAATCCAAATCATTTGCAGGCTGGTTCATCTCTTGATCATGGCCCACCAGCCTGCTTCAAAAAACAAGCACCACTCAGCCTAAAGGCCTACAAAACCAGAAACCACATATTTATCCTTCTGTTCCAACACTAATGGGCCGGTAATAGGCCCACCAAATCAGCCCAAATCTCTCCACACTCGTGGTCTTGTGCATATCAGCATTAGAATCTTGCTGCATAAAAATCTCAGAAAGGTAGACCACCACCACCTATATCAAATCCCTAGTGTAAGAGACAGATGAAAGTTTAACATCCTTCTGACAGTCAATTTATAAATAAATTCAAACATTAATTTCAATTAGACATTTATAACTATGAATCCAAGTTTTGTCAATCTCAAAAAAAAAAAAAAAAAAAAAAAAAATCTTTTCTAGAAAATTGCCCATCTTCGTTATCCAACAAGAGGTCCACAATATACAGTTTAGCAAAGAACTTGAAAATGGCAATATCTGAACCACGAGAATTGACTACCACAATTGATAGCAAAACAAAAAGTGGTCAAGTTGATAACTTGAAAATGTACAGTATTGTTACAACTAGAAGATTTTTAATTAAAACTTATGTCTCACCATACAAGGGGAATAATTTGTAACGTGCGTTTTCTATTGTCGTTTGTTCGTACCAATTTGCAACAAAACCTACACAACTAGCACCCCAACTATCATGAGTATAAACCAATTCACCTTGCCTTGGTCAATAATTGTTGTGCCTAAAACAAAGGTCAAGAGTTTGAGGACCGGTATCTTCCCTCCCCTGTACTACCCCTCAAGAAAGAAAAAAATTGGACTTGTGTTCAAACTAATGTTTCCTGCTTCCTCTCTATCTTTAGTCTTGAACAATCAATTTTTCAAACAACAGCCATGTGGAAGCAACAAGCCTTACACAAGAATTGAACACAAAAGCTCAAACAGCATCAAATCCATAAATAGGTCCCAAAACGATATTAATACTAAACAACCAATAAGAATGTTCCAGCACTGAAAATGAGAAGTGAAAAATGAAGCATTTCTTCCAAGCAACTGTGTTACAGAATTTACGTAGTATTGCAATTCTCACCCTCCAAGATTTAAAACAAAGACTATTTGAAAGGATTTGACATTTGTTGTCCAAAATTGACTGTCCAACTTGCTGTTTGCTCAATAATCCATTAATAGATCGCTTTAAATTAACATGTCTAACTTTTCTTTCAATGTCATTTGTGTAGCAAGTTGGACAACCAGTTTTGAATAACAAATCTCAACTCCTTTGAAAGAGTACGCTTGAAAAATCTATGCAACTTTTCAAAACGGAAAAGTTTCAAATCCATTGTTTGACGTGATTCCTATTGAAGTTTTTACAAATCAAAAGATAGGAGTAGAGAATATATTATCAAAATATCTGAGTGAATTTCTCGTGCCCATGCCAAACTAGAGGCCACCGGGTCAATTCTCACAATCCTTGCTCGGCTTTTGGCTCCGTTTTAACAATAAAGCTTCGGGCATCATCCTCGGAGACTTCACTGTTTGGATAGCAAGGATACATGTACCAACAATGAGCATTATGCTAAAATTATGAGGTGAGAATAAAAGTAAAAATTGAAAGGCGTGAAGAATTGTATGACAAACTTTGTCAGTGTAATTTATGGTGATGCAAGATACTCACCGAAGCTTTTGAGGTCTTTCTCTTGGCAGAATTTGACGAGATGGCGCAGGAAATCATTGAATTGTTTGTGTTCTTGTTCAAGGAAAAACTCAATATTTGACAGCTGTTTCAAAGTAGACTGCAAAAAGAGTCTAACATATTTATATACTACAAGTTCAGAACACAAATTTCCCATGCAAATTTTGGGAAACAAAAATAAAAAAATAGAAAAAAAAAGTCGCTGAATTTCAGCGATTTGTTTCTCATAGCTAACCGGTTTACATTTTTCATGTCAATTTGGGGAAAGGTTGCTTGAATTTCACAAATTTGTTTTTATAGCTAACCAACTTACATTTCTTGGATAAGAACCAAGAAATAGATGAAATAGTGTGCTTAATTACAAGGATAAAAAAAAAACAGTCGACATATTTCTCTGAATGCAATTGTAATTTGAACCTGGCAGAGCTGCAGAAATTTTTAGAGAATAACACAAGAACTTCATCATTAATAACTCCTAAAACAACACTTCCACTGTTCTTCCTACTACAACGTCGTGCAGTCAACAAGGGATGTAAAATAACATTGAGGAAGGGGGAGGGGCCAACAAGTGTGTTTCCCTGTTTAGTTGTCTTATATAAAAATACCAATCCGGGACTCTTAAACCTTCGGGATGATCGTGGTTTAGCTGCAATTTAAATTGGCATGAAAGCAAACACTCAGAAGGAATACTTACTAAAATGTTATCAGTTAGGAAGTTGAAAAGTGCTTCTATTTCTTCTAAGGCAAGTTTCCTTCAATTAATACTTTGGTGATCAAGCAATATTCACAGCTTGAGACACACTAGTATTTAACGAACAGTGTAATGATGACTAGAAGAGCCCTTTTAAGGGCAATGTATGTGGCTCTTCAATTTTCAAGCAGTGTTTTTGGCGAGTTTAGTTGTCAAATTAAAATAACATCTTTGCACTAAATCAAGATGTGGTCAAGTTGAAAACTGGGAAATGAAAATGTAGTGCCCTTATTTTTACGGCTAGAAGATTGTCATTAAAACTCAAGTCTTACCAAACAAGGGGGATTAGTGTCACACTTGTGTTCTCTCTTGTCCTATGTTCATACCAATTACCAATTTACAACAAAACCCACACAAATAGCACCCCAAACTCACGCTAGTATAACCAATTCACATTGTCATGATTGGTCAAGATTTGTTGTTTCCACAACCATGCAAGGGTTAAAGGACTGATATCTTTCGTCCCCTCTAACCCCCTCAAGATAAAAATGTAAGAAAATTACTTTTAACTATCAAACAAACAATTTGCCCTCTCCTAACTATGGTAAGGACAAAATGAAAAATAATCTCTTTGCAAAAACGCTGCTTTCTTGTCAGAAAACCATTTGGCCTAACTATTTCAGTGGCGGTCAAATCCTGCAAGAGTGCACAAAAATAACGTAAAAAGATATTGATAACAGAAGTACATACAGATTTGGACTTATTGAAGAAACATTGCCCGCACTGCTCACTTCTCTACCATATTCCCGATCTTTCGATTACTCCCTGTGCAACACAAAAGGGTAAGGATCAAAGGCGTAAGTCACAGGATATACTACAGAAAAAAATTTAAAAAAATAATAATAATAATAATTCAAATGTGTACAAACTATTTCTGATCAGTTACAATACACTAGGAAAACAACACCAAGGCCACCCATTTTCAAAAGAATTAGAAAGCACAATATTTTGTAAATCTGATTGTCAAATACAAAATCCAACTAGCATCAACTAAATAACATGGCATACCAACAATTGTTCTGAGGCAATAACAAATAAACCAAGATCATCTGCTGCTATGGTTAGAAATTTGGACTGCCAGGTTAATACAGAGAGCGTCCAAGAAAATCCATAAAAAGGTTTGTACACGAAAATTCATATTTATCAACTTCGAATTATCTGTATTTTGAAGAAAAAAAGTGAAACTAAGCAAAAATGAAATGATTATGTTAACAGGAATACGAAATGATATTAAGCAAAAATAGACAAATAAAAAGAGAGTTTTTCTTGTACCTATCAACATGTCTCTCCATTTCACGCTTCCTCTTCAAATCCGCTTTGCAAGCTTCAAACTAATATTTCCTGCTTTCCTCTATCTTTGGTCAATTCTTCAAACAACAGCCCTGTGGGAGCAACAAATCATATACAAAGGAGTTTTAGAAGATGGTATCAAACAAGCCCTAACCATCAGTTTTTACTACAAAGATGTTAATTTAATTTTACAACTAAATAAGAAATAAATCTACAAATGAAATTGCCTAGAAAATTCTACTTTCAACCAGCGATCCCAGCAAAAGTTGGACTAATATCCAAAATTCTTTTCACTGATTTCAATTTCAGAACTAGTTCATATGGAGTAAAAATATAAATTTCAGAAACACACGACGGATTCCATGGATCTTCCCATCCCATCTCATACTTCCTTCGCCAATGTCGACTTGTTTGTTTGAATCATCTGTGTCCGGTCTCAGCTTCAAATTGATTCAAAATAAAACCCTAAGCTAAAAACACGCGACGGATTTACATAAATACCCTTTGGACCCCTTCAATTAAACACCCACCCGACCCGGATGTTCTCTTAATAATTAAACACAACTCCAACGGTACTTTTATAGTTTTATAACAAACATTGGATCCAAGTTAAAACCGGAGAGCTCTAACTATTTCAAATTCCCGCCTAATAACGGATCTTTTCTTTCTTCAAATTACATTACTCTTCTCTCAATCTCGATTTCTCTCTGTTTCAATTACATTACTCTCGTCTTAATCATGATTTCTCTCTGTTTCAATTTCGTTACTCTCGTCTCAATCTTGATTTCTCTGTTTCAATTTCATTGCTCTCGTCTCAATCTTGATTTCTCCCTATTTGATTCTCTTTTCGCTGTAACAATTCACGATTTTAGTCTGAATCTTGAAATATACATAATTCACAAACAAAAAGATCACAATCATGGCGGATGATGATGGTGGACGGGACAATCATTCCAGGTCTGAAACAAAAAATTTCAAGAAAGATAGTTGAAGGCCAAGAAGAAGGCATTCTTGACAAGAAAAGAATGTATAAAGAAGAAGACGATGGAATTATCTGTTTTGTGTGATGTCAAGGCTTGTGCTGTGATCTTAGGCCCTGACGGGAAGATAGAAACATGGCCTGAGAATCGCAGTGATGTACGGGAGATGATCGACTTGTACAAAAAAGACTGTCTTAATAACAAGAAGCGAAAACAGCAACATGATGATCATGGTTGTAAGAAGAAGCGGGTTACGGGAGGTGACGAAGGGTACCTAGAAGAGCATTGTCCATTTATGATTTTATTACACATTGCGCTGCTTATTTTTCACCACTATTCGAATGTTTCTTAAATCTTATTTAACGCACATAAACTTTCAGGGCTATTTTGGTGGCTTTCCAGGCAATGTTGATGGTATGCATTTGGGACCTGTGGTTTCTTCTGCACCTATGTCACAACTGGTATGTAAAATAATTACCTTTTTCAATTGATTTATATGTCCTATCTTCAAAACTGAAAAACCCAGGGTTTCAGTCAGAACAATACTTGCCATCTTCCTTGCAACTACAATCTTCCAATGTAGCATCTTTCTCCACAACACAAAGTTTTCATATGCCTTACAGTCAGGCTCCACAATCACAACCGCAGATACAGTATAATGCACCATCTGCCCCACAACAAAGACATGTTATGGAAAATCTACTGCAAATACCTTCTCAGCAGTTTCTACCTCTTAATGAAGCTCTATCTAAGTTTGCTCATATGCTGTCACAACAAAAACAAACTCAACAAGCCAGCTTTCAGTCATCACAACAAGCCTTCTCTCAGCTTCAACAGCAGCTGCAGATGCCACAGACATCAAATTGTGCTACTGCTCCATCTTGGTTTGAAACTGAAAGTACAATCACGGCAGGAGTCGAGGGATTTCAACAGAACTATATTGATAACAGTGGTGATTCTTTTTGGATTGAGTCGCCCATATTTCAAGAGACATCATCTTCTAATCACACCATGGAAACACCTTCCTGCTTTGATTATCAACTTGATGAGATACACGGATTTGAGCAGGCCAGACAGATTCCATTGTTGTTTCATCTGTATGGTACTGGATTTGAACTCCCTTCCATTGAAAATTATTCAAACTATATTGATTGTGCTACTGCTCCATCTTGGTTTGAAACTGAAAGTACAGCCACAGCAGGAGTCAAGGGATTTCAACAGAACTATATTGATAAAAGTGATGACTGATGATTCTTTTTGGATTGAGTCGCCCATATTTCAAGAGACATCATCTTTTGATCAAACCATGGAAACACCTTGCTTCTTTGACTATCAAGTTGATGAGATGCACAGATTTGAGCAGGCTAGACAAAGTCCATTGTAGTTTGATCAGTGTTGTGCAGGATTTGATCTCTCTGCCGCTGAAAATGATCCTTTCAGTACTAGAGTGGAATGGACAGAGAATCAAATTTGCACATCTACTAATGGACTGGATACTGGATTGGAACTGCCTCCAACTCAACCAAGCCCTCTAAGTTCATGTTTTTCAGACACAAGTATGACATTGGGAGAAGAGGACGAACTTGTTGTTCTTCTACAACAACTTCAGCAGACTGCACCAACCCTCGACTCATTCAACCCTGACTTTGGCTTAGCGGACGCATTAGGTTTTCCATCTAACGTAACAGTTCAATAGTTAATACGCACGCTGAACTCATCCAATCGTGCCAAATGGAGTCATGGATACCTCAATTTGCCACGTGCTGTGTAATTACTGTAGTTCATACCAATTCATTTAGTACAGAGTAGCTTGTGTATTTTTGCAGTTTGGATGTTAACTCCAAACTTATTCTTTATCATTGTAATTTGAATCTTGTTGGATGCAAGATTTTTTTGAAATGCTAAATTGTAAACGTCAAGGTTCCACTTCCACCTCAAAGCAAGAATATACTATATAAATGCAAGGGGTGCCTCGAATAAACATTGTATCTTAGAGCCGAACAAAGAAATATTTCCTTTTTTTAGCTAACTCATTTTTCTGAAGATATTGCTCTCGAGAGAGATAAAAATAATAATTAGCTTTTACGAAAATAGATTTATACCAAACTTTGCCAAATATTAGATAGTGTGCCAGCCTAGAGCAGTGCTGCAGTGCTGCCACGCTGCCACTGCGGTCTATGTCTTCCAGGCATGTTAAAGAGCATTACTGAAAACATTATGAGCTGTGATGATAGTACCAATATCATGAATCCTTTCTTGATACTCTGTTGGATACGTTGCCTTCATTTACGTACAAAATAAGAAGTACCAAAAGAAATAAACAATTACACCAACGGATCCCTTTATAATTATCACTAAAAATTACAGGGGTGTCTCCTTAGCAACAACAAATCACTAGGAGACAGTTGCATAAAATCTGATAAAAAATATATGCACCTGCAGAATAATTCTTAAATTAAATACTAATAATAACAACTTTTATAAACTTCAATATCTTGAGCCTAACTTATCCAAATTAATTTTTTCTTGAGTCTAAAATACATAATTAAATACGAGTTATCCAACGAGTACAATATTGATATACTTATCACCACTCTATCAAAATCCAAATATTTGACCCAAAAACATAAGAATTTAAAACACATTTCACTTTGGTCTCTCAACCTCCTAAATAATAAAATATAATATATAAAACAAATAAATTTTTATTCTAAAAATTTTGGGGCGTTACAGCTCGGGTGCCATAATATGGAATATTTTGTCAAAACAAGAGACAACTATTAATTGTATAGCGAAATCAGGACGTCTTAATAGCTTATTTGAGATCATTGCTCTAGTATGTGTATTAATATATGTGAGCACGAAAACATAAGGCAATTGGTGCACTTGTGAAAACAAATACTTAGTGTGTTCAAGTAACGATAGGAGCTCATTAAAAGGCAATGAAGATTGAAGAAGTTTTCTTCAATTTGTTAACAAGTGAACTTTCAACATTTGATATTCACGTCATAACATTTTTTTTTTTAAATGACAAGACAAAACACTACAATAAAAGTATATGTTCAATATAATAAAATTGTTATCACACAAGACTAGAGAAAATTAAACAATACCCCAGTCACAATTTTCAAGTTGGTACGACTACGGTGGCAAAGGGGCAACTCAATCGTTTGAGCAGTTATCAATCACCAGGAATAAAAAGATCACCTACCATTAACGTTAGAAAATTCACTTTTTTCAACTTTTTTTTTTTTCTTTCCTCTTTTCATTTCTCTCTTTTTTTCCCTTTTTTCTTTTCTTCCCCCCCCCCCCCCCCCCCCCCAATTTTTTTTTCCAATTTTTGAAAAAAAATAAATTATTACACTATAATAAAAATAAAGCCTAAGCCGAGGCCCAAACAAGAACTTTGAAAATGACTAACGACTACTTTCTCACGCAAAACCTATCCAAATATGGCATAGACAACAGTGACAGTGAAGAAAGAGAGGGTCGACGGTAGTGATTATGAGAGTTGGTGTAGTGAAAAGTGACCAATGGCGAGGTTTCGTGTTGTATAGTGGTTGGCACGGTGGTTTGAAGGTTGTTTACAACTGCAGGAAAGGATCAAGGCGAAATGGAGAAGAACACAATCGGCAATGGTGATATGCTCAGGTTTGGTGGGCTATGACGAACTGTGATGATGAGGTAGCTAGGCAAGAAAGATGAAGATAGGGATGGCAAAAAGGATTTCGGGCTCGCCCCGCGAAAGCCTGAGTTGGGCTCGGCTCGTGGCTCGATGGAACCTAGCCTAGGCTCGGATTGAGCCCTTTTCAGGGAAACGGGCTGAGCCCGAGCTGGCCCGTGAGCTAGAAAATATAAAAAAAAAAAAAAACTAGAAGCAGCATAAGAGGAAAAGAGAAAAAAGGGCCTACCCGGCTCGGCTCAGAAAAACCCCAGTTGGAAGCTCGGGTCAAGCCTTTTTTTTTAGGCGAGCAAAAGCTCGGCTAGGAAAAAGAAAGCCCGAGCCGAGCCCAACCTCAAATTCCGGCCGGCAAGCCAACTCGGCACGACTCGTTGATACCACTAGATGAAGAGTGGGAGTGGGCTCGGTTAGTGGGCTGTGACTGCTGGGTTTGCATATAGGGCTAATTGGATTGGCTATATAGTAATGGGCTTTGAAATATTTGTAGTGGAAATTACGCCCCACCAAAATTTTAAACTTTTCATTTCAAAATTATGATTTACAAGTTTTTATTTCAAAAATCAAATGATAATTAAAATTTTAATTAATAATAATTATATTACAAAGTTAAATATACATATTCATCTTACCCAACCACACATACCAAAACCCTAAGGGGCCGTTCTCTTGGTATTTTAGTTTTTAGTTTTGAATTGATTTTGTATTGTATTTTGAGTGTATTTTGAAATTACTGAATTTTTTTTTTTTTTGAGAAACTGTTTCTCAAAATATAAAATTGAAAAATGCATTTATTTTGAAATTTTGAGAATCTTTTTTTATAATATTTTGTTGAAGAAATCTGATTATTCAATTAATTTTAATAGTTTAATATTAATCGATTGATGAAAAAAATTAATGAGATCACCTCGTCTAATTCAAATGTTTTGTCTTATTTCTATGTTATATCTTTAAAAAATGCATATATTGTCATCATCACATTTTTCATACAAAGATAACAAATTTCCCAAACTAATTGATTTCAGACAAGGAAAATATTTTTCACTCTTGTGTACAACTTAAACTAAAAGATGGTAACATAACAAACAAAACATAGTATTTTTACAAATAAGTAATGCAAACTCACAACTAGATTGATGCGGAACCCAAGAACGCCAATGAATAACTCGATTTTGGATTTGAATCCAATGAAGTGAACCAAAAAATCCAACGATAACATAGATGAGCTGAACCCCTTGATTAAACAATGAAAAACCTACGATCCAATATTTGAACGCCACAAGAATAGATCTTGATAAGTTCGATTTGTTGTTCAATTGAAGAACAAGGTAGAAAACAAAGCAATTAATTCAATGTCAAAAGTTTTTAATATAACAAAAGAGTTAAGTATTTATACTAGAGCCTAAACCTAGTAAAAAAACGTGCATAAGGCAACAAATAATGTCAAAATATGGAAAGAACTAGAATTTTTAGGAAACTTGGACTATCGTCAAAATTAGGAAACTTGCACAAAATTTATAACCAAGCGATCGCTTGGTTATATTCTAAACGGTCGCTTAGACGACCCTTTTCACTTCCATGAAGTTTCGGTAGCGGCTGGGCGACCGCTTGTCCATTTACTCTAAGCGGTCGCTTAGAAATTTCGGCTGGTCTCTTTCTTCGGTTGCTTGTATCGTGTTGATCCAATTGGCTTCCGGCCTCGCCCCAACATGAAATTTGCTCCATTTTGCGTCCCAAATATAGTTTCATCAATAGTGTGGCTTTGACGAGCATCCCAAACGCTTCTTTGACTCATTTTGTTTTCGATCGCGTCATTACTCATTCTTCGATAATTAATGGGTCTCGGTTTGGACTTGCATTCATTACTCTCGCATCTTGAATCATATCATCCCCTCCCTCTTCAAAAGGATTCGTCTTCGAATCTGTATCTGCATCAAACAGAGAGAGATCAACAACATTAAATGTAGTTGAAACATTATACTCACCTGGGAGATCCACTTTATATGCATTGTTTGTCATTGATCTTCTTGATGACTTAGAACAGACCATCTCCATACAGCTGCAACTTAGACTTCATCTACTCCGAAAAACGCTCCTTTTGGAGATGTACCCAAAACCAATCTCTTGGTTCAAATATCACGTGCCTCCTTCCTTTGTTCACTTTCTGTGCAACGAGCTTACCTTTCTTTTCAATATGCATCTTGACTTTCTCATACAGTGACATAACCAATACAGCTTTTCTTTTACCATCCAAGCTACCCGTTATGTTGTTAATAGCCCTGCAGTCCACACATATCCTCCACGTCCTATCCTTTTTCGATACCAATAGGACAGGTAAAACACATGGGCTCATGCTCTTCCTCACATAACCTTTGCTTATCAACTCCTCCACTTGCTTTTGAAGCTCCTTTGTCTCATCGGGATTGCTTCGGTAAGTTGATCGATTTGGAAGGGCAGCTAGTGGTATGAAGTCAATTTGGTGTTCGATGCCTTGAATTGGTGGCAATCCACTTGGCATGTCCTCCGAAAACACGTTTTCGAATTCCTGTAACAAAGACTCAACCAAACTAGGGAAGGGTGTGTTAGATTCCTCAAAGTTGAGGAGTGATTCCTTGTATACCAACAGCAACACTGTTCTTTTATCAATTATAGCCTTTTGCAATTCACTCCCACTAGCAAAGAAGTTCGCTTTCGATTTTTCTCTCCTCTCAACTGGCTATTTTTCTCTCCTCTCATGTGGCCTCTCTATCTTCTCCCCACTCTCGACCACCTCACCATTTTCTCTCTTACTCACTAGCTCACTTTTTTCTTTCCTTTTTTCAAACTCTCTTACTTTTTTCTCTTCAGCATCTCTCGATTGAATTTGGTCTTCATAAACTTGTATCGGTGTTAATGGCCCAAGAGTAATAGACATTCCTTCCTTGACAAAACTATACCTATTTATATACCCATCATGGTTAATCTTTCTATCATATTGTCATGGTCTTCCCAACAAAATATGACCCGTTTGCATAGGTACCACATCGCACACAACCTTGTCACTATAACCCCCAATCGAGAAAGAAATCATCACTTGTTTATTCACCCTAACTTCTCCACTATCATTTAATCATTGTAATTTATAAGGCCTAGGATGTTTAATTAGTACCAATCCTAATTTCTCAACTAAGGTCGTGCTAGCTACATTTGTAAAACTACCTCCATCAATTATCATACTACATACCTTATTATAGATGTGGCATCGTGTATGGAATATGTTCTCCCGTTGCTGCTCGTATCATTTGCCTTGACTTGAGTGTTAAGAGCTCTCATTGTGACCATCAACTTCGCAACAAGAGCAAACTCCACTATGTCTCTATGATCACTAACCTCTTCCAATGCCGGCATGTCTTCAAATTCATCCTCACCGTCGGTCTCCACTTCTCCATCGCTTAAAATCATTGTCCTTTTGTTTGGACATTGAGAAGAGACGTGTCCTTTTCCTAAACACCTAAAGCACTGAATATCTCGAATCCTGGTTGGCTGTGATTCTACCTTTGGTGCTGTCCTGCTAGCATTTTCATCCCTCCCTTTTGGCACTTCAGTTCTTCCTTTCGAATCAGCTCCATCCCCTTTGTTATCCCACCTCGGTTTCCAGTTTGAGTTAGAACCTGAATTACCGAATGGTTGCCTAACTGTTCCGTTCCTCTTCAACTGTTTCTCAATCTTCATGGACACATGCAACATGTCTTCCAACTCCACATAATGTTGCAATTCCACCACATTAGCAATCTCCATTTGCAACCCATTCAAGAACCTAGCTATAGTAGCTTCTCGATCTTCTTCTACATTTGCTCTAATCATCAAAATCTACATATCCTTATGATAGTCTTCTACGCTCTTCGACCCTTGATACAAACTTTGCAGTTTCTGATGGATTTCTCTATAATAATGATTAGGCACAAACCGTTTTCTCATTACCGCCTTTAATCATCCCAAGTATTTATAGAACTCTCCCGGTTCCGACGCCAAAAAGTAACTACTTGATCCCACCAAATGATGGCATAATCAGTGAACTCCAACACCGCAACCTTCACCTTTTTATCCTCCGAATAGTTATGGCAATTAAAAATCAATTCCAACATCTTCTCCCAATCTAAATATGCATCGGGATCATTTCTACCCTTAAATTGTGGAATTGTCATTTTTACATTACCCAAATTATTATCAACTTCACCTCCATGATTATTTCTACCCATTCGTCAAACCTATCTCCTCTATGTCTAATCAGTCCCTTCTCAACCCCTTCGTACTCATCTTCACCTCATTCACTACCGATCTCATGCTCATCCATCCTAGGAACTCTCCTACCGTTCCCCTATCATGGGGTACATCAACCGGTTGTTCCCTACTAATATTTGTCATTGAAGTACTCAATTTCTCCATCTTTGTCCCCATATCCAATAATAATCGCTCAAACCGATCCATCATATCTTTGTTGGCTTGATTACCATACCTACTCGAATTCGAACCTTCCATATCAGACATTCTCTCAATTTCTGTCTCACCAAGTTCGCTCGGAATCACTCAATTGACTTTTACCCTCTATTAATCTCACTCTCTGCCTTTTACCACTCAATTCTTTCACCAAATGCTTCTAAAGACAACAAAAAACTTACCGAATCAAACTTGGAAATTCAAAAACCGAATATGATAAAGACTTTAACTCAAGGGAATTATAGAAATTTAGAAGGACAAATTTAAGGGACCCAATGAAAATTTCAACTTGGATGTCACAATTTTAATGATGTTTCAAGTTTGTAGGAGTGTTAGTAGTAAATCAACAAAAACTCAAGAAATAGTAATAATTTTTTTATTTCTTTTATAGATGAACAGTACCAATGTGAACAATATTTTTTTTACTCTTGAGAATTTGAATAGAAAACCAGCAAAAACAAACGAAACTTAATCCAGACTTTTAAATAGTCAAAAAACAACATTTGAATTTTTTTTGAATCAAATATTAAAAAAAATTATTGGACGCAAGAACACGAACAACACAAGAGAAGAAAAACAAAGACTCATCAAGGAAAATAAAAAAGGGATATAACCTGATTAGATTGAAGTCAAAACTTTGATACCAACTGATGCAAACCCCGTAACAATGTTGACTACGAAACCCACAACTAGACTGATGCGGAACCCGTTCGCCAATGAATAACCCGATTTTGGATTTGAACCTAACGAAGTGAACCAAATAATCCAACGATAACAAATATGCGCTGAACTTCTTGATTACACAATGAAGAACCCACGATCTGATATTTGAATGTCACAAGATAGATCTTGATAAGTTCGGTTGTTCAATTGAAGAACAAGGTAGAAAGTAAAGTTTTTCAATTAATTCAATGTAAAAAAGTTTTTAATATAACAAAGGAGTTAAGTATTTAGAAGTTCGGTTGGAGGATCCTCTTTTCCACTTTCCGATGTGTCGACCTCTTTTCTTAATCGTAGATCGTAGCGTGATATTTGTTTTTACTCATTCACAACCTAAATGACCAAGAAAGTAACAAAAAGAAAATAATGCAATCAACAAATTGAATAACAATCCCCGGTGACACGACGCCAAAATTTGATAGCGACCAAAAAGCGTACCAAAATAATATCCTTACTTAGTTAAAAATGTATCGTTGAAATAGTACTATGGCAACTAAGAGTTATTTTTCGAAGAGGATTGTTTCAACTATATCAATTGCGAAGTAGAAAATAAAATGTGAAAGCAAGTAAATGGAGGGGGGGTTTGGTTCATTAAACTAAAGAAGCGACAAATTAATGAAAAAAAATAGCAAATGTTAGAAACTTGAAATGAATTTGAAATAAACAACGAAGGTTTTGATCAATAAAAGAGAGTATGATCGAGGGATATTTCTTCACCACGAGAATGATTTTCCAATCCAATATCACAAAAAAAATTCGTTCAAATGATTAACAATAATTCGAGAATAATCACAAGCTCAATTACCTCAAACTCTCCTTACATTTTAATTGAATAAAATAAGCTTTTTACCCAACCCTATTCATTAAATAACCTAGGATAAGTTCAACAATCTAGGATAAGCTCGCTATATTTAATTTAACAAAAAATATTACGACAAGAGAGTTGAATTGAACTAAGCACAAACTCGCAAGCTCAGTTTACTCACTTAAGTGTTAATCCACAAACGTTCAATCGAAAAATCCTTATAACCAATTGAAATGTAGTTGCTACTAGATTTTGGTAAAAATAGCGATTACGTACTAAAATTTTCAAAATAGCAAATATCGAAATAACTCAATCAAATATTTGCGCACCCAAATAATCAAGAAAAACAATATAAACATTAAGCACAGTGGATTAAACATATTAATCAAAAGAACTGTCAAGCACAAATTGATTGGAAACTCATTACTCAGGTTAAAAATCACCCCCAATCACATTTAGGTTTAGCTATCCATAAAGTATCTACAAGTAGCCAACAAAATAATACACATGGATGAAAATAAGATTAAAGAGATGAAAAAACCTTATTGATAGAAAGATAGAATGATGAAGTCTTCAATCTCAAAAAGTCTCCTCCTTCTTTTCCAAAAGTCCCCAATGTGTGCAGAGTTTTTGCTCCCAGAAATTTGCTCTCTTGGTCGGTTCCCCCCTCAATTTTGTGCCATAAAAATGGTCTTTAATCTTGTATTTATATTGTGTTGAAGATGGGAGGTTTGGGTCGAAATGGGCCGAGAAAGAAATTAAAATTTGAGTTTTCTCGCTACCGGGTGGTGTGGCGCCATGGCGTCGCGAGTGCTGCTCTGTTTCTGGTTTCTGGCGCCCACTTCGCTGATTTTTTTTCTGGGCGCCCTGGCGCCGGGCCTGTTGTAATTTAGTTTGAACTTCATCAATTTCACCCCCTTCAAGCCACAATTCTTCCTCCAAAAGGTGTTAGCCTTGTATGCCAAACTTTGGAATATTGCATCTTCAATTCTTTTGCCTCACTTCTCGCATAAATTCCTACCAATCATTAATCAACTCGGGTATTCGCCTACAAAAATATAAATGACCAAATTAAGCGATAAATTACATTGAAAACCTTACAACTATCAAAGTTTAAAAGGCCTAAATAAGTGCAAAATCCTCACTTATCACACCCCCAAACTTAAATCTTTGTTAGTCCTTGAACAAAGCTAAACAAACACGAAAGCACACAAAATAAAACCAAACAATAATATAATAGTAACAAACACTCCATCACCTTGCTTCAATCCTCACATCACACATAACTTATGAAATGTTTACAAAAATGCTACAGCAAAACACTTTTTAAACTCATACCATGATCGACTCGTGTGTGTAGTCATTTCAATTCATCGCATTGCACAAGTTGGCGGTAATCCGACCCTCAATGGTCATATTTAACCTTTCTCGCTCGCGGGACGTACACTCCCCCAAACTTGATATTTTCTCTCTAGCCCAATAGTGTCAAGTTTAGGGTTGTTCTCAAATCACTCAATTTTTCCCGCTCAAACTTAGTTGGATCGAACTGGTAAAATTGACCACCTAGTCATGCATTAATTCCCAAGAAAACTTTAAGTACTAAAACCACGAACTTCCATTAGGTAAATCATGCCCAATCATCAATCTCTTGACAACAACGGGTTTTTATTCCTTATCTTTTTGCTTCATTTTTCCAATGTAGGTAGTTCACGCACTGATCCCTAAGGATAGCCTTCTTCATTGGTAGATCGTCTCCCACACATTGTAATGCATAGGGCCGGATTACTCAATGTTGACTCACACTCCTTAAGGTAGGCAACTTTTTCCTACAGATTTTTTTAAAAAAAAAAAGAACTAGCACAACAACCAACACACCAATGAAGTTCGAAAACACTCCACAAAATCCATCATTTGAGTAGGGAATAAATACATTTCTAAATAATCTCCTTCATTGGCTCAACCACCCCCAAACTTATACTTTCTTTGGATGAGTGATTGCAGAATTTTTCATCAACATGGTCATTTAAGCTCCTATCAACCTTAAGTGTCACCAACAAGTGCGTGCAATGAATTTCATGCCACAAGTGCTTAATAAGAAGTCCAACATGGTATAAGTGGATGATAAATAACAAATAGCATTCATGTTCATGCTTCATAAATCCGTGTAATGCAATAACCCGAAGGAAGGTTTCTCGACTATCATTGACATTCCTAACATTTAATTGAATAATTACCTAAGCTAATGGCTGTGTTTGACAACATAAATCTAAGATCTAATAATTGAAAACATGAATTGATAATAAAATAATATTAATTAAAGGCTTTCAAGCCGAGTTGCCCAAAAAAGTATGACTTCTTTTTGAAAGATAATATCTAGTTGAATTTCCATTGCAGGAAAAGTTAATATTGTCCCAATGTTGATAAGTCAGAGTGGTGAAATTAAATGTTTGCAATCAAGAGAAAGAAACCCTAAAACCTCATATATAAGTGTGTAATTAAAACTATCAAACGATCAGCCATCCACAAACCAATTGAAATATTATCATCAATTACATTTGAAATTACTCCACGTTCAGCTCCACAAGTAACGCAGTGATGCGAACTCACGTAGAAACGACGACTATGAAGCCCCAAAAAAATGACAACGGATCCCAAGAACGCCAACAAACAAGGTTTTGGATTTAATCCAAAAACGATGAACCAATAAAATAGAATTTATCGACCTCTTGATTACATAATTGATGAATCTCACCCGGATTTGTGAACGCCACAAGATTGTTAATCTTGATAAGTTTGATTGAACACCACAAGAAGTGAATTCTTGATAAGTTCGGATTGTTCAATCAAGAACAAGGATTGGAAGCAAAATAAGCCTCTCGATTTAATTCAAAATATCAAAGTCTCTTGAATACAATGAAAGAAATCATATTTATACTAAATCCTAATAATACTGTTTAAAACGGAAATAAAGTCTTAAAGAATCAAAGTTACTAAAAATAAGAGTTTTAATCAAAATAAACTTCTCGCGAAAAAAGGAAAATTATTGTCCCGGAATTGGCCTATGCGCCGCATAGCATATTTCTATGCGGTCGCATAGTTCATGTCATTTGGCGATCTGAACTTTCAGCATGGGTGCATGCGACCACATGCTATTTTCCACTATGCGGTCACATAGTGTTTTCTCGCAGCTTATTCGTCCATGGCTTAAATCAAGTTGAACCAACCCGTTTCGGTCATCGACCCAAACATGGAACTTGTTGTTTTGCTTGCCAACTTGATAATCTCTGCCCTCATTGGATCACATCACACAGAATCACAAACAACTTAAACTAAACAAAGGCAGATAATTAACCCATTTGGTTGCCTTCGGCGCTCTGGATTAGACAAGATAAGAAATTTAACATAAAATTACAATAGATCACTAGGTAGATGGGTTTGGGGTGGACAATATTATTTGATCTTTTCTTTAAAAATGTCTTTCACTATATATTTTCTACCTGGTCTAATACTACATACATGTTCCGTGTAATGTTATACAAATGATAGTGCAAATGACGTTCATTTGAATGAAAAATAAAAAACACTATCCACCTTAATCTACCATAACTCTATCAACTTAACACTATTTTTTACATTTTATACTAATTATGCTTTAACCCGGTAAGATTCGGCCAAAAGCACCTTGAGCTTGGTTTCCAAAATATATATATTTTGAAGAATAATTATCTTTTACCTTTCAACAAGCAAACCAGGCATATAAATAAAATAATCTATTTTTTCTCTTCATAGATTTTCTCAGATAGTAGAGTTCTTGCTCTGGAATCTAATTTACATAACAAAAACAGTCAAACAGAATTCAAAAACGATCCATTCGACAAACACAATTCAAATGCATAGACATTAAAATAGAGATCCAAGATCTGACAAATGCAACAACTTAAAATCAAAACAACATAAAATATCAAGTTCGAATCAAAATTGTTCATGCGTGAGGATGCAAATTGACATGAATCAGCAATACATTGATATAAAAAGATCCAAATTTCAAGCAGTGTTGAGAGGGTTGAAATGAAACAGATCAGATCTACGATAGCCATACCTTGTGGACACGATGAAGAGAAATGAGAAGAGCGAGAATCAAGAAAACCCGAAACTTCATTTTTTTTCTCGACTATTTTCATGCATTTGTGAAACAGAGAAGATGGGGATTTTGATGATTTTGTGAACAGAGACGAATTTAATGCGTGGACTAAAAAACGTAAGTAATTTAATGTGTGTGAGTCCAGCGGATGGTGGTTGTTATTGATGGAAGGAGGCAGCCGATGGTAGCTCAAGAAGAGGAAGAATTGAAATAGGAAGAATTTTGAGAGGAAGGAAAAGAGGAATTTAGGCGTTTCCCGTGTTTTTCATTTTTTGGGGGTACTTTTAAAATTGACCTGATAGAATGAGGGATTTTTAAGATTGACCTCTTTGACTAAAAAGTGGTAAAATGTCTATATTACCCTTAATGAAATGAATTTTTATATATTGCAAGATATATCCCTATCTTAGAATAGTTTTTCAATTTTGTCCTGTATTATTCCTATCTCGAATTTTAGCATATAAATCCATCCTTTGATCTAATAGATTGACATAATCTTCCATATATCTATCAAAATTTTCTCCAAGTATATAATATTCCTAGACGATGATTGATCTATTCTTTCCATTTGATAGATAATATTATTTATTTTTCTAATAAATTATCTAATCATTCAATTGTATATTCTGGCATGTTATATAAATCTTAACATGATAAACAATGCTAATAAAATAAATATTAAATACAAATATTTAGATAATTTAACCATGCAAATATTTAGATAAGTATTCTCAACGATTCTTTAAGATTTCAGAAAATATCTTTCTAAATTTAACAAAAATAATAGTTTTACCTTAATTTTGATCTCAAATCTTTATTCTTAGAACTGAGTAACCTTCAGGTTCTGGATTTGCAAATGACTCCCTTCAATTGCCTTCTGCATTTACGGGATAATTGTTATTCCAGCTTTTCACCTTCGATGTGTCAATTATTTGAATTCGGATTATAGATCTTAACCAAAGAAAACTCTCTTTCTGTTAAAGTAAGAAATAAATTCTTTTTCAATCTTTCAAGAATCTATAGGATGAAGTGTTTAGAAACTCATGATATCTTTTAAAGACAATTTTGGATATGAAATAATTTGGAATTTTTATTGATATCTAAAAGCTAAAATATGATTACAATGGAAGACAGAAAATTGTTTGGTTATCTCACAGTTTGAGTGCTCAACCAACTCTGCCTTTTTCATTAGCCCAAAGGCTTCTATTTATACACAAATCTGGAGATAAATTACATCATTGCTTACATCATACTAATAATATTTTATTGCCTCGTGCTTTTCATCAAGAGCCTCATGGCCCCTCCATCATTTGTTGTTTTGTTATATTTTTTTTGATAAAGGACACAATCCTTCTATAATTGTCCTTCAAATCTTGTTTTTACATACAGCTGGTAAGATTCTCCTGTAACATTTTGGACACCTTTCCGTCATGTGTTTATCATTTTCATCTTTTTCTTCTAATTCTGTAGGCAAGTGGGGCAGTCTCTGGCTTCACATGCCCTCTGTAATGTTGAAATGGCACCAGGAATCTGATGCGTGTCAAACTTGGTGATAAAATCTTTTAAAACTTCAGATTTTTTATTCCCGTCATTAGCCAAAAGGGTCCATCCATTATATTGGCATATGCATATGCATTTTCTATCATAAAAGCTTTTTTCTATGTTATAAAGGACTTTGTATCCAATTACTCTTTTTATCCATGATTTTGTAAACTTTGGTAATGGTTTATCAATATGCTCTTCATCCATTTTGAAATTTCTTCCAACATGTCCAATGGAGATTATATGTTCTGCTGGATAGAAAATTTCATCTTCGACTTCTAGACTGATAGTATAAAATTTTAGATAAATAGATCGTCCATGTGTATATCTTGAGACTTCATATTTAAATATGTCATCAAATCGATCTATTTCTTTAAGAGATTTATCCGGATAAATTAAATCCAAATATCTATAATCAGTTGCCATTTTAACCATGACTGGATCAGATTCTTTCATCACAACTATTCTAGGATAAACGTGTTCACCGGGTGAAATAAAATATGAATCACTTGTTTGTAATTCATAAATTATTTTAGTAAATTTTTTATATTCTTCTTCTTTTGAAGACAAAGGGATTTCATCTTCTTCATCTGGTTGTATCTGAATTGATCTCGTATACTCTTCATTGATAATAATCTTTTTAGGATTATCACCAATTCTTATCTTTCTGGGACTTTGGATAATAATATCTTTCTTTGGTCCACTGCGGGTTCCGCATGGTGGATCACTTCTTGGTATCTGTTGATATTCTTGTTTGGTATCATAGGATTGTGCCAAGACATCAACCCTTGTATCTTTATTTGTATCAATAGACATTAACTGTGCTTCAAGAGCATCAATTTTGTCTTTCATTTCATTGGCAACTTTGACGTGGGATTCACTGATCTCAAGTAATGGTTGAAATTATTACTTAAGATTTCAGCTAATGCCTCTATCCCAACTTTTATATCATCTGCTTCTTCTTTGGCAAATGCTGCCGCAGATTTCAACTTTGATATCATTTGTTTAATATTATCTATCTCCAAATTCAATGTTCCTGCTTAAAAAATCAGCAAGAAAATTATTTGTACCTTTAATATGAATAATATCAAAATTATAGAATGATAAATATGTTTGCCATCTATGTAACCTTGTATACTGGGGTTCCATTGGTAATTTATTTCTAGCAAGTCCTGCAACTTGAGAATTGTCAGTTTCAACAATAAATTTTTTAGATAATAAAAATAATGAAAATTTCTTTATTCCTCTAATAATTGCTAATAATTCTTTTTCATGAGTGGTATAATTTATTTCTGCTTGATTAAAGGTTCCACTTGAATATCTACATATTTCATTTAAATCTGTTTTTAATATTGCTGCCAAGTATTTATCTGAGGCATCAGTGTTAACTATCAAATTATCCTTTTCATTTGGTAATCTTAATTTTGGTAAATTTTTACATTCTTCTTTAAATAGTCTAACTATTTCTGTATGTTCTTCATTCCATCCTTTAGTATTAATTTTTCTAAGTAAAATTTGTATTTTATGTCTCTTTTTTGAAAGATTTTCAATAAATCATTCTACATAATTTAAACATCCTAAAAATTTTTGTATTTGTTTCTTAGATTCTAATTTATCAGAAAAACTTTCTATCTTTTTAGATATATGAGATTGTAGTTTTATTCCATTTTTATCTATAATTAATCCAAGAAATTTTATCTTAGGTTTTTTTTATAATAGCTTTCTTTTCAGATAAGACTATTCCTTCTTTTTGATATTCTTTTAGGAATTTTATAATATGATTTATATGATCATTTTTATTTTCTGAACATATTAGTATATCATCAACGTATACTAATAAGAAATCATTATATTTTCTAAAAATATTATCCATTCTTCTTTGAAATATTTGAGGTGCAATTTTTAATCCAAATGGCATATCTATCCATTCATATTTACCTTGAGGCGTGCTAAATGCCGTATATGGTATCGATTCTTCTTCCATTTTGATTTGCCAAAATCCTGACTTACAATCAAATTTTGAATAATATTCTTTTCCTTTTACAAGGTTTATTAAAACATCTTTATTTGGTAAAAAAATATCCATCAAAGTTTGTGTATTTATTTAATTCTTTATAATTTATTACCATTCTTGGTTTTCCTCGTACTTGTTCAGAGTGTTTCATTACCATAAAGGCTGGACTACTATGTGGTCCATTGCTAGCTCTGATTAATTTCATATTTTTTAATTCTTCAATTTATTTTCTAAATTCTTGAGTATATTGTATAGTGTACATCATTGATTTTACTCTTATTATTATATTTTCAGTTAATTCTATTTTTGCTCTTGGATGTTCAGGTTTTCAATAAGCTAATGGATTTTCATTATAGACATTTCCTATCTTTTTTATTATATCTTCTATTAATTCTGATTTTTCTGTTGTTTGTATTTTTTGTATTTTAACAGTTATTTTTATTGGTATTTTTATTGTCCTTTCACCACGCTGGGCTGGTTGAACTCTGTATGGTTTAAATTCTCTTGAAATTTTAGTAGATGTCCACATGGTGTTTTTAGCATAATCATATAGTTATTTTGTTGGTAATATTGGAATTGTTGAACAAAGTCATTTCCTAATAATATATCACATTCTAATACATCATATGCATATACTTTGTTTATAGTTATTTGTTTACTTCCTAATAGGATTTCTACATTTTCTTTATTTTTAGTAATGGGTGTCGATATTCCCGTGACACCTGTTATTTTTATAGTATTATCATTGTTCCAATTTTTTAACAAAAATGTCTTGATAATAGTTATATCACTTCCTATATCTATTAAGGCACATGTTGTTATATTAGTTTCTACAATAGTAATTTGTATATATACTGCTAATGGAAATGTTATTAAATTATTCATTCTTTGGACAAAACAATATCTTATTATTATGCGTTATATAGATTCATTCTTTATTAATATTATAATGATTTAAAGCTTGTAAAAAAAACTCATTCCTAATAATATATGGTAATGATCTCCCATACTATTATTTACATAACATGGTATTATCATTTCTTTTCCATCTAAAACTATTGGTATCTTTACTTTTAATTCACTAGTATGTGTTTTTCCATCAAAATTGATATATTTATAAGGTTCTACCCTTCTTTTTGTTAATCCTTTATCTCTATTTCTTGATATATGACAATTTGTCGCTCTTGTATCAATTATGATATTTTTTCCTTTTATATATATTCTATTCCATTAAAATATTCTTCATATATTTGCATACTTCCTATATTCCTTAATACCATTATTTCTCGACTTATGTTTTTTCTTGGTATTATAGATGTATTATTATTTCTTCTTAATCTTCCATCTTTAAATTCTATTAAAGAATTATTTTCTATTTTTTCTGTTACATCTGGTTTTGTTTTAGATATTTCCAATTCATATATTTCTGGTAATAGGTTTAGTTGTTTGTTTGATTCTACAATATTTAATATGTCTTTACATTCTTTATGGATTTCTATATAGGGTTTTTTAGAATAAATGTTTCTATAGTTTGAATTAGTAAATATATATAATGCTCTATATTCTATGGTCATGATATGATTTCCTTCTTCTATAATATCATTTCTATGTATTTTAAAATGTAATCCTAATACTTCATTAAAATCTTTATCTCTTATTGATACACAATATTGTGGATAACATGTAAATATTAATTTTTTATATGCTAAATTTCCTTCTATAGTTCCTAAATGACTATCATTAGTATTTAGTATTCTTCCATCATGTAAACTTACAGTTATTGGTGAATCTATTCCTTCTCTAAATAGGGATTTGAACATTAATTGTTTTCCTGCTAGATAAACATATTGTATCTTTTCTTTTTGTTTTCCTTTTACTTTTGTCATTAATTGGTCAACTGTGGATTTTGTTAGTAATGCTAATTTATGACTTCTTGAAACTGTTTATATCTATTGATTTTTCTATCTTATGATATTCACTTATAGATACTCTTTCTCTTCTAAATATTTTATCGAATATTTTTCATTCTCCTAATTTTAAATCTAATGATAATTTTTCTATTTTTCTAAATATATTATTATCGAATGTTACTTTTAATCCATATCCTTCAGAATTTTCTATTTCTTGTTTTTCTTCTATAGTTTCAGCTTCTTCTATTTCGTGATTCATTCTGATTCTAATATGTAAACCTCTTCTCCTTCATATTTATTAATATCTATTATTTCTTCTAAATCGCTTTCTATTTCTTCATATTTTTGTTGTAAAATTCTAACTTTCTTTTTAGTACAATCAGGGCTTATATGTCCTATTTCTCCACAATTCCAGCATTTGCATTGTTTTTTATCATTTTTAAACTTTGTTATTTTTGGTTGATATTTTCTTTTATAATATCTCCTATTTGGTTTTTGATATTTCTTTTTGAACTGTTTATATTTTTTTATACTTTTTTGGTTTGAATTTTCTTTTATATTTTCTTTCTGGTCCACATCCCCAATTAATAGGTCTCCCTATTCTTCGCAACAAATTCTTGTTAATTTTTCAGACTTTTTCATTAGTTGTCTATTTTTACATATTTATGCTAATATTTCAAATAGAAATTTTATTCTACTTCCTAATGTATCTGGTACAGGATTATCCTTTATATATCTTTCATATTCTATCTTAAAATATATATTCCATGTTCCTGGTAATTTAGCAAAATACATTTCTAAGTATGGTCCTTGCTTTTCGTTACTATGAAATTGAGTATAATAGAAATTTCTAAATTGACATGTATATTCTTTTATTTTACACATATCACATATCATAATATTTATCAATCCTAATATTGCTTTTAATTTTTCTCTTCTAGCTTCTTCTTCTGAATTTTTTATCCAATTTTCTTCTAGAAATTCATCTGATATATATTCTACTAACTTTTTTATTCCCTCTTGTGAGGTTTTTTGCATTTCTGTTTGTATATTTCTCCTCATTAATAATTTAGTATCTTCAGTTACTCCTTTCCACCAATTTCTTACATCTCCTTCAAATGATGCTATTAAATAGTCAATTCTTCTATCCGTAGATTCTTATGTATCATCTTGATTATATAAAAAGAATAGTATCATTGCATCTGCCCATTGTGACAGGGCTTTCTTAGTATCTATTTTACAATCTAAATCTAGTTTTGCTCCTCCATGATTTATTGGTTTATTGTAGTCTGAGTTAGGGGTAAATTGATCTTTATATTTTTCTATTTTATGTTATGGTATAATTCTATCATAGTACTGCATATAAGGTCTATGTGGCATTGGTGCATATCCTCCTTCTAATTCAGGAAATTCTAATTTTGGATTGTTGCTTGTACTTCCTGGTGCTGGTGTTGGTCCTCCAACAGTATTCATTAATATTTCATAATTTTCTAATTCTTCTATACTTAATTGGTCAAAGTTTTCTATTAGATTATCTATTTCTTCATTCATCATCGTTTTTATTTTTTCCTCTTTCTTCTGCATTTTTTCAAATTCTTTTTCTTACTCTAGGATTATTGGTAATATTTCTTTTCTAAATCTATCATCCATACTTCCAGGTTCATAATATCCTTCTGTTTCTATATGTTTCTTTCATATTCTTGTCATTTCTCCTTTTATTCTATCTTTATCTATTTTTTTATCTGTTGGTTTCATATTTTGTTTCATTTCTCTAATCTCTATTTTTAACATTTTTACTTCATCTTTTAATTCTTTAGTTTCATTTATTAATTCATTTATTAATTTCTTTAGTTCATCAAATGATTCTGAAAAAGCCATTATATTTTCCCCTTTTTTACTTCTAATAAATATGATAATCTACACTTTTTATCTTTATTTTCATTGATGATTTTATTAAAACTTTCTATTACTATTTCATTATTAGGTAATTGATCATCTCTTACTGTTTCAGAATATTTTGCTTTTAATTCTAGTTTTTCGATTTTTAGTTTCCCTAACATTTTTTTTTTGTGATTTATTTATATCTCCTGGTGTTCCTAGTATATTTGAGGTTTTTTTCTTGTATTTTGTTTAAATTTTTAACAATATTATTAAACTTTTTAGCTACTTTATCATTACTCATTTATAACTTATGATGATTCATATATTTCTTTATAATATAAAATACTTTCAAATTCTTTATTAATCATTTCATATATATATATATATATATATATATATTTATCTTTTATAGATCCTATACTTAATTTATGTAGTATTTGTTCTTTTATTTCTCTAGGTAATTTTTTAATTATATTTAACGTTAATATTTTTGATTTATTAGGAATAGGTTCATAAAATATTTTTTATCCTTTTTCTTCTTCTATTTTATAATAGTTATCTATCTTTTTAATTTTAATTCCCATAATTACTTATATTATTTTCTATTATAGCAGCTATTTCTTCTCGATCTATAGTTTCTAGAATAGTTTCACATATCATAAGATCTCTTATTATACTAATTTTTGTTTCTTCTATTATTTTCTTTCTAATATCTAAAGGTATATCTTTTAATTTTATAAGTATGATTTTGAAAACTTCTTTCTCTATTATAGGTTTTCCTATTATTATCTATCTTTTTTAATCACATATCTATTTCCTAAATCTTTTATTATCATGTTATGATCTATGACTCTTATACTAATTAGAGTGGGAGGTACTAAGACCGTCTTCAAAATCTAAAAATATTTTAATATTCTAAAAATTCTTTTATCATTCTTTCAATTAATCTATTATTTATTAAGGATTTGTAAAATCTTAGTATTAATCTATATTTTAATTTTTTGTATTTTAGTGGTAACCTATTTTTTATTGGTCTTCTCATTTAATAACTTGTTTTATATTCTTTTTGTATTATAGGGACTTGGTTGTAATTTTTTAAGTTAAGGGTATTTTTGGTAGTTAAAATGGTCAAATGTCATTTTGAAAATATTGTTTCATTTTTAGGTTACTTTGGAAATATGAGTTTAATTTTAGGTTATTTTCATGTATTTCCTCCATTTTTTGCGGGTTTTGTTCTTAACAAATTTTTCAATTTTTTTTTTTTTTTTTTTCAAAAATTCGTTTTAGAAAATGAAAGAGAGAATGTATTTTTACTATTTTAAAAAATCGAAAACAAAAAAGGGTTTGAAAACAGCAAAGAGAATAGACCCTTAGTTATTTTCATCCTCTCCATTCTCTCTATCCTAATTTCTCTCATCTCTATAATCGCCCGTCGCTGCCACTACCACACCATCACCACCACTCTCGCTAGCACTACCACACCATCAGCAACTCTACCACTAGCACCACACTCGACCGCCTCACCACACCACCAAAAAAATCTAAAAACCTGCAACCGCTACCTTCGCCAACGACATCATCCCCACAAATCCATCATCTTCACCTCAACCCTCAACATCACACCAAAAAAATCAAGAGAAATGGAGGAGATGGAAAACAAAGAAATAGATCACCCTGCACCTCCAATGATGCAGCAACTCACAACATTGATGATGACGAGATCTGGGAAAATGATGGATTGTTGGAGGTAATGTCGATGACAGTGGTGGTGCGACTTTCGTTGTGGACCTGATTTGTTGGTGTTTTTTGGACGACGGTGGCGACGGAGACGATTTTGTTGGATCTTGTTGGTGGTGGTTGTGGTGGTGATTTTGAAGTTGAAAAAGGTAGTTGTTGAAGGTGGTGGAGGTGGTGGTGCTATGGATGACTGGGGTTAGGTGGGGTAGATGGTGGGATAAAGAGGATTTGTGACTAATTGTTTGAGATTGTGACCAATAATTTGGATATCCTGCGACAAAGAAATAACATGTGACCAATAAATAATGTGACCTAAAAATTTGAGTAGTTCTTATAAAAATTGTGATTTGTGATTGATAAATAAATTGTGATTTATAAAAATTTTAATTTATGATTTATAAAAATTGTGATTTATGATTGATAAATAAATTGTGATTTTTAAAGTTTTAAATCTTGTTTCTTAATTTTGAAATGTGTCGTATTTAATTTCTTAGATATGAAATTTTCTGTATTGGATTTGTTGGTTGCAATTTGTGAGTAGTGCAATAGTTTGATTGTTAGTTGTGGGGGTTAGCAGTTAGAATGTGGTTGATTTATTCATTTATTTATTTTTTTGGATTACGCCCCATTACTGGCGTCCCCCACCTGCCCTATCCTGGGCCTCGGTGGAAGGGTAAATCGTAGGTTATACCTCCAAGGATGCAGGGTGGAAGGTTTCCCTTTAACTCTCACTTACCAAGGATCTCATTCATATTTCAGGATTCGAACCCTCACCCGGCAATTGCAAGCGAAACTAGATTTTTTTCACCCTCCCCTTTTACCACTTGGAGATGCGCCCTAGGGGCTATTTTTTTATTTTTTGTTTGTAGAGTATGTCAATGCAGTTTTTGATGGGTTCCGGGTAGTAGCGAATATCACAAGTGTGGGTTATGGTTTAGAGTTGTAGGAACCATAATTACCAGTTGATTGCGGCCGAATTTTAGTTTCCTGTTGTGGCTAGATTTTATAGTAGGTGTGTGACTTGGTGGGCGGCGATTGATGTAGAGTAAGTTACCGCCTGGGTAGGCTGTTAGGGGCCGTCGACAGTTATTGAATTGGGTGGCGATGTCAACGGTAGGAACTTGCCTGCGACAAGATCTTAGTTGGAGTCGGGGGAGACACTGTGTTTGGGTTTGTGTTATTTGGTTCACAGAATTTTGTGGAAGAAGAAATTAGTAGTCTCCAGACTTGTTTGGAGAGATGCTGATGCCAGGAATAGAAGGAGTTTTGGTGGCGCAGTTGGCTTTGTTGAACAACAATTCCATAACTCTGATATTAAGACTATACATTTCTTGTGCATTGAAGTTATTTCTAACAACAATTTTGTGATTAATGGGCACTTCAGGAAGCATTGGCAGAATCATGTAATGTGCATATAATGTGTGATTTGTAGAATTAATAATATGCAAGCGTAAAGTTTAGTTGTTTCCTTAGCTGGTGGCTTTGACCATCCCCTTTACTCTTTCCTTTGCCAATATTCATACTTGAATATTTTTAGGCTACTAGAATTAGATTAATGCATATACCATAGAGTTGGTTCATTTCTCTCATAATATTTATCAGCGATCGTGAGCCGCTTCCTTAGCTTCAGTAGACCATCAGCGTAAAAACTGTTCCTCTGAGGGTTTTCAGGCTATTGAAGATGTGCTCGTAAATTTAAGGTAATATTAACATAACTGATTCATTATTTTTGTAACTGGATAAATACTATTGTTTTTTCCACATTATGCTGGTGAACACTACACAACATCAAGGTTCTTACGTGCCAATTGTATGTGAGAAGCCAACTATGGAGCTTGTTAAGATATCATCAGAATGTGAGAAGCCAACTATGGAGCTTGTTAAGATATCATCAGAAATGAAGTCCTTCAAGTAATATGATAGGTATATTGTCAATCATGGAATATGCCTATTACGTCCGATATGTTGCCACCAACTTTAGTCGTCAAAACTACGCTGACATCGAGGAAGGAGCCAAATGCCATAGGCATTCAATAATCATCTTAATAATCGTTTTGGTTAGTTTCTCTACCAGTGTTGACCATTATCGAGAATTGCATTGAGTGAATCTGTAACACTAAATAGAATAAAGATTTAGGAATACTATAAAAGTTTGTCATATATTTGTATAATCAACAGTTACCAGATAGGATTGAACATATATTTCAAATAAACTTACAATAATCAAAGGAAAATTAACTTAATACTTGCATATTTGTATAGAATTTAATGGAAAACTATTCAGATTGTATAATCTGATTAAAGGCATTTACATATTATCTATAACAATCTTGTCAACTATTTCACGGGATGTCAACAAATGCCATTTTCTCTCCTCGTTCACTTTGAGTCTTAAATTTGTAATCTTGCACCTCGCAACTATGTTAAAGAGTATAATACACAAATGCTTGTAAATTAAGCCTTAAAACTATCCATCTATCTATCAATGTGTGTGGGCCCCATGCTAGGGTTAACACTCGCCCTATGTTGATGCACATGCGAGCCATGTCAAACTCCAAGGTCACGTGTCACAAATGCTCACGTCATTGTAAGCCAGCCCAAACGGTCATGTGAACCTTTACATGAATTAAACCACATAAACAAATCTAGGTCAACGACCCAACTCTCCTAACAGGGAAAAGGATCACTGAAGGGGTCCATCTCCCAGTGGACCTCTTGCCTAGGAGAAACAAAGTGGGCGTAATCCTCGCCATTATACATACAGCAAAATAACAAACTATTTTGCCTTGTAGAAAATTGAAGGAATGTTAATGAAGCACAAAACGCGCGACTTCATAATAATTGTCTCAAATAAAGGAAAATCAGATTTTTTTTTTCCACGTGACTGGAGAACAACCCGCTGTGTAGGACAAATTGTTGAAAAGTGTAAAACTTTGATTAGGACCTCTCCAATCAAAAGAAAACACATGGAATCCTTATGAGTCACCAAAGGAAACGTGTTCAGGGGTCACTAAGGGAACAATATACCCTTAACCTAGTTTTGATACATGAAAGATAAGGTTTGAAATCAAACCCCTATCCAAACCATTGTTCATTTTGTTCCTCTTGTACTTTTATTATCATTATGACACTAACTTGATCGTCGGAGTGCAATTGGTGGCCTATCCACCTTTTGGACAGCTACATTTGTAAGCTCAAGTTTCTTTATATGAAAGTTTTGGAATAGGTAGAGGGGGACATGGCCATGATCTGTTGATATCTTTATCTTATGATGTACAGTTTAGCAAAGAACTTGGAAATGGCAGTATCTGATCAATTGAAGGGAAAACCCTTTAAATGAACCACGAGAATCTACTACCAAAGCCATAAGGTTGATAGCAAAACAAGATGTGGTCAAGTTGATAACTGGAAAATGAACACTATTGTTAAAGCTAGAAGATTTTTCATTAAAACTGAAGTCTCACCACAGGAATAATTTGTCACTTGTGTTCTCTATTGTCCTATGTTCGTACCAATTCACAATTGACCTACGCAAATAGCATCCCAACTACCACACGAGTATAACCAATTCACCTTGTCTTGGTTAGTCAAGAATCGTTGTGTCCACAACCAAGGTCAAGAGTTCGAGGACCGATATCTTCCCTCCCCTGTACTACCCCTCAAGAAAGAAAGAAAAAATTCCACGAGTACATGTCCATTGGACCCGTGTTCAAACTAATGTTTCCTACTTCCTCTCTATCTTTGGTCTTGAACGATCAATTATTCAAACAGTCCTATGGAAGCAACAAGTCATATAGAGGAATCGAGCACAAAAGCTCAAACAGCTTCAAATCCATAAATAGGTCCCAAAACTACATTAATACTAAACAGCTCATAAGAATGTTCCAACACTCAAAATTGAATCATCGTTTATATGTAGGCTTTTAGTGTCTTGGGAATTTCCTGGGGATATACAAAGCATGAAAGAAAACTTACTTGCTCTAGAATGCAACCCTTGGGGAGAGCTACTAAACATTCTAGTGCTTTATGGTATGTGTCTCCTTCAAAGGAGATCTTATTTTTCATATCTTGAATTGCTTTATTAAACTATCTCTTCGAGTCATCATGGCTTCAAAATCTTGAACAGGATCCAAATCCCCTATTTTCTCAACTTTGACCCTAGATGTGCATTCAATGGCTTGCACACAGCACCTTTGCCAGCTCCTTCCTCACTTGATCCAGTTGGTTTCTCTTTTAATAATCTTTGAGACAACTTCTTCAACTACAAAATAAATTGAGTAAAAAAACCACTATTCTGTAGATTTGGTTGCATATAAAAAAATTATGATGATCGGCCAAAATTAACCTTCGGATTCTCTTTCAGTTCGAAGCATCTATGAAATTCATCTAAACAGCTTTATTTCGAGAAATAAGTTCAGGATCAAGCTCTGTTATCTACCCGAGAGTTTCTTCAAGTGGAGGGACAGCTGCATCTTATTGCTTAGATTTTACTTCAAGGAAGTGATAAAATCGCTGACATATAGACCAAACACAATTATTTTATGGAAAAAAAAACACAAAACAAAAAACAAATACTCAAGAAAATAATCTGTGAAGCACAAATCAAAAACTTCATTGGTAGAAGATTCTCGTTCAAATAAGAACCTTGCTTCAAGTACATTGTACTTGACATGGAGTTTGACACTCCTCTCACATCAAAAGGTGGGTTCCACGATTAAAATAATCTCGGACCCCACACATGTGAGGGGAGTGTCAAATTTCATGTCAATGAAGAATGTACACAAAGCATTTTTCTTCAAATAAATAGCTAACAAAGGCATTGTTTTTTTTTTTTTTCAAAACAATAGCCATTCAAGATTCAGCGACACCAAGTTTAAGTGTTTTTGCTGCAAGAAGTGGCGTTGCAGTACAAACAATGCAATGTAACTTCTACGAAAAAAAAAATAATAATAAGCTTTTGGTATACAACATAATCGCCTTTTTTCCGAAGATTTTCCATCAGAGCTCATTATTAAATAAAAAGTACCTATGAAAAGAAACTGATTAGTTGTTTCCCCATTCAGTTGTCATATAATTTTATCAATCTGGGACTTTTAAAACCTTTGGGGTGATTGTGGTTTAGCTGCAATTTAAACTGGCATGAGAGCAAACACCCAAAGGACTACAACTAAAATGTTTTTAGTTAGGAAGTTGAAAACCGATTCTATATCTTTTAAAGCAAGTTTCCTTCAATTAATGCTTTGGTGATCAAGTAATATTTATGGCTTGAGAAATATTAGTATTTAACACGTCTAGTTTGGCACCAAAATATAAATGACCAATGCAATTGTTCGGAAGTGAACTTTGGGTTTTAATTTCTAATTCACTTCATGAATCATTGGCTTCTTTAATCCCATATCAAAACAAGCAGTGTAGTGATGGCTAGAAGAGCTCTTTCAAGTGCAATGTATGTGGCTATTTAATTTTCAAGCAGTGTTTTTGGTGAGTTTAGTTGTCAAATTAAAATAACATCTTTGCACTAAAACAAGATTTTTCACAACTGAGAAACGAAAATGAAGTGCCCTTAATTTACGGCTAGAAGATTTTTCATTAAAGCTCAAGTCTTACCAAATAAGGGGAATAGTTTCTCACTTGTGTTCTCTATTGTCCTATGTTCGTACCAATTTGCAACAAAACATACACAAATAGCATCCCAACTCCCACTAGTACAACCAATTCACATTGTCATGGTTGGTCAAGAATTGTTGTTTCTAAAACCAAGGACAAAGGTTAAAGGACTGGTATCTTCTGTCCCCTCTAATCCCCTCAAGAGGGAGGGGGGGAATAAAAATAATAAAATTCCACGAGTATATGCCCATTAGACCTGTGTTTCAAACTAATATTTCCACAATCAATTCTTCAAACAACACCACAAGAATCCAGCACAAAAGCTCAAACAGCGTCAAATCCATTAATAGGTGCCAAAACGGTATTAATACTAAGCCCCTATTAAAAGGAGTTTTAGAAGATGGGGATCAAACATGCCCTAACCATCAAAATAAAAGGCAAAACTGTACAACAAATATAAAGATGTTATTTTAATTTTGCAACTAAATAAAAAAATAAATCTACAAATGAAATTGCCTAGAGAATTCTACTTTCAACCAGCGATCCCAGCAAAAGTTGGATTAATATCGAAATTTTTTTTTACTGATTTCAATTTCAAAACTAGTCCATGTGGAGAGTAAAATTATAAAGATTTTTTTAGAAGTTTGATCAAGCAACACATGTTATACCCTAAAGAAAATTCCTTTGAAAATGTGAAGGCCCTGGAGGTGCTTTCGTAGTTACATGGATCTTCCCATCCCATCTCATACTTCCTTCGCCAATGTCGACTTGTTGGAATCATCTGTGTCCGGTCTCAGCTTCAAATTGCAATATTAAATAAAACCCTAACATGCGACCGATTTACATAAATACCCTTCGGACCCCTTCAATTAAACACCCACCCGACCCGGATATTCCCTTAATAATTAAACACAACTCCAGTCTCCAACGGTACTTTTATAACAAACTTTGGGTCCAAGTTAAAGCCGGGGAGCGCTAACTACTTCAAATTCCCGCCTAACACTCGTATCTTTAAACCCAACGGATCTTTTCGTGATTTATCTCTTCGATTACATTACTTTTCTCTCAATCTTGATTAATCTCTGTTTCAATTACATTACTCTCGTCTGAATCTTGATTTCACTCTATTTCAATTTCATTACTCTCGTCTGAATCTTGATTTCTCTCTGTTTCAATTTCATTGTTCTTGTCTCAATCTTGATTTCTCTCTATTTGATTCTCTTTTCACTGTAATAATTCACGATTTTAGTCTAAATCTTGAAATATACATACTTCACATACAAAAAAGATCACTATCATGGCGGACGATGATGGTGGATCGGACAATCATTCAAGGCCTGAAACAAAAAGTTTCAAGAAAGATGAGTTGAAGGCCAAGAAGAAGGCATTCTTGAAAAGAAAAGAATATATAAAGAAGAAGACGATGGAATTATCCGTTTTGTGTGATGTCAAGGCTTGTGCTGTGATCATAGGCCCTGACGGGAAGATAGAAACATGGCCTGAGAATCGCAACGATGTACGGGCGATGGTCGACTTGTACAAAAAAAACTGTCTGAATAACAAGAAGCGAAAACAGCAACATGATGATCATGGTTGTAAGAAGAAGCGGGTTTTGGGACGTGATGAAGGGGTCCTAGAAGATTTTCTGAAAAAGCTTGACAACAAATTAGATCAAGTCAAGAAACGGATAAAGGAGGTCAAGACCAAAAATCAAGAAACAGATTCAGGTATTTTCATGATTATTATTTATTGTGATTGGAGTAGCCCTTTTTATTCATGTTTCATTATGTTCTTCCTCGAATTCATGTACTGGTCTGCTTCTGTATTTATTCATGGATAGTTGTGGCTTTGTTGTTTGAATTAGTTTTTAATCCAGATAACAAACTCTATTGATCTGTAGCGTAACACACATATTTTATTGTTCATTGTTAAATATGCTACTTCTGAAGAAGCTGATTATTCCTTCCCCTATGCAGCATCTGAAATTGGCAACCCGTGGAGTGGGGGCATTCCTCCTAATCCCTGGCCTCCAAAAAGTTCACAAAATCTGGGCTCTCATTCTAATGTTGGCATGCTTGGATTTGGAAATCAGTTGCCTGGGAATATTATGTCTTCAAATCCAGTAAGAGCATTGTCCATTTATGCTTTTATAACACATTACGCTGCTTATTTTTCCCCACTATTCGAATGTTTCTTAAATCTTATTTAACACACAAACTTTCAGGGCTATTTTGGTGGCTTTACGGGCAATGTTGATGGTACGAATTTGGGACCTGTGGTTTCTTCTGCACCTATGTCACAACTGGTATGTAAAATAATTACCTTTTTTTCAATTGATTTATATGTCCTATCTTTAAAACTGAAAAATATCTCCTTGTCAAATTAAAACCCAGGGTTTTCAGTCAGAACAATACTTGCCATCTTCCTTGAAACTACAATCTTCGAATGCAGCATCTTTCTCCACAACACAAAGTTTTCATATGCCCTACAGTCAGGCTCCACAATCGCAACCGCAGATACAGTATAATGCACCATCTGCCCCACAACAAGGACATGTTATGGAAAATCTACGGCAAATACCATCTCAGCAGTTTCAACCTCTTAATGAAGCTCTATCAAAGTTTGCTCATATGTCACAACAAAAACAAACTCAACAAGCCAGCTTTCAGTCATCACAACAAGCCTTTTCTCAGCTTCAACAGCAGCTGCAGATACCACAGACATCAAATTGTGCTACTGCTCCATCTTGGTTTGAAACTGAAAGTACAGTCACGGCAGGAGTCAAGGGATTTCAACATAACTATATTGATAACAGTGATGATTCTTTTTGGATTGAGTCACCCATATTTCAAGAGACATCATCTTCTAATCAAACCATGGAAACACCTTGCTGCTTTGATGATCAACTTGATGAGATACATGGATTTGAGCAGGCCAGACAGATTCCATTGTCGTTTCATCAGTATGGTACTGGATTTGAACTCCCTTCCATTGAAAATGATTCAAATTATATTGATTGTGCTACTGCTACATCTTGGTTTGAAACTGAAAGTACGGCCACGGCAGGAATGAAGGGATTTCAACAGAACTATATTGATAACAGTGATGATTCTTTTTGGATCGAGTCGCCCATATTTCAAGAGACATCATCTTTTAATCAAACCATGGAAACACCTTGCTTCTTTGACTCTCAAGTTGATGAGATACATGGATTTGAACAGGCTAGACAAGGTCCATTGTCGTTTGATCAGTGTAGTGAAGGATTTGAAATCTCTGCCGCTGAAAATGATCCTTTCAGTACTAGAGTGGAACGGACAGAGAATCAAATTTGCACATCTACTAATGGACTGGATACTGGATTGGAACTGCCTCCAACTCGACCAAGCCCTCGAAGTTCATGTTTTTCAGACACAAGTATGACATTGGGAGAAGAGGACGAACTTGCTGTTCTTCTACAACAACTTCAGCAGACTGCACCGACCCTCGACTCCTTTAACCCTGACTTTGGCTTAACGGACACGTTAGGTTTTCCATCTAATGTAATAGTTCAGTAGTTTATACGCACGCTGAACTCATCCAATCCTGCCAAATGGAGTCATGGATACCTCAGTTTGCCACGTGCTGTGTAAGTACTGTAGTTCATACCAATTCATTCAGAATAGAGTAGCTTGTGTATTTTTGCAGTTTGGATGTTAACTCCAAACTTATTCTTTATCATTGTAATTTGAATCTTGTTGGGTGCAATATTTTTTTGATATGCTAAATTGTAAACGTCAAGGTTCCACTTCCACTTCAAAGCTAGAATATATAAATGCAAGGGGTGCCTCGAATAAACATTGTATCTTAAGAGTCTGAACAAAGAAATATTTCTTTTGTAATGGTAAATTTCCATGGATGGGGTATAAAGGAGTCGATTACAACCGTCTAGAGAGAGTAGAATATCGAGTGTGATAGTATTTAGCTAACTCTGTTTTCTGAAGATGTTGCTCTCTAGAGAGATAAAAATAATAATTAACTTTTACGAAATTAGATTTATACCAAACTTTGGCAAATATTAGATAGTGTGCCAGCCTAGAGCACTGCTGCCACGCTGCCATTGCAGTCGCAGTCTTCCAGGCATGTTAAAGAGCATTACTGAAAACATTATGAGCCGTGATGACTTTACCAATGTCATGAATCCTTTCTTGATTACTCTGTTGGATTCATTGCTTAATTTACTAAAGCAAGTACACAATAAGAAGTAACAAAAGAATTAAACAATTACACCAATGAATCCCTTTATAATTATCATTAAAAATTACAGGGGTGTCTCCTTGGTCATTTTCTTCATTCCCATCCAAGTCACAGAAAACTTTCCTGTATCAGAAGGGAATACATCTTGAAGAAAAGACTTGGTTTCTCCAAAGTTGTATATATGGGGATAGAAAAATACTCTATACTACCCCATTGGGGATTTAAGGCGGACAGTACTGAATCTGTTCCTGCCTCTTAAAAATTTCCAACGGAGGAGGATGGAGAGACCTCCCCACCCCGTCACATTGTCGTTGCGAGGAAAAGACAAAGTGAGAACATGGTTCGAAGTTTATTTTAGTACAATGAAAAAATATGTTTTCTATCTATTGTTTCATTTTTCACATTGAGTTGTGGTTGCATAATTTGCAAATAAATAGTCATCGGCAAAGAACATAATCACGTAGTATACATTTCTAAATTTTGAATTCGAGACATGATTAGGTCGCTTATTTATTTGAAATTGTAAGACACATACTATTAGAGTGAATAATATTGAAAGTAAATTAAAGTTAGGAGATCTGTCAAGATAAAATTAAATTGAGGGGTCCAATTGAAATATTATCAGAAGTTCAGCGACCAAAATTGGAACTAACCCTATTATAGAAAGATAACGACGAAATAAATGTATTCCCCCGCGGTTCTTTTTCCCAAAATCTGCACTACCAACAAAATTGAATTGGAGCATGTTTGGCTATGTTTAAAAAAAATAAGTAAAAATTATTCTTGTTTATAAATCCGTGTGAATAAGAGAAATGTATAGTACTAACAAAATAAGTAACTCGATTATTTCTTATTCTGGTAAATTAAAGAATTGAAAATTTTTCTTTTTCTAACTAGTCATTCTTTGGTGGGCCAAAATCATGGCTCCCCATAAAAATTTAGTAAGCCCTTATTTAATATAGATTAAAATCATATTTTTAGTAGATTTTGATTATAAAAAAATGATGATATGATGATTGAAAAGTTGTGGATCTCATAAAATATGTGATTGGAATTAATTTAAGACTTTTGACTTGAAATCAAAATCAGATTTTAATCAATACCAAACAGGAGCTACATGTGTAATTCTTAAATAAAATAACATTTTATTATTACTACGAGTGTCGCATGTAATTCTTGTCTGTTGATCCCTCTCTCAATTAATCTCTCCCATTGTTTTCTCGTGGAAGCAATTTCTTCTTCATTTTTTTTGTTAGCCTATCCATAATTCCTAATTTAAATATATAAACGAAACTTCAATTAGAATTATTCTGGTTAATCTAGAACCAAAAGTACAGTCCTTGAATCTCTGAAATTGTATTTTTTTTATTTTGTTTCTGCTTAATGAAGTTCGGCGGTGGTCTCTCTCTCTTTTTCATTTCTCCAATGTTGTTGATGATCAATTTCAATTATTATTCTTTTCCCCATGTATCAATTTTTCTTATTATTTTACTTTATTTATGTTTTTTTCGAATGTAAATTATTGAATGATTCATTTGATGGAACGGTTTTGGTTTATGTATAATTGAGGAAGAATCAAGGATTTAACTGCCATTCTACGCATTATGGAGAATGGTGAAGATGGCCATTGCATATTTCCCTTGACAAGTTTACAAATTGGGTAAATTACACTCTATTTATTTTTCTCTATCGCCCAAGCGTAGTTGGTTATTATATGTTTTATTTTGATGTATAAACAAATTTGAATTATTTGATTGCTTGATTTTACAATTTTGTTTTATATTGTAGCGGATGTATATGTGAAAAAGTTCGAGTAAATTTAATGAATACTCATTAAACTTTAACGTTGCTACTATTTACTCACTCAACTTTAATGTGTTACCCAATGCACACTAATCCTTCCATCAGGGCTGACACTGATATTTTAGGGGCCTCATGTCAACTTTAAATATGAGGCCCTTATATATATTTGATCATTTTCTTACTGCAACTATTTTGAACAAAATGGAATATGCATTTGACTTATTTATGTGCAAAATTGGAGAATGTTGATTGCGGGAGATGGTGTAACAAAATAATGAAAATGACAACAAATACAAATAAGTTTCTAATTTTGTACCAAATCGTGAGAAATTAACTTACAAATAAGAAGTATGAACACGGACAAAAAAATTATTCAATTCAAAGTATCTTCAACAAACATCTAAAAAGACTATTATGACAAGATTAAAGCAAAACAACAACAATAATAATAGCCTATGTACTCTATAGTATATGTTTTGAAGTTAAGAGAGAAAGAAAGAAACATGTAAGGCTGTAGCAATAAACATCTTTTATTGTTACTACTTTTTTTTATGCGCGTATCGCGTGCTGTTCTTGTCTATTGATCTCTCTTTGCACTTGACTGATTACTGTTTTGCAGTCCACCATCTTATAATCTAAGAATTTACCGACAATGAACTTTTTTACCCCGGCATCCTCGATTTTATATTTTCGGTCCAAAAACTCACACAACTCCTTAGTAGTTTTCATAGTACTATACACATAGCGAATCTGCTAAACTGTTCATAATATGATTTCGGCACAAAAAATCCGAATGGTTCCAAGTATCAAGTGCATTGATCGCTTACACATCTCTCTCACCCTCATTGAGTTTTGGAGCAGTTTCAGTCAAGAATCTCGCAAGATTCAAGATGGTCAAATAAAATAGCATTTTCTGTTTCCACTTCTTGAAATTCAAGTAATTGAGTTTCTCCGATTTTTCTTCATGATTAACCGGAACAGTAACAATATGCCCAATTATTTGACTTACAACATGAGTTGGCAATCTAGCTACAGTCTGAGCCACAATAGAACTTGGTCCTTGAGCCACAATAGAGCCCACAGCCTAATTTTCAGTAGTCACAGTTTGTGTTACATCCATGTTAGTTGGTTTGTTTGTCATTTTTGAAAATGAAACAAATATCAGTTTTCAATAAACCAATTGAACAAGTTTCTTTAAAAAATAATCTGTTTTAAGCTTGTTGAGTTTGTTGGACAAGTTTCTCATGACTGAATACTGGATTTAGCAATTGAAAACTAGATTTATAACTTACCAGATTGGCGCATATCGTATATGCAACTTACCGGATTGGTGCATACCGTATATGCAACTTACCGAAGTTGTACATACCGTATATGCAACTTACCGTATTTGTAGTGAACTTAGATACCGTATTTACACATACCGGTTCTGTTCATGTCGTATATGCAGATTACCGTATAGGTAGTGAAGGTAGATACCGGATTTACACACACCAGTTTGAACATACTGTATATGCGGTTTTCATAGTATATTTACCAAGACATTTAGTAGATTCAATAATTGTTAAATTACAGTAAAATAGAACAAGTAATTTAAAATAACTGCAAAATATAAATCTGCAAATCGAGTAATAAAACATGTAATTGCAGAAACTAATTAAACACCAACATTTTTTTAACTCGAGGCTCGTATACACACAGTTTCTTTAAAACAGATTCGCTCATTTACCGTAAGTGCTTGAGGTTTAGATCGAGCATCCGTTTCCAAGGATACAATGATAAAACTCATAGTTTCTGAGCACTGCAAATTCTAGTCCAGCGAACTGAGCTTGTGTCTGAACAATATCACCACCGGACCCAGACAAAAAAAAGAAAAAATCGTATGCAGATGGACAAAATTTCGTATGCGGTGCTAGTGTATGCAGATTTCTTCTTGTATGCAGAAATGTGGAAAACGAGTCAGAATTATTCCTAGCTCATGAATGGTAACCTGCCCATTCACTTAATGGCAATAACGATTGGAGTTTTAGACATTTCAGAAAACGAAAAGTCAGTTAAAAAAAATTGTAGCAAAATGTGGACACTCCTAAGGGGCCAATTTTGCTCTTTTTGTGTACATAGCTCACGTCTGCACACAAGTTCAAGGTCTGAAACACATTTCGATCCATGATTTGTGCCCCCTTGCACAAGCATGTGGAGAGAACATTTATGCTACACATGATTACACACTTCCAAAGTGCAACCATATTTAAAGTGATTTTTATTTTCATCAAGTTCATATGTGGGACAAACTCTCTTTTTTATTTTCCCTACAACATAAACTCCATTCAATTGACATACTTTGAGCTTCAATTTCTCATTCATCCAAGCATCATTTTTGGTAAGTAAATATATGATTTCGATGTTCTCACGGAGGAGAACACAAATCAATCTTGATATTCCAAACTAGTCAAATGGGTCCTGCTCAAAATTCGTGTCAAAGTCAGTCATATACTCTTTTTCCCAACATTGTTCTCTTTTAACATTTCATGTAAAGATGTTTTTTTGGAAAAACATGGAATGGAACCACTTCTGATTTTTTATGTTGTTTATTGCTACATTCAGGTCACTCGAAGAAGAACAACAACAATTGATGATCAAATTATTGTTCGACTTTGACATGCAAAAGATTAAGGTTGCTAGGAGGGTTTGATTTGTTGACGCAATACGGAAAACTTATTACAATATGTTAGAAATTATATATATACACATACATGTTGGATTTTTACACTGATTCTTTATTTTTCACAATGTTTTATTTTCATTTGCAAAATAGTGAATTTTACTATAAGTATATTATAATTTAAAAGTTAAAAGTTAGCCACTGTTCGGTAAAATTAAAATTCAGATTTTAATTTAAGTTAAAATCAAATTTAACAATTAATTTTAACCACTAATTTTATAGGATTCACAATTTTTCATTCGACTTTTATTAAAATTTACTAAAAACTTTTAAGATGTGCCATTTGAGATCAAACTTGTAAGTGAAACATTGGAAGCTTGAACCTCCTTGAAAATTATGCATTGTTTGACCTTTTATATGATTGCAGCAATCCCATTTGTGGATGAATTATTTCCATCGCTGACTGAGGGGCAGATTTTTTTTAATAATCCACTGTATTTTTTGAACAGCTCTTTTGCCCCTTATATTGGTGATATTGATAATGTCACGTGAGATTTCATTTGTCTAGCCATGAAGCCTTTTTAATTCTTGATTCTCTATGCCATTATCAAAGAACATCTAGTGAATTCCCAACTTCTGAAGGTTTACATAAGATTCTGGGGGTATTCTTTTGATATTTTCATATGTTTTTTGTAACTGATGTGGTATGGCAGGTTGGCTTTATCTTGATAATTGTAATAGTCAGTGATCTCATTGTAATTGTTTTAGGTATCATGCACCATCTACTGGCTTCTTTTGCTCTTGTTCTCTGAGAATCATAGATCCTTCTCAAGTTTCGTTGTTTTAGGCTTTCACTATGTTTCTCTTTGTATTTGAAATTCAAAAGCAAGGAATTTGGTCCTTGTTTATGTACTGAAATACACACGTTCCCATTAGTATTTAAAACATGATATTATGCATTATGTTTCAAACTTTGGATTTCTTGCATCCGATACAAGTGGTCTGATCGAGTTACTTTTTGCACATCCCTGTGCTTCTAAATTTGATATAATAAGCTTCTTAAGAACTAATAGTTAGTTTTAGGCTTGACTTCTGCATTGAAGTTATTTTTTACAACAGTGTTGTGGTCAACGGGAACTATAGGAAACATCGACAGAATCAGGTAATGTGCATATAATGTTCAGAGACTGAAGATGTGCTTGTAAATTCACACGATTAAATAAGCGCATTTTGCTTTCTTCCTTCATTGTGTGGTCAAAATTGAGAAAACGAAACCAATATAGGCTTAGATAAACCCAAAAAATTACGATCAATAACAAAAAAGTAAAATAAATTTTTTTGTGGACTATTTATTAAATTCTCAACCTATAAAGAGAGTCGGATGTGGCAAGTGAGGAGCTAAGAAAGCAAAAAATGGCGGTGAAAATTGTCATTGGAAAACTTGCTATTTTTTAGGGCTTGATGGTGTGCGTCTTGGGTTTCAAATGAGATCAACGAAATTTCACTGTGATGAAAGGTGGACTTAATTTATGGAAATGGGCCGGTGGCCCGTGGCGATGGCCAATTTTATTATTTCTAGTTTTTGGTGGAGGGATGAGGTTAGGGGTGGGAGGAGGAGGAGGATATAGTTTTCTTTTCTTTTCTTTTCTTTTTTATATTTTTTTAATTTAATTATTTTAATTCTTTAATGTTGTAAATAGAAATATACTATTTTGCCCTTCATAAAAGTAATAAAAATGTGGTCAAAGTTAGTTTTTTGGTCAATTAACAGAAATATGGATGGTTACCATTTGAACTCCGGATGCATGCACTTGAATGATTTAAGACCACATGTGTAACAAATGAAGGGTTAGAGAAAAACCTACAAAGTTTTGAAAGGCTTCGAAGCACAGTTGCAATTATCCCATAATAATGCGCAAATTTTTTTGCCTTTTTCCTTTGTCTTATAGTTTAGTGATATCTAATATTTCCTATCAAATATGTCATTTTAGTTATCCATAACATCTTGATGAATTTCTCATGCACCATGGTTTCCTCACCCCTCGTCTCTCTTTCGTTCACATGCACAGGTTTACTGAGAGGACGCACCATTTGACAGCAAACTTTTAAGTGAAACATTGGAAACTTGAACCTCCTTGAACATTATGATTGTTGATCTTTTTTATAATTGCAACAATCCCATTTGTTGATTAATTGTTTCCATCCTTGATTTTGGGGCAGATTTTTATTTTTTTTAATAATCTACTGCTCTTTGAACAACTCGTTTGCCCCTTCTATTGGTGTTATTAATAATGTTACATGAGATTTCATTTTTCTAGCCATGGAGCCTTTTTATATTCTTGCTTCTACATGCCATTATCACAACATCTAGTGAATTCCCAACTTCTGAAGGTTTACATAAGATCCTAGTGTATTCTTTTGATATTTTCACATGTTTTTTTTTGCAAATGGTACGGTATGGTAGGATGATGTAGGATAAGTTTGATGTATGATCAATTAAATAATAGAAGGAAGAAGTAGAGAAGAAGTAAGAAGAGGAGAGGAACTAGAGAGAATGGGGGAAGAAGATCGGAGAAAAGCAAGGGAAAGAAGAAGATAGGGAGGTGAAAGCTTATGCTTCAAGCATATCATTCATTTCATTCAATCATCATCTCCTTTGGAAGTTCAATACAAGCATATAAATAACAAAACTTAAACCTAATAATTAAGGGGCTTGGGCCAGCTCCTAATACAAACCCAACTAATAAAGGAAAAGTAAAATAGTCCAAAACAAAATAAAATGGCCAAACTGGGTGATGTCCTCATCAATTCTCCTGGGTGGGAGAAGAACTCGACCCTGTCGAGGGGAAAAATCACAAAAGAGCTTCCATCAATCTCCCAGTCATAAGAAAAGTGCCTGAACTCATACTGTAACACCCCAACCCCTAGTGGATGGGGACGTTACTTATTTTACTTAACTTAACCGGTGATTTAGTAACAAGTGTACATATTTTAACGGAATCTTAAATCTTAACAAACATTCTTTTTGAAAGATATTGAATTAAAACACCTTATAACTTTCCAAAATAACGAAATATAATTTATTTGATGAAATCATGACTTGTTCAAGATACTCAAAAGAAATAACGTTAGAAATAACATTTGAAACGTTAAAGACTTTAAATCTAAATCACTTGTTCATTGGGTTCCCGTAGGCTTATTGTATCTCCTTCCATCTCTTCCATCATTCAACCCGGTGCATCAACATTTAATCTGTAGCTATAGGGTAGAAACCCGTGAGTTGAAAACTCAATAGGCGTCATAGATGCAATCATGATTAAGCTAAGTATTTCATAACAATTAATATTAGAACTTCCATAAAACATGCCGTACTCGGAGGTACCATTTGACATGAAAATGTATGTCGTACCAACGGAACCATTTGACATGAAAGGTGCATTCCGAACCGAAGATACCATTTGACACACAACATTAACCTTTAAATGTATGTCGTACCGATAGAACCATTTGACATGAAAGGCACATGCCGAACCTACGATACCATTTGACACACAACATTAACCTTTAACATAGAACATTATTTCCTAGAAATTATAACTTAAATACGTATAACAACTTTATGTACCTCTACCTACCTCAATTTGATGCTTGAAGAACTTTGAAAAACTTTGATGAACTTCAAAAATTTTGACGAAGTTTGGACGTTTGGACCTTCATTTGTTGTTTGAAAACACCTTTTGAAATCACAAAAACCTTCTTACAGAATATTTTTGCCCACACTTAAAAATTCTGGAAAACACTTTGAAAATCACCTTCCTTTTCTCTCCCAAACTCTCTATTTTTCTCTCAACTTTGAAAGCAAATTGAAAGTGCTTTTCGTGTGAAAAATCAAATAAGTGAAGAGGGTAATTATAGGTGAGGTTTGGGATGGGTGAAATGTCATATTAAATAGGGTAATTAAGTTGTGCAAGTAGTGGCCATTAATTCTCAAAAATTGTGGGTTTCGGCGCTTCCGGTCGACTGGTTAGTTGCTCCGGTCGTCCGGTAGTCCGATTGATACTACACAGCCTACAGTATTTCTATCATAACTTTTTCTCCCGATATTCGATTGAGGTGATTCAAAGTGCATTGGAAAGCTAACTCAAAGAGCTACAACTATGTCGAAAATGTGTCTCAAAGGAGACTAAAAATATTTGAAGTATACTTTGCATTCCATCCAATCTTCATCAAATCGTTTTTAAGAAAATACTTTATAAACATCATTTTACCTTTAAACATGTATTGGACTATCTTTTGGGCTTATATTTCCTTTATTGGGCCTAATGTGAAGTTAATCACACAATTATGGGTCTAGCTTTATAGAAAAGATTCGAGCCTCTACACATACCATGGGGAATGATCTTTTTTAAAAACCAAGTATCGAAACTTCATGATTGATAGCAATGAAAACTGCAAATTATCCCCAAGAATATGATCCAACCAAGGGGGACGATCTCTCCATTTAATCAAGTACCAATACTGAACTCCAAATAGCAATTACTCATGCAACTCATCTTCAAAATCTTCATGTGACTGCATAATGAGGAGCATAAGAATTTAGCACTGGAAACTGAATTGTAGAGAAACGATTGCAACACCGAAGGCTTGAATGGGCCTTGATTAGAAAACAATTTTTTTGCATTGAATATATAGCTTTCATTTAAGTGAGATGACCAGTCAAATAGGAAATTTTTATATGAATGATCGAAAAACTTCTTCTTAACATTTTTAGGAAATTGGATCAGAGAAGTACGCAATAAAGTATAGTACTTATCAATAGAGTACCCTAACTTATATTGCGCATCAAAAGTAAGTTCAAAAATTTAATGAGTGGAAATGATTTGACCTTTTTAACTTGGCATGAAATTTAGGAACATTAACAACAGAATGATGAGCTAACACAACACGTCGATAATTAGTTGGTAACATCCTAATATTAACAAGACAAGTGTGCAATCGAATAATGGCCTTGGAAAGCAATGTGGCAGCTCGTGTAGTATCATGTAATTGAGGGAAAACTAAAACAAAGTCAACATGAAAGTCATAAAACATAGTAGGCACAAGATCTAGGACATCTGAAATATTTGACTTCAATTGTAAGTGTATCGGCTACAAATGTGTTCATGATAGAGGACACTATACACTGTTCACAACTCTCGAATTTTATGAAAATGGAGGAAATAATTGACCTATAATCATCTAAAAAAACCCATAAATATTGTATAGCTTGTGACAAGAAAAGTTTGATCGTGTCAGCACATTTCTTAAAAAATCTTTTCACCGCACTAAAGGCAATAGGAGAAACCTCCTTATGTTTATTTTGGACACAATCCAAAAGAAGGGTAATCAAGTTTAGAAGGATACTGCAACTTTCTTCCAATATAAGGGTCATAATAGTCTCTATGGATGTGAAGACATTTCCTAAATGATTTCCTTATAGAGCTACAAGAAAGTGTTGGAACATGTCAATTATCATATGATCACAATCGAAGTCCAACAAGACAAGGAAGTAATTCACATTAGCCATAGTATCTAGTATCTTGACTACCGTAGCATACAAATTGATAGATGTGCTCATGAGAGATGCAAATGATATAATCACGAAAAATATATCTTCCTTGATACGAAAAAGATATTTCGCGTTATGTCATTACAAAAAGGGGGCTTGAGTGCCATAATGTGGAATATTTTGCCAAAGCAAGAGACAACTATTACTTGTATAGCGAAATCAGGACGTCTTAATTGCTTATTTGAGATCAATGCTCTACTAAGTGTATTAATAGATGTGAGCATGAAGACAGAATCCAATTGGTCCACTTGCGAAAACAAATACCCAATGTGTTAAAGTAACGATAGGAGCTCATTAAAAGGTAATGAAGATTGAAGAAGTTTTCTTCAATTTGTTAACAAGTGGACTTTTAACATTTGATATTCATGGCATAACATTTTTTTTAAATTCCAAAACACAAAATAAAAGCATATGTTCAATATAATAAAAATGTTACCTCACAAGATTGGAGAAAATTAAACAATACCCCGATCACAATTTTCAAGTTGGTACGGCTACGGTGGCAAAGAGGCAACTGAATTGTCTAAGCAACTATCAATCACAAGGAATAAAAAAGATCACCTACAATCAACGTTAGAAAATTCTCTCTCTTTTTTTCCTTTCCTCTTCATTTCTCTCTCTTTTTTTCTCTCTCTTTTCTTTTCTTTTTTCCCCTTTTTCTAGTTTTTAAAATAAATAAATTATTACACTATAATAAAAATAGAGCCTAAATCGAGGCCCAAACATGAACTTTTAAAATGACTACTGACATCTTTCTCACGCAAAACCCATCCAAATATGGCATAGACAACAGTAACTGTGAAGAAAGAGAGGGTCGACGGTAGTGATTATGAGAGTTGGTGTAGTGAAAAGTGACCGGTGGTGAGGTTCCGTGTTGTACAGTGGTTGGCATAGTGGTTTGAAGGTTGTTTACAACTGCAGGAATGGATCGAGGCGGAATGGATAAGAACACAATCGACAATGGTGATGTGCTCAAGTTTGGAGGGCTACGACGAACTGTGATGATGAGGCAGCTAGGCTAGAAAGATGAAGGGTGGGTGTCGACTGTGACTATTGGGTTTGCATATATGGCTAATTGGATTGGCTATATAGTTGCTTCGAAATATTTATAGAGTAAATTACAGCCTACCAAAATTTTAAACTTTCCATTTCAAAATTAAGATTTACAAGTTTTTATTTCAAAAATCAGATGATAATTAAAATTTTAATTATTAATAATTATATTACAAAGTTAAATATACATATTCATCCTACCCAACCACACATACCAAAACCCTAATTATTTTCATCTTCTCCATTTTCTCTTCTCTCTATCCCAACTTATCTCATCTCTCTAGTCGCCTGTCGCTGCCACTACCACACCATCGCCATCTCACTAGCACCACCACACCATCAGCACCTCAACCGCTAGCACCACCTCGCCATCACCACACTTGACCACCTCACCCCACCCACCAAAAAAATCCCCAAACCTGCATCCACTGCCTTCGCCAACGATATCATCCTTACAAATCCCTCATCTTCACCTCAACCCTCAACACCACACCAAACAAATCAAGAGAAACAGAGAAGAAGGGAAACAAAGAAACAGATCACCCTGCACCTCTAGTGACGTAATGACTTGTCCCGTCGATGATGCCAGGATCTGGGGAAATGATGGGACTCTCTGCAGCGGCGAACGATGGGATCTGGGAGAATTTGCGTCACGCTGCGACAACACAGTAACATCGTGAGGTGGTGGCAATTTCATGAGGTTGTGGCGGTGTTGACTATTTTTGGGTGGTTTTTGTTAATTGTGTTTGTCGGTGGTAGTGGTAGTGGTAGTGGTTGTCGCGGTGGTAATGTTGATGTCAGTGGTGGTGGTGGTGGTGGTGGTGTTGTTGATACGACTTTTGTTGTGGACTTGATTTGTTGGTATTTTTTGGGCGATGGTGGTGGCGGCGATAGTTTTGTTGGATCTTGTGGTGGTGGTGATTTTGAAGTTGAAGTTGTAGTTGTTCAAGGTGGTGGAGGTGGTGCCATGGATGATTGGGGTTGGGTGGGGTAGATGGTGGAATAAAGAGGGTTTGTGACCAATAATTTGGATATCTGCAACTGAAAAATAACATGTGACCGATAAATTGTGATCAATAAATAATATGTGACCTAAAAATTTAAGTTGTTCTTATAAAAATTATGATTTGTGATCGATAAATAAATTGTGATCTATAAAAATTTTAATTTATGATCTATAAAAATTTTAATTTATGATTGATAAATAAATTGTGATCTAAAAATTTGAGTTGTTACTTATAAAAATTGTTATTTGTGATTGATAAATAAATTGTGATTTTTAAAGTTTTAAACATTGTTTCTTAGTTTTGAAATGTGTTATATTTAATTTCTTAGATATGAAATTTTCCCATATTTGTATTGGATTTGTTGGCTGTAATTTGTGAGTTGTGCATTAGGTTGATTGTTAGTTGTGAGGGTTAGCAGTTAGAAAGTGGTTGATTTTTTTATTTTTATTATTATTATTATTATTATTTTGTAGAGTATGTGGATGCGGTTTTTGATGGGTTTCGAGGTAGCAGGGAATATCACGAGAGTGGGTTATGGTTTGGAGTTGCAGGAACCATAATTACCAGTGGATTGTAGCCGAATTTTGGTTTCCTGCTGTGGCTAGATTTTATAGTAGGTGTGTACTTGGTGGGCGGCGATTGATGTAGAGCAAGTTACCGCCTGGGTAGGCTGTTAGGGGCCGTCGACAGTTATTGAATTGGGTGGCGATGTCAACGGTAGGAACTTGCCTGCGACAAGATCTTAGTTGGAGTCGGGGGAGACACTGTGTTTGGGTTTGTGTTATTTGGTTCACAGAATTTTGTGGAAGAAGAAATCAGTAGTCTCCAGACTTGTTTGGAGAGATGCTGATGCCGGGAATAGTAGGAGTTTTGGTGGCGCAGTTGGCTTTGTTGAACAACAATTCCATAACTCTGATATTAAGACTATACATTTCTTGTGCATTGAAGTTATTTCTAACAACAATTTTGTGATTAATGGGCACTTCAGGAAGCATTGGCAGAATCATGTAATGTGCATATAATGTGTGATTTGTAGAATTAATAATATGCAAGCGTAAAGTTTAGTTGTTTCCTTAGCTGGTGGCTTTGACCATCCCCTTTACTCTTTCCTTTGCCAATATTCACAATTTAATATTTTTAGGCTACTAGAATTAGATTAATGCATATATCTTAGAGTTGGTTCATTTCTCTCATAATAGTTATCAGTGATCGTGATGACCAAATCTATAAACAACCAAGAAAACCCTACAGGACGTTTTAGGGTCTTAAATACGAAAAGAAAAAATAATCTACTGGGTCAGCAGTCCCTTAATGGGTTGGGCTACAAAGCAAAATAAATAAATATTGAAAATAATGAAATAATAAACTTTAAATGCCGTTTTGACTTAGTAAACGAATTCAAACAGCCAAAATCCATCATAGATCACAGCGAAGCGGTGAGTTCAATGGGAATCATCGCGAGCTTTCAGGAATGGTGCCCAAAACAGACACAGTATACAAAAGTTACGTCCCTTTCTTCGAATTCCAACCATCAAAATGTTCAATATACACAAGCGCTATCAGATCCTGAGCCCGCTTCCTTATCTTCAGTAGACTATCAGCTTAAAAACTGTTCCTTGGAGAATTTCTCTCATAACTGAAGGAACCCATTTTGTAACTGGATAAATACTATTATTTTTCCACATTATGCTGGTAAACACTACACAACATCAATGTTCTTATGTGCCAATTGTAGGTGAGAAGCCAACTATGGAGCTTGTTAAGATATCATCAGAAATGAAGTCCTTCAAGTAATATGATAGGTATATTGTTAGTCATGGAATATGCCTATTACGTCCGATATGTTGCCACCAACTTTAGTTGTCAAAACTACGCTGACATTGAGGAAGGAGCCAAATGCCATAGGCATTCAGTAATCATCTTAATAATCGTTTTGGTCAATTTCTCTACCAGTGTTGACCATTATAGAGAATTGCATTGAGTGCAACTGTAACACTAAATAGAATAAAGATTTAAGAATACCATAAAAGTTTGTCATATATTTGTATAATCAACAGTCACCAGATAGGATTGAACATATATTTCAAATATACTTGCCCTCTAGGGCATAGCTCAGCGGTGCAAATGACAAGAGTGAGATAGTAGCAGCTGAGCTAGCAGTCGCAGTGTGAGGGTTTGATTTCTGCCTCTTACAAGGTATGAAATTTGACTCTTTGTGGACACCAGTATGACAGCTCTTGTACCCTGACCTGCTGAGGTACATTCCGCGATTTACCTCCTCCACAATGCTCTAGAGGTGGGACGGTGAGGACCTTCAAGGTTGGGGTTCAACCTTTTTTACATTTCAAATAAACTTACTATAACCAAAGGAAAATTAACTTAATACTTGCATATTTGCATAGAATTTAATGGAAAACTATTCAGATTGTATAATCTTATTAAAGGCATTTACATATTATCTATAACAATCTTATCAACATTTTGTCTAGTGGTGTAGTATGGACCTCTCTTTTTCTTATAAATCAAAAGGCAAAGAAAATTTTGACCCAAAAAAAGAACAAAAATAGCTAGGGAGATGATGAGTTCATACAACAAATTTGTACTATTTCTGGCCTTGCTATTCGCTATATCCGAAGCAGTAAAATATACTGTTGTAATTAGAGCCTTTACACCTGGGGAATATATTAGCACTTATTGTTATTCCTCAGAAGACGATCTTGGCAATCACATACATCCATACAACTCCAAACTTTTTTCAAACTACAAAGTTTTATTGTGCCTTTAAAAGCAATTATGGTTATGGCAACTATGGTGTTTACACACGGAGACTAAACTCTCTATGCCACCATTATTGTCTCTGGATTATAGAGAAAGACGGCCCATGTCTACAAACAGAGACTGCGGGTGATTATTGTCAACCTTGGAAGTTCACTCCTCCATTGCCCAAAACTTTGGCACCCACAAGGTTGCTAAACCCACAAGGACAATAATCAATGAAGGAGCCATATGTCATACTATTTCACGAGATGTCAACAAACGCCATGTTTCACTCCTCGTTCACTTTGAGTCTTAGATTTGTAATCTTGCACCTTGCAACTATGTTAAAGAGTATAATACACAAATGCTGGTAAATTAACCCTTAAAACTATTTATCTATCAATGTGTGCGGGCCCCATGCTAGGGTTAACACTCGCCCTATGTTAATGCACATGCGAGCCATGTCAAACTCCAAGGCCACGTGTCACAAATGCTCACGTCATCGTCAGTAGCCCAAATGGTCATGCAAACTTATACATGAATTAAACCACAGAAACAAATCTAGGTCAATGACCCAACTTTCCTAACAGGGAAAAGGATCACTGAAGGGGTCCATCTCCCAGTGGACCTCCTGCCTAGGAGAAACAACGTGGGCGTAATCCTCGCCATTATACATACAGCAAAATAACAAACTATTTTGCCTCGTAGAAAATTAAAGGATTGTTAATGAACCACAAAACGTGTGACTTCATAATAATTGTCTCAAATAAGGGAAAATCAGAATTTTCTTTTCCACGTGACTGGAGAACATCCGCTGTGTAGGACAAATTGTTGAAAAGTATAAAACTTTGATTAGGACCTCTCCAATCAAAAGAAAACACATGGAATCCTTATGAGACACCAAACGAAACGTGTTCAAGGGTCGCTAAGGGGACAATATACCCTTAACCTAGTTTTGCCTATAATTACTACATACAACATGAAAGATAAGGTTTGAAATCAAACCCCCGTCCAAACCATTGTTCATTTTGTTCCTCTTGTACTTTTATTATCTTTATGGCACTAACTTGATCGTCGGAGTGCAATTGGTGGTCTAACCACCTTTTGGACAGCTACATTTGTAAGCTCAAGTTTCTTTATATGAAAGTTTGGGAATAGCTAGAGGGGGACATGGTCATGATCTGTTGATATCTTTATCCTATGATGTACAGTTTAGCAAAGAACTTGAAAATGGCAGTATCTGATCAATTGAAGGGACAGTATCTGATCAATTGAAGGGAAAACCCTTTAAATGAACCACAAGAATCTACTACCATAGCCATAAGGTTGCTAGCAAAACAAGATGTGGTCAAGTTGATAACTTGAAAACGAACACTATTGTTACAGCTTGAATATTTTTCATTAAAACTGAAGTCTCACCACACAAGGGAAATAATTTGTCACTTGTGTTCTCTATTGTCCTGTGTTCGTACCAATTCGCAATTGACCTACGCAAATAGCATCCCAACTACCACACGAGTATAACCAATTCACCTTGTCTTGGTTGGTCAAGAATCGTTGTGTCCACAACCAAGGTCAAGAGTTCGAAAACCGATATCTTCCCTCCCCAGTACTACCCCTCAAGAAAGAAAGAAAAAATTCCACGAGTACATGCCCATTGGACCCGTGTTCAAACTAATGTTTCCTGCTTCCTCTATCTTTGGTCTTGAACAATCAATTATCCAAATAGCCCTGTGGAAGCAACAAGTCATATAGAGGAATCAAGCACAAAAGTTCAAACAGCTTCAAATCCATAAATAGGTCCCAAAACTACATTAATACTAAACAGCTCATAAGAATGTTCCAACACTCAAAATCGAATCATCGTTTATATGTAGGCTTTTTGTGTCTTGGGAATTTCCTGGGGATATACAAAGCATGAAAGAAAACTTACTTGCTCTAGAATGCAACCCTTGGGGAGAGCAACTAAACATTCTAGTGCTTTATGGTATGTGTCTCCTTCAAAGGAGATCTTATTTTTTCTTAAATATCTTGTATTGCTTTATTAACCTATTCTGTATTATCTCTTCGAGTCATCATGGCTTCAAAATCTTAAACAGGATCCAAATCCCTATTTTCTCAACTTTGACCCTAGATGTGCATTCAATGGCTTGCACATAGCACCTTTGCCAACTCCTTCATCTTCCCTCCCCAGTTGGTTTCTCTTTTAATAATCTTCGAGACAACTTCTTCAACTACAAAATAAATTGAGTAAAAAAACCACTATTCTGTAGAATTTGATCGGCCAAAATTAATCTTCGGATTCTCTTTCAGTTCAAAGCATCTATGAAATTCATCTGTACAGTTTTATTTTGAGAAATAAGTTCAGGATCAAGCTCTGTTATCTACCCGAGAGTTTCTTCAAGTGGAGGGACATCTACATCTTATTGCTTAGATTTTACTTCAAGGAAGTGATAAAATCGCTGACATATAGACCATACTCAATTATTTTATGGAAAAAGGGAAAAAAAAAACAAATACTCAAGAAAATAATCTGTGAAGCACAAATCAGAAACTTCATTGGTAGAAAATTCTCGTTCAAATAAATAGCTAACAAGACATTGTTTTTTTTTTTCAATACAATAGACTTTCAAGATTCAGCGACACCAAGTTTAAGTGTTTTTGCTGCAAGAAGTGGCGTTGCAGTACAAACAATGCATTGGCAGAATCATTTAATGTGCATATAATGTGATTTGTAGAATTAATATAATATGCAAGTGTAAAGTTTAGTTGTTTCCTTAGCTGGTGGCTTTGACCATCCCCTTTACTCTGTCCTTTGCCAATATTCATAATTGAAAATTTTTAGGCTACTAGAATTAGATCAATGCATATACCTTAGAGTTGGTTCATTTCTCTCATAATATTTATCAGCGATCGTGTGCCGCTTCCTTATCTTCAGTAGACCATCAGCGTAAAAACTGTTCCTCGGAGGGTTTTCAGGCTATTGAAGATGTGCTCGTAAATTTAAGGTAATATTAACATAACCAATTCATTATTTTTGTAACTGGATAAATACTATAGTTTTTTCCACATTATGCTTGTGAACACTACACAACATCAAGGTTCTTACGTGCCAATTGTATGTGAGAAGCCAACTATGGAGCTTGTTAAGATATCATCAGAAATGAAGTCCTTCAAGTAATATGATAGGTATATTGTCAGTCATGGAATATGCCTATTACGTCCGATATGTTGCCACCAACTTTAGTTGTCAAAACTACGCTGACATTGAGGAAGGAGCCAAATGCCATAGGCATTCAATAATCATCTTAATAATCGTTTGGGTCAGTTTCTCTACCAGTGTTGACCATTATAGAGAATTGCATTGAGTGAATCTGTAACACTAAATAGAATAAAGATTTAGGAATACTATAAAAGTTTGTCATATATTTGTATAATCAACAGTTACTAGATAGGATTGAATATATATTTCAAATAAACTTACTATAATCAAAGGAAAATTAACTTAATACTTGCATATTTGTATAGAATTTAATGGAAAACTATATTGTATAATCTTATTAAAGGCATTTACATATTATCTATAACAATCTTATCAACTATTTCACGGGATGTCAACAAATGCCATTTTCTCTCCTCGTTCACTTTGAGTCTTAAATTTGTAATCTTGCACCTCGCAACTATGTTAAAGAGTATAATACACAAATGCTTGTAAATTAACCCTTAAAACTATCTATCTATCTACCAATGTGTGTGGGCCCATGCTAGGGTTAACACTCGCCCTATGTTCATGCACATTCGAGCCATGTCAAACTCCAAGGTCATGTGTCACAAATGCTCACGTCATCGTGAGCCAGCCCAAACGGTCATGCGAACCTTTACATGAATTAAACCATATAAACAAATCTAGGTCAACGACCCAACTCTCCTAACATAGAAAAGGATCACTGAAGTGGTCCATCTCCCAGTGGACCTCCTGCCTAGGAGAAACAACGTGGGCGTAATCCGCGCCATTATACATACAGCAAAATAACAAACTATTTTGCCTTGTAGAAAATTGAAGGAATGTTAATGAAGCACAAAACCCGCGACTTCATAATAATTGTCTCAAATTAAGGAAAATCAGAATTTTTTTTCCACATGACTGGAGAACAACCCGCCGTGTAGGACAAATTGTTGAAAAGTGTAAAACTTTGATTAGGACCTCTCCAATCAAAAGAAAACACATGGAATCCTTATGAGTCACCCAAGGAAACGTGTTCAGGGGTCACTAAGGGAACAATATACCCTTAACCTAGTTTTGATACAATGTGAAAGATAAGGTTTGAAATCAAACCCCCATCCAAACCATTGTTCATTTTGTTCCTCTTGTACTTTTATTATCATTATGACACTAACTTGATCGTCGGAGTGCAATTGGTGGCCTATCCACCTTTTGGACAGCTACATATGTAAGCTCAAGTTTCTTTATATGAAAGTTTTGGAATAGGTAGAGGGGGGCATGGCCATGATCTGTTGATATCTTTATCTTATTATGTATAGTTTAGCAAAGAACTTGAAAATGGCAGTATCTGATCAATTGCAGGGAAAACCGTTTAAATGAACCACAAGAATCTACTACCACAGCCGTAAGGTTGATAGCAAAACAAGATGTGGTCAAGTTGATAACTGGAAAATGAACACTATTGTTAAAGCTAGAAGATTTTTCATTAAAACTGAAGTCTCACCACACAAGGGGAATAATTTTTCACTTGCGTTCTCTGTTGTCCTATGTTCGTACCAATTCACAATTGACATACGCAAATAGCATTCCAACTACCACACGAGTACAACCAATTCACCTTGTCTTGGTTAGTCAAGAATCGTTGTGTCCACAACCAAGGTCAAGAGTTCGAGGACCGATATCTTCCCTCCCCTGTACTACCCGTCAAGAAAGAAAGAAAAAATTCCACGAGTACATGCCCATTGGACCCGTGTTCAAACTAATGTTTCCTGCTTCCTCTCTATCTTTGGTCTTGAACAATCAATTATTCAAACAGCCCTGTGGAAGCAACAAGTCATATAGAGGAATCGAGCACAAAAGCTCAAACAGCTTCAAATCCATAAATAGGTCCCAAAACTACATTAATACTAAACAGCTCATAAGAATGTTCCAACACTCAAAACTGAATCATCGTTTATATGTAGGCTTTTAGTGTCTTGGGAATTTCCCCGGGATATACAAAGCATGAAAGAAAACTTACTTGCTCTAGAATGCAACCCTTGGGGAGAGCTACTAAACATTCTAGTGCTTTATGGTATGTGTCTCCTTCAAAGGAGATCTTATTTTTCATATCTTGAATTTCTTTATTAAACTATCTCTTCGAGTCATCATGACTTCAAAATCTTGAACAGGATCCGAATCCCCTATTTTCTCAACTTTGACCCCAGATGTGTATTCAATGGCTTGCACACAGCACCTTTGCCAACCCCTTCCTTACTTGATCCAGTTGGTTTCTCTTTTAACAATCTTCGAGACAACTTCTCAACTACAAAATAAAATGAGTAGAAAAACCACTATTCTGTAGAATTTGGTTGCATATAAAAAAATTATGATGATCGGCCAAAATTAACCTTCAGATTCTCTTTCACCCCTATTCTGTAGAATTTGGTTGCATATAAAAAAATTATGATGATCGGCCAAAATTAACCTTCAGATTATCTTTCAGTTCGAAGCATCTATGAATCTACACAGCTTTATTTTAAGAAATAAGTTCAGGATCAAGCTCGGTTATCTACCCGAGAGTTTCTTCAAGTGGAGGGACAGCTGCTGCATCTTGTTGCTTAGATTTTACTTCAAGGAAGTGATAACATCGCTGACATATAGACCAAACACAATTATTTTATGGAAAAAAAAAACAAATACTCAAGAAAATAATCTGTGAAGCACAAATCAGAAACTTCATTGGTAGAAAATTCTCGTTCAAATAAATAGCTAACAAGGCATTGTATTTTTTTTTTTTTTTTTTAAAAACAATGGCCTTTCAAGATTCAGCGACACCAAGTTTAAGTGTTTTTGCTTCAAGAAGTGGCGTTGCGGTACAAACAATGCAATGTTTCTAGAACTTCTTTGAAAAAAAAATAATAATAAGCTTTTGGTATACAGCACAATCACCTTTTTCCGAAGATTTTCCATCAGAGCTCATTATTAAATAAAAAGTACCTATGAAAAGAAACTGATTAGTTGTTTCCCCATACAGTTGTCATATATTTTTATCAATCTGGGACTTTTAAAACCTTTGGGGTGATTGTGGTTTAGCTGCAATTTAAATTGGCATGAGAACAAACACCCAAAGGACTACATACTAAAATGTTTTTAGTTAGGAAGTTGAAAACCGATTCTATATCTTTTAAAGCAAGTTTCCTTCAATTAATGCTTTGGTGATCAAGTAATATTTATGGCTTGAGAAATATTAGTATTTAACACGTCTAGTTTGGCACCAAAATATAAATGACCAATGCAATTGTTCGGAAGTGAACTTTGGGTTCTAATTTCTAATTCACTTCATGAATCATTGGCTTCTTTAATCCCATATCAAAACAAGCAGTGTAGTGATGGCTAGAAGAGCTCTTTCAAGTGCAATGTATGTGGCTATTTAATTTTCAAGCAGTGTTTTTGGTGAGTTTAGTTGTCAAATTAAAATAACATCTTTGCACTAAAACAAGATTTTTCACAACTGAGAAACGAAAATGAAGTGCCCTTAATTTACGGCTAGAAGATTTTTCATTAAAGCTCAAGTCTTACCAAATAAGGGGAATAGTTTCTCACTTGTGTTCTCTATTGTCCTATGTTCGTACCAATTTGCAACAAAACATACACAAATAGCATCCCAACTCCCACTAGTACAACCAATTCACATTGTCATGGTTGGTCAAGAATTGTTGTTTCTAAAACCAAGGACAAAGGTTAAAGGACTGGTATCTTCTGTCCCCTCTAATCCCCTCAAGAGGGAGGGGGGAATAAAAATAATAAAATTCCACGAGTATATGCCCATTAGACCTGTGTTTCAAACTAATATTTCCACAATCAATTCTTCAAACAACACCACAAGAATCCAGCACAAAAGCTCAAACAGCGTCAAATCCATTAATAGGTGCCAAAACGGCATTAATACTAAGCCCCTATTAAAAGGAGTTTTAGAAGATGGGGATCAAACATGCCATAACCATCAAAATAAAAGGCAAAACAGTACAACAAATATAAAGATGTTATTTTAATTTTACAACTAAATAAAAAAATAAATCTACAAACGAAATTTTTTTTTACTGATTTCAATTTCAAAACTAGTCCATGTGGAGAGTAAAATTAAAAAGATTTTTTTAGAAGTTTGATCAAGCAACACATGTTATACCTTAAAGAAAATTCCTTTGAAAATGTGAAGGCCCTGGAGGTGCTTTCGTAGTTACATGGATCTTCCCATCCCATCTCATACTTCCTTCGCCAATGTCGACTTGTTGGAATCATCTGTGTCCGGTCTCAGCTTCAAATTGCAATATTAAATAAAACCCTAACATGCGACCGATTTACATAAATACCCTTCGGACCCCTTCAATTAAACACCCACCCGACCCGGATATTCCCTTAATAATTAAACACAACTCCAGTCTCCAACGGTACTTTTATAACAAACTTTGGGTCCAAGTTAAAGCCGGGGAGCGCTAACTACTTCAAATTCCCGCCTAACACTCGTATCTTTAAACCCAACGGATCTTTTCGTGATTTATCTCTTCGATTACATTACTTTTCTCTCAATCTTGATTAATCTCTGTTTCAATTACATTACTCTCGTCTGAATCTTGATTTCTCTCTATTTCAATTTCATTACTCTCGTCTGAATCTTGATTTCTCTCGGTTTCAATTTCATTGTTCTTGTCTCAATCTTGATTTCTCTCTATTTGATTCTCTTTTCACTGTAATAATTCACGATTTTAGTCTAAATCTTGAAATATACATACTTCACATACAAAAAAGATCACTATCATGGCGGACGATGATGCCGATCGGACAATCATTCCAGGCCTGAAACAAAAAGTTTCAAGAAAGATGAGTTGAAGGCCAAGAAGAAGGCATTCTTGAAAAGAAAAGAATATATAAAGAAGAAGACGATGGAATTATCCGTTTTGTGTGATGTCAAGGCTTGTGCTGTGATCATAGGCCCTCACGGGAAGATAGAAACATGGCCTGAGAATCGCAACGATGTACGGGCGATGGTCGACTTGTACAAAAAAGACTGTCTGAATAACAAGAAGCGAAAACAGCAACATGATGATCATGGTTGTAAGAAGAAGCGGATTTTGGGACGTGATGAAGGGGTCCTAGAAGATTTTCTGAAAAAGCTTGACAACAAATTAGATCAAGTCAAGAAACGGATAAAGGAGGTCAAGACCAAAAATCAAGAAACAGATTCAGGTATTTTCATGATTATTATTTATTGTGATTGGAGTAGCCCTTTTTATTCATGTTTCATTATGTTCTTCCTCGAATTCATGTACTGGTCTGCTTCTGTATTTATTCATGGATAGTTGTGGCTTTGTTGTTTGAATTAGTTTTTAATCCAGATAACAAACTCTATTGATCTGTAGCGTAACACACATATTTTATTGTTCATTGTTAAATATGCTACTTCTGAAGAAGCTGATTATTCCTTCCCCTATGCAGCATCTGAAATTGGCAACCCGTGGAGTGGGGGCATTCCTCCTAATCCCTGGCCTCCAAAAAGTTCACAAAATCTGGGCTCTCATTCTAATGTTGGCATGCTTGGATTTGGAAATCAGTTGCCTGGGAATATTATGTCTTCAAATCCAGTAAGAGCATTGTCCATTTATGCTTTTATAACACATTACGCTGCTTATTTTTCCCCACTATTCGAATGTTTCTTAAATCTTATTTAACACACAAACTTTCAGGGCTATTTTGGTGGCTTTACGGGCAATGTTGATGGTACGAATTTGGGACCTGTGGTTTCTTCTGCACCTATGTCACAACTGGTATGTAAAATAATTACCTTTTTTTCAATTGATTTATATGTCCTATCTTTAAAACTGAAAAATATCTCCTTGTCAAATTAAAACCCAGGGTTTTCAGTCAGAACAATACTTGCCATCTTCCTTGAAACTACAATCTTCGAATGCAGCATCTTTCTCCACAGTCAGGCTCCACAATCGCAACCGCAGATACAGTATAATGCACCATCTGCCCCACAACAAGGACATGTTATGGAAAATCTACAGCAAATACCATCTCAGCAGTTTCAACCTCTTAATGAAGCTCTATCAAAGTTTGTTCATATGTCACAACAAAAACAGACTCAACAAGCCAGCTTTCAGTCATCACAACAAGCCTTTTCTCAGCTTCAACAGCAGCTACAGATGCCACAGACATCAAACTGTGCTACTGCTCCATCTTGGTTTGAAACTGAAAGTACAGTCACGGCAGGAGTCAAGGGATTTCAACATAACTATATTGATAACAGTGATGATTCTTTTTGGATTGAGTCACCCATATTTCAAGAGACATCATCTTCTAATCAAACCATGGAAACACCTTGCTGCTTTGATGATCAACTTGATGAGATACATGGATTTGAGCAGGCCAGACAGATTCCATTGTCGTTTCATCAGTATGGTACTGGATTTGAACTCCCTTCCATTGAAAATGATTCAAACTATATTGATTGTGCTACTGCTCCATCTTGGTTTGAAACTGAAAGTACAGCCACGGCAGGAATGAAGGGATTTCAACAGAACTATATTGATAACAGTGATGATTCTTTTTGGATCAAGTCGCCCATATTTCAAGAGACATCATTTTTTAATCAAACCATGGAAACACCTTGCTTCTTTGACTATCAAGTTGATGAGATACATGGATTTGAGCAGGCTAGACAAAGTCCATTGTCGTTTGAACAGTGTAGTGCAGGATTTGAAATCTCTGCCGCTGAAAATGATCCTTTCAGTGCTAGAGTGGAACGGACAGAGAATCAAATTTGCACATCTACTAATGGACTGGATACTGGATTGGAACTGCCTCCAACTCGACCAAGCCATCGAAGTTCATGTTTTTCAGACACAAGTATGACATTGGGAGAAGAGGACGAACTTGCTGTTCTTCTACAACAACTTCAGCAGACTGCACCGACCCTCGACTCCTTTAACCCTGACTTTGGCTTAACGGACACGTTAGGTTTTCCATCTAATGTAACAGTTCAGTAGTTTATATGCACGCTGAACTCATCCAATCCTGCCAAATGGAGTCATGGATACCTCAGTTTGCCACGTGCTGTGTAAGTACTGTAGTTCATACCAATTCATTTAGAATAGAGTAGCTTGTGTATTTTTGCAGTTTGGATGTTAACTCCAAACTTATTCTTTATCATTGTAATTTGAATCTTGTTGGGTGCAATATTTTTTTGATATGCTAAATTGTAAACGTCAAGATTCCACTTCCACTTCAAAGCAAGAATATATAAATGTAAGGGGTGCCTCGAATAAACATTGTATCTTAAGAGTCTGAACAAAGAAATATTTCTTTTTTAATGGTAAATTTCCATGGAGGGGGTATAAAGGAGTCGATTACAACCGTCTAGAGACAGTAGAATATCGAGTGTGATAGTATTTAGCTAACTCTGTTTTCTGAAGATATTGCTCTCTAGAGAGATGAAAATAATAATTAACTTTTACGAAATTAGATGTATACCAAACTTTGACAAATATTAGATAGTGTGCCAGCCTAGAGCAGTGCTGTATCAGAAGGGAATCCATCTTGAAGAAAAGACTTGGTTTCTCCAAAGTCGTATATATGGGGATAGAAAAATAATGCATACTACCCCATTGGGAATTTAAGGCGGACAGTACTGAATCTGTTCCTGCCTCTTAAAAATTTCCAACGGATGAGGATGGAGAGACCGCCCCACCCCGTCACATTGTCGTTGCGAGGAGAAGACAAAGTGAGAACATGGTTCGAAATTTATTTTAGTACAATGAAAAAATATGTTTTCTATCTATTGTTTCATTTTTCACATTGAGTTGTGGTTGCATAATTTGCAAATAAATAGTCATTGGCAAAGAACATAATCACATAGTATACATTTCTAAATATAGAGTAAAAAAATTGATTATAAAATCATATTTTTAGTAGATTTTGATTATAAAAAATTGATGATATGATGATTGAAAAGTTGTGGATCTCATAAAATATGTGATTGGAATTAATTTAAGACTTTTAACTTGAAATCAAAATCAGATTTTAATCAATACCAAACAGGAGATACATATGTTCATTTGGTCATGCAAAATGACTATAATGCTCTTTTATCAAACATCTTTTAGGCAAAGTTGAAGAAAAATAATAGAATTTCTAATAAGTAATTACATTAGCACCATAGTTATTAAAATTAAGGGAGCAAGTAGAAGTAAGGTGAAAATTTAGTGGCATCACAAAACAACACACCAAGTCAACCTGTCCCTAACCCGTGCCACCACATTTTCCATCTCAACTAAAGCAATCATTTTATTCTTATTCCAATTCCTTCCCCCATTTATCTAATAATTAATATTTCACATACAAACAATAACTGCTATATGATTTTGCCAATAAATCGTAAATTCACGATCTTAAATAAAAAACATTTTATTATTACTACTTGTTTTTTTATGCGAGTGTCGCGTGTAATTCTTGTCTGTTGATCCCTCTCTCAATTAATCTCTCCCATTATTTTCTCGTGGAAGCAATTTCTTCTTCATTTTTTTGTTAGCCTATCCATAATTTCTAATATAAATATATAAACAAAACTTCAATTAGAATTATTTTGGTTAATCTAGAGCCAAAAGTACAATCCTTGAATCTCTGAAATTGTATTTTTTTTTTATTTTGTTTATGTTTAATGATGTTCGGCGGTGGTCTCTCTTTTTCATTTCTCCAATGTTGTTGATGATCACTTTCAATTATTATTCTTTTCCCCATGTATCAATTTTTCTTATTATTTTACTTTATTCATATTTTTTTCGAATGTAAATTATTGAATGATTCATTTGATGGAGCAGTTTTGGTTTATGTATAATTGAGGAAGAATCAAGGATTTAACTGCCATTCTACGCATTATGGAGAATGGTGAAGATGGTCATTGCATATTTCCCTTGACAAGTTTACAAATTGGGTAAATTACACTCTATTTCTTTTTCTCTATCGCCCAAGCGTAGTTGATTATTATATGTTTTATTTTGATGTATAAACAAATTTGAATTATTTGATTGCTTGATTTTACAATTTTGTTTTATATTGTAGCGGATGTATATGTGAAAAAGTTCGAGTAAATTTAATGAATACTCATTAAACTTTAACGTTGCTACTATTTACTCACTCAACTTTAATGTGTTATCCAATGCACACTAATCCTTCCATCAGGGCTGGCACTGATATTTTGGGGGCCTCATGTCAACTTTAAATATGAGGCCCTTATATATATTTGATCATTTTCTTACTGCAACTATTTTGAACAAAATGGAATATGCATTTGACTTATTTATGTGCAAAATTGGAGAATGTTGACTGCGGGAGATGGTGTAACAAATAATGAAAATGACAACAAATACAAATAAGTTTCTAATTTTGCACCAAATCGTGAGAAATTAACTTACAAATAAGAAGTATGAACATGGACAAAAAATTATTCAATTCAAAGTATCTTCAACAAACATCTAAAAAGACTATTATGACAAGATTAAAGCAAAACAATAATAATAATAATAATAGCCTATGTACTCTATAGTATATGTTTTGAAGTTAAGAGAGAAAGAAAGAAACATGTAAGGCTGTAGCAATAAACATCTTTTATTGGTACTACTTTTTTTTTATGCGCGTGTCGTGTGTTGTTCTTGTCTATTGATCTCTCTCTCAATTAGTCTCACCCATTATCTTGTCGTGGAAGTAGTTTTCTCTTTATTTTTTATTTTGTTTTGTCTAATGATGTTCGGCAGTGGTCGCTCTCTTTTTCGTTTCTCCAATGTTGTTGATGATTACATTTATTATTCTTTTTCCCATGTATCATTTTTTCTTATTATTTTACTTGTTTCATGTTTTCGAATGTAAATTATTGAATGATTCATTTGATGGAACAGTTTTAATTTATGTAAAATTAAGGAAGAAGCGAGGATTATACTCTCATTCTACGCATGATGGGAACAGTGAAGATGGCCATTGCGTATTTCCCTTGATAAGTTTACAAATTGGGTAAATTACACTCTCTATTTCTTTCTTTGTTGCCCAAGCGTAGTTGATTATTATGTGTTTTATTTTGATGTGTAAATAAATTTGAATTATTAGATTGCTTGATTTTACAATTTTGTTTTATATTGTAGCAGATGCACATGTGAAAAAGTTCGAATAAATTTAATGAATACTCATTCAACTTTAACATTGTTATTACTCACTAATCTTCCCATATACCACTCATTTAACTCCCATCTCTCCAAATAAATGGAAAATTACACGTGTATAACAGAAATCAAACGTGACAAACTTTTTCTGTTAAATCTTACAACCTGGAATTAAACCCACAACATTCATTCTCTAAAAGTAACGTTTTCAACCTATTTTCATGACCTTTCTTTGCGGGAAGAGAATATTAAGAAAAAATCCTATCAATTACTTCAAAATCCTCCCTAAAATCAACGTCAATAGAGTATTAGGCTTAGGAATTCTTCTCTAGTCTGGATAATGGAGGGCATAGGTGACCCACAAGACCCTCATATGGACAATAAATGTATATGCACGTTTAGAAGATGAGCAAGAAAGACCACAATAGGGTTTTTTTTTTTTTTATTTTGTAGGGAGATGCTTCGTTTCCCTATGGGCTTAAAGTAAAAAAAAAAAAAAAAAAAGGATGTGTATCTAAATGATTCTAAACTAAATGTTTTGAAATATTCAATATTTTAATCGGATTCAAAAGTCTAAAATCCTACTTCTATTACAATAGCTTAACCCCAGTCATTTACATGTAGCAATACCTTTATCATATTCGAACTGAATATGTATATACCAAACATTAACCCTATTCTTTTTGCATTCTAGTGACAAACAATGAGGGCGAAGATTTGGTGCCACATGAGTGCCAATTAATGACTCAGAGGATGATGTGGGCGATGGAGGTTTCATTTTCAGAGAAGTGCACTGGAAAGAGTTGTGGTTGGTCTAACTATGGACCTTGAATTTCAAACAACTGGTGAAGATGATGACTCAGAATTGGATCATCCATATTACGCATATTTTGAGTAGTTGCATACTGATCATTCTTTAGGTAAGGAAAATAATTATCGTTTCTCCACTTATGATGCTGAAATGGAGAAGTTCAATCCACAACTAGAGGTTGATAAAGAGTTTAAAGACATAGAAGAATTTTAAAAAGTGGTTAGACATTATGGAGTTGTCATTAGGCGTAATCTGAAGATTTAGGCGAATGATGATAAGAGAGTACGAGGAGTGTGCAAAAAAAAAAAGGATTGCAAGTGGAAAATTTGGGCTTCATGGAATAAGAAGAAGGGTTGAGTGCAAAATTAAAACATTCATTTCCCAACACACATGTATACGAGACATAACAAATAGGCATTGTACAACTAAGTATATTGCCTTGATTGGAAGTCGGAACTCATTATTAAGGTTGTGAAAGATGACTTGAAATACTGCATGGCTAGCTAGAAGACAAGCAAGGATATTAGTTTAGGGCTCTAATAAACACCAGTTTGGCTTGCTTTGGTCTTTTTCTCATGAGACTTTGAGAAGCAATCCATGATCTAAATGTATAGTTACTACACATAAGTCGAATTTTCAAGGGATTTATTCATGTTCAAAAGTTTGCAATCGAGGTTTTATGAATGGTTATAGGCAATTTTTAGGCCTAGATGGGTGTTTTTTGAAAAAGGACTTTTTGGGGGGTAGATGCTTGTTGCAGTGGTACTACATGCCAGTGACTATATTTATCCAGTAGCATACGCCGTAATGGAGACTGAGAATGCTAGAAGTTGGAGATGGTTTATTAGTCATTTGGGTGAAGATTTAAGGATAGTGAATAGCAATGAATGAATTTTTATGACTGATAGGCAGAAGGGATTACAAAAGGTCACTGAGGACTTGTACCCTGATGCTGAACATAGGTTTTGTGTGAGGCACATGTATACAATTTTTTCAGGGCTGGTTTTAAGAGTTTGACACTTAAAGTCTACTTATGGAAAGCTGCAAAGTCAACTATTGTGCCTGATTGGAAGTTTTGGATGGATGAAATTGTGAAAGAGAGCACGGGTGCATATGAGTGGTTAATAAAAAGGAATTCACATGAGTATCTCTCATTTCTTAACTATGGTAAAGAGTGATATAGTGCTTAACAATCTATGTGAAGTTTTCAACAATGTAATGTTAGAAGATAGGGAGAAATCAATCCTGACTATGTTAATTGACATGTATATCAGCTAAATGAAGAGGATACAATCAAGAAGGGATAAAATGAGAAGAGCCAGAAGACCTTTGTATCCTAAGATCTAACAAAAATTAGTAAAGTCTATGGAAATCGTGTAGGAGTGTACAATGGACTAGTCTATGTGCCCATAGTTCTATATGAAATATCGTACTGCAGAATATGTGGTTGATTTGTCAAACAAGACATGTGCATACAAGAAATGGGATTTGACAGGAATTCCATGTGGACACAGGCTTACTATTATATTAGATAGAGGGGATAATCCTTCAGAGTATGTGCATGAGTGCTACACAGTGAAAACCTATCTACAGTGCTGGTAAGAAATTATGGCCTGAAGTGAATATTCTCTCTTTAGAACAACAAGGTTTAGTTGCGGTGAAGATAGGAAAGAAGCATAAAAAGCGAAGAAGACAACAAGAGGAAGATGTAATCACTCGTTCTAGTTCCACTTCTTTTCTTCTTTTTTTCACCATATTCTTTCTTTTTCAAGTGTGAGTTTGGTGTCATTGTTGGAAATATGGTTTCTGACTTTCGATGATCGGGAAATTGCTAGAGGTGGCTACCGATTGTCTACTCTGGTCGTATCTAATGTGATTGTAACCGTCTAGTGGGTTTGCGGTGTTACGCTGAGAGTTCTATGGTTATTTTTTCAACCAACCTGAGGAAGAAAGTTCGGTCGAATTCTACAACAGTGATCGGCAACATTGCAAGCATAGAGGTACGCTGGGCTAAGGTTTGGTTTGTTGGCCATTTTTTCTTCCTTTTTTATTTCTTTAAGCCACTATTGGGCCTGCGTTGATTATTTTTTTGGGCTACTCTATTTTTAATTATTGGGTCCGTTGATGTTGGTTTAATTATTATTGGTTTAATATTGGGATGTTGATGTTGGTTTGTGTACTTCTTTAATTTTGGGCCATTGATGTTGATTTAATTTTGTTAGGCTGATTTGTAGATATTATCATGTCATTTAAGACAGAGATGTTCAATATGACTGGACCCATGATACCTGAAATGTTGAAGGAAAGAAATTACACTTATTGAGCTAGGTGTGTCGGGTCTTCTTGCGAGGTAAGGGTTTATTTAACTACTTGACTTTAGACTAGTCTGCCAAACCCTTATAAAGTGACTCTGTAAAAACTGATTCTACTCCCAACGATCAGTAGGATCAAGAAGATAACGCAATCATAAGACTTATGATCAATAGTATTAATAGGTCTTCATCTCTTTATATGTCTACAGCTAAACAAATTTGGAAGCATCTTAACACATATACACTTTGGAACTAGGAATGTTACTCGAATCTATGAGACGTGTAAACAATATTTTGAGCTTGAGAAAGGCTCCTCCAGCCTTGTTGAGTATTATAATGAATATGTATCAACCTCTCTATCTTGACTTGAAGGCTATGGAAAAACAACGGGAATACATTAATGTTGTTAAATTTCTTATTGGTCTTCCACTAGAGTTTGAAGCTTTCCAGGCACAGATACTAGGTAGAAAAGAACTTCTCAATCTTCTAGAAACATTATCTTGTATTGAGCACTCGACTCTCTCCGATAGTACACCTAGTGAAGATCGTTCTGCTTTTATTTCTTGAGTGGCTCATTCAGTGGTAGACGTAACAGTCAAAGTAAACAGATGTTAGCTCTCGGGGTGGACGAGACACTAGAAGCAGTGGTCATTTGGGAAATCATGAACCTCAAAAATTTACTCGCTACCATCTGGTTCTGCCAATCAGGTCTCGTCCATTGAGGACCATCACCCAGTATTTGGTCCGGTGACTAACTTTAGCTCAACATAAGGATCTGATCTCTTATTTGTACCACGGGATGAGTATGCCCAATTTTTAGTTCATAAACAAGCCGCTTCCACTTCTATAGCCACACTCACTCAGTCAGGTACTACATCGTCTCACTATTTATTGTCATCCTCTCACAATCCATGGATTATCGATTCCGGTGCAACTAAACAGATGACTAGTTCGTCTACTTCTCTTCTTGATTATCATCCTCTTACTTCTTCTACATGTGTCACTCTTGCCTACATTTCTGAAAGTAGTGTCGTAAGCTCGGGCAATGCCAATCCCAATCCCAATCCTAATATTAATCCGTCGAGTGTTCTTTCACATTTGTGACTTTTCCTTTAGTTTATTGTCTATTAGTACAATTACCACATCTCTTCAGTGCTTCGTAACATTTTATCCCTCATTGTGTGTTTTTTAGGATTTCAAGACGAAGATGATGATTGGTATGGGATGGCTTTTATTACCTGCAAATTTCGCCCATCTATCCTCCTCAGGCTCTCTAGTCTTCTATTTTACCCATACAATGACATTGCTGTCTTGGTCACCCTTCTATATCCACTTTAAAATGTAAAGTTGTGAGTCTTCAAAAGAGAAATTCTCGAACACGGAAAAGGATCCAATGAATTCAAAATGTATCCTCCCTTAAATGTGAAGCTTGTCAACTTAGCAAATATCACCATGTATCTTTTCCTTTACGAACTAGTAGTCGTGTTTCTAATTTCTTTGAGTTAATTCATTCTGATGTTAGGGGACCAATCAATATTTTTTATAATAAATTTCAATATTTTGTCAATTTTGTGGATGATTATTCTCATATAACTTGGTTGTTCTTAATGAAAAATCGTTATGTGTTGCTTTCTATATTTCATGTCTTTTGTACTTTGATCAAAACTCATTTTAACAAAAAAAAAAATCTGTATTTCACGTTCTGATAATGCCAAAGAATATATGTCTACATCTTTTACTAAATATCTTCCAAATGCATTACTTATCAAACATCTTTGCAGATACTCCACAACAAAATGGAGTTGTAGAACGTAAAAATGTCATTTATTAGATGTTACTCGTGCTCTTTTTTGTCATGTACATGTTCCTAAACATTTTTGGAGTGATGTTATTCTTATTGCATGCTATCTCATTAATCGTATGACATCTTCCATTTTGGACGGCGCATCTCTTTTCTCTCTTTTGTTTTCCTCATCTCCACTATACTCGTTACCACCCAAGATTTTTGGGTGTGTTTGTTATATTCATTCATTTGGTCCTGGTCGTGACAAACTTGACTCTCGCTCTATGAGATGTGTTTTCCTTAGTTATTTCCAAACACGGAGGGAGTATTGTTGCTATAGTCCTTCTCTGCAAACTTATTTTGTAAGTGCGGATGTCACTTTCGATGAGTCTACATCTTATTTCTTTGATCATAGTACGTCTCTCGAATCCACTCGGGATCCTGTTGGCTTATCTGTTCCATATCTACTAGTTAGTATTTCTCTGGAACGAGTATCATCTTCATCTACTATACCAAGGTCATTTTCTTCTCATAAAGAACCACCTCATCATTTACAGGTTTATACCCAACGATCTAAGCCACCAATGCTCGTGGCCCCATCCGTACCTTTTCGTCTACAGATCCTGCTTTTATCGTCTGTTCTAATCCTGAGTCATTGTTCATTGCTCTCTATAAATGTAAACTTACTTAGGAAACTAAATATCATATCAGCTATTATATCACTTTTGATTCGTTGTCACCTTCGTTTTCTTGTTTTATATCCCAGCTTTCTAGTATTTTTGTACCTAAGACAATGATAGAAGCTTTATCTGATCCTGAGTGACGGAAGGCCATGGTATTGAAAATGGAAACCTTACACGAGAATAAGACTTGGGACTTTGTTCCTTCACCACCTGGTATACGTCATGTTGGTAACATATGGGTTTATGTTCCGAAGTTCAATCTTGATGGGACTGTTGATCAGTTGAAAGTTCGACTAGTTGCTAAAGGTTACACACAAACCTATGATTTTGATTATGATAAGACGTTCTCTCCAGTTGCTAAGATCTCTTCTATTCGCGTTTTGATTTCTATTGCTGGTAACCTTGATTGGTCACTATTTCAGATGGATATTAAAAATGCTTCATTCACGGTGATTTACAGAAAGATATTTATATGGAGCAACCACCTGAATTTGTTGCTCAGGGAGAGTACCAAAACTATGTTGGTAAGTTGAAAAAGGCTTTATACGAGTTAAAAAAAAATCACCAAAGTCATGGGTTGGAAAGTTTTCCAAGGTTGTTCTGAAATTTGGTCTTAAGTCCTATTCTTTTCGATAATTTTTCAACTAACTCTCTATTTAACCTTTTTCGTTAGTGGATCCGCAATGTTATCATTTGACCTTACGTAGTCAATGGTGATAACTCTAGTTGAGAGTAGTTGCCTTATGGTATTGTGTCTACGACGTATATGTCTAGACTTACAATTGTACGTGTTACTTTGTACCCTTCCAATTGCTGATTGACTATCACAATATATGAAAATTGTTGGCACAGGTTTTAACTATCTTGGAATATCCTCTAAGAAGTTGTGTAATAATTCAACCTCTTCATTCACCACTTTTATCTAGAGCTATGAACGCAGATTTCATAGTAGATCTGGCTATCACTGTTTGCTTAAAGGATTTCTAGGATATAGTTGCACCTGCCAATCTGAACACAAATCAACTCGTGGACTTTGAGTATTTTATATTACATATCCAATTAGCATCACTATATCCTTCAATGACCGTTGGATATTTGGTATAGTACAGTCCAAAATTATGAGTATATCTCAAGTACCTTAGTACTCTTACTATTCATTTCCAGTGATCAGTTCATGGATTACTCGTATATCTACTCAGTTTACTGACTGTGCAGGCTATGTCTGGTCTTGTACAACTCATCAAGTATATCAGACTTCCAAATTCTCGAGTATTCTACATGAGATACACTTTCACCTTTGTTCTTAGATAGATTTTGACTTGTATCTATCGATGTTCTAGCCATGTCAGTATCATCCTTACTGAACTTTTCTAAAATTTTGTCCACATAATGTGACTGGCTTAAAACGAGTTCATCTAATGTTCTTGAAATTTTAATTCCAAGTATAACATCAGCTAAACCCATCTTTCATGTCAAATCTTGAATTTAACATGTTTTCAGAGGATTTAATCATCTTATTGTCACTATCAACAATAAGCATGTCGTCAACGTAAAAATATAAAATGATATAACCATTTTCAGTGTCTTTAACGTAAACACATTTTTCACACTCGTTGATTTTAAATCCACACTCTATCATGACACTATCAAATTTTTCATGTCATTGTTTTGGTGTTTGTTTCAAGCCAAATAACGACTTCACCAATTTACAGACCTTTTTTTCCTGCCCTAGAGATGAAAATCCCTCAGGTTGTTCTATATAGATTTCTTCCTCTAAATCTCCATTCAAGAAGGCAATCTTAAAATCGATTTGATGTACTTCAAGATTTCGCAAAGCAGCAATCGCAGTATCATCCTAATATATATGTTATTCTTGTTACTGGAGAATATGATCAAAGTAATCAAGACTTTCCCGTTGTCTGTAACATTTTATTACTAATCTGGCATTGTACTTTTCAATAGTTTCATCTGCTTTCATTTTTCGTTTGAAAATTCATTTCTAGCCTAGTGGTTTACTTCTTGGAGGAATTTTCACTAGCTCCCATGTATGATTTTGCAAAATGGAATCTATTTCACTTTTAATGGCCTCTTTCCATTGAGATCCTTCTAAGGAGTTTATAACTTCTTGATAACTTTGAGATTTACTTTCTAGCATATAGGTCAAAAAATTTGGACCATAAGATTTTTCTGTCATTTCCCTTTTGCTACGCCTTGGTTCAACCTCAACATCTTCTTCTAATTGTTGGTCCTGACTATTTTCAGTCATAGTCTCATATGTTCATTTAGAAGAGCTTGCCTACTCTTTGGACCTATACGGAAAAACGTGTCAAAGAATGAAACATTTCTCGATTTTATTATCGTATTTTTGTGTATGCCTGGGATTTTAGATTCATGTACAAGAAATTGATAAGCACTAGTGTTACGTGCATAGCCAATGAAGATGCAGTCTACAGTTTTCGGGTTTATCTTTACCTTCTTTGGTGGTGGAACGGCTACTTTAGCAAGACAACACTCACACTATTAAGTATTTATAGGAAAACTTGCTTTTTTCCATAACTCATAAGGGGTATTTTCCATTTTCTTTTAGGAAACCTTATTTAAAAGGTAATTTGCTGATAACATAGCTCTCCCCACATGTTCTGAGGTAACCTAGAACTTACTAACATTGCATTCATCATTTCTTTTAAAATGCAATTTTTCCTTTCAGCAACACCATTTTATTGCTATGACTAAGGTGCAGTGCTTTCATGTATGGTTCTGTGTTGTTCACAAAATTCAACAAACGATGCTTCTTACTCACCACCTCAATCGTTTCTCAACACCTTAACTTTTTAGCGAATACACATAACAGTATTTTGTGCTATCGTCGACAAAAGTGATAAAGTATTTGTTGCCGCCTCTCATTTGTACAAATTTTAAATCACATATGTCACTGTAAATTAAATCAAGTGGTTCTGTATTCCGTTCAATTGACTTAAAGGATGACTTTGTCAATTTTGCCTCAACACAAGTTTCGCACTTATATTTGGAATCAGTATAGAACACTGGTATGCAATTCAAGTTAACTAATCTTCGACAAACATTCCACTTTTCGACAAAATGACTTTGTCTGACTCAAATACAATGTGAAAATCATGCTTATTCAAAAGCGACCCGGACACAAGGTTCTTGCGGATTTCCGACACATACAGTACATTGTTAAAAGTCGGCTCTTTTCTCGAAGTCATCTTCAGAACCACCTTTCCTTGACCCTTGATTTCAGAAGTTGCTGAATTTTCCATGAACAACTTCTCTCCATTCTCAATTGCTTCGAAAGAAGTAAGCAGCTCTTTATCAGAGCACACATACCTCATAGCTCCAGTGTCAATCTACCACTATTTTGGATTTAAACCCATCTTATTCACTTCAAAAATGACGACTGCGAAACTCATCTCCGACACATCATGTGACATATAGTCAACCATATTTTCTTCTTTTTTCTTCTCTAGCAATCTGTACTCCGAAACTTATGACCCACTTTGTCACAATTGAAGCATTTTCCTTGAAACTTATTTTTAGAAATTTCGCCCTTAGGCCCTAGCTTGGTCCATTTGCCACCGGATTGCCCAATCTTATTTTTGTAGGTCTTACTACTTTGACCATGCTCCACAACATTGGCTTTAGCAACACCAGGATTGAACCACTTCTTCTCGGAACTCTTGTTATCTTCTTCAATTCGAAGTCTAACAATCAGATCTTCGATGTTCATTTCCTTTCATTTGTGGTTCATATAATTCTTGAAATATTTCCATGTGGGGAGCAATTTTTCAATAATTGCAGCCACTTGCGAAGTTTCATTCAACATCATCCATTCGGCATGAATTTCATGAAGAATCACTTGAAGTTCTTGCACTTGACTGATTACTATTTTGGAGTCCACCATCTTATAATCTAAGAATCTACCGACAATGAACTTTTTTACCCCAGCATCCTCAGTTTTATATTTTCGATCCAAAAACTCCCACAACTCCTTAGTAGTTTTCATAGTACTATATACATAGCGAATCTGCTAAACTGTTCATAATATGATTTCGGCACAAAAAATTCGAATGGTTCCAAGCACCAAGTGCACTGATCGCTTACACATATCTCTCACCCTCATTGAGTTTTGGAGCAGTTTCAGTCAAAAATCTCGCAAAATTCAAGATGGTCAAATAAAATAGCATTTTCTGCTGCCACTTCTTGAAATTCAAGTCATTGACTTTCTCCGATTTTTCTTCATGATTAAATTGGAATAGTAACGGTATTACCAATTGTTTGACTCGCAACATGAGTTGGCAATCTAGCTACAGTCTGAGCCACAACAGAACTTGGTCCTTGAGCCACAATAAAGCCCACAGCCTAATTTTCAGTAGTCACAGCTTGTGTTACATCCATGTTGGTTGGTTGGTTGGTTGGTTTGTTTGTTATTTCTGAAAATGAAACAAATATCAGTTTTCAATAAACCAATTAAACAAGTTGTCTTTAAAAAATAATCTGTTTTAAGCTTGTTGAGTTTGTTGGACAAGTTTCTCATGACTGAATACCGGATTTAGCAATTGAAAACTGGATTTATAACTTATCAGATTGGCGCATATCGTATATGCAACTTACCGGATTGGTGCATACCGTATATGAAACTTACCGAAGTTGTACATACCGTATATGCAACTTACCGTATTTGTAGTGAACTTAGATACCGTATTTACACATACCAGTTCTGTTCATGTCGTATATGCAGCTTACTGTATAGGTAGTGAAGGTAGATACCGGATTTACACACACTAGTTTGAACATACTGTATATGCAGTTTTCATAGTATATTTACCAAGACATTTAGTAGATTCAATAATTGTTAAATTATAGTAAAATAGAACAAGTAATTTAAATATAATTGCAAAATATAAATCTGCAAATCGAGTAATAAACATGTAATTGCAGAAACTAATTAAACACCAACATTTTTTAACTCGAGGCCCGTGTACACACAGTTTCCTTAAAACAGATTCGCTCATTCACCGTAAGTGCTTGAGGTTTAGATCGAGCATCCGTTTCCAAGGATACAATGATAAAACTCATAGTTTCTGAGCACTGCCAATTCTAGTCCCGCGAACTGAGCTACTGTCTGAACAATATCACCACCGGACCTAGACAAAAAAAGAAAAAATCGTATGCAGACGGACAGAATTTCGTATGCGGTGCTTGTGTATGCATATTTCTTCTTGTATGCAGAAATGTGGAAAACGAGTCAGAATTATTCCTGGCTCATGAATGGTAACCTGCCCATTCACTTAATGGCAATAACAATTGGAGTTTTAGACGTTTCAGAAAATGAAAAGTCAGTTAAAAAAACAAAATTGTAGCAAAACGTGGACACTCCTAAGTGACCAATTTTGCTCCTTTTGTGTACAATAGCTCGCGTCCGCACACAAGTTCAAGGTCTGAAACACATTTCAATCCGTGATTTGTACCCCCTTGCACAAGCATGTGGAGAGAACCTTTATGCTACACACAATTACAAACTTCCAAAGTGCTATTTATTGCTACATTCAGGTCACTCGAAGAAGAACAACAATAATTGATGATCAAATTATTGTTCGACTTTGACATGCAAAAGATTAAGGTTGCTAGGAGGGTTTGATTTGTTGACGCAATACGGAAAAATTATTACAATATGTTAGAAATTGTATATATACACATACATGTTGGATTTTTACACTGATTCTTTATTTTTCACAATGTTTTATTTTCATTTGCAAAATAGTAAATTTTACTATAAGTATATTATAATTTAAAAGTTAGCCACTGTTCGGAAAAATTAAAATTCAGATTTTAATTTAAGTTAAAATCAAATTTAACAATTAATTTTAATCATTAATTTTATAGGATTCACAATTTTTCATTCACCCATCTCATCGACTTTTATTAAAATTTACTAAAAACTTTTAAGATGTGTCATTTGAGATCAAACTTGTAAGTGAAACATTGGAAGCTTGAACCTCCTTGAAAATTATGCATTTTTGACCTTTTATATGATTGCAGCAATCCCATTTGTCGATAAATTATTTCCATCGCTGACTGAAGGGTAGATTTTTTTTTAATAATCCACTGTATTTTTTGAACAACTCTTTTGCCCCTTATATTGGTGATATTGCTTTCTTCCTTCATTGTGTGGTCAAAATTGAGAAAATGAAACCAATATAGGCTTAGATAAACCCAAAAAATTACGATCAATAAAAATTGTAATAACAAAAAAGTAAAATAAATTTTTTTGCGGACTGTATATTAAATTGAATTAAATTCTCAACCTGTAAAGAGAGTCGGATGTGGCAAGTGAGGAGCTAAGAAAGCAAAAAACGGCGGTGAAAATTGTCATTGGAAAACTTGCCATTTTTGAGGGCTTGATGGGGTGCGTCTTGGGTTTCAAATGAGATCAACGAAATTTCAATGTGATGAAAGGTGGACTTAATTTTGAGGAAATGGGCCGGTGGCCCGTGGTGATGGCCAATTTTTTTATTTCTAGTTTTGAGTGGAGGGATGAGGTTAGGGGTGGGAGGAGGAGGAGGATATAGTTTTCTTTTCTTTTCTTTTCTTTTTTATATTTTTTTAATTTAATTATTTTAATTCTTTAATGTTGTAAATAGAAATATAATATTTTTCCCTTCGTAAAAATAATAAAAATGTGGTCAAACTTAGTTTTTTGGTCAACTAACAGAAATATGAATGCTTACCATTTGAACTCCGGATGCATGCACTTGAATGATTTAAGACCACATGTGCAACAAATGAAGGGTTAGAGAAAAACTCACAAAGTTTTGAAAGGCTTCGAAGCACAGTTGCAATTATCCCATAATATAGTGCGCAAATTTTTTTGCCTTTTTCCTTTGTCTTATAGTTTAGTGATATCTAATATTTCCTATAAAATATGTCATTTTAGTTATCCATAACATCTTGATGAATTTCCCATGCACCATGGTTTCCTCACCCCTCGTCTCTCTTTTGTTCACATGCACAGGTGACGCACCATTTGAGAGCAAACTTTTAAGTGAAACATTGGAAACTTGAACCTCCTTGAACATTATGATTGTTTGACCTTTTTTTATAATTGCAACAATCCCATCTGTTCATTAATTGTTTCCATCCTTGATTTTGGGGCAGATTTTTATTTTATTTTAATAATCTACTGCTCTTTGAACAACTCGTTTGCCACTTCTATTGGTGTTATTGATAATGTTACATGAGATTTCATTTTTCTAGCCATGGAGCCTTTTTATATTCTTGCTTCTACATGCCATTATCACAACATCTCGTGCATTCCCAACTTCTGAAGGTTTACATATGATCCTGGTGTATTCTTTTGATATTTTCACATGTTTTTTGCAAATGGTACGGTATGGTAGGATGATGTAGGATAAGTTTGATGTATGATCAATTAAATAATAGAAGGAAGAAGTAGAGAAGAAGCAAGAAGAGGAGAGGAACTAGAGAGAATGGGGGAAGAAGATCGGAGAAAAAGCAAGGGAAAGAAGAAGATAGGGAGGTGAAAGCTTATGTTTCAAGCATATCATTCATTTCATTCAATCATCATCTCCTTTGGAAGTTCAATACAAGCATATAAATAATAAAACATAAACCTAATAATTAAGGGGCTTTGGCCAGCTCCTAATACAAACCCAAATAATAAAGGAAAAGTAAAATAGTCCAAAACAAAATAAAATGGCCAAATTGGGTGATGTCCTCATCAATTCTCCTGGGTGGGAGAAGAACTCGACCTTGTCGACGGGAAAAATCACAAAAGAGCTTCCGTCAATCTCCCAGTCATAAGAAAAGTGCCTGAACTCATACCATGGGGAATGATCTTTTTTAAAAATGAAGTATCGAAACTTCATGATTGATAGCAATGAAAACTGCAAATTATCCCCAAGAATATGATCCAACCAAGGGGGACGATCTCTCCATTTAATCAAGTATCGATACTGAACTCCAAATAGCAATTACTCATGCAACTCATCTTCAAAATCTTCATGTGATTGCATAATGAGGAGCATAAGAATTTAGCACTGGAAACTAAATTGTAGAGAAAAACGATTGCAACACCGAAGGCTTGAATGGGCCTTGATTAGAAAACAATTTTTTGCATTGAATATATAGCTTTCATTTAAGTGAGATGACCAGTCAAATAGGAAATTTTTATATGAATGATCGAAAAACTTCTTCTTAACATTTTTAGGAAATTGGATCAGAGAAGTACGCAATAAAGTATAGTACTTATCAATAGAGTACCCTAACTTATATTGCGAATCAAAAGTAAGTTCAAAAATTTAATGAGTGGAAATGATTTGACCTTTTTAACTTGGCATGAAATTTAGGAACATTAACAGCAGAATGATGAGCTAAAAAAACACGTCGATAATTAGTTGGTAACATCCTAATATTAATAAGACACGTGTGCAATCGAACAATGGCCTTGGAAAGCAATGTGGCTGCTCATGTAGTATCATGTAATTGAGGGAAAACTAAAACAAAGTCAACATGAAAGTCATAAAACATAGTAGGCACAAGATCTAGGACATCTGAAATATTTGACTTCAATGGTAAGCGTATCGGCTACATATGTGTTCATGATAGAGGACACTATACACTGTTCACAACTCTCGAATTTTATGAAAATGGAGGAAATAATTGCGCTATAATCATCTAAACAAACCCATAAATATTTTAATAGCTTGTGACAAGAAAAGTTTGATCGTGTCAGCACATTTCTTAAAAAATCTTTTCACCGCACTAAAGGCAATAGGATTTCCTCCTTATGTTTATTTTGGACACAATCCAAAAGAAGGGTAATCAAGTTTAGAAGGATACTGCAACTTTCTTCCAATATAAGGGTCATAATAGTCTCTATGGATGTGAAGACATTTCCTAAATGATTTCCTTTTAGAGCTACAAGAAAGTGTTGAAACATGTCAATTATCATATGATCACAATCGAAGTCCAACAAGATAAGGAAGTAATTCACATTAGCCATAGTATCTAGTATCCTGACTACCGTAGCATACAAATTGATAGATGTGCTCATGAGAGATGCAAATGATATAATCACGAAAAATATATCTTCCTTGATACGAAAAAGATATTTCGCGTTATTTCATTACAAAAAGGGCGCTTGGGTGCCATAATGTGGAATATTTTGCCAAAGAAAGAGACAACTATTACTTGTGTAGCGAAATCCAGACGTCTTAATTGCTTATTTGAGATCAATGCTCTACTAAGTGTATTAATAGATGTGAGCATGAAGACAGAATGCAATTGGTCCACTTGCGAAAACAAATACCCAATGTGTTTAAGTAACGATAGGAGCTCATTAAAAGGTAATGAAGATTGAAGAAGTTTTCTTCAATTTGTTAACAAGTGGACTTTTAACATTTGATATTCACGCCATAATATTTTTTTTAAATGCCAAAACACTAAAATAAAAGCATATGTTCAATATAATAAAATTGTTACCTCACAAGACTGGAGAAAATTAAACAATACCCCGATCACAATTTTCAAGTTGGTACGGCTACGGTGGCAAAGAGGCAACTGAATTGTCTAAGCAACTATCAATCACCAGGAACAATAAGAACGCCTACAATCAATGTTAGAAAATTCTCTCTTTTTCTCTCTTTTCTTTTCTTTTTTCCCCCTTTTTCTAGTTTTTAAAATAAATAAATTATTACACTATAATAAAAATAGAGCCTAAATCGAGGCCCAAACATGAACTTTGAAAATGACTACCGACGTCTTTCTCACGTAAAACCCATCCAAATATGGCATAGACAACAGTAACAGTGAAGAAAGAGAGGGTCGACGGTAGTGATTATGAGAGTTGGTGTAGTGAAAAGTGACCGGTGGTGAGGTTCCATGTTGTACAGTGGTTGGCATAGTGGTTTGAAGGATGTTTACAACTGCAGGAATGGATCGAGGCGGAATGGATAAGAACACAATCGACAATGGTGATGTGCTCAAGTTTGGAGGGCTACGACGAACTGTGATGATGAGGCAGCTAGGCTAGAAATATGAAGTGTGGGTGTCAGCTGTGACTATTGGGTTTGCATGGCTAATTGGATTGGCTATATAGTTGCTTCGAAATATTTGTAGTGTAAATTACAGCCTACCAAAATTTTAAACTTTCCATTTCAAAATTAAGATTTACAAGTTTATATTTCAAAAATCAGATGATAATTAAAATTTTAATTATTAATAATTATATTACAAAGTTAAATATACATATTCATCCTACTCAACCACACATACCAAAACTCTAATTATTTTCATCCTCTCCATTTTCTCTTCTCTCTATCCCAACTTCTCTCATCTCTCTAGCTGTCTGTCGCTGCCACTACCACACCATCGCCATCTCACTAGCACCACCACACCGTCAGCACCTCAACCGCTAGCACCACCTCGCCATCACCACACTTGACCACCTCACCCCACCCACCAAAAAAATCCCCAAACCTGTAGCCACTGCTTTCGCCAACGATATCATCCTTACAAATTCATCATCTTCACCTCAACCCTCAACACCACACCAAACAAATCAAGAGAAACAGAGAAGAAGGGAAACAAAGAAACAGATCACCCTGCACCTCCAGTGACGCAACGACTTGTCCCATCGATGATGCCAGGATCTGGGGAAATGACGGGACTCTCTGCAGCGACGAACAATGGGATCTGGGAGAATTTGCGTCACGCTGCGACAACACAGTAACATCGTGAGGTGGTGGCGATTTTCATGAGGTTGTAGCGGTGTTGACTATTTTTGGGTGGTTTTTGTTAATTGTGTTTATCGTTGGTAGTGGTAGTGGTTGTCGCAGTGGTAATGTCGATGTCAGTGGTGGTGGTGTTGATATGACTTTTGTTGTGGACTTGATTTGTTGGTATTTTTTGGGCGACGGTGGCGGCGGCGATGGTTTTGTTGGATCTTGTGGTGGTAGTGATTTTGAAGTTGTAGTTGTTCAAGGTGGTGGTGCCATGGATGATTGGGGTTGGGTGGGGTAGATGGTGGGATAAAGAGGGTTTGTGACCAATAATTTGGATATCTGCAACTAAAAAATAACATGTGACATATAAATTGTGACCAATAAATAATATGTGACCTAAAAATTTAAGTTGTTCTTATAAAAATTATGATTTGTGATCGATAAATAAATTGTGATCTATAAAATTTTTAATTTATGATCTATAAAAATTTTAATTTACGATTGATAAATAAATTGTGATCTAAAAATTTGAGTTGTTACTTATAAAAATTGTTATTTGTGATTGATAAATAAATTGTGATTTTTAATGTTTTAAACATTGTTTCTTAGTTTTGAAATGTGTTATATTTAATTTCTTAGATATGAAATTTTCCCATATTTGTATTGGATTTGTTGGCTGTAATTTGTGAGTTGTGCATTAGGTTGATTGTTAGTTGTGGGGGTTAGCAGTTAGAAAGTGGTTGATTTTTTTATTTTTTTTTTTTGTAGAGTATGTGGATGCCGTTTTTGATCGGTTTCGGGATAGCAGGGAATATCACGAGAGTGGATTATGGTTTGGAGTTGCAAGAACCATAATTACCAGTGGATTGCAGCCGAATTTTGGTTTCCTGCTGTGGCTAGATTTTATAGTAGGTGTGTACTTGGTGGGCGACGGTAGATATAGAGTAAGTTAATGCTTGGGTAGCCTGTTAGGAGCCGTCGACAGGTATTGAATTGGGTCGTGATGTCAACGACAGGAACTTGCCTGCGACAAGATCTAAGTTGGAGTCGGGGGAGACACTGTGTTTGGGTTTGTGTTATTTGGTTCACAGAATTTTGTGGAAGAAGAAATCAGTAGTCTCCAGACTTGTTTGGAGAGATGCTGATGCCGGGAATAGTAGGAGTTTTGGTGGCGCAGTTGGCTTTGTTGAACAACAATTCCATAACTCTAATATTAAGACTATACATTTCTTGTGCATTGAAGTTATTTCTAACAACAATTTTGTGATTAATGGGCACTTCAGGAAGCATTGGCAGAATCATGTAATGTGCATATAATGTGTGATTTGTAGAATTAATAATATTCAAGTGTAAAGTTTAGTTGTTTCCTTAGCTGGTGGCTTTGACCATCCCCTTTACTCTTTCCTTTGCCAATATTCACAATTTAATATTTTTAGGCTACTAGAATTAGATTAATGCATATATCTTAGAGTTGTTCATTTCTCTCATAATAGTTATCAGTGATTATGATGTAGACCAAATCTATAAACAACAGGATAATAATGCAAAAACCGATTAAACTGAAAAAAAAAATAAACTTTTCTTATTTCATGAACAACCAAGAAAACCCTACAAGACGTTTTAGGGTCTTAAATACGAAAAGAAAAAATAATCTACTGGGTCAGCAGTCCCTTAATGGGCTGAGCTACAAAGCAAAATAAATAAATAATGAAAATAATGAAATAATAAACTTTAAATGCCGTTTTGACTTAGTAAACAAACTCAAACGGCCAAAATCCATCATAGATCACAGCGAAGAGGTGAGTTCAATGGGAATCGTCGCGAGCTTTCGGGAATGGTGCCCAAAAGAGACACCGTATGCAAAAGTTACGCCACTTTCTTCGAATTCCGACCATCAAAATGTTCAATATACGCAAGCGCTATTAGATCGTGAGCCTGCTTCCTTATCTTCAGTAGACCATCAGCTTAAAAACTGTTCCTTGGAGGATTTCTCTCATAACTGAAGGTACCCATTTTGTAACTGGATAAATACTATTGTTTTTTCCACATTATGCTGGTGAACACTACACAACATCAATGTTCTTATGTGCCAATTGTAGGTGAGAAGCCAACTATGGAGCTTGTTAAGATATCATCAGAAATGAAGTCCTTCAAGTAATATGATAGGTATATTGTCAGTCATGGAATATGCCTATTACGTCCGATATGTTGCCACCAACTTTAGTTGTCAAAACTATGCTGACATTGAGGAAGGAGCCAAATGCCATAGGCATTCAATAATCATCTTAATAATCGTTTTGGTCAGTTTCTCTACCAGTGTTGACCATTATAGAGAATTGCATTGAGTGAAACTGTAACAATAAATAGAATAAAGATTTAGGAATACCATAAAAGTTTGTCATATATTTATATAATCAACAGTTACCAGATAGGATTGAACATATATTTCAAATATACTTGCCCTCTAGGGCATAGCTCAGCGATGCAAATGACAGGAGTGAGATAGTATCAACTGAGCTGACAGTCGTAGTGTGAGGGTTCGATTCCTGCCTCTTACAAAGTATGAAATTTGACTCTTTGTGGACACCAGTATGACAGTTCTTGTACCCTGACCTATTGAGGTACATCCCACGATTTACCTCCTTCACAATGCTCTAGGGGTGGGTCGGTGAGGACCTTCAAGGTTGGGGTTCAACTTTTTTTATATTTCAAATAAACTTACTATAACCAAAGGAAAATTAACTTAATACTTGCATATTTGCATAGAATTTAATGGAAAACTATTCAGATTGTATAATCTTATTAAAGGCATTTACATATTATCTATAACAATCTTATCAACATTTGGTCTAGTGGTGTAGTATGGACCTCTCTTTTTCTTATAAATCAAAAGGCAAAGAAAATTTTGACCCAATAAAAGAACAAAAATAGCTAGGGAGATATGAGTTCATACAACAAATTTGTACTATTTCTGGCCTTGCCATTCGCCATATCCAAAGCAGTCTAATATACTGTTGTAATTAGAGCCTTTACACCTAGGGAATATATTAGCACTTATTGTTATTCCTCATAAGACGATCTTGGCAATCACATACATCCATACAACTCCAAACTTTTTTCAAACTACAAAGTTTTATGGGGGATTTTTAAAAATGTCCTATTCAAATCCATCAAAACTTTTTTAGGCTTAACTTACTTCAAATAAGTTTTTGAGGCCTCTTTTATGTTAAAATGTCTAAATTATCCTTTTCTATATAGTTGATATGTCTTAAATGTCCTTTAAATAAAATAACTATAGTACCCTTTCAATAACATTTTCAGAAAAAAGTGAATTACGTAAAACGACTCGAGTCGTTTAAAACGACTAGAGTCGTTTTTTTGAGAAAAACGACTACAGTCGTTTAAAATGATTAGAGTCGTTTTTATTTCATAAAAATCTCGGTTTGTGATTTGCATGGTAGCGACCAACTCACGGCAAGTAGAAAATCCATTTAGATCACGATCAAAAACTTTTTTTAAAAGAAAAATGACTTCAGTCATTTTAAACGACCGCAATCGTTTTTCATTTATTATTTTCGAGTTTGAATGATATCTCACCTTTTTATTATATGTAATAGTTTAACTTATTCAAAATTAATTGTAAGTCATGCACTTAAAATCGAATACGGTATAATTGAACAATGTGCAGTGAAGTATGATAAAACTGTATATAACGAACTTCATCTTCTACTACGTTTAAAAAGCGAAACAGATTGAAATCAAATACGGCTTAGAAGGTTACATGTTTGATTAGTCTCTCGTCTTATACATGAACTTACCGAAACCAATTGTAAGTCCTATGCTTAAATACTGATATGATATACTCGATCAATATGTAATGGAGTACAATGATGAAGTTTCCCTTCCTATATCTTTTTAAACGAAATATATTGAAATCAAGTATATACTAAAACATTAGATGTTTGGAAGACATCTTATCTTTCATTATAAATGATGGTTTAACTTATTCAAAATCAATTGTGAGTCATGTAATTAAAAATCGAATACGGTATACTTGAACTGTTTGCAATGAAGCACAATGAATTTATAGAACGATATTCATCTTCCTATACTTCTTTTTAAATGAAATACGTTGAAATCTAACACTATATGAAAGTTTAGAAGTTTAATTGACATCTCATCTTTCATTATACACGATGATTTAACTTATCGAAATCAAAATATAAGTCATATGCATAAAAATTGAATGCAATATTCTTGAACAATGTGTGGTACAATATGATGATGGAGTTCACCTTCCTATACGTTTTTACACGAAATAGGTTAAAATCAAATATTGTCTAAAAGGTTAAAAATTTGATTGGCACCTCTTTCATTCTAAATGATATTTTAACTAATAGAAATCAATTGTAAAATGTATACTTAAAATTAAATACGGTATACTTGAACTACGTATAGTGGATCACAACGAGTTGTATATAACAAAATTCGTCTTCCTATACATTTTGCCACCGTTAGTGCGAAGAATTCCATCTACTGGAGAGTTCTCCAAAAGACACCAATGTAGTAGGTGTGCCACAACTGTGCACAACTGACTAACATGTACAAGTCGGATACCTTTAGCCGATAGAAGATCGGAGGATTAGTATATTGTTTGTTTAGTTGATATCATGTCATTTAGATAACAATGCAAATTGATTCTACTTATTACAATTTATGTTTTATGTTGCTAGTTTTTGTAGTAATTCATGCTAAAAATGTGTTTTATGAATATTGGGTAGTTTTCTCAGTCATTTATTTCATATAATAAGTGATAAATGAAAAACAACTCAAATAATTTTAAATGGCTGAAAAAATGACTATAGTCGTTTAAAACAATAAAAAACGACCATAGTCGTTTTAAACGACTGCAGTCGTTTACATGAAACAACTGGAGTCGTTTTAAACGACTATGGTCTTTTTTATAAAACGACTGTAGTCGTTTTAAACGTCTGCAGTCGTTTAAAATGACTATGATCGTTTTTCTAATTCGCATCTCGTTTTTTCGAATATATGCTCATTTTTCTATACATTTTTGTAGGAAATAGTTTGAAATCAAACCAAACACGATTTAAAATGTTATACATTATGATTTCGCTTATCCAAACCAATCGATTAAATACTTAGAACATTATATTTTAGCTTATCCAAATTAATTCGCATTTCATCATTCATTATTTTATCTCGCATACTTAGAAACTAAATACGGTATACTTAAACATTGTTAGTGGAGCATGATGAATTGTATATAATGAAGATCATCTTCTTATTCATTTTAAACTAATAAGTCGAAACCAAACACGATTTTAATGTTAGATGTTTGATTCTCACCTCATATTGCATTATATATTATTGTAAGTCGCATACTTAAATTCTAAATACGATATACTTGAATATTGTTAGTAGAGCACTATGAATTGTATATAATGAAGTTCGTCTACCTATACGTTTCTAAACGAAATAAATTATAAACAATTGAAATTTTTTAAACAAGTTGTTTAGGAAAACGACTGGAGTCGTTTAAAATGACTATAATCGTTTTAAGCGACTAGAGTCGTTTTTACGAAACGACTACAGTCTTTTTGTTTAAAGCAGTCATTTTTCTTAAACAATTACAGTAAACAACCAACATTTTTGAAAAAAAAAAAAAATCGACATTATCTCCCATGTAATATATAATAAATCAACTTGAAAAAAAACTACTATTCATAACACAAAAATAAAAAAAATAAAAAAATCCCTACATTCAACATACACTATAAAATTACATATGCACCCATTTAGGTAGATGATGTGTACAGAGATGAATAGACTACCATTTGAATTAAGGTTAAACATACAGCAACTCCAACAGACAAGTAATAGATGATCAGTGATACTAAGAGAGTTTCAATGATGAGATCTTCCTAGTCAATATCCACTTGCATTTTCCTTTACTTTTTCCAGATTTCATACGTTTCGAGGCACAAATATCATTGCCATCGCCAGCATCTGGTACAAGTGGATGCATAATCTTCTGAATTCGCAGCTTGGAAGCTTTTATCTTTTCTCGCCTCCTTGCATAAACTAAGCACACCCCTTATCAAAAGATCGTGGTGAAGCATCCAATCCTACATCTTTCTCAAACACTTGTTTCAACAAAAGTTTTTTACACAAAATAATCATCATCAAATTAAACCAAATTTCAAAATTTGAACGGAGATAACCAAATTTCAAATTTCAAAATCATCATCAAATTAAACGAAATTTCAAAGTTTGTCTCTCAATATTAGATAGTTTTTGAATCTCTGAGCAGAAACCATCCCTTGCTGCCTGTACATGATCGATATTCTGAAATGTGAATGGAGATAAACAACTGCTATTTCTTTTGCAAGAAAAGAAAAGATACATCATTGGGGAGAAAATTATTAAAAACTGCCAGGGTTAAGACTTCTCTCATACAAGGAGACAATCATAGTTTCAGGGATTTATGCACTAAGGGGTGGGTCATATTGATAGATTCTTTTCAGGACAACATATCAGTCATAAGAAAATAAATCCAGTCAGTTAAGTAAATCCCATGCACATTTCCACAATTATTTATGGCTTCAATAGTTGAAATCTAAGGCATGAATGGAACTTTGGCCTTCTTTCTTACTTATTTTCGGTACCTTCTCATGGTTTAGATATCATTTCTGGTGCCCTTGAAGAATAATCTGAGATGCAAGCTAAGACAACACAAAAGTAATTAGGCAGATCTGGGTCTTGAATAATTTTATTAGAGAGCTCCAAGAAAGCATCTGTCGTGTAATATGTCATCATATCTATCACCAATTTAAAGAATGCACGGTTGAACTCCACTATAAGGATATTCTTTTTTTGTGTTTTTAGGCTTTTAACTGTTGGATGTTCAGACTATTATATTTTGGTACCTATATTTTGCTCCAATTACTATAAATCAATTTTTAAATTCCTACAATGCAGACCGGAGATTAAAATTTACCAATAATGAACTCTCTAAAGACTTTAACTTAAGGCTTATCACCTAGCTGATAATTCAGAATAGTCATGAAAGGAAGAGTGATGTTCTAAAGTAAACCTTAGTTTAGATTGTGGAACGAGGATACAATTAGACCTTTATGTCCTGCTGCTAGATTGTGCTTAGTCATCATGGAATTGGAACCTAAAAATTGAAAGATAGAATATCCCAATCAAACTAATTTAATTTATCAACCATTCCCTGAAGGCAAAAACTCTTCTTAAGAATTTACTCCAACAAGTCATAATTGGGTACAAGCTTGGACCCTGGTAATATGACTACACAAACTAAAGAATTACCATAAAGGCATTCAATCTGCGTCTAATCGATTGTGGAGATAAACGTGGGTTTCATTTTTAAGACTATTAACACGCTCTTCCAATAGAATTAGAATAACCCATAAACATATAAAGGCATAACCTGATGAAAAGATATAACAGTGGATTCAAGAAAATCCTATCCTATCAATATCTTTTATTAATCCAGAGACCACGAAAACAACAATTCAAATAAAAATTTTAAAAAATGAATTTTCGTACTAAATTAAATCGGCTTAATTTAGAATCAAATAAAATTAGAAAGAAGTACTGACTCGGGCGTGGGTGATATTCTGGCCAAAAGAATCAAGGGCATCGTGGAGTACAAATTTGAGGTCATTTTGTGGCAGTGCTGCTGATAATTGACATCTGCAATTGCATACCGGAGATCTAGTTGGTAATAATGATGGTGGCGATGGGTAAAACGAGAATTTGGAGAGTTTCCAAGAATCATTACAGTGTGTCGAAGGTTGAAGTTTGAAGATTGAAAGTGTCGTTCAATTTGGAGAGTTTCCAAGAATGATGGTGGCGAAGGTTGAAGTTTGAAGATTGAAAGTGTCGTTCAATTTCTTCTTCCGGCTGCTGCGTTCTCTTGGGCCGTTGAGAAAGAGAAATGAGATAGCCGTTTATTTCTCTTAGAGATTAAGGATAAAAGAGGAAAGTAGAAATTAATTGCTTTTATTGTTTTTTAGAAAAAGAAAAAATTGGTCAAAGGACAATAAAAACTATAAGCTGGGTCAAAGGGCCAATTGCCACTATTCTCACAAGTTTTATTGTGCCTTTAAAAGCAATTATGGTTATGGCAACTATGGTGTTTACACACGGAGACTAAACTCTCTATGCCACCATTATTGTCTCTGGATTATAGAGAAAGCAAACAGAGACTGAGGGTGATTATTGTCAACCTTGGAAGTTCACTCCTCCACTGCCCAAAGCTTTGGCACCCACAAGGTTGCTAAACCTACAAGGACAATAATCAAGGAAGGAGCCATATGTCATACTATTTCACGAGATGTCAACAAACGCCATGTTTCTCTCCTCATTCACTTTGAGTCTTAAATTTGTAATCTTGCACCTCGCAACTATATTAAAGAGTATAATACACAAATGCTGGTAAATTAACCCTTAAAACTATCTATCTATCTATCTATCAATGTGTGCGGGCCCCATGCTAGGGTTAACACTCGCCCTATGTTAATGCACATGCGAGCCATGTCAAACTCCAAGGCCACGTGTCACAAATGCTCACGTCATCATCAGCAGTCCAAACGGTCATGCAAACCTTTACATGAATTAAACCACATAAACAAATCTAGGTCAATGACCCAACTCTCCTAACAGAGAAAAGGATCACTGAAGGGGTCCATCTCCCAGTGGACCTCCTGCCTAGGAGAAACAACGTGGGCGTAATCCTCGCCATTATATATACAGCAAAATAACAAACTATTTTGCCTCGTAGAAAATTGAAGGATTGTTAATGCAGCACAAAACGTGTGACTTCATAATAATTGTCTCAAATAAAGGAAAATCAGAATTTTCTTTTCCACGTGACTGGAGAACATCCGATGTGTAGGACAAATTGTTGAAAAGTGTAAAACTTTGATTAGGACCTCTCCAATCAAAAGAAAACACATGGAATCCTTATGAGACACCAAACGAAACGTGTTCAGGGGTCGCTAAGGGAACAATATACCCTTAACCTAGTTTTGCCTATAATTACTACATACAACATGAAAGATAAGGTTTGAAATCAAACCCCTGTCCAAACCATTGTTCATTTTGTTCCTCTTGTACTTTTATTATCTTTATGGCACTAACTTGATCATCGGAGTGCAATGGTGGTCTAACCACCTTTTGGAAAGCTACATTTGTAAGCTCAAGTTTCTTTATATGAAAGTTTTGGAATAGGTAGAGGGGGACATGGCCATGATCTGTTGATATCTTTATCCTATGATGTACAGTTTAGAAAAGAACTTGAAAATGGCAGTATCTGATCAATTGAAGGGACAGTATCTGATCAATTGAAGGGAAAACCCTTTAAATGAACCACGAGAATCTACTACCACAGCCATAAGGTTGCTAGCAAAACAAGATGTGGTCAATTTGATAACTTGAAAATGAACACTATTGTTACATCTTGAAGATTTTTCATTAAAACTGAAGTCTCACCACACAAGGGAAATAATTTGTCACTTGTGTTCTCTATTGTCCTATGTTCATACCAATTCGCAATTGACCTACGCAAATAGCATCCCAACTACCACACGAGTATAACCAATTCACCTTGTCTTGGTTGGTCAAGAACCGTTGTGTCCACAACCAAGGTCAAGAGTTCAAGAACCGATATCTTCCCTCCCCAGTACTACCCCTCAAGAAAGAAAGAAAAAATTCCACGAGTACATGCCCATTGGACCCGTGTTCAAACTAATGTTTCCTGCTTCCTCTCTATCTTTGGTCTTGAACAATCAATTATCCAAACAGCCCTGTGGAAGCAACAAGTCATACAGAGGAATCGAGCACAAAAGCTCAAACAGCTTCAAATCCATAAATAGGTCCCAAAACTACATTAATACTAAACAGCTCATAAGAATGTTCCAACACTCAAAATTGAATCATTGTTTATATGTAGGCTTTTCGTGTCTTGGGAATTTCCTAGGGATATACAAAGCATGAAAGAAAACTTACTTGCTGTAGAATGCAACCCTTGGGGAGAGCTACTAAACATTCTAGTGCTTTATGGTATGTGTCTCCTTCAAAGGAGATCTTATTTTTTCTTAAATATCTTGAATTGCTTTATTAACCTATTCTGTATTATCTCTTCGAGTCATCATGGCTTCAAAATCTTGAACAGGATCCAAATCCCCTATTTTCTCAACTTTGACCCTAGATGTGCATTCAATGGCTTGCACATAGCACCTTTGTCAACTCCTTCCTCACTTGATCCAGTTGGTTTCTCTTTTAATAATCTTCGGGACAACTTCTTCAACTACAAAATAAATTGAGTAAAAAAACCACTATTCTGTAGAATTTGGTTGCATATAAAAAAAATTATGATGATTGGCCAAAATTAATCTTCGGATTCTCTTTCAGTTCGAAGCATCCATGAAATTCATCTATACAGCTTTATTTTGAGAAATAAGTTCAGGATCAAGCTCTGTTATCTACCCGAGAGTTTCTTCAAGTGGAGGGACTGCTGCATCTTGTTGCTTTGATTTTACTTCAAGGAAGTGATCAAATCGCTGACATATAGACCAAACACAATTATTTTATGGAAAAGGAAAAAAAAACAAATACTCAAGAAAATAATCTGTGAAGCACAAATCAGAAACTTCATTGGTAGAAAATTCTCGTTCAAATAAATAGCTAACAAGACATTTTTTTTTTTTTCAAAACAAAAGCCTTTCAAGATTCATCGACACCAAGTTTAAGTGTTTTTGCTACAAGAAGTGGCGTTGCAGTACAAACAATGCAATGTTTCCAGAACTTCCATGAAAAAATAATAATAATAATAATAATAATAAGCTTTTGGTATACAGCATAATCGCCTTTTTTCCGAAGATTTTCCATCAGAGCTCATTATTAAATAAAAAGTACCTATGAAAAGAAACTGATTAGTTGTTTCCCCATTCAGTTGTCATATATTTTTATCAATCTGGGACTTTTAAAACCTTTGGGGTGATTGTGGTTTAGCTGCAATTTAAATTGGCATGAGAGCAAACACCCAAAGGACTACAACTAAAATGTTTTTAGTTAGGAAGTTGAAAACCGATTCTATATCTTTTAAAGCAAGTTTCCTTCAATTAATGCTTTGGTGATCAAGTAATATTTATGGCTTGAGAAATATTAGTATTTAACACGTCTAGTTTGGCACCAAAATATAAATGACCAATGCAATTGTTCGGAAGTGAACTTTGGGTTCTAATTTCTAATTCACTTCATGAATCATTGGCTTCTTTAATCCCATATCAAAACAAGCAGTGTAGTGATGACTAGAAGAGCTCTTTCAAGTGCTATGTATGTGGCTCTTTAATTTTCAAGCAGTGTTTTTGGTGAGTTTAGTTGTCAAATTAAAATAACATCTTTGCACTAAAACAAGATGTGGTCAAGTTGATGATAACTGGGAAATGAAAATGAAGTTCCGTTAATTTACGGCTAGAAGATTTTTCATTAACGCTCAAGTCTTACCAAATAAGGGGAATAGTTTCTCACTTGTGTTCTCTATTGTCCTATGTTCGTACCAATTTGCAACAAAACATACACAAATAGCATCCCAACTCCCACTAGTACAACCAATTCACATTGTCTTGGTTGGTCAAGAATTGTTGTTTCTAAAACCAAGGACAAAGGTTAAAGGACTGGTATCTTCTGTCCCCTCTAATCCCCTCAAGAGGAAAAAGGGGGGGGGGGGGGGGAATAAAAATAATAAAATTCCACGAGTATACGCCCATTAGACCTGTGTTTCAAACTAATATTTCCACAATCAATTCTTCAAACAACACCACAGGAATCCAGCACAAAAGCTCAAACAGCGTCAAATCCATTAATAGGTGCCAAAACGGCATTAATACTAAGCCCCTGTTAAAAGGAGTTTTAGAAGATGAGGATCAAACATGCCATAACCATCAAAATAAAAGGCAAAACAGTACAACAAATATAAAGATGTTATTTTAATTTTACAACTAAATAAAAAAATAAATCTACAAATGAAATTGCCTAGAGAATTCTACTTTCAACCAGCGATCCCAGCAAAAGTTGGATTAATATCCAAAATTCATTTTACTGATTTCAATTTCAAAACTAGTCCATATGGAGAGTAAAATTATAAAGATTTTTTTAGAAGTTTGATCAAGCAACACATGTTATACCTTAAAAAAAATTCCTTTGAAAATGTGAAGGCCCTGGAGTTTGGATCTTCCCATCCCATCTCATACTTCCTTCGCCAATGTCGACTTGTTGGAATCATCTGTGTCCGGTCTCAGCTTCAAATTGCAATGTTAAATAAAACCCTAACATGCGACCGATTTACATAAATACCCTTCGGACCCCTTCAATTAAACACCCACCCGACCCGGGTAATTCCTTAATAATTAAACACAACTCCAGTCTCCAACGGTACTTTTATAACAAACTTTGGGTCCAAGTTAAAGCCGGGGAGCGCTTACTATTTCAAATTCCCGCCTAACACTCGTATCTTTAAACCCAACGGATCTTTTAGTGATTTATCTCTTCGATTACATTACTTTTCTCTCAATCTTGATTACTCTCTGTTTCAATTACATTACTCTCGTCTGAATCTTGATTTCTCTCTATTTCAATTTCGTTACTCTCGTCTGAATCTTGATTTCTCTCTGTTTCAATTTCATTGTTCTTGTCTCAATCTTGATTTCTCTCTATTTGATTCTCTTTTCACTGTAATAATTCACGATTTTAGTCTAAATCTTGAAATATACATACTTCACATACAAAAAAGATCACGATCATGGCGGATGATGATGGTGGATCGGACAATCATTCCAGGCCTGAAACAAAAAGTTTCAAGAAAGATGAGTTGAAGGCCAAGAAGAAGGCATTCTTGACAAGAAAAGAATGTATAAAGAAGAAGACGATGGAATTATCCGTTTTGTGTGATGTCAAGGCTTGTGCTGTGATCATAGGCCCTGACGGGAAGATAGAAACATGGCCTGAGAATCGCAACGATGTACGGGAGATGGTCGACTTGTACAAAAAAGACTGTCTTAATAACAAGAAGCGAAAACAGCAACATGGTGATCATGGTTGTAAGAAGAAGCGGGTTTTGGGACGTGATGAAGGGGTCCTAGAAGATTTTCTGAAAAGGCTTGAGGACAAATTAGATCAAGTCAAGAAACGGAAAAAGGAGGTCAAGTCCAAAAATCAAGAAACAGATTCAGGTATTTTCATGATTATTATTTATTGTGATTGGAGTAGCCCTTTTTATTCATGTTTCATTATGTTCTTCCTCGAATTCATGTACTGGTCTGCTTCTGTATTTATTCATGGATAGATGTGGCTTTGTTGTTTGAATTAGTTTTTAATCCAGATAACAAACTCTATTGATCTTTAGCGTAGCACACATTTTTTACTGTTCATTGTTAAATATGCTACTTCTGAAGAAGCTGATTATTCCTTCCCCTATGCAGCATCTGAAATTGGCAACCCGTTGAGTGGGGGCATTCCTCCTAATGCCTGGCCTCCAAAAAGTTCACAAAATCTGGGCTCTCATTCTAATGTTGGCATGCTTGGATTTGGAAATCAGTTGCCTGGGAATATTATGTCTTCAAATCCAGTAAGAGCATTGTCCATTTATGATTTTATAACACATTACGCTGCTTATTTTTCCCCACTATTCGAATGTTTCTTGAATCTTATTTAACACACAAACTGTCAGGGCTATTTTGGTGGCTTTACGGGCAATGTTGATGGTATGCATTTGGGACCTGTGGTTTCTTCTGCACCTATGTCACAACTGGTATGTAAAATAATTACCTTTTTTCAATTGATTTATATGTCCTATCTTTAAAACTGAAAAATATCTCCTTGTCAAATTAAAACCCAGGGTTTTCAGTCAGAACAACACTTGCCATCTTCCTTGCAACTACAATCTTCGAATGAAGCATCTTTCTCCACAACACAAAGTTTTCATATGCCTTACAGTCAGGCTCCACAATTGCAACCACAGATACAGTATAATGCACCATCTGCCCCACAACAAGGACATGTTATGGAAAATCTATGGCAAATACCTTCTCAGCAGTTTCAACCTGTTAATGAAGCTCTATCAAAGTTTGCTCATATGCTGTCAAAACAAAAACAAACTCAACAAGCCAGCTTTCAGTCATCACAACAAGCCTTCTCTCAGCTTCAACAGCAGCTGCAGATGCCACAGACATCAAATTGTGCTACTGCTCCATCTTGGTTTGAAACTGAAAGTACAGTCACGGCAGGAGTCAAAGGATTTCAACAGAACTATATTGATAACAGTGATGATTCTTTTTGGATTGAGTCGCCCATATTTCAAGAGACATCATCTTCTAATCTAACCATGGAAACACCTTCCTGCTTTGATTATCAACTTGATGAGATACATGGATTTGAGCAGGGCAGACAGATTCCTTTGTCTTTTCATGAGTATGGTACTGAATTTGAACTCCCTTCCATTGAAAATGATTCAAACTATATTGATTGTGCTACTGCTCCATCTTGGTTTGAAACTGAAAGTACAGCCACGGCAGGAGTCAAGGGATTTCAACAGAACTATATTGATAACAGTGATGATTCTTTTTGGATTGAGTCGCCCATATTTCAAGAGACATCATCTTTTAATCAAACCGTGGAAACACCTTGCTTCTTTGACTATCAAGTTGATGAGATGCACGGATTTGAGCAGGCTAGACAAAGTCCATTGTCGTTTGATCGGTGTGGTACTGGATTTGAACTCCCCGACATTGAAAATGATTCTAACTATATTGATTGTGCTACTGCTCCATCTTGGTTTGAAACTGAAAATACAGCCAAGGCAAGAGTCAAGGGATCTCAACAGAACTATATTGATAACAGTGATGATTCTTTTTGGACTGAGTCGCCCATATTTCAAAAGACATCATCTTTTAATCAGACCACGGAAACACCTTGCTTCTTTGATTATCAAGATGAGATACATGGATTTGAGCAGGTTAGACAAAGTCCATTGTCGATTGATCAGTGTGGTGCAGGATTTGAACTAGATACTGGATTGGAACTGCCTCCAACTCAACCAAGCCCTCGAAGTTCATGTTTTTCAGACACAACTACGACATTTGGAGAAGAGAACGAACTTGCTGTTCTTCTACAACAACTTCAGCAGACTGCACCGACCCTCAACTCCTTCAACCCTGACTTTGGCTTAACGGACACATTAGGTTTTCCATCTAATGTAACAGTTCAGTAGTTTATATACAAGCTGAACTCATCCAATCCTGCCAATGGAGTCACGGATACCTCAGTTTGCCACGTGCTGTGAAATTACTGTAGTTCATACCAATTCATTTAGTATAGAGTAGCTTGTGTATTTTTGCAGTTTGGATGTTAACTCCAAACTTATTCTTTATCATTGTAATTTGAATCTTGTTGGGTGCAAGATTTTTATGATATGCTAAATTGTAAACATCAAGGTTCCACTTCAGAGCAAGAATATACTATATAAATGCAAGGGGTGCCCCTAACAAACATTGTATCTTAAGAGTCCAAAAAAAGAAATAATTGATGTTGTTTTTTCAACTGAGTGTGGATTAATAATTAATTAAAAAACAAGTAAGCGTTGAGTAACTTTTAAAATTAAGTGAGCAAGTAGAAGTTGGTGAAAATTTAGTGGAATCACAAAACATTAATTATAAAATCGTTGAAAAATTAAAGTTCTTGCTTATAAACTTGAAAAAAATAATTGCAAATAACTACATAATTGAGAAACGTGGTTTGATGAAATCATAACCCTACGCTTTCTCATATTAATTCATTCTTATTACTTACATAAAATCGTTGAGTTCGTCAAAACTGTCACGCGTTTTCTACAACGTAAATTGTACCGCAAGTGTACGATGTCAAGTTTTGTAATAGAATAATGGAGTTAGGATGTTGAACCCAAAGGGGTTGATATTTAATTTCTACCAAGTACTATAATTGTGTAGCTCTTATTTTATAAATTTGGAATCAATGGTTTTAACTAAATTAGCGTAATGAATGTGGTGACAAATTCAACAATTAAATGCAAAGCTAGAAGAATAATCAAGTTGAGAAAGCATAGGGTTGTGATATAATATAACTATCAAATATGATTTTCAAAAACCTAGTTATCTCTAATCAATTTTTCATGTTTATAAGCAAGAATCCTAATGTAATTATACTCCCTCTCTCGCGTACCGAGTAAAAATTAATCCTAGAAATTAAATTCAATATCTCTATTCTGAATTAAAATCAAGATTCATCAAGATTGTGGTTCTTAGATGGAACAAGTTTCATAGATTCTACACTTTCTCTCGAAATCCATAAAATTTAAGCTATGTTATCATTAGATCGCGTCTAAATTCCCCTCTCGCAAGTGCCGGAATTGATTAGCATCTAACCATTCAATTAGTGGCCAATTAAATGAAAACATTAAATCAATAACACAAATAAACGGAAAGGAAAATTTCATAGAAATAACTAAAATAAAATCATATCATATCCTCAAGTTTTGTCTTCATCAGACCCTAGATTAGATGTTTAGTTCATGATGGAAGCCATAGAAATAACCAACATAGAGAAGAGAATAGAAAAACTAGTTTTGGTAGATCTTCAATCTCCTTTGCGATGTTGTTCTTGATTTTCTCCTTGATTTCTTGATGATTGCTTACTTCTTGACTCCTTGGATTCTTGCTCTTGACTCCATGAATTCTCCTTTTAAAAGTGGTCTTTAGGGTTTATTTATAGTGGTTTGAAGTTTCAATATGAGTTAGGGATTGACTAGGCCGAAAACTTTCCAAAAAATCTGAACTTTTTAACTTTGGGTGGGGTGCCGAAGAGCCCAAGCAGCGCCGCAATGGAAACCCCGCTAGCACTGCAGCGCTTGTGTCTGGTGCTACAACGGCAGTCATTCTACTTCTTTTCTTCCAACTGAAGGTCGTGGATCCCAAGATCTGGCGCCGCAACGCCCAGCTCTCTACTATTCTTTTTCGGTTTTCCTTTTCTTCGGAGCCGTGGCGCCCATATGCTCCCTTCATTTTTGGCCTCGTTTTCTACTTTATTTTTCTCTCCTTTCATCTTCACTCCATGCTCACTTCCATAATCAACAATTTAACTCCATTCCAAGCTCCAAAATATGCCATTTTTATCAAGTTATTTAAACTACAAAACAACACGAACAAACCCATTAAAAAGCTGAAAAGTGCTCAAGAACAAACCGAGAACTATGCTTTGGAGGTATTAATTCAATGAGTGAAATACACTCATCAAAAACAATCATGTTAGAATTAAATAAACATTGGTACAAATTCGATCGTCTAGAATAAATAAGGGCTATTCAATTATAGTACTAGTATAAATTTGATATTCAATCCTTGTGGGTTCAACATCCTAACTTCATAATTATAGTACAAAACTTGACACCATACACTTACAGTATAGTTAACACGTAAAAGTATTTCAACTTTCAAAGTACATATTTCCGAACAATACCAAATTTCATGTCAATTTAATCTCCCATTGCCCATATTGCTCTATTGGTTTTTCAATTTCTTGCTCTCGAATGTAAACAGTAAGTGATAATTGGCTTATTTTCATCATCAACTCAACCTCTCTCCAACTCTTACTCTTACTCAGACGTTAATGATTTCAACATCAGGCCGTTTCTTCCTACTACTTTTTCTCTTTACTATTGGGGAGGTAGTATCGCTTAACATTGATGTTTGATTTGTATGATTACCGATGCATGCTACTTCTTCATACACTTTTATCTCATTCCTGGACTAGTGTATTGTCTTTTATTGGGACGGAGAAAATGATCGAAAAATAATCTAATAATGATTGTATTGTTTCTTGGATGGATCTAATCATTCCCAAACTTATTTCTAAACTGGTTTTCAATATGGTTCTAAATGAGTGTAATCAAGTCTCAGAAGATTCTAAGATAGCTAATATACTTAACTATTTTTAAAATCAATCAGAAGTACAATCAAGAATGAATTCATGCTCAAAATATTAAAAGCCAAGTATAAAATAATTAAATTAATGCAATAAATAAAAATTCAAGTGTTAACACAAACCGATTCAAATTTTGATACTAGATAAACACATAGTATCATTGGATATGAATCACATTATTCGAGCTAAGTTGAGACACAATCATACAAAATAAAGAAATATAATGTTTTATTTTGAGAAATTTTTTAACTCAAAACTGAACCTAGATTAAACACAAGCAATCCACTGTAACAGACTCTGTCATGCAAATATATAGATTAATTTACAAAAAAATCTAGTTTTTCTACCCCTGAACTTAATTTCTACATTGTCATCATGTATTACTATTAAAAAAGCACATAATATAGAAATTAAATAAAAGAGAGAAAATTGAGACTCGCTGGCTATGTGCCAGATGATGAAAGTGACGCTTGGAGCTTGAAGAGTCTTCAATTGCTTCTTTCTTTTCCTTTCTCCTCCTTGAAAGGGAGCTTTCGTTCTTGATGCCAATTTTTGTTGGAAATTGGTTTGAAAACGATCGAAAATTGGTTAAGTATTGAAAACCAAAAAGTGTGACTTCAAGTCAATTTCGGCCAAATATTCAGACCCGATATGTTTAGGCAAAATAATTTGCCGTTCCACCGCTTCGGAAAGGAAATTTTGATTTCCGTATATATTTGGCTCGTCGAAACCAATTTCAGATGAATGAGAAATTGCGATCCAAAAGTTGGAGGAAATTTAGAGGAAGTCAGAAAACACTGTCGCTCGAGGGACGTCGAGCGAAGAGCGAGCGACCAACTCTCTGAAAGTGTCGCTCGAGCGATAATCTAGCGAAAAGCTAGCTAAAAGAACTAAAGCTTCTTTTCATAAGGTTGCATGATTTTGTCTGCAATTTTTCATCCACACCACTTCATCCTCGATATAAAGGACCATATGCACAACCATTTAGCACACCATATCATACTTTACATTGAGAAATCTTATAAACTCTTGCAAAGCTCTTTCTTCATATTTTTGCATTTTCCGGTAGAGGGAAAATTCCGTCGAAGTTCGTTGGGATTTGTGGTTTGTAATGCTACTATCACAATCCGAATCCGTTGTATTTTAGGAGACAATTGTCGTTAACCGTAAGTACCATTGTGGGGCAATATTGTCTTAAGAAAAAAGTGTCACCACTTGCCTCAGATTGACATTCTTCTTCTTCTCATTTTTTGAATTTATTTTCTGGTTTTATTGAAGTTATTATACTTCATTTACCTTCATAAACTTATAATTTTGATTACGCTCCTGCGGGTTGAACTTTTAATCTTTATTCATTAATTACAAACGATCATGTCCCGCTAGTTATAAAGTCCGAAGCCAACAATTTTTCCTACACAATGTTCATAGGAATAATAATCAAGATCTAAATCAAAGTATAACTCAAACGGGTCAACTATCTAGCCCTTCCGCCTCAATTTAATATAAAAATGTAGACGAATTCAAAGAAAAAGTCTCAAGTTTTGAACCCTGAATTCTTCATAATACTGTTTATATATATATATATATTCACTCGATCAAACAAATTTTGATGTCAACATAAACTAATTAAAGACATTGACATATAGTCTATAATGATCTTGTATTACATCAATTGATCCACAACCTGGAAATTTTTGTTACTTGGACAGGGTGATTCTCCCTTTACAGTGCCAGATGCAATGTTAGCGGCAGCCTAACAGAGTTATAAATCGGAAGATTGGACTCAGATTATAGAATTTGATTAAAGATTATCTAAAATCAATCAGTGTTTACCATAATAGAGATTGAATTAGGTGATTATGCATGTATAACATGAAATTCAGTGAATAATGTGGTCAGAATTAGAATTCTTTTTAAAGTTCTGTAGAATCGACAAATGTTACACAGATTGTCTACCATCCATAACACCTAACCCTGTTTACTATTTTATAACTATAATAAATATTGTTCCATGGAAGAATTCTACTGTCACTGGCGCCCAAAGAATAATCAGGAATTTTGTAATCTTGTTCCTCTAAAGATTGCAATCTTTTGCTTTTCATCATTGCTGAATTGAACAAGTATAAAATCGTTATTATGCTCTTTTAACATCTGTCTTGGAAAAAATAAAATAAATAAACTGAATCACAGGCATTAGAAAGCCTGGATCTGTTTACTCCTGGAACTAAAAGTACAACCAAAGGTTTACATATATACCGTATATACCTTCTTCAGTTCAATAGCAACCAAGCAAAAAGGGAAATCCACCATGAGGGCATGTCTGAATGGAAAGACCAACCATCTGGTGGTGCTTGGTCAATGGTTGGGCAGCTGCACAATATCCATTTTCCCTTCCATTGTGCCTCGGGAATCTTGTGAAATGGCCAACCTAGATAGAGACAATGCCATATTTCCAAGCATTTGATGAAGAATCATTCATTACATGCATCAGAAGTCCGAAAATGATTCTGCAACACTAGGATTTGTTCAATTTTCTCCTTTTATTATGCTTCTTCTTCTTCTTCTTCTTTTTCTTGCCATCAGAAGCATGACAATTCCTTTTCCCAACTTTGCCATGATCTCCATCTTTGCCACCCATATCTTCACACTGCTTGCTGACATAGTTTCCTGATACAAGCTGATGGGCTAATATTGCCAGACGGGGTCCAGCAACAGACTTGGTTGGAATGGGCCTATATAAATTTGAAGAAATATCAGACTGTGCAAGGAATTATTTATGAACAAAAAAAATAAATCAGGCATTTAGGCTAGTTAGAGAAACTTCCAAATATATGTCCAATTCTCACCAGGTTGTGAATGTATCGAATACCAAAAAGAATCAGTCCACTATTCTCTAACTAACCCATATATAATCTCTGAAATTTCCAAATGGAAACTCAAAACAGATGCACATTTTAGGCTATTTATGGGAATAACGAAATGACATTGCATATACAAGTCAATGCTCCTAACAAGATTCTTCATGACAAGTTTACTTAATTCATGTTGGATAGTGATTATAATTGGTTTAAATTATAAATAGATAGAAATAAATGGCGAATAAGTATGTAGTACTTTAGGGTCCCACGAAATGTGTGGATAAAAAATAAGTTTGACCAATTATGTTTATAAATTAAGCCCCTGTTTGGTACGCATTTTTTTACATTCTCATTATTCTACTCATTTTCAACCACACATTCTTCAATAAAATAATATTTTCCATCACATCAATAACTTTTCCTTCTTTTTCAACCACATTCATCATCCATCACATCAAAAAAATTCATTCTCTCCAAAAATGGCTATCAAACAAGGGCTAAATAGGAGCCAAACATGCACTAAGTAATGAAATTTATTTCATTCAGGGTTACGGATATTAATTGCAAAAATGAGCTTGCATTGCCTACAGATACCCATTTTAGTTATGGCTTATAATCTCCTCTTAAAACTAACTAATTAGAACAGCCCAATCAGGTTGTTAACCATCTAGATCAATAAGACCATCAGAGAGTTTCCATTAGTAACTCGTAAACATCCCACACCACTAATTATTTACTCTCTCGTGAAAGATTTTTTTTAGCAAGTATATAACACCTTGCCCCTCACTAATCTCTCTTGTTAGTTTTCCCATCAGCACACACTCGTAAAGTACAAAGTAAAATCACCTTCTAGAAAATCTGCTCTGAACGGTTGTTTTCTCGTGCCACAGGATGGGTGGAGGTAAAATGTTGTGCCTGCTGACGAACTATCAAAAAAAAAGAGCTGTATGTTATGCAAGCTAAAGAGGACGAATGATTAGAGTTTATATATATATATATATTTGCAGTTTTCAGAAACAAATTTCATAGTTTTGAATGCTATCGAATCAGACATTAGGCTTTTCCAAATAATATTTTAACACATTAGAGCATCCACACTCTTTATTTTTAAAGTACATCTTTAAATTATTTGTTTATACACTCCAACAAACTCTTTAATTTTGCTCTCTATTTTGCTTTTCCCAATATTCCTTGTTTCTCCCTCATTTTTCAGAGCATATATATATTTTTAAAATGTCAACTGCTAAATTATTCAATATAATATGCATACTTCAAGTAGAGGAGCACTGAAACTTGTAATTTTATTGTAAGTATAATCTTGATAAAATACAAATAGAAAGTGGGTTTGGCTCTCCAAATATACTAAGCCAACCCCCACTTCCTACTTTAAAAAGAGTTTCTTGGAGCCTAATTTTAAGGTTTGACTCTTTAAAATAAAGAGCATCTTTCTTTTTACAGGGTCTACTGGAAATGCTCTTAAGCTGGCACGTAATTGCCCTCTTTCCTTTACATTAGAATCTAATCATTGAGAAGGGAAGGGACCACATGTGAATGAGCGCATGCACTCAGAAACCATAACTGGATTCTTCTCCAAAAGTGACCCCTTATTTTACACTATCTAACCCCTCAATGTCTAGTACGTATATAAATGCAGAGGCTGACCCTAAAAAATTGTAATATCTTTACTTCAGAAAATTTTAATAGTATCCCAACTCTTAAGCTTTTCTTATGATATAAATAGTTACAATAACTAAGCATGAGTCCTAAAATGTAGCGGCAGTGACTAAAACTGTTATACTTAAAGATCCATCCACGTCCATGAATTTGTTGTGTGATAGATTTTAAATGTTCAGTGTTCATCAAGGATTAATGAGTTTCAACAAATTCTTGCAGCCATCCACAAAGCAAACGAATGAGTTGAGTCAAAATCTCTTTGTTTGCGTGCATTTATTTGTGAGAAGTTACAATTATCTGTCATAAGCTTTTTTATCTTGATGTAAAGAGTATTCATGTGTAACAGTGTAAGAATATGAAATGACTTCTTTTTCTTATGGGATCATGGACAACATGGTTTAAAAAGGCGCACTTGCGTATCCTCCATGCCTTGAGGCGAAATTGTGAGGTTAAAATACAAGAGGCTTACGCGCACGCCTCAAGGCTTGCGCCTCACTGTGAATTTGAAAGGTCTTTCATTAAAAGGAAAAAGGGCCCATTTAAAAAGTAATTTCCGGCCCAAATAAAACAATCACACCCAGAAATACACGGCAGCCAAAACAGAAGACCTTCAGCCGGAAACTGATGGACTAAACAGGGAGAAAAACTGATAATAATATAATACACACACTTTAGGCAGAAAGCAGAATTATAGACGGGAGAAAAACTGTTAAATGTGCATCACTTCAATCATAAGCTGAGATCATAGTGAACATACTGATTGGTGAATAAATTTGCATGAAGTTGGACATTAGTTAAAGATTCCAGCAGAGGGAATTGTCTAATTTATAGTGTTTGTAGCTGTTTGTGCAAGTCTGTGTCCATGTTGTGTTGATGAAATTTTTTGTGTTGGAAAAATATGTATAGTTGCTTACCGATTCATTGCATGGAAGCAAGTACAAGAACAAAAATGTAGGAGAGGCAATTTTGTAAAGTTCAGGGTTGAAATCACCATCAGAAGGAGGAAAACTTTATTCTGTTAGTATTAAGGTTATATTGTTATGTACCTATTTATTTGTCAATTCTTTCCTTTATCTGTGCTCGTAATTATTTGCATATTTTTCGATAAATGTGTTCTTTCCTAAATATCTTCTTTCTTTTGGTAAACTATATCTCAATATGCTAATGGCTATATATCTTATTTACTATATACTTTAACTTTTATTTTTTGTATTTTTGTATTATTTTATAATTCTTTTACTTAATTTTTTTGTTTTTTGTGAGGCTTACGCCTCAATCCGCCTTGAGGTTTACGCCTCACCTCATAAAGAAAAATCGTCACAGTACTTAGTTTCGCCTTTTTAAACCTTGATGGACAAAAGAAGTTATTTCCCCCACTAACTATGGGTGTTGCCTCAGTTTGTCACGACCAGGAGGAAAATAGGAAATAATTATCATCTAAACTCTTCTTGCCTTAAAACAGTACCTTTTTTTTTTTTTTTTTTAGGCTTGAATTTCATATTACTAAATGTAGAAGCAAAATATGGTAAAGCAATAAACATGGTTTACCTTTCCAGGCATTATGACTCCATCAGGTGGTTTAGGCATGTGAGGATGAAAAGGAGGAAATTTATAGAAGACAGATCTGAAATGAAGGAAAATAAAAAAATAATAACCTTCAGGATATAATACACAGCTTTGAACTATTGTTGAAATTTTGTCGTAAAAGTAAAATACACTAAATAACAAATTACATACATAACTTTGTTCTCCATGATCATCTCCATGTCACAACTAGGAGAAGAAATCACTGCTGGACAAATGGGCTTATCGGAAAGATACACATATCCATTCATTCCACCACTGCATGGCAATATCAGTTAGCTAAAACATGGACAGTTAATAATTGATAATATCAACAGGGAAATTATGGCACACATGACAGATAAAATTACTCATTCCTACTACGGTTATATTCACAATAAGAAAAGAAACTTCACATATGACGTATTAGAACATTTGTGCCGAATTATGAATCCCATATCACAAGAGCACCAAGTGGCAGCATCCACTGGTGAATAAGAAAATGTTTCAGTTCACGTCTGTGCAAGGACAAATAAAGAAAGAGGCAGATGGTGGCATGGATCTATATATTAAAGTTCAAGTGTTCAGTTTACTTTTTCTAACCATTACAGGAAGGATGAAGGGTGTTATACAAATACCAATAAAGATATATAATTTATTAATGTTAGGATATCTTACCTTAATTTAGGGTCGATTTTCCTCTTTAATTTAGCTTTAGACAACTTTAGATTGTCTTTATTCCGTTCATAGAAGGCCAAGATCTTCGAGGCTAAAGGATGCGAGACATGAACATACAGTTTATCCATACCCAAACTGTTTCTCCGCTTTTCTTCGTCCTAAATTACAACGATACAATTCAGAAACTCAATAAATATCTCACAGAAGCATAAAGCAGAAATGCAAATGCAGAGAAAATATTTCTCCAAACAGGAACTAGGTTAAGATGAATTGCATTATCTGCATTAGTCATTGTGACTTAGGTGTTACCGTCAATGAATGTTCCACTTTTGCAATCTCGGCAAGAAGACGACATTCGTCGATAAATGGTAATCTACAAACAGCCTGGCAATTAGGAAGAGAACATACTTAAGTCAACATGTTGTAGCAATAGCTTACAAAAGGAACGACTGAAAAGCACGGTAAGATCAGCTTTAAAATTCACAAGGTGACTCTAATTAATTCATCTCATCACCATAGACTGGTATCTATAACTTGCTTTGATGTTGAAGACCCATAAATGAAGAAATTATTTTCTTAATTATTATTTCTCTCTGAGTCTCCCGAAGTGTGTATCCATTCTGACCTATCTGTAACACGGCCTTGTGTTGTGCAGTTTTGTTGGAGATATACATGCAATCTCTTGGTACAAATCTAAGCCAATCAGTAAAAATTCATCACCAATGGCAGTCTTATATTCAGATGATTAAGGTGCTTTCAGAATCACATTGGAATGTAATAAAGGTTATCGAACAGATACTTTGAAAAGTATTAGAACATTCTACGAGTTTGGAAAAAATCATATTGCTTTTTAATGTAGACAAGCAGAATGCTGACTGCAACCAAGCAAAAGAAGTAGATTGGACTTGGAAGTCTATAAGCAGAACAGTCAAAAAAAGGATGTACGAAGGCAACATACATTTGCATTGATAACCGGGAGAAGAAATTACAACTAGTGGCACAATTGTAGCAGATAAGAAATCTGAGTACAACTTGAGAGCACACATTGTTTGACCGACCAACCAATATTAGTGGAGAATTGTTAGATGGAATAGAGACGAAAAGACAATACCTAAAATTTTATCAAAGGATGCTGATATTAACAAAATGATATGTAAACAAATATACACATCTATTTTAAGAAAGTATATTGTGAAACAGTGCATTGTGTCCCTGCTAAAGAACGGAGCTAATAATCAACTTAGATAGCAATCACTGCAATTATGACATAGTGGAAATAAATAACAGTCTGGAAATATGAAAAAATAATATTGCAAACATTTAATGTTGAAATGCAAATTACCCCCTAATGTGTGCAAAACAATTTGATAGCACCCCCACCCCACCCGGTTTTAGAATAGCCTAATAACCCTACTCTAGAAACCTCACTTGGTTCAAAATGCTCTTCAAATTACCTCGTAATTTTAAAATTTTAAAAAAAAAAATGATCTATCTAAGCTACTCAGCTTCTTTTTGTCCCAAAATTCACACTGAAAAAGGAACCGAGTTAGACAAAGAACAGACTAATTTATTAGCAATGTCGCCAAGCCATTTTTCATTAACATAATGACTTTCAGAAACCACAAAGACCGTATTGAAAATCAGAAAGTATTAGGCTATTATTAAAAAAAATTAGCATCAAGAACTTCAGTCACCACAGTGGACTATTTGCCACTAACCCATAATTTAGCAATTGTTTAGGAGAGTTTAAGCCTATATTTTGGCCCCCATTTTTTCAAAAACTCACTTTTTTTCAAAAACTCATTTTCAACCACACATTCTCCCATAAAATAATTTTACACGTAAACCCCAAAATTTTTCTTATTTTTTGTTGGAAAGTTTCCATATTGCCAAGCCAACCCTACATTATTCTAGGAGATTTAGTTTCCTTAATATTAACATTTAATTTTTCCTTTCTCTTCCTGTCTTATTCTTTCCTTTTTAGTTCTGCTGTACTTATAAATATGTTATTGTACCTATGTAAAGAATTAGTGAGAATAATTCCTACAGTTGTTTCTCTCATTCAAGATGATATCAGAGCCTTAGAAATTCTCGAACCTGTGGTCTCCTCGTGAGTTTCCAGACGTCATTTGTGGTCGGAAAGCTCTTCATTGTGGTCGGCAACTGTAGTCGACCCTCTGATCGTCGAAGTCGGAGCCTTCGCTGGGTGTCTCTTGCATTTCTTCAATGCGTCTGAAGTTCAATAGGTTTCTGGGGTTGGAGCTCAGTTGTGACAGGAGTTCTTGGCATCGCAGGAGTTGGGTCTTGGTCACAACACTGTCTTTTCATGATCGGTAGTAGGATTGGAGAAAAATACCGACGTTGCCTTCTGTGTGTTTGTCATCTACGGCTTCCAGCCGTTTGTTTTTCTTCTTCCAGCAGATCGATTGTTTGTTGGGGCAAGATTTCTGGACTCCAATCTCTATTTGGACAAACTGTTATTCGCTCCTGGAAAATTCTGCACCGTCGGTGATTGGGTTTCTCAGGTTTTCCAGCGTCTCATGTAGTGGATTTCTCTCAGTAATTTGGTCTGGCTCCTGTCTTATTGGGCTTTTTGTTTTGGGCATCAATTTTTTGGCAGAAATTTTTTTTCGAGCTTCAATTTCTCAGGGGCGGAAATTTTAATTTTTTGGCTTGTGTTCAAGGTTGATTATTTATTTCATCATGTTTACTGAAAATGATGATAATTTCTCAAGTGCTGAGCAGGTGGATCACCTTCTTCAATTGTTGAAATCCACTCCTACATGCAGTCCTCCTATCAGTTCTTTGGCCCAAACAGGCGATATCCCTCGTACATACTCTTGTAGTTCAACTCTTGCACCATGGATTATTGATTCTGGTGCTTCTGACCATATGACTAGTACATCACAATTTTTTCAATCTTATTACCCTTGTCCAGGTAATAAAAAGGTTAGAATTGCAGGTGGAAATTTCTCATCCATTGCAGGAACAGGTTCTATCCAAATTTCTGAGAAAATTGAACTAAAATCTGTCATTCATGTTCCTAAACTTGCTTGTAATTTGTTGTCTGTTAGTAAACTATCACGTGATTCTAATTGTCGTGTCATATTCTTTAATTCTCATTGTGAATTTCAGGACCAACTCTCGGGGAGGATGATTAGCAGTGCTAGGATGATTGATGGACTCTATTATTTTGATGAGACCCTATTCAACAATAAACAAGTTCAGGGGCTAAGTAGTAGTGGTAATAAACAACACCTGTGAGTAAACAAATTATGCTTTGGCATCTTAGACTAGGACATCCTAATTTTCTCTATTTAAAACATTTGTTCCCTAACTTATTTAAAACTATTGATTGCAACTCTCTTCATTGTGATACGTGTCATTTAGCCAAAAGTCATCGAAACACTTATCGGCCAATAGGTTATGCTTCAAAACCCTTTTATTTAATTCATAGTAATGTTTGGGGTCCCTCAAAAATCACTACTGCATTTGGAAAAAAATAGTTTGTGACATTTATTAACGATCATACGCAGTTGTGTTGGGTGTATCTGATGAGCGATAAATCTGACGTTGAAAAAATATTCAAAAATTTTTACATGATCGAAAATCAATTCCAAGCACAAATCAGTATCTTTTGAACTGATAATAGCACTGAATATTTTAACAAATGTTTGAGAACTTTGTCAGCAAAAGGTATTCAACATCAGTCTACTTATCGTGACACCCCACAACAAAATGGTATTGTCGAGAAAAATCGTCATTTATTAGAGGTTGCACGAGCCCTAATGTTTTCTATGCATGTTTTTAAATATTTATGGGGTGATGCCATTTTGACTACTTGTTATCTTATTAATAGAATGTCTACTCGTATTTTAAAATACATTACTCCATTAGCCTGTCTAAAAGAGATTTTCCCTACTTACCATATAGCATCGGATTCACAACTAAAGGTTTTTGGGTGTACTGTTTTTGTTCATCTACCTACTCATCTTTGGTCCAAACTTGACCCTAGGGCAGAAAAATGTGTTTTCCTTGGATATGCTTCTAATAAGAGAGGTTACAAATGTTTTAACCCTATTACAAAGAAAATTCACATCAGTATGGATGTTTCTTTCCTTGAAAAACAGTCTTACTTTAGCCATAACTATCTTTAGGGGGAGAGAGAAAAGTGAAGATGAGTTCTGGCAAACTACTAATTTTAATCTTCTTCCTAATGTTCTCCCTGACATTGACAAAGAAAATTTATCTAGTGAAAGTGATGGAAATCTGAGTCCACCTATACAAGACACAAGTGATTCACAATCAGGGGGAGAAATACTACCAGATATTACCTCATCTGAGCTTCGTGTTTATACTAGAAGAAGAGATCATCAAAATAATAGAGACTCGTCTTCCAATCCAGAGCAAAGTCACTCATCACCACCTCTACAAGTTGGTCCGTCCAATACACCAGGTAACTTATCACTCCTACTCCTTCTGTTAACAATTCTATTGATCTAGATTTACCTATAGCCCTTAGGAAAGGAGTTAGAACTTGTACCACACATCCTATTGCCAAATATCTATCATATCATATCATAGACTCTCTAATACTCATACGGCCTTCACATCCAATATTTCTCATTTGTTTATTCCAAGAACCATTCAAAAAGCGCTGGATCACCCGGAGTGAAGATTAGTTGTTCAATAAGGGATGAATGCACTAATTGCTAATGGTACTTGGGTAATTAGTAATCTACCAGAGGGAAAGAAGACTGTAGGCTGTAAATGGTTGTTTACAGTCAAATGCAATGCCGATGGTAGTGTAGAAAGGTACAAAGTAAGACTTGTGGCAAAGGGATTCACTCAAACATATGGAATCGACTACCAGGAAACTTTTGCTCATGTAGCCAAGATGAATTCAATCCGTGTGTTACTCTCTCTGGCAATCCATTCCAATTAACCCTTATATCAATTAGATGTGAAGAATGCCTTCTTAAATGGAGATCTAGAGGAGGAAGTTTTTATGGATCTACCACCAGGATTTGAAGACAAAGGAGGCAAAGGGAAGGTGTGCAGGTTGAGAAAGTCTTTGTATGGACTCAAGCAATCTCCTAGAACTTGGTTTGAACGCTTTGAAAATGTGATAAAGAGTCACGGCTACCGTCAAGGCCAAGCTGACCACACTATGTTCTATAGACACACTGGCGGAGATAAGTTAACTATACTTATTGTCTATGTTGATGATAGTAATGAAATTGAGAGATTAAAGAAGATTCTTGCTAAGGAGTTTGTGATTAAAGACTTAGCTAACTTGAAATATTTTCTTGGTATGGAGTTTGCAAGGTCAAAGAAAGGTATATTTGTTTCTCAACGAAAATATATTCATAATTTACTTGGAGAAACAGGTTTGTTAGGGTGTAAAGCTGCAGAGACCCATAGAGCCGAATCTAAAACTCCAACTAGCTAAACCTGAAGAAGTAATCAATAGAGAACAATACCACCTATTGGTAGGAAAACTCCTATATCTCTCTCACACACGGCCTGACATAGCTTTTGCAACAAGTGTGGTAAGCCAGGTCATGCACTCACCAGAACCTAAATAATTTGATGTTGTTTACAGAATCTTGAGATACCTAAAGGGGACTCCAGGTAAAGGCTTATTGTTTGAAGGTCATGAAAATTTACAAGTTGAAATATACACTGATGCAGATTGGGCTGGAAGTGTCTCTGATAGTAGATCAACTTCTGGTTATTGTACATTTGTTGGAGGAAATTTAGTAACATGGCGCAACAAGAAACAGAATGTGGTGGCAACGAGTAGTGCAGAGGCTGAGTTTAGGGCAACTGCTCATGGAATTTGTGAAGCATTATGGATTAAAGAATTGCTGGAAGAGTTGAAGGTTATTAATTTATTATCAATGAAACTGTATTGTGATAATAAGGAGGCAATAGCTATTGCCCACAATCCAATTCATCATGATAGAACAGAACATGTGGAGGTGGACAAACATTTTATCAAAGAAAAAATAGATAGTGAGGTAATTTGTATGCCATATATTTCTACAGTCAAGCAAGTAGCAGAAATACTTACAAAGGGTTTGCCAAAGAAACAGTTTGAAAACTTAATCAGCAAGCTGGCCATGAAAGGCATCTTTAAACCAGCTTAAGGGAAAGTATTGGAAAGTTTCCATATTGCCCAGTCAACCCTACATTATTCTAGGAGATTTAGTTTCCTTAATATTAGCATTTAATTTTTCCTTTCTCTTCCTGTCTTATTCTTTCCTTTTTAGTTTCTTCTACTATAATTATAAATATGCTATTGTACCTATGTAAAGAATTAATGAGAATAATTTCTACAGTTGTTTCTCTCATTCAAGATGTTAAGACTTGGGAATCCATCTTAAAAGGTCAACCTCATTAAGAGTAGTCCAATACCTTATAAATTGGCCTATGTTTACATCTTTAATCGATACGGGATTATATCCCTTGACATTTTTTAACCACGCTTTCTCCAACAAAACACTATTCTAAAATGTATTTTGGCCCAAAAATGGGGCTCAAAAATGGGCTAAATATAATTTAAGCAGCAAGCCCCAGAACATGTAGATAAAAGGTAAATAGTAGTTGTGGGTCCAAAGACGTGATTAGAAAATATGTTTGACCAAAAGTGATTATAATTTAAGCTCTCCCAAACAAGCACTTGAGCTCATCGAAGGCACATCTAGTTGAGCCAGGCAATTAGAAAACTGAAACTATTAAGAGTTACATATATATTAACCATACCTTCCAAGCACGCCTTTTCCCATTCATGTCGAGCTCAAAATCTATACAAAAAAAATGTTGAATTTTATTCCATACAAGTAAATACTTAAGAAAAGAGAAATTTTATTCACTAAAGCCCCGTTTGATTCCCATTTTGGGAAAGAAAATGTATTTTGAATAGTTGATTGATGGAGAATGTGTGGTTGAAAATTAAAGAAAAGTTTTGGGTTTACGTGTAATATTATTTTATTGAAGAATGTGTGGTTAAAAAAAAGAGAGAGAAAAATGAATTTTGAGAAAATGGGAATCAAACAGGGGCTAAATCGCCCTACCAGTAGGATAAAAATCCAAAATAGGCGATGATGGATCTTTCATCAATTTCCTGTAGAACAAAGGAAGAGCATGTGCACTACACGCATAAACTGGGTTAAATTGAAGTCTAAAAATATAAGCAAATATCTGTTCAAGTGCATGATTGTCAAAGCTTATAATTGTTTATAAGCGGGTCAAACTTTATTCTTATCCATATATCCGTAGGACCCATAACTTTTATGTCCTATTTAACCACACATTCCTTGGGATCCAGCTTATAAACAATTATAAACTTTGACAAACATGCACTAAATAACAAGCATAAATTAGTTCAAAAACCTTGCAGCAGGCAAGACACCCATTAATTGGTTGAAGGGCTTAAAGGGTTTTCCAAGTGTAAAATGGACTTCAAGCTCATTAAGATTGTGGAAGTCAGAAGCAAATGGAGCATAGTGATAAGGATAAAACCTGAAGAGATGAAATTCAGTAAGACAATGTTCTGCAGTTCAAGGTCCATAATATATTTAAAGTTGTATAAATACGTCAAAATAAGTAAAACAATTTTGTAGTGGTTTTTGTAGCATTTTTGTGCTAATTAAAAATAAGTTAGCAAAGGCCTGAATTATTTGCCAGGCTTTACAGCCCTGATATCCCAGCCATTTGTCAGAAACAAAGCCTATGGACTCGATACCTTCTCTTCTAAAAGTTACCAAAAACCTTAGCCTATTTATAATGCAACCCGGATCCTAGCGCAACTTTTCGCATTATTTCATTGTCTCCATGATGTACAATATGAGTCAACAGCAGTGGGATAACAAAGAGGAAAGATAGAGTGGTTTCTACAGCTTGTTGGGCGGGGTTTGGGAGGGTGCATGTGGGTTTTCCGGTGAGCAAGGATTATAACCCAGGTTAAGAGGGGTAAGAAACACCAGATATTTCAAAGTTTCTTTGATCCCATAAAAAGAGATCATTTGTGTACATCAGCATCCTCATCGCATGTAAATTCAGGTAGAAGGAACAAGTCAAGAAGATCTTCACCCTGATTTTCCTTTTCCTCACAAGCATCTCGCCTGATGTTGTGAATGCTTCATCTTTCCAATGGGATGCATATGTGCACGATCAAGACAAAATCAAATGAGACATTGTATATATAATAACTACTATAAAGGTTAGCTTTCAGAAACCAGCAATTTCAGGTCTCCCATTTCTACTAAAAAATTTCAATTTGTTTTTTAGAATGATTCAAACAATTATCATTCCTCATAGTTGAACTCAAAGATGACAGTTATTGAGGTTATAAGATTATAGCACATCAATGGGATCCCAAAACTTAGATTTGATTTAATTATTTTTTATTGAAGACTTCATTTTATATTTTCACACATTTTATTATCTCACCCTATGATGCACGGATACAGACACGTGTGTCCGACACAATACATGTCGGATACGTCGGCACGCGATTTTTCAAAAAAGTACTGATACGATTAATTTTTTTTTAAATCTTCATTTATATAGTATAAATTTAGTTTTATACTTGTTATTAATTTTTCTTATTAAAATCTTTTAAATATGAGTACATATTTTTAATTTACTAATAATTTTGAGATAAAACTATAAAATATTTTTAATAGAAAAGAAAAATGTTTATGGTAAAGTGTCCGAAGAGTGTCGGCATCGACACGTGTCCATCACCGACACACTACCTTAGTTGAAGTGTCCGTACTATAGAGATCTCACCCATAAACAGAGGTGGTTTAGCTCTAATGTAGGAGAAAAAAGTAAGGGCTCTAGCCTCTAGTCCTACTGTCCACTGAGTCAATGGTTATATACAGAACGGCCAAACCACGTTGTATCTTCATGTTATTTGCTTCCCATTATTATTCTCATTTTCCAAGTTCCATCATTGTCAAAGAATAAGTTAGTATTGAGAATCAGAGATTATTGCAAGTATTATGGCACCATCATTGCGATACCAAAAAATTATTCACATAAGAAATATGCAGATTACATAAATATAGATAAACAAGCAGCAGAAGAGCAGAACGAACCATTGCCAGGAGCACACTCCTTGGTAGTAATAATGCATGAACCAACAAATCCCTTCAACATATTTCAAGACCTATGACAAATAAAAGAAAGTTAACAAAATGCAACATACGGAAAACTAAATAAGAACATAAACAAATTGACAGGAATCAGTCTGCCAGATTAAGTATCCATAGCCAAGAAAAGAAAATTACCAAGATAAACACCGGGAAACAGTTGATACAAAAATGTTATGACTTGGACAGAAACATAAGCCCCTGTTTGATAGGGATTAGAATCTCGATTTTAATTATAAGTCAAAATCAACAATGAATTTTAACTACACATTTCATGGGACCACAACTTTTCAACAAATATTTTATCAAATTTTATCAAAATCTGATAAAAATATGATTTTAATCCCCACCCAACAAGGGCTAAGAATAAAAGTAAACAAAAGTGTTGAAGGTCAACATTAAGCAACAACAATGAAATTCACTGGGATTAACCTATCATAAAAAATTTCCTTACAGCATGTCTTTTAACTCTCTGACAGTCATCATCAGTTAAAGCTTTAAACTTTTCTGTATAGTATCTCTCCTTCCAACCCTCTTCTCCTAGATTGACCTGACATGAAAATACATTACCCTACGGCAAAAATGATACAAAAGGTTGAGTTGTGCTAATGTGAGGAGCACAAATACAAAGAAATTAGACAACCTTGTCTTCCACAAATCTGGCCTGGGCATTTACGTCAACCGGAAATATCTGAATCTCTTTTCCACCAGACTGATTCAAAAATTAGATAACTTAAGTCTCAGAATCAGTTACATCCATCCTTGATATCAAGAAAGAAGTAAAAATGTTCAACACATTACATTGCCATTGGCTGGAACTCGTCCTCTGTGCATTTTCCATCTCCTTTGCTCCTGAATAATGAAGTTTGTAAAGATAATACATGTAGCAAACCAAGAGAGGGTGCAAAAAAACAAGCACTTTTCACAGTTACTGTCCACCTTAAATACAAAGGCTTGAAACTAATGAAAGCCATTTGATTAAATATTAACAAGAATATAATATCTCCATGAACCATGATTGAGTTTCCAAAAACAGGTGAGGAAAATTATATGGAGGGCATGACCTAAATGGATGTCAAACAAATAATAGTATGCATAACAGATTCAAGCGAAATGATAAATTAATATCAGAGGCAGTACCTGTCTTCGTTTCCTAAAGATGGCATTCTCATGGGTACCAAGAGCTCGTACAAAGTGTTCCACTCGTTCCAGATTGACCTGGACCATAAATAAATACAAGGATGGTAAGAAAAGTTTAAGAAACGATATCAGACTACTTCCAATGCGTGCATTTGGAGCCGTGTAGTTGCAACTAAAAGAACTCTAGCAAAAACTTTTTCGTAGGTTCTCGTAATCCTCCAACAGAGTTGCACTCCTTGTCTTCATATTTATAAAGTTTTGAATTGACTTAAGAGTAAATGTCACATCAGTTAGTTATTTTGATAATTATTTTCGAAGTGGGGATTTTATAGTTGATATAAATTCTTAAGGAGAATCATATTCCGTCCTCACTCCTTGGTACTAGAGAAGTTCTAGTTAAACAGCCCGTCAATTTAAAATATTAGTCAAGTCGGAAGAGAAAAAATCTTACAAAATTAAGGCCCTGGTTGGTACGAATTAAAATCTAATTTTAATCTAAGTCAAAGTCAAACAATTATTATTAACCACATATTTCATTGGTCCCACAACTTTTCAACCACACATTTCAAAACTTCTATCACAATCTACTAAAAAATCTAATTTTAATCCCCACCAAACACCCTCTAAGTATTGAACTATCACACACTTCTACTGAGCATTCAATTACAACCTTGGTATGAAATGACCACCCTTACATGTCAAAATCAGGCCTGGAAGGTGACACTCCTAGTTTCAAGTGGACTATTCAGAATGAATGCAATTGACTGGGCACTGACATTGCAAAGTTTGATTTTGAAAATTAATTCAACATGCTGTTTCAATTATTGTTTGGGGCACTCTATTGATCTCTACTTGTACAGAATCGTGGATGGAATTTTGAATGATTTGCTTTATTCTTTGACCTTTTTTTATTATATACATCTTTTTTTTTCTCTCTTAATGAAATTAATATAGATTCATAAAAAATCCCAAATTGTTTGTCACCAAAAATAAAAACAACAGAGATGGTTAATATAACAACATTTGTAAATAAAATATTGTTTAATACATGCTTAAATGAAATGACAATGGATGTGTTCAGGGAAGGTAAACCAAGGATGCAACAATTTGTAGATGAAATGGCAAGAGTAGCACAAAATTAGTCATGTACCTCAAAAGAATCAGTAAGATAGCCACCCATTCGAACAAATTCATTCTTGTAGACAATCATGAGCAAATCGATGGCCCCCTAGAGGAGAAGAAGTTCAGAGGGAACAACAAAAATGAAGCACAAGGTAAGTTAAGCGCATTCAATTGACGGAAGTTGGTATGAGTTCTTTGTGAAATTTGCTTCTTCTTTTTTTGGTGGGAAGATGGGAGGGAGTGTTGGGGTGTGACTATGTACTTAGTTCGTTAGTCACATAACCATAACCTAAATTCCATGAATTATTTTGAAGATGTACTAATCAGCAAATATATGTATAGTATCCTAACCTCTGATATCTCCAGTGATGGCACATGAGGTAGAAAGTCATTTCCAACAAATAGACACAAGAAAACAAAATCATCTATCAATCGCTCGAGGTCTACTTTCATGGATGGATCTGGTATTCTCAGGCTTTCCTCCAGATATTCTCTGAGTACCCATACATTGAGAAACTGAAACAGAATAACAAGAGATAAAATATAATTACCTCACTAATATGCATCTATCTCACTCACTAGCACAAGAAAAACTGAATAGCATACTTAATTCATATCAACAAGTACATAAACATGTATAATGTATCAACATGTAAGCCTTGGATTCTCTCAAACATTCTGAAAACCTATTGCATGTAGTTGTAGTTACTTATCTTGATCAACCAGAATGGAAAGAAAAAAATTAGAAGTACAACAAAGAAAGATATCAATTAAGGAGAAGAACAAGAACTTACAGCCTTCACAACCAACACATCACTTTCTCTACCTGTCCTCTTTGTAACAAGAATGTCAAGATGAACGAATACAGCTATGACGTGTAAAGAATATAATTAGGAAAATCAGATAAAGCGCTAGTGTGACCATTTCAAACACGTATGCTTGTAAAATATGAACCTGCGACGGTGCAACCTCTATTCTTATCAAGCCTTAGCAATATAAAAACCCTTAACATACAATCGATTAAACTATACAGCAGATACATAAAGAGTAACAACCTGAAACTTCTGTCTTGATATGAAGTCATCAAGAGCCTCACCACTTCCACCAGTCCTCTTCCGTTTTGGACCTTTGTGATTATCTGGTGCTTTCTGGACGTCCTACATTGTGAACAACTATGTCATTAGACTTCACATTTATTACATGGGAAAACATTCATTACCCCTTTCAGAAAAGTATCCAGATCAAAACTTCCACAAAATCATCTCTTCATGCAACAAATATATATACCAACCACCGATTGGAATTCAGGGTCGTAGAATTCTTAATACCCAATTGAAAAGCTGATAGTAAGTAAAATCATACAACAAATCTGGATACATTTAGGTTCTCAAAAAATTTATGCTCTCCCATAGAGTGAAAAAAAAATAGCTGCATCAGCACGTGAGTGATGTAAGATGCATATACGATATAACCTTTCTGGTGCACATCAATCATAAAGCAGTAAATGCTTCCAAATAGAATTGGTTGATGAATCCTGCCCATTGGGAAATGACAACAGGATGGTGATATTTGACCGTTAACACAAAGACTGAGAAGTCACTTGTTTCCAGTTTCGGACAGAGATATTATAGATTTACAGTTACTAGTATTCTGGAACTAGTGGCATGATATGTTCAAGCTTTTTTTTCCCTCATTTCAAAGCCACTCCAGTCCACTTTTGGTCAATGGTCAGCCTTCATTCACCATTGCTTTGGCAAGCCAACTAAACAAATGTCGGGACACAACTTACATATCAAGGAGCTTTCCAGTGAATTCAATCTACGAATCCACAGTCGGACTATCTCCTGACTGCAGTTTCTTTTTTCCATCTGAAAAAACAGAATCAATTTTGTTCATATGCATCCAGCAGTTGCAGGACAGTATCTAGTTGTTGGATTATCAGGGGCAATTTTGTCATCCAGTTTGAGCTTTTCTTTTTAAGAATGTAAACAGTGCTGAAATTTCACGCTTGAATTAGAAAACGTCCAATATGAAGCTTCTTGTTATCTAAATAATTAAGTGGGCTTGTGGACTGAGAAACTTCATAGATGACAATCATTAACTTTAACGCATTCTAGAACAATTTCCTCCAGCGCACTTGTAACTTATGAGCCACTTGTCAAATGGCACATGCAGATCACGTGATAAATTTCCAAAATTCCAATTGTTATTTCTTTGTTAATTATTTTTAGAGAAATAAAATGTGGCTTGCTGCTTACTTCCTCCAGTTACATATCAATCTCATCCTCGTAAGCATGAATTACAGATGAGATTGGGAAGTAACAGGTTCAACAGTCAACAGGATTCCCTAAAGCAGCTTAAATAGACTAGAAAATTTGTCAAGTCGGATACAAAATTTCAGTAATGAAAACTGAGAAAAACCCCCAAACTTACAGACTCTCTTAAAACTGAGAAGTGAACTTCATGGGTAGCCAAAGCAAGCATGATCAAATCTGCATCCTAATAAAACAGAACTCGGAGTCAAAATGTCTTGTACATTTGCAAGAGAATCTATAAATGGAGAGCAAATTAAGTGAATCAAAATAGTCCAAAGAAACTTACCAGTCCATACAGACAATGTCGGGTATTTGGATCAAATCCTGGAAGATTTCGTTGTAAGCGGATATAAGACATTATCTTGTGTTCACCTTCACCAGGCACACTAGCATCCGAAAGGATTACCTGACAAACTCAGAGAAAATCACATCAAATAGAGAAAGAATAGTTTATCCCACAAACTGACTGGGTGTCAAATTCCTACCTTAATTGTTTGCCAACCAGGATCATGGTTCGTCCTCCAATGTATATAATACTGAAGCGCATCAGACAACAATTCCATGAATTCGGTTCCAGGCGTTATTACATTTGAATCGAGCTTTTGCTTTCCCAAGTTATTTCCTTCCAGTTCAAGGTCTCCTCTTGGTCTCTCCATTTGAGATGTCTAATAGCAATTAAAAATCAATATTTTTTTTTTACTTCATAAGCAAAAAGAAAAATTTCTGAACGCAAACTTTGAAATCGTGAAATAAATAACACTCACTTCATCAGTTCTATCTGTAGCAGCTCTGAATCGTCTTGCTCGCTGCTGGTTCATCTTAGCCCTTGGTGCAACACCATCTAGCCAGAAATCATTACGTGACAACACAATTACCGTCTAGTTTTACTATGTCAAGGTAACAGCATGACCACTTTCGTTTTTCATCAAATTTCTCTATCATAAGAATATTTCTTTGAGTTAAAATATTGTATGATAGTAATCAACAACCAATTCAGTGCCCATAAACTTCATTTCGCTAAAATTGATTAGATGAAATCCTCGAGGTCTTCTATTTTAGAAATACTAAAATATCCTTTCATATGATAAATATATCAAGAACAGACAGCTAACTGACCGATTGCCATGTAAAGAAGTTTTCGCGGCCTAATAACCGTAAAAATTCGATCAAGGTACTTAAATACTGCCCTGAATACTTCATCGTAAGTTTCCGGCATTGGCTGCAAAGAAAGGCCAAAATTGAACTGAATTCTTCCAAAAAAGGGAACTTTTATACCAATAAACCCAAAACACGCAAAGGTAAATGTACAAAGAAGTTTACCATGTCTTCTGGGTGGAAGCAGGGATGGATAATGCCATTCATGTCAAGGTAGAGATTGTCGAATTCAAAGCCATTGGGATTCGGCTTCGTGGTATCCACGGGGACCTTAACACCATTTACAAATGACGGAGAATCTTCTATCACTTCAACTACAGAACGTGGATATCTGTCGATCAGCCATCGGTAGAATGACGGTATTCCCATATTTTGAGAATTAATTTATTAATGAATTGAGAAGAGCGTTAAGATGAGTTTTTGAATTAGGGTTTTAAGCCATTTAGGGTTTTAGTTTGTAAGATGCCGGTACTTATTTATGAGGCTGCAGAACTGGTAAGAAACGCCATATTTGAAAACGGGCCGGGTCGAATTCGAGTCTCTAGGTTCATGAGCTTTTTCATTGTTTTATATTTATTTATATTTTCTTACTTTGTCTATTTGATTGGACAAGAATTTCATGGAAGGTAAAAAAAGAATTTCCTACTTTTTACTATTCATCTATTTGAAGGGACGGATCCACGTGGGGTCATGTGGTGTCAAATGACACCACATATTTTTTTGATTTTTTTTTTCCTTTTTTCTGGAGTTTTTCTTCCGCATCCAAGGGTATGGGTCGCCTGCTTGGGGAATCTATAGGCTCGTATAAATTGACACTCATTAATTTCCATTTTCACTCATTTCTCTTGAGTCAACAATTGTAGGCTTGGGGACCACATGTGTGTAGAAGAGTGTAGTGAACCGTACTTTTCTCCATTTGAATGTTGAATTAACATTATTTTAATACCCTTGTGAAAGTACATGTCCTTGTTCTTCTTTTTTTACTCCCATAAAAAAAAAAAAGGTTGAATAAGAATAGCATATATAAGAAATCTTTAGTATATTTCATTTGTAAATGAATAGTCATGAAATTTGAACGCTCTTGAACTTGAATTAGTATGAGAGAGATCAATCCACAACACATTTAACTTGTATATTATCATAAGGTATAATTGTGTTAAATTAAATATTGGTACGCAATAAGTATTTTCTTTTATACATTTATTTTTTAATTTTATTTTTTTGTTAATAAAGTATCCAAAAAAAATTTGGGAGCGCTGCCCCCGAACCCCTATGTCCTTTCCCTTCACCTCAATATTTTTGAACTCTCATTTTTTACCCCACGAGACAAATGGTCTGGGTCCGTCACTGCCTGTTTGATTGCACTAATTTTCTAGGAAAACGTTTTCCAAATTTTTCAAAGTACAAATTGTTGATGCACAAAAGTTAGAAAACGTTTTTCCACCATATTGGTGGGAAATTTAATAATTGAAACACATTCCAAAGTCAATAGTAAAAAAAATTATCAATTTAATTGAAAATTTGAGTAAAAAATAAAGCTAAACTAAAAATTTGTCAGGTGAAAAATTATATCAATCAAACACCAATAATTACAATTCCCTGTAAAACAAATTATATTCAATTCAATTTCCTGCCATTCATTTTCTTTTCCCCCATTTTCCACCCTTACAATCAAACGGACCCTTATATCTTGTTGATCCAAAGTATGAGAGCTAAGTTATGTACCCACGGTACGAGGAAAGGATACTATCATGTGACCAAGATTTCGTGGAGACATGTGCAAGTAGTTCAAGTCTTGTAAATAACTTAGCTCTCAAGAGAAGTTGTCGGTATACTTTAGAAAATTAAGCTGCAAAGCCAAAAAAAAAAACCCATCTTCTACTCACTACAAAATGTACTCTCCTACGCAATTGTGGTTTTCTTCAACTTATACTTGTGCTGATCAACATTGACGAGGTTGAAATTGTAACGAGAGTTTACCATTAGGCTTCATAATTTTCTCATAACATTGTGTTGTTCCTAAGGAGCGATTATTGAAAAAAGACTAAGACTTATATATATGTTTTGTTATGAAGAAGTCACTCGTTTCCATAACAAATTAGATAGTTGAAACTTTATCTACGGATATGATTGCATCATCATGGATTTGGGGCTCTAAATTTTAACACCCTTGTTTGGTTTGTTTTGTTTTGCTAAATCTAATATCTGAATTTGCAACAAGCAAAAAATCATTAGAGTGTTACCTAGCAAAATTGTTGAAAACGTTACAGTAATGTCCTCTCCATCGAGAGAAATTCAATGGGAAAATATTAATGATCACTCATTCTAAAAAAAAAAAAAAAAAGGTTGAACCCCAACCTTGAGGGCCCCCCACCGACCCTGCCCTGAGCCATTGTGGAGGAGGTAAATCGCAGGATGTGCCTCCAAGGAGCCAGGGTGGAGAGCTTATGGTTAGGCCAGGGCTATTAACCCAATGGTAACTCCCGCTTGCAACAAAGCCAATTCCCTTGCGGGGAATCGAACTCTGCACACTACCGCGCTGAGCCCTAACCGTCCTCCCCTTTGCCACTTGGAGATATGCCCTGGGGGCTTAATGATCACTCATTCTACATTTGAGAGCATGTCACACCCTTTTTGTATGCGAATAAAACACATCAACATTTGAAATAATAGGTAACTTGAAAACTTCTTTTATATTTTCGATTGAAAGCACATTTAGTAATGCTAAGGAACTAGTCACTCGAAAGTTCACTAGCATAGTTTATGCAACAAATAGGGTATTTCGAAACTAAAATTACATTTGGACACAATGGAAACTAAGACATATAAACTGAATTGATCTCCTAAACACTAGGTGACGTGACATACTGCAATAGGTGGCACCACCTATTGTAATGTACAATGTCACCGTAAGCACCAATACCTACAAGATCAGTCCTGGACATATAAATACATGGAGGCACAATAGTTAATCTATAAGTATATAATCATTTTTTCCAGTCATTAATTCATTTGAACTTCCATTGATACATGCAATTATACGGCTCCTCCATGACTCATAACATAATATAATTATGATGGCAACTCTTTGCTTACCCAGTCTATTTATTATTGAATTTTCATCTTTTACCTCCCAACAAAGGCATCTTGGAATTTTTGAAGTTCAGTAATTTGTAAACCCTCAGCTACGATCTTTTCATGAAATCTGCATTCTCTATTCACAAAAACACTCGCACGCGCGCACACACACACACTGCCAAAGCAAAAAAAATAGGTTACCATCTTGCCATTCCAATTTTTCCACTTTCGATATTGAATTTTTTTTTTTTTTTGTTGCCATTTGATGCAGCTTCCGATCAACCATGATTAACAATTGTTATGATTGCTTCACAAACTGAATGAGCACAATCCAGCGATACTTGAAGTTCCATAGCTAAGGAATCCGATATCGACTACTTAGATTGAATACATTCAGTTTGTTGACACCAATTGGTAATTAGATAAGATAGTTCAAGGTTGATTCTACAAAGATGACTCTTGGTCCATTTTTCATGATTACAAAGTTCCGTTTACAATTTAAAATTTATGGAATATTCTAACAAATCTTATGAGTACTGAAGTCTATATATATATAAAGGGAAGGGCCCAATTGGCCTATTTAGGTGTCCCTTATATGCTAAGAAGAAGAAACAAGTTTACAAGTACAAAGTCCTTCTTCAACATGCTATTGGTGTGAGGAAAGTGCATCCAGTAGAAGAAAATGAAAACCATCTTGCTTCGTCCAAATACTTGGAAAGTAAACTTATCAGCGAGCCTGAACTACTACCTTAGAACGTAGTTACACTTGCTGGTGCAACTAAATTTAAGTAGACTTGGTTATATTGCTAGCCTTGGACTAGGATTATTGTTAAGGAAAATGGAAAATATTTGGACACTAGTAGCTATTGGTTGAAAATATTATCCAACTATAATTCTCTAGATGTTAAGGTGTTGTAGGATCGACTTTTCAAATAATAATTGAAGTTAAATGAAATTTAGAACACTATATTAGATATGCCTCATACATGCCACTCTAATGCGTCAAAATATGAACTTTCGTTTATTCGTTAAACTTCTTCTTCAGCTGGTCTTTAGTTCTAATCTTAGAGTCTTTTTATTGGCTTTATTTTTTTATGAATAATGTCATTTTTCACCTAAATTCCTATTTTTGAGATATTTGATTGACAATTTTTTCATAAAAAATACTTTCCAACTTTTGATCATGTGATCATATTTTTTTTCAAAAATAAGGAAAACATTTTCTTTAGGGATGGATAATTTTATTTTTCAGGTAATTCTCTCTCTCTCTCTCTCATCTACCCACCAATATAAAAGGTGAAAAATTATAATATTTTCTAAGTTGGAAACTAAATCGATCAAACACATTTATTTAATAATCTTCATTCAAATAATTTCTAAACAATTGAATTATTTAGAATTTATTTTTTTTCCATACTCGCAATCAAACGCGCTCTTACACTAATTAATCAACCAAGAACTCTAGTCAAATTAACTGTCAGGTTCGCCCATGAAAGGTTGTTTTTGTAGGATAAGTTTCACTTATCTTTACACCGAAAATACAAAATTATCAAATAGCAATAAACAACATAACAAATTATTGAAATTGCAATAATAAAATCCCAAACCGAGGCCTGTGTAGCACACAATTTCCTTAAAACAGATTCACCTCCTCACCGTACGTGCTTGAGGTATGAACCGAGAGTCTACTTTCCAGGATACAATAGTAAACCAGTAAAATCTGAGCACCACAGGTTTTATTTCGGCGAATTGAGTTAGTGCCCGAACTATATCACCACTACAAGATCCGGACAAAATAAAAAATACAGAAAGTTGTATGATGCAGATGAATGTTTTTCGTGTGTTTGGGAGAGGTGGAAAACTGGGTTTATATAGAGTGAATTAGCTTGTCCATTAACTCAAAGTAATAATCACAAGTTAGTGGGCAATAACTTTTGGAGTTTTAGAACACCAAAAGTCAGTTCAAGAAAACAAAAAAGCCCAAAACGTAGGCCCACCTGAGGGGCCAACTTTTGGTCAATCCGGTTCGACATTCGTATGCGCAGGTCGCACTCGCATACGAGTTCAAGGTTCGAAGTCCATTTCAGTCCGTGATTTACACCCCCTGCGAGCGCACGTGGAGAGAGCCTCTATGCTTCACTTGATCACACTCTTCTAAAGTACAATCCTTTAAATAGTGGTTTTTGCTTTCATAAACCTCCTATGTGGGACAAGTGTTATTTCTCATTTCCCACCAACATAAACTCATTTCAAGTGGCACACTTTGAGCCTCAATTTCTTATTCACCCGAGCATCAATTTTGGCAAGTAAGTATATGGTTTCGATGTACTCACGGAGGAGAACACAAACCAACTTTCATCTTCCAAAATAGCCAAGCGAGTCCCGCTCAAAATTAGCTCCAAAGTCAGCCCATTAACCATTTTTTCCAACAATCCCCCATTTGAATGAAAATAGTGGCAACACATGAATGTGACACATGACGACTTGGTAATATAGTTCAACGGTTGAACCCTGCATAGGATAGGTAGGTGTTACCCTTTGAACCTTCCCTTGTGAAAGCATATTTACTTTACTAGCTGACCAGTAGACGCGATGTTCTTGAACTGTTCTGCCGTTTATGTAAACGATGATACACTCCACACAAGATTCTTCCTAACACATTTCAGTTCTCATTATTATGTTCGTTTTGGCCATGAACATACGCCTGGCTCTGTAAGAGTTCACAAGAATTGCACCCTACACAATTCCCCTAAAAGCGGCCCCACTTCTCTCTCGCATAGGTGATTTCTTATTTCAAGCAACTCGCATTACTTGGCTAGATTTTCAAGCATAAGAATCATTAAAAGCCCAACGCTTATCCTTCATCGTTACGGGCATCACTGTCGCATCACAGAAATGGACATGAGATAATATCCCCCACAGTGATTCTATTAAGTCTTTACAATTAGGTTGTCCCTTTGAACCTAGATCTTGGGATCTCCAATCAACTAGGTTGAGTTTTTTTTTGGTACTAACTTATCCATTCAAGGGCTTAAGTCTCATTCCTTTCGTTGATTTTTCGACTAACTCTCTATTTAACCTTTAGGTTAGCGGATCCGCAATGTTATCCTTTGACCTTACATAGTCAATAGTGATAACTCTAGTTGAGAGTAGTTGCCTAATGGTATTGTATATACGACGTATATGTCTAGACTTACCATTGTAAATGTTGCTCTGTGCCCTTCCAATAGTTGATTGACTATCACAATATATACAAATTGTTGGCACACACTTTGACCATCTTGGAATATCCTCTAAGAAATTGCGTAGCCACTCAGCCTCTTCACCACTTTTATCTAGAGCTATAAACTCAAATTCCATAGTAGATCTGGCTATCACGGTTTGTTTAGAGGATTTCCACAATATAGTTGTACCTGCTAATAGAACACAAATCCACTCGTGGATTTTGAGTCTTTCATATTGAATATCCAATAAGCATTACTTTACCCTTCAATGACCGCTGGATATCTTGTACAGTGCAGTCCAAAATTACGAGTATATCTCAAGTACCTTAGTACTCTTACTATTCCTTTCCAATGATCGACTCCTGGATTACTCGTATATCTACTCAGTTTACTAACTGTGTAGGCTATGTCTGGTCTTGTGCAACTCATCAAGTACATCAGACTTCCAATAATTCTCGATTATTCTACTTGAGATACACTTTCACCTTTGTTCTTGGATAGATGTTGACTTGTATCTATCAGAGTTCTAGCCGTGTCAGTATCATCCTTACTGAACTTTTCTAGAATTTTGTCCACATAATGTGACTGGCTCAGACCCATTTAATGTCCTTAAAATCTTGACTCCAAGTGTAACATCAGCTAGACCTATGTCTTTCATGTCAAATCTCAAATTTAACATGGTTTTAGTAGATTTGACCATCTTATCATTGCTACCAACAATAAGCATGTCGTCAACGTAAAGACATAAAATGACATAGCCATTTTCAATGTCTTTAACGTAAACGCATTTGTCACACTCGTTGATTTTAAATCCACTCTCCATCATGACACTGTCAAATTTCTCGTGCCATTATTTTGGTGTTTGTTTCAAGCCATACAATGATTTCACCAATTTACAAACTTTCTTTTCCTGCCCTGTAAATGAAAACCCTTCGGGTTGTTCCATGTAGATTTCTTCATCTGAATCTCCATTCAAGAAGGCAGTCTTAACATCCATTTGATGTACTTCAAGATTTCGCAAAGCAGCAATTGTAAGTATCATCCTTATAGATGTTATTTTCGTTACTGGAGAATATGTATCAAAGTAGTCAAGGCATTCCCGTTGTCTGTAACCTTTTATCACTAATATGGCCTTATACTTTTCAATAGTTCCATCTGTTTTCATTTTCCGTTTGAAAATCCATTTGTAGCCTAGTGGTTTACTTCCAGGAGAAAGATCCACTAGCTTCCATGTATGATTTTGGAAGATGGAATCTATTTCACTTTTAATTGCCTCTTTCCATTGAGGTCCTTCTAAGGAGTTCATAGCTTCTTGATAACTTTGAGGTTCACTTTCTAACATATAGCTCAGAAAATTCGACCGTAAGACTTTTCTATCATTTCCCTTTTGCCGCGTCTTGGTTCAACCTCAACCTTCTCTTCTAGTTCTTGGTCTTGACTATTTTCCGTCATATTCTCATATGTCCGTTTAGAAGAGCTTACCTCTTCTTTGGACCTATATGGAAATACATGTTCAAAGAATGAAGCATTTCTTGATTTTATTATCGTGTTTTTGTGTATATCTGAGATTTTAGATTCATACACAAGAAATCGATAAGCACTACTATTTTGTGCATATCCAATGAAAATGCAATCTGCAGTTTTCGGGTCTATCTTCACCTTCTTTGGTGTTAGGACAGCCACTTTAGCAAGACACCCCCACACTCGTAAGTATTTATAGGAAGACGTTCTTCCTTTCCATAACTCATAAGGGGTCTTTTCCATTTTCTTTCGGGGCACCTTATTTAAAAGGTAATTTGCTGATAACACAGTCTTTCCCCACATGTTCTGAGGTAACCCAGAACTTACTAGCATTGCATTCATCATTTCTTTTAAGGTGCAATTTTTCCTTTCAATAATGCCATTTTGTTGCGGTAAATAAGGTGCGTTGGTTTCATGTATGATTCTATGTTGTGCACAGTATTCAGCAAACGGTGCTTCATACTCCCCACCTCGATCGCTTCTCAACACCTTAATTTTCTTGTTAAGTTGATTTTCAACTTCTGTTTTATAGAGAATGAAGTTCTCTATCGCTTCATCCTTACTTTTTAGTAAGTACACCTAGCAGTATTTTGTGCTATCGTCGACAAAAATAATGAAATACTTGTTGCCACCTCTCGTTTGTACAAATTTTAAGTCACATATATCACTGTGAATTAGACCAAGCGGTTCTGTATTTCGTTCTATTGACTTAAAGGATGACCTTGTCAATTTTGCCACAACACAAGTCTCGCACTTATGTTTGGAATCATTATGGAATACTGGTATGCAATTCAAGTTAACTAGTCTGCTTAAAGAATCATAGTTAACATGTCCTAGTCTATCATGCCACGCATTGGAAGACTCAAGCAAATAAGCAGAAGAATTCACTTTATTCATTTTTGGTTTAACAACCATTACATTGAGTTTAAACATACCATCAGAAGCATAACCTTTTGCGACAAACATTCCATTTTTCGAGGGAATAACTTTGTCTGACTCAAATACAATGCGAAAACCATGCTTATTCAAAAGAAACCCAGACACAAGATTCTTGCGAATTTTCGGCACATATAGCACATTGTTAAGAGTCAGCTCTTTTCTCGAAGTCATTTTCAGAATCACATTTCCTTATTGATTTCAGAAGTTGCTGAATTTCCCATGAACAGCTTCTCTCTATTCTCAATTGCTTCAAAGACAGTAAAAAACTCTTTATCAGAGCACACATGCCTCGTAGCTCCGGTGTCAATCCATCACTCCTTTGGGTTAGAACACATCATGTTCACTTCAGTAATGACGGCTACGAGATTCATCTCCGACACATCATGTGCAACGTAGTCAACTACATTTGTTTCTTTTTTCTTCTTTGGCAATCTGCACTCTGAAGACTTATGACCCACTTTGATGTGATCCGGGATAGGCAATCACTTGGCCGAGCTTTGGAGTCCAAAAGGTCGAAGTCAACAAGCCAAAGACCAAGTTATGGTGAAGGCCGAAGGTCGAAAGCAACTGAATCAACATAAACTGGAGGGTCGAAGACGGAAGTGAAAACCGATAACTATGCGGCCGCATAGTTATCACGGGATGCGGGCACATCCAAATGGACAGAGACATGGCAGGAGGCAGAATTTATTTCTATGCGACCGCATAGAGTCTTTTCGAGTCCAGTTCTATATTTTTCACGAATTTTCATATTTCATTCCAATTGTTATTTTTTGCAACTTCTACTATTTTAGGACTCTTAATATTTCGTTTTTACCATATTCTAGGGTTTAGTATAAGTAGTTGTTTTATTTCATTATGTAAAACAAGTTTTGATGATAATAAAAATTGAATTTTCTCTCCAATGGATCTTCCATGAAAAATGAACTTATCAAATATTTCGTGTTAATATTTGTGGCGTTCAAACAAGAACTTATCAAATGATTGGACAACCTTTGTGGCATTCGCAAATCGGGGTTCTAGTTTTCGCACTTCAACGGGTTTAAGGTTAATATACCTTAAGTTCTTAGGTCATGAGGCTCGGGTCAAGATCCTATCGTCTACAAACCTGAATTTGGGCTTTCCCGACATTTTCAAATCAATTCCGTGAGTTCTATGAGATCCCCCAACCGGGATTGTATCACAGTTTGTCACAATTGAAGCATTTTTCCTAGAATTTCTTTTTAGAGACTCCACCTTTAGGTCCAAACTTGGTCTCTTTGTCACCGGATGACCCAATCCTATTCTTGTAGGCCTTACTGTTTTGACCATGTTCTACAACATTGGCTTTAGCAACACTATGATTGAACCACTTCTTCTCAGAATCCTTGTTGTCTTCTTCAATTTGAAGTCTAAAAATCAATTTTTCGACGTTCATTTCCTTTCGCTTGTGCTTTACATAGTTCTTGAAATCTTTCCACATAGGGGGCAATTTTTCAATAATTGCAGCCACTTGGAAAGTTTCACTCAACTTCATCCCTTCGACATGAATTTCGTGAAGAATCACTTGGAGTTCTTGTACTTGACTGATTACTGGTTTTGAGTCCACATCTTATAATCTAAGAATCTACAGGCAATGAACTTTTTAGCCCCGGCATCCTCAGTCTTATATTTTCGGTCCAAAGACTTCTACAATTTCTTAGCAGTTTTCAGAGTGCAATACACATTGTATAGCGAATTTGCTAAACTGATTATAATATAATTTCGGCACAGAAAGTCCGAGTGGTTCCAAGCATCAAATGCACTGATCACTTGAATATCTCATTCACCCTCATTTAGGGTTGGAGCACTTTCAGTCAAGAATCTCGCAAGATTCAAAATGGTCAGGTAAAACAACAATTTTTGCTGCCACCTCTTGAAATTCAAGTCATTGAACTTCTCATGTTTTTCACCATGATTAACCGGAACTTTAGCCACAGTTTGGCTCATAACACGACTTGACGCTTGTGCCACAGTCTGAGCCATAACAGAACTCTGCCCTGCAGCCATAGCAACGCCCATAGCCACAGTTTGGCTACCTACAGCTTGGGACACATCCATGTTGGTGGAATCAGTTGCCATTTCTGAAATGAAACACACACAAACAATTAGTTTCTGAAAATAATAATATAAGGGAAAACAGAAACTTCAGTCAGACAACTTCGGTCGACCGAACTGAACTGCAGTCGACCGAAACTCTGCAGGATAAGCTGCAGGCAGGTTCGGTTGAGCGATGGTCGACCGAAAGTCATGTTTCGGTCGATCACTCAGTCGACCGAAATATGATGAAATCCGATATACCTTATTTGTTGAGTTTTCGATCGATCACTCGGTCGACCGAAACGTGAAATCCGGTATTTGAAATAGTTTTGAAAAAACCAAATGAAATTTGTCTTTAACAACATTCGGATCTTTTTTAAGTTTGTAGGACAAGTCTCACTGATCTTTACACCGAAAATACAAAATTATCGAATAGCAGTAAACAACATAACGAATTATTGAAATTGCAACAATAAAAATATCAAACCGTGGCCTGTGTAGCACACAGTTTCTTTAAAACAGATTCGCTCCCTCATCATACGTGCTTGAGGTATGAACCGAACGTCTGCTTCCCAGGATACGGTAAACCAGTAAAATTTGAGCACCACAGGTTTTACTTCGGCGAACTGAGTTAGTGCCTGAACTATATTACCACTACAAGACCCGGATAGAACAAGAAAGACAGAAAGCTGTATGATGCAAATGAATGTTTTTCGTGTGTTTAGGAGAGGTGGAAAACAGGGTTTATATAGAGTGAATTAGCTTGTCCATTAACTCAAAGTAATAATCACAAATTAGTGGGCAATAACTTTTGGAGTTTTAGAACACCAAAAGTCAGTTCTAGAACGCAAAAAAGCCCAAAACGTAGGCCCCCTGAGGGGCCAACTTTTGGTCAATCTGATCTGACATTCGTGTACGCAAGTCACGCTCGCATACGAGTTCAAGGTTCGAAGCTCATTTCAATCCGTGATTTGCACCCCCTGCGCGTGCACGTGGAGAGAGCTTCTATACTTCACTTGATCACACCCTTCTAAAGTGTAATCCTTTAAATAGTGGTTTTTTCTTTCATAAACTTTCTATGTGGGACAAGTGTTATTTCTCATTTCCCACCAACATAAACCAATTTCAAGTGGCACACTTTGAGTCTCAATTTCTCATTCACCCTAGCATCAATTTTGGCAAGTAAGTATATGGTTTCGATGTACTCACGGAGGAGAACACAAACCAACTTTCATCTTCCAAAATAGCCAAGCGGGTCCCGTTCAAAATTAGCTCCAAAGTCAGCCCATTAACCATTTTTTCCAACAATCCCCCACATGTATAAACATGTAGGTCAAGAAAAAGAATGTATGTTGTTATTTTGAAAATGGGCAATTCAATTAACGAGATATACGAAGTCGTACTATTAGAAAATGGCTTCAAAATGTTGTCCATGGAGAAAAAAAATCACTCCTTGATTTTTCTATGTAGTCTCCTTCTCTACTATATATTACATGCTGAAATAATTATTGTCACTCAGAACTTCACGTTATCCAAAAAAAGCCCTATTGCGTACCCTCAATATTTTACCACGATCATTGAAACTCAACTAAAGCGAAAGATGAATTGCTTGACAAATGTCACAAAAGCACAAACATCTACAAAATCTTGAAAATTGAACTTAATCACGACTTTCAACAATTATGGGAGAATGTCAACTTATAAAATAACCAGAAAGATATCAAATAATAAACATTGGTCACTTTCCTTAAAAGTATTATGAAGTAAATTAATGATCAAAGACACTAACGGAAACCACAATTTTATTTTATTTTTTTAAGGAAAACTTTTGTTGGTTTATTCAACTTCTTTGATTTTTCACATTTGACAATGATAATTTATATTTGGATTACAGTAATGATAAGTATGACTTCAGCTTGACAGATTTAAAGCTTTTTTTTTCGAAAAATTATAATCGAAGTCCTCCACCTATTGTTTGATACTATAATAAGTTAATCTTTAACCTTTCAAATGGAATAGTTTTATTTCTATTATTTGATTATTTATTATTATAAAATAATATATATCCCATTTGGTATGGATTAAAATTCATATTTTAATCAAAATTCAAAGTCAAAATTCAAAATTCAAGTTAAAGTACAATGTGTTATTCTACCAGTATACAATAGTGTCAATAGCAGAAGTTTTCACAGCACCTTTTGCATATTTGTTCACATAAAAAAGGTAGAGTAAAAATGGTTTCTTCTTGAAACAAAAATTCTTGTACAGTAGTCTGTAGTGGTTAAGATGGAAATCGAAGAGTCAGCAAATAAAAGAATTTATTTCTCTAATTCATATACAGTAGTCTGTAGTATACTGGCTTATCTTCATTAATGATATGTTGTTTTTTTTTTAAAAAATTGTATTTCAATTTTTGACCCCACAACTTCAAACGTCTGGCTTCGTCTCTGATCAAAGACAAGTTGTCTCTTGTGTAGTTAACAAAATCCATATTTGTCCCTCATAAGATTTGGCATTTCGTTTTCAATTACAATAGTTGCATGCCCAACTTCATGCACTAAGTGTGCAACACATGTTTAAGTTTAAACTCTACAACTTCATACACTAAGTTGTAGAGTTTAATTATTGGGGGAATGCCAACATATAAAATAACCAAAAAGCCCTTAAAAGTCTATAAATAGAGTTATATGCTCAACTAAAAAATTATTGATACTTTATTATCCTAACCGCACTACAACAAAAATGTCATTTTGCAACACTTAAAAGGCAACATTTATGTATTAAATGTTGCTAAATGGGTCAATTGCAACATTCGAATAGGTGAATGCTGCCATTGCGTAACATAATTAAGCTTTGGCAACATTTTTTAAGTGAATGTTGCGATAGACCCCTTTTTGCAACGTTTATTTAGTGTTGCAAAAAATAAAACTTTTCGCAACGTTTATAAAACGTTGCAAAAAACTTTATCTTTCGCAATGTTTTTTAAACGTTGCTAAAAGAGTCTTTTGTAACGTTTATAAAACGTTGTGAAAAACTTATCTTTCGCAACGTTTTATAAACGTTGCAAAAGACAAACCTTTCGGCAACGTTTATAAAACGTTACGAAAAGTTAAAAGTTTTGGCAATGTTTTATAAATGTTGCCAAAAGATCTTTCTTTTGCAACGTTCATTAAACGTTGTGAAAGACAAACCTTTTGTAAGGTTTGTCTTTCGCAACGTTTAATAAACGTTGCAGAAAGAAAATACTAAAGGTGGGTCGGGTTTTGGGTTAAGAAGGCGATCCGATTTTAACTTAAACATACGAATGGAGACTCTCTATGACAATCCCTGAATTGATTTCTCCCTAATTCCATTTCTTCAGAGGGAGCCCTGGGTCGATTTCCCCTAAATTCCATCGTCGTCTTCGTCTCACAACATCGCTTCCTGGACACCAGACTTCAGAGCAACTCCAGACGCTGGTTGTCGTCTTCTTCATCTTCCTAGCAACACCAGACGCAAGTTATCTTTGCCTTCGTCTTCCAAGCAACACCGTACTGTCCACACGCGGACCCACATCCCCGTAGGTGAAGTTTATTCAAAACGCGAAAAAGGGAAAGAGGTAATATCCTGAATTTGTTAGTGGAAACTCAACTGTTAATTGTCTTTTTTTTGTGTTATTTTGACTGAATGTTTTGCTATAATTTAATTTGATTGTCTTGAATTTGTAAGAATTTGTTTTGCTTTCAGTGTAAAAGGGTTTGGCATGTTGGGTTTGGGTGTGAAGAAAGTGGGGAATTGAAGGACAGGAACGATGTTGCATTTGGGAGACTTGTGGAGCAGAAGAAGTGGGTAAGGTGCCCCCGGTGCTGACATTTTGTCGAACTCACTGAGGGCTGCCGAATTATCAAATGCAGGTAAAATTTTAATTCTATCTGCGAGTTTCTTAATTGGTTTTGTATATATGCGTTTTATGTGTTTGTGAAAATTCCTTAATGAATATTTGGGTAAAGAGTGGAGTGTTCTTTTCTTAAATTAAGTAGGGGAAAGTGAATTTGGGTTTTGGATCATGATACTTTTAGCTGTGGTAAGTGAATTTTATAGTTCAATTGTGGCCAGAATGTATTAGAAGTCGAAAACCGTTGGGGAATTTTGGATTATTCGACTGGACCTGAATGGAACAAGTGGATGGACATATTTTGGATCAAAAGACAGATAAATGTATGTGGTTGATTAGTATTGCTTCTTATTTCATATATTTCTAAAATCAGATGTTCTGTATTTGTATATAAAATAGCTTCTTTTAAATAATCCCATCTGTACAGAGCATTAGGAAGTTGAACAGATTAAGCAATTTAATTTCTATGATATTTCTTGATATTATCTTTTTTTGATTTTGTTATCCTTTATTCTGTTTTCTTGGTGTGGTTTGCTATCTAAATTTAAACGTTAAGGAACCTTTTCTGAAACTGTTCACTTTGCTTATTGCTATTTTAGTGAAAAGAGGAGCAATAGTATCATTTTGAGGTTGCCTCTCAATGACTAGTTAATCTAATATTGGTCATGACTTGTGATGTATCTCTTTCCATTGTTCATTAATTTTTGTTAATATTGGTTATGACTTGTGATGTATCTCTTTCCATTGATGTTCATTGATTTTTGTGAACACATTTTAAATATACTCTAATGGATAACTTCTGTACTTTTACATTTTGTGTTTTCATTGTTACTACGATAAATATTCTCTCACTGCTTTCCATCCACTTTATGTTGTAGTATGAAACCTTTTGCATCAGACGGTGCAGAGAGGTTATTTGAGGAAATTGTATTGAAACAAATTGACCCAAATGAAATATATTAAGGAGTGGGTATGTATAGAAAGAGTAAAAGACATTCTAAAACTGCTCTGTATGTGGAAGTTTCCTTAGGAAAAAAAATGCTGAATTTTAAAACTTTCCTTTTTCCTCAATCTCCAGTTTCCACTTCTTAGGAATTAATTAGTAATTTCTTGTGTGGACACACCCACAATTATGAAAGCATCCTAGAGTAAAAAAACTGGTCATCACCGAAATGGCCTTAATTGTTGTTTATTTAGTCTAGTCTGTTGCTTATGTGCTATTGATTTTGATCTATCCATTTGCTTCATATTTATTATTTTCTTTACAAGATATTTATTATTTTTCTTGTTGGTAACCAAGCAGAGCTCCTATATTTGTACATGGTGAATTTTGTATAAAATGGACAATAGTAGCTTCAAGTTAGTTTGATGAAATGGAGATGCAAGAAGAAGACATTTATTTCCATTTTATATTTTATATGGTTTAAATATATGTAATGAAATTTTAATCTCATTTTATCAAAAAAATGTCGTTTTGTAAATGTTGCTTAATTTACATATCTCAGTTTCATGTACTATATATTGGTATTAGTAAAAGTACGTGAAATAATTACAAATAACAGCAAAATATTTGTTAATAAAATACAACGTTTCGGCAACGTTCAAAAAATGTTGCCAAAAGGATCACTTTCGGCAACACTTAAAAAACGTTGCCAAAAGTGACCATTTGGCAACGTTTAAAAAACGTTGCGAAAGACTTTTCGCAACGTTTAAAAAACGTTGCCGTATCCTTCCACTCTACGGCAACACTGAGGTTTGCAACATTCGTCCAAATGTGCAAAAGATCTTTAGCAACATTTTTCAAACGTTGCAAAAAGCTTTTTTTGTTTTAGTGCCGTCACTCTCTAAAAAAGTACAATCACATCAAGTTAAATTTAAAGCCAGTGTTTCACACGGTCAACTTTATGTAATGACTATGGTCAAGCTTGAAATGTGACCGAGGAAAAAGATTTGGGGCTGCTGTGAATGTTGAAGATCCTGACAAGAAAGTATGCACATATCAAGTAGTCGGTTGACCCCATATTTTTGCACACTTTTGTTGTACCCTTCTTTACACTCGTCAAACTCAATATTTACAACATGTTTGAGTCCTATTTTTTGTCGATAATATATTTTGAAATACTATTTTGATGAAAAATATGTAGTTAAAAATAAGGAAAAAATTTTGATTTGCGAATAATATTATTTTATTAAAAAATGTGTGGTTAAAAATATGAGAAAAATGTATTTTAAAAATAATGGTAACCAAACAAGGGCTTAATGTTCTTTAGTTAATCTTATTGTGATGAAGATATCAGTTTAAGACCCAAAAAGGTTCAAAATGTCCATTTACGAAGCTCAGGTGTAATGCACGCCTTCCTCAACCAAGAAGATTCATTGTACGGTTATCAATTCGTGAGTTTTCCTCTTCTCTAGCAAACCTATAAGAGAACTATTCTTGATAGTAACCCCTAAACATGAATGTAATGTAAGGTGACTATCGGCAAACTAGTTGAAACTTTAAACCCATAAAAGAATATCCAATTTGTTGGCTACTAAAAAATGTAAATTTCCTCACCTATAAACTTCCTTCGATTCCAATTTCACAGATCAATAAATATTAACGGAGGTAGTCAATTTCCGAGTTAACACTTTAAAGATAATAAAATTAAAAAGAAAATATGTAGTCGTAATAGGAACACAAGTTTAGCATCAAATGGCAGCCCAATGATCTCAAAATGGCTTCAATGGGCTATTATTGGAAAAAAAAAACACTTGACAATTATACTTATATTCATGCGTCCTGTTGATGCTTTTCATTTTCGTAATAATTGTGGTTGTTCGAACTTCACACATAGATAGTCTCATTCTGCAACCCATGGAATGCAATTGTTTTGATGTAAACTTTACCATCGATTTTGAGAATTATGGTAAATAATAGGACATATGTAATTTCTTGATATATTTTCCAATGGAAGAAATTTGTCGAATCTCTAGTTAAATCATCCTATAGTTTAAATGTCTGATAATGATAAATACAAACTCGTCACCATAAATTAAGTTCATACACTTCAAATAATACAAAAAAGTTTACTCTACAAACATCCGAGTTTATTCAAATAATCTGTTAGGGACCCATCCTCCATATCCGTTAAATATATCAAGAATGACTATCATATAAAGATACCCTTATTAATAAAAATGATGTTTTGTAAATAAAGAAGAGCGATATTGACTTTCTAAAATAAACATCTCCCATCTTACGGAGATAATTGTTATGAATTATTTAGACCCAAATATGTGGAATTAAGACAATAATAAGCAACAAGTCACTTTTGTTGTTTCTAGATGATTATTAATGATAATCAATATTAGACCCTAAGTTTAAAAAACAAACATTCAAATCATAGTAAAATAAATAATACTATATATGATGATGGAAGAATATCCTTTGAAGAACTCTTCACAAAAATTTAAAACCTCCAAGAAAACTTCTCAATAAAATCCGCTAGAAAAGTTAATTTAAAATTAGTCGAGATGGTGCTAAACTTTAGCTTACTCTGACTACATAATTTGTAAATCACTGAAAAACTCTTCAATTGTGCAACCCGTACTTTCCAATAACTTTGGACTACTTTTTCCTTCACACGGATCACCAAAAACGTACTCGTTCTGGAGCTCTGGAACTCTCCAACTTAAGAACTTTGAATGCTTATAGGTTTTCGTAAGGGCTTAAGGTATTTGATCGTTAGATCTCGTGTTTTGATCTTACGGTTGAATTAGGAGATTATAGAAATTTATGTTTGATCTCCATAGAATGTTCTCTTGAATGAATAATGGCTCAACTAATGGCACAAAAATGGTTTCGGATGAATTATGGCTTGGGTATTTATAAAATTGTTTGGAATTGTTTGGAATTGTTAAAAGGCTAAAAATGTTGATCTAGGGTTTGAGCATGTAACACGATCGCTCGAGCGTTAGGATAGTGCAGCTAAGGTTTTGTTTTGGGCAAGTTTTTCTAATATCTCCAAAAGATGATGAAAAGTCTAAATCAATACATGAAGCTCTGTCATGCCGAGCAAATAATAAGTGAAAAATTGCAATGGAAGAGGAAATAGAACCTATAAAATCCAATCAAGTCTGGGACTTGGTTGATCTTCCATCTGATAGGAAGCTATTGAGAATAAATGAGTTCTCAAGATAAAGAAAAGAGCTTATAGGACTATAGAGATGCATACAGCTCACCTAGTAGCAAATGGTTATATTCAATACAAGTGTACAGATTATGAAGAGACATTCTCAACAATAGTGAGATTTACTTATATTCGTCTATTCTAGCCATAGTGGCATGTTTAGATTTAGAATTACATCAGATGAACATAAATATTGTCTTTCTCAATGAAAATTAGATGAAGAAATCTACATGCAACAACCAGTATGTTTCATTAAAATAGGCCAAGAGAATAAAATTCGTAAGTTGAAAAGATCAATCTATGGTCTAAAATAGTCTTCTAGATAGTGGTACTTAAGATTTGACAAAGAGGTTATCTCGTACAACTTTGTCATGCTGAACGAAGATCACTGTGTTTATTTGAAAAGGTCTAGTGGAATTTTCTAAATTTTATCTCTCTACATAGATGACATTTTGTTGGTTGGAAATGATAAAGAATATGTTAAAACCATTAAGAAATGGTTGCCCTCAAATTTTGAAATAAAGCACGTAGGTGAAGCATATTACATATTAGGTGTTAAATTCCATAAACATTGTTTGAAGAGACTTCTTACTCTGTCATAAGAGACATATAAAGAAGATTCTTGAACGTTTCAAAATAGAGAATTACAACCTTATTGACACTCCTGTATCAAAAGACGAAACTCTAAGTATTCGCATGTGTCCTAAAACTCTTGAGGAAAAAGAAAAAAATGGCCATAGTGCAATACTCCAGTGCAGTTAGGAGCTTGATACACGCTATGATGTGTAAGCTTCTCGACATTTGTTATGTCATTTTTCTAGTTAGCATGTATCAATCTAACATAGAAGAGTGCACTGGAAAGCTGTTAAATGATATTGAGATACATGAAGGGTACTGCTAGTTATTCCGTATGTTATCAAGGGAATGATTTGTACTTACAATAATACAAAGATATTGATTTAGGCTGAGACCTAGATGAGTACAAATCAACTTCGAGATATACATTATGGCCTAATAATTGTGACATCTCTTAGAGTAGTAAGAAACATATGTGCATTATTTTTTATCTACAATGGAAGCAGAATTTATGGCATGTGCTTCAATAGTACAAGAAGCTATGTGGTTAAAGAGATTATTTCAGCATCTAAGAACCACTAATGAAAATATAGGGCCTACATTGATTCATTGTGATTGTCAAGTTGCTATCGCATATACAAAAGATCCTACGTATCGTAGTAGAACCAAATACATTGATGCAAAATATTTTATTGTACGAGACATCACAGCAAAGAAAGAAATGACTTTGAAGGTACGTTTCTACGCATCATGCGGTAACTAATTCACTTACTAAATCAATACCTAGAGATGTATTTCTAACACATGTTAAATCTCTAGGATTGCGTAGAATTTAATAATGTACTTACAAAATCTAAAATGTCCATCGATGAACAAATCTTTTTTAGTTCATCATTTATTATAATTACTTATGAGTAATCTGCATGCGTGCATAGAAATTTCGAACATATAAGGATTGGCTTACTCACATGAGCAATCGTCTAAGATATTTTGAAATGTACTAAGATGAGATAAAGTGATCATGTTGTGTATGTGATCTAATTGCCTTGAAAAAGAATAAAAACGAGATTTCTATAAGTAATCAAAGTGGATTCCAGTCCACAAAACCTGTTTTAGATGCCAGATCGAATTCTTGATTAAGATTGTCGAGATGAATAAATATAAGGAGAACTTAAGTTAAACATCAAGAAATGCTTGAACTAAGATCTGTACAGTGTATTTAATTTATGGAATAAAATATACATCCTAATGAAGGGGAGAAGACACTGTAGCACATGAATCACACCACGTACGCTTTGACGATCAACGTGAAATGAAAGAATGAATCCTTGCTTTTTTATTATGCGAGCCCGTGAGGTATATATAATCTCATTTAATATACCCTTGTGACTTTTGACTCTTTCTCAGGACTTTATAGCGTTACTAGTTTAGCGTATTGTCAATTATCATGAACGATTCAGTCTAATGGGATATGTCTAGGAAAATAGTTATTTTAAGGTTTAGAGATTCTAGCAGAAATGAGGACTATTCTATCTAACAAATTTATATTCACCAGTCGGACAATTGTTCTAACTAATTGATGTTTTGGACACAATTGTAAATACAATATTTTATACAAAGTTCAAATATATTCTTTATTTATTAAAGGATAAAAAATATTTGAACTAGATGTTAGAAAATAAGTCTAGGGTGTGGCGAGAAATGTGATTCTTCTTATAGAACTGTTATATATCCCTAACAGTTGTATAGCATTGGATGCTCAAAGTTATGCGCGGGTCGCACGATCCATTTGTCATATGAACCATGTAAGTTAAATCTTTAGATAGTTCTAATTGATGATTTATGATCTCAAGTCAAACCCATCATGTGCAAATGGGAGATGTTGAAAATGGATGGGTCAATGATGAAGGTTGACCCGACTGAAGAAAAATAAAGTGGATTGAAGGGATTAGTTATTCTTTTTGAATGGTGAATAACTTCCCTCTATCCAACCAACATTATAACTTTCACAATGTTAATATGTGAGTGTGTGGAAGTTTACACAAGATTTTTCATTCTCTCTTTCACAAGAAATAAACACATGAAATTCGTATGCAAAAATGGTGGAAAATTGAAAAGTCAACAACTCACATTTTTAGATATTCAATCAATTGGAAAAGGCACTGGGGTTGTGGCTAAGAAACTTGTTCAATTTGATAGAGTTTTAGACCAACAGGATCAAGCAAATTAAGACAAGTGATTCAACGTATTTAATCACGGAATTTTTTTACTTCAAGTGAGTTTCTACAATCTTGACAAGTAGAAGCATGCTTAGGTATGAATTTACACCTCTCATTCTAGCCAATACCTTAAATTAGATATTTTAGCATAATGTTCCTTTAAAAAATGAAAAGTCATCATAGAATAACTGACAACAAACAATATAAAGTACTTTAAAACCAACCACAACTCCACCTTCCTAAATCGACTTTGTATGCGATTCCTTCTTTGAAGGGTCTAGATAAAAAAATATGAGTTCTCCTCTCCCGATCTAGATGATAAAGCCACAAAAGAGTTTCCTTTGCACTTTAATTTGAATAAGCAAGGTCTCTTATGCAACCTAGAAGCCATTCAAAAATCCTTGTGCTTCTTAGACTAACAACCATTCTCAACTAAGTGACATTCGACAAACATTGAGCACTGTTGGGTTTTGATACCTAATGAATCCCCCGGGAGAAGATGTAAACTAGGTTATATTTTCAGTCGGCTTAGACAAATGACTGAACGGTACTCGGCACTAAGAATAGAACGACCTAACTCCAATCTATCTCGGGTCATTCGAAGCATCTAATTTATTAGAGCTGCTCATGGCCTGAACCGATTACTTGGACGGCTATAATGGGCCACCCACTTTGAGAAACCCGTGTGTAAAAGGTTTAGGCCTCACTTACCTTAATTGGGCCAACTTTACTCTACCCTAACTTACCATATTTGACTTAGACCTAATTGTTCTTTACTTAGATTGTCATCTCTCTCCCTCTTGACCAAAAAATGTCGTCCCTCTCTTTCTCTGTGTGAACTCGATTGCCATCTTTTTTCTTCTAATATTTCTGCAATCTTTGTGGTTGCTACTTCGTGTTTCTTGGTTCTTTGGTGTTGTCTCTTTGTCAACCGTATTTGGGAAGAACGAAATTGGAGTTTTGGGTCGTGAAGATATTGGTGCCGATTGAAGTGAACTGAGCCCGAAAATCCTTGGAAATTGGCTAAAATTGTCTTGAGCTTAAAAAGAAAATAAGAGGAGTGGTGAGTTGCATATGATGAGGAATAGATTGAAATTTAAGCAAATAAATTTGGGTAGAGCTCAAGACAGTAGCGATTTGAGTAGTGACTCGAGTGATGATGGGTGTAAGAAGAAAGAAAATGGATGGGACAAGTCTAGTGTTAGAAGGTGTTACAGCTGTGGTAAGTCTTGACACTTTATTAGGGATTGTCCCAAGATGAAGGATAAGCAGAATGGTAGGATGAGAGATGAGGTAAATGTGGCTATAGGGTCGAGTGATGACCTTAGTGAGGTTTATTGAGAGTAAATCTAGTTACTGCATTGCATCTGTATGTAATCCTTTCTGCATGTGTGTGATTGTTTAATTTTGTTGCATGATTATATGCTGCATTTCAATGTGTTTAATAGGTGCATTTGCATGAATGTGAAGCAACCAGATTACTTAGTGTAATTGTTTACATGCATAATGGGTTAAAATGTATTAGCAGTGTGTTGGATGTCTATTGGTGAGGTGGAATATAGATGCCTAGGGGTGTATTGTGGTTTGTGCCGGGGGATGTGAAGTGTGATATCTGGATCACAAGGAAGATGTGATCAAATGTTTGGAATCATTTATCTGTAAAGAGACCATGTACATGTGGAGTGTGAGAGAGGCAATTTTATCACTTCTATTAGATAGAGACACAATGTCCACTTAGGTTGGGAGAAGTGATGTGGTGATAGAGGATTATCCCGAGAACTTTGGATCTATTGTGACTTACCTTTTAGACATGAGTTGAGTGATTAGTCTAGTGAACATGGTGGGCGATGAGAGGAGATATGTGTTCTCGAGGTGTGAGCAACATGGAATAGGATAAGATAAGTGTGGTGAGATCTTTTCATGGGGGTCATTTATGCATTTGTTACATATGTGTTGGATGTGTGTTTGATTAACTTGGTAATAATCTGTTGTTCTATGTGAACGTGTTTTTTGAAAAGATCTGTGTGATATCCTATATTATATCTTCATCGCGGGTTTATTTGCTCTTGACTATTTACTTTGAATATTTGCTTCTACTTGGGTGTTCGTGACCTTAGCCCTGGTGAGTATATGGAGAAGGTATGGTATGTGATTTAGGTTGGAAACACGAGGTAAGGTCTGTGATCCCAATTTTACCGGTTACCTTGATTATGCAAGTAATAACTATATGTTTTAATCGCTTGTAGGTTTATTGAGCATCAAGGTGGAGATTTGTTGGATTTTGATACCCAATAAATCCCCCAGACAATGATGTAAACTCGGTTATATTTTCGGTCAGCTTAGCCAAATGACTGAATGGTAACAATTTATCTCAGGCTATTCGAAGCAGCCTAATTTATTAGAGATGCTCATAGTCCGACCCGATTACTTGGATGGCTATAATGGGCTACCCACTTTGAGCAACCCATGTGTAAAAGGTTTGGGCCCTACTTACCTTAATTGGGCCAACTTTACTCTACCCTAAATTACCATATTTGACTTGGACCTAATTGTTATTTACTTAGACCGTCATCTCTTTCTCTTGACTGTGTGAACTCGACTGTCATTTCTTTTCTTCTAATATTTCTGCAATCTTTGTGGTTGCTACTTTGTGTTTCTTGGTTTCTTGGTGTTGTCTCTGATTACGCCCAAAGTTTACCGCAGTGTTGTAGTATAGTTTTGGGGTGTCGTATCCACAGAGTGATGGAAAAATTATTAAAGGTTTCAAAAGTGGTGATTTGTTTTCTCAAAGTTCGCAAGAATATTTGGTTGTTGACAATTAAATCAATAACAAAGTTTTGGGATAAAATTTAGTAAATTAAGACAGTGAAGCTTTGGAATTCCCTCACCCGGATCAGATCATTCAATGTCGTCTATCCAATTTAATAACGCTATTAGTGGCTTTCATCCCAGCACTCTAATCGGAAGATTTATCGTTCAAGATCAATATGATTCACAATTATACTCCTAGATTCTAAGTTTCCTTCACAATTCCCACAATCATCTATTGAAATAAGATTACAAATTTAACATATACTTGTAGCATAAAGTAATAAACAATCACACCAATAGATTAAATGAAATACAAATTCAACATATGGTTTAATTATTCGATAGAAAGAACGTGATTAATTCTATGAAAATCTAACACATGTTAAAGCAATTCCACGATTAATTCATAAAGATGAAAACCTAGATCTAGAAGTTTATTTAACAAAATAAATACCAAGTTTGATGAATAAACGACATGAAAGTCCTAAACCCAAATGAGTTTCTCCCTTTGCTTCACAAGATTTGACTAGCCTTCCATGGAGTTTCTCTTGCCAAAATGGTGTTTGAGAGGTCCAAGATGATGAATAAATGAATTATGGGGCGTCTCCTAGGTTTTTGGCGTTCAAAAACCGTATCTTGATTAGTTACCAAAAGAGTTTTAGTTAATCCTGGAAGCTACCAAATTTAGCCCAGAAAATGCCTATGCGACCGCATAGGCTTATTGGATGCGGCCGCATAGTGTAGTTCAAAGTGATCCGGGAAGTCTTTGAGATGCCTCTTGCGGCCGCATTGAAGTTATGCTATGCGGCCGCATAGCTTTAGGTAATTTCACAGGACAGCTTTCGGTGTTTTGGTCATATCTTTCTCTCTCGATATCCGATTGAGGTGATTTAAAGTGCGTTGGAAAGATGACTCGATGGCTACAACTTTCATTCAGATGTCAACTTCCAATTTGATCTTATACCATGTGAAAAGGATCTAAATATGAGGATGAAAATCGATGCAAAAATTTTCAGCATATATGATGACGTTTTGACTATATTTCATCCCATCGACTTCTATCCTCATCCAATTGATGCCGAACACCCTCAAATCTTCATATCTCCATTTTGCCTTCCGAGTCATCTTTTGGTATTTGCAATTTGGTCTTTGAACTTTTGTTTCTTCCATTTTGATCATTTTTCACTTGTTTCTTCCATTTTTCACATGTTTCACCCATTTGCCACCTAAACCAAGATATAGAAACACTTAGTGCATTTCGTTGTCAAATAATCATATAAATGAAAATATTAAATGGAGAAAAACGTAACAAATATGCTATTATCAGTCTCTTTGTGGGAAACCTAGCAACCATATTTGGGAAGAAAGAATTTGGAGTTTTGGGTCGTGAAGATCTTGGTGCCGATTGAAGTGAACTGCCTCACAGGCACAATGGCTAATTAGACCTTATAGGGATAGTGGACGGTGTATTCTCATCAATAGCTTTGTGCTCATGGCATTTTGCCTAGATAAGGTACATCAATGTGCTCTATGACAATAACGTTAACGACAATACTTACGTTTCCCTCAAAATCTTGGTGTTGCTTTTCCAATGCAGTACATATTCTACTACCATGTGATGCACAAACATTCATCTCCATTTCATTAGTCGTTGAAGGTAAAATATGTAAAGCGACTTGCAATATCTTTCTGTCCTTCACAATACAACGGCCAAAGTTAGGGTGAACATGCACAGTCTTTTGTTAGCTTTTATGCATCCGATTAACCATGGATATACACAATTTATTATTCTTGTTAGGCTCTAAACACCCTCAACCTAGTCGGCTACATTTTCCTGTAGGAAGTCAATACTTGTTACTGGGTTTGTAGGGAACTCAATCTCTACACCTTCGATCGTCCAATTTTCATAAACTCATTTTCAACATCAAGTTTTCCCATAAAATAATTTTATACGTAAACACGAAACTTTTCTTATTTTTTGCAAATCACGCATTCTTAAAAAAAAAAAAAAAAAACTATTTCAAAACATATTTTCTTCCAAAAATGTGGCTCAAATAGGAACTTGATCTAATTGTTGCTCCCTATAATTGATATTCCTTCCAGGACACTGTGTCAATGCACAACTTCCTCGTGCATTTACTAATAGCGGTTAATTATTATTTTGTCGCTAAAAGTTAATTTCTTATTTATTAAAAAGTTGGGTAAACTTCAACTCAAAAAAATTGTCAATAATGCATGCGTAATTTTCTCGATTTTGTTATAAGTGATTTTAATCTTTCATGCCAAGAAGTATTGTAGATGAAAAGAGATATATACCTATGTTGATAGTAATTTAAATCTAGATTTTTATCAAAATCAAAATCAACAATTAATTTTTGCCACATATTTCATGGAATCCACAACTTTTTAACCACTCATTTCATCAATTTTTATCGACATCTGCTAAAATTTTGATTTTAATCTCCACCAAACAAGTAATAGCCCAAAAATAACTGACCAAGAGGGCCTGATTTGGTTTTTAAAACTCTTTCGAAAAATTAATCTAAATTTAAGCAAGTTAAGAATAAATAAATTAATCAAATAATCCGCTCAAATACGAAAGCGATAAGTAAAAGGGAAGAAAGAATGCAAACGATATAATTGTGGAGGTTCGATCCAAAGCAATGATATACGTCCTTCATTACCAAACTTTCCGGCACAAGCAAAGCCTTTACACTATATTGATTGACTTATGGTGCAATCCAATCATTTAAAACATTTTCGGTGGCTTACAACAAAGACTATCGATTTTTATGCAATACTGAGTTTTATGGGACGTTAATATAACCTACACTATCAAGTTTTACGGGACCTCAATATGACTCACGCTGTTGAGCTTTAAGAGACCTCAATATGACCCACATGGTGACTTACAACAAGAAGCACCGATCCTTATACTATTAAACTTTCATGGGACCTCAATTGTACCTACACGTTTAGAACAATGATTTTACAATGAAATTTCTCCCTTAATAAATTATACAAATGAATTTAAGTACTAAGAGAGACTAGCATTTCAATGAATAACAATAAATAATAGTTCAAATGTTAGATAAGAAAACTTTTGATCTATTCAATGAATAAAAAAATTTCAACGAGTTTGATTAATATGATGGTTTTACAAGTTTGATTCAATCAATCAGAATTTTGAAATAAAGAAGTAGAAGAATTATATGTAATAGTTCAAAAAATTTCTTCAAAATATATCTATCTTTTATGAATGATACAAACTAGTTAAGTACAAAAAGGGAGAGAAAAAATCTTTTATGAAGATGATGATTAAAGAGTTTGAATAAATTAAAATTTCTGATATGAAGAAATAAATTAAATGAATGCAAATGTAAGTTCTAAGAATTCTCCCAAAATATATCTCACTTTTATACTCTTGAAAGTCTTATAAAGAATGGAAAAAGTGATGATATTTATAGAATTCAAAGGGCAAAACTTTTAGAAAGTTCATAAGAGTAGCCAGTTGACCGCCTCACATCCAGAAGAGCAATATTGTCGTTGTACAACAAAAAGTCTGAACAATCAAATTTTGGAAGGTTGAACCTTTCCGGTTGACTGCCGTTGGTGGACCGTCGTTTAGGCTTATTTTGATGTTTTAGCCCCATTTGACTAGATTCGAATGCTTTAAAAAAGCGTGGACTTTTGGAAAGTATGTTTAACAAACTTTTCAAGTTCAAATACCATTTTAAAATTCATTTTTATATTTGATCAAAATATTTTATCAAAATAACTTTTAGTGCACAAAATAGTTTTTATAAAAATGTTATTAAGCTTAAAACATTTATTGTTGTACCAAAGTATTAGTATCTTTACATTTGAACAAAAAAAAAAAAAAAAAAAAAAATCTAGTCTTTGATCTTACTTCGAAGTTTGGCTTTTAGGCTCTTGTCTTGATTTTTTTTTTTTTTTTTTTTTTCACGTTTAGCTCTTGAACTCTTCATCTTAATCTTTTTTGACGTTTGTCTTTTAAGATTTTTCTTCAAAGGACTTGTCTTGAATGTATGATTTCGATTTTGACCTTTTTCATGAGTCATATTCGTGAGAATCTTGATTTTGATCTTTTGATGATGATCGATCAATTTATCATTGGATACTTTAAAGAGTATAATCACTTTAAATATAATTGTTAGTAAAAAAAAAATTAACTTTTTTATTCTAATCAAAACTTTAAAGTCCATATGTCAACAACAATGACATATAAATATTGTTTATGAAAACATGTATTTTGTGTGAAAAATTAAAAAATTGTGTAGCTAATGTAGTGAAAAGACTCAACTAATGTTGACTTACGGATGGCATTGAGAGAGAAATTATTTTTAGGTGAAAATGAAAGAGTAGAATTATTAGATAATAAAAAATTATAAAATTTATTTTAAAATGTTTACTGTGTAAATTCTCAAACGATTATTTTTAATAAAAACTGAATAAATTAATTTATTGGTTTTTAGATATAAAGAAAAAAAAAATTAGTGAAAATTTGAGGAGGAAAAACTCGGTCTTGTGACTTTATTTATTTTATTTCATTTTTGGATTGCAGAATCGTGACTTAAAATAATGTCTTTTAAGTTTTAAACGAACTCTTGACCATCGAAAATGATTGACCAGTAGGGACATAAAATGAGCAAAGGATAGCTTTAAAATGACCGGTTCCCGTCCACGGTCCAAGTTGTAGGCCACAAAATTGTTGGAATGTGGAAGCGAAATTATCCAAAAAATTAATTCAATAAACAAGATCGTTTAGATGTTCACGTGTATATTATATCAAAAATAAAGAATTCAAATTTTTATCTAAATTCGATGGTAAATTTTTGAATAAACTCTGAATCACAAACTTCCAGCTTTTTGGATCACGAATTTCTAGCTTTTTAATTGCAAGAACTTGATACTACAAACTTTCAAGTCTTCTATGGTATTCTACAAACTCAAGAGTGCACTCGTGGGTGGACACCATCTTTTAATTAAATCAATAAACTAATTCTTGAACTGGACAATTGAATAAAGCCAAAAAAAAAAAAAAAAAAAAAAAAAATTATTTTCTCTCTTTTTCTCTCTCCAAATTTGAACACTATGGAATTATTTATTATGATTGTTGTACAATTCCATATGATGTCTAGTTTCCCTCTAATATTTATTTATAGGGATAGAATAGTTACAATCCTTATACAATAATAATTCCACATTTAAATAAGAGTTCTACTTAAAATCCAAGTAGGAGTTTTAATTAAAGTTCAAATCCAATTGGTTTACACTTAATTATATGTGTAGTCTTGAAACTTCAATTACAATTATAATTAAGTTTACAATTTTCATAGTAATTACAATTAAGTACAAAATTTTATTATAATTATAATCAAACTTAAAATTATTATAAGTATCGTAATCAAGTTTCAATACATGATGGAGCTAACGCAGGGATCTGATCGAACATATATTATGCAAGCTTCAATAATTTGATCATGTCTAGTCGACCCTAGACCATCCAATCTAATTATTAGTCTTTATTTTTTCTACTAAAGGTAAAAAACTGAACTCTCGGAATATATAAGATCACAGAAGCCAATAAATCTATAATACTTTCCTCTTACCTATCGTATATATATTTTATCCTCGTCCCGAGATCTGATAATTAGATACGAGCATAAATGATCATTTTACCCATCTAATTATTCTCACTAATTTAAGTATCATTTTTAAATGATCCTATGAGCTAATCACAAATTTTGAAGTTTAATCGTCACTAAAACACTGAGTTCAAATTTTAACCGTTCAGCAGAAAATACTTAAGTAGTCACTCTATCCATTTATTGAGGTGATGTTCCCGGCACAAATTCATGTTTTCTACTTCGCTCATTCTCAATTTCTCAACTCATCGAGATATTTGACCAATCAAATTGATCTCACACTTGATGAATCAAAGAACAATTAAAATCACGAAAAGATATACATAATCATGTTAAGGGATTTAGATGAAATACAGAACGATCAAGTGAGATTTAATTCTCCGCACGGTCATGCTATAGAATTAAACTTGACACGTGGTCCGTTCAATACACTCACAGTGTACTAGTGTCACCTTTAACTATTTTTGTGACAATGACAAATCACAAGCCTGGATAGTGAATCGGTCAACAATACAACATTCCGATACAAGGTGCCAACTCTTGTACATTGGTTGGGAAAAAATTATTTATGATAAAAATATAAGTTGTGTCACACTGTACTTCAACGCAAGTACTCAACTTATATTATCATCAGTGATCATAAGTACTTTAATTTGCATGCTCAATAATAAATAAAATCACAATTTATTTATTATAAATTATTAATTTTATCATAGCATAATATACTATATGGGCACACAACCCAACAAATCTCACTTGCCCTAGAGTATTGTCATGTCTTACACCCTCATGTCTTGCAAATATCCCTCGAAGCAGATAGGCTCTTAGTAAACGAATGTACAAGATTATCCCAGTAGCAAACTTACTGACAATCACATTTTCTCTACCAACAATCTCTCTTAAGAGATGATATTTCCATTCAATGTGTTTAAACTCTTGGTTCTTTAGCATTTGCAACAATTCTACTACGATCCTAATACATTGTAAATGGTTGTGCAGATACAGGCACGACCTAAATGTCCATAAGGATTTTCTAAGTAATACAACCAATTTAGTAGTTTCACAAGCTATTAAATACTTGGCATCAATGGTGAAATCAGCAATACATGATTGCCTGACATTTCCCCAAATAATGGCCCACCATCAAATGTAAACAATCATACTGATGTAGACATGTGATGGTCTTCATCACTTTGGAAGTCGGAATCCTTTTAACCCATCGAAACAAGATCTGGAGATGAGCATATAATTCCTTATTCTTCGGAGGTACTAAAAGATATGCTTTACCGCCATTTAATGTTTCAATCATCTGGTTAAATAGATTTCAACTTACTACACAAACAGTATGACAAATGTCAAGTCTATTGCACAACATATCATGCATGAGACTACCTATTGCCAACGCATAAAGTATCGTACTCATGTACTCAATCTGTTTAGGAGTCTTAGAGGACTAATCCTTAGAGAGTTGGATTTCATGCTTGAGGGTAGAATCTTGCATAGCAAATCTGACAAATACCTTGTCAACATATGAGACTTGGGACGAAGATATTATCTTGTTCTTTCCTAATCATTTGTTCTAACACGACCTTATTCTTGCATTTGGGTTAACAAAAAACTTTCATATCTGGAGGACTAATAAAAAGATATCCCTTAATATCTTTAGGATATCTCATAAACAGACATATCTTTGACCTAGACTCCTTCTTTTTTGCCTTCTCTTTCAGCACATGAGATAGACCCTCAATTTTTGGACGTGATGCAAGCAGGAACTAAATTAAGAATATATCTAATTGTTTCCAGTGTATATCCCAAAATGAGATAGGTAGAGCTCTGAAACTCTTCATTGATCTAACCATATCTAATAGTGTCGTGTTTTTTCCTTCTGAAACGTCATTTTGTTGGGGTATGTCAGGCGTATTCAATTAAAAAATATTACCATTCTGTCAAGTTGTCTTTGAATTCTCCCAAGAGGTGAATGACTTGGATCAGATCGAAATGTCATAATACTCTTACCCAAATGCTTCTTGACCTTAGTTTTATACTCTTTTGATTTCTAAAAAATATTTGACTTTCAAGATGTCAGGTAAATATATTTGAATATAGAGTAATCATCTATAAATAATACTCATATTCCCCCTCTCAGGTATATTCACAGGGTTACGCATGTCAGAATGAATTAGTTCTAATACATCTTTGGCTCCATCTCTTTTGTCAAAAAATGATATCTTAGTCTTATTGCCTTCCAAACAAGAATCACAAACTAACAATAGTTCGATCGTAACTAAATTGAGAGGACCATCTTTAGTCAATTTTTGAATTAGTTAAGGTTGATTTGTCCAAAATGCTATAGACATGTATCACTAGTATGATGCGACATTTTATGGTTTACAAGAGTAACCTTTTTATTTCATATGTGAAATACTTTAAAATATAAAGATAATTAACCAAATGTCCAGCGAAAATAGGAACTTTATTTATTAAAATGCTAAGTGTATCAGATGCTGATTTCATAGAATAACATTGTCCTATTAAATTGAAAACATAAAATAAATTTCCCCTCCATTCGCGAGACTTAATAACAGTCTTTAAGAATCAAACGTCTAACACTATTGAAATAAAAATAAAATACTCATATGCTCACAAGAGCAATAGTTTTAGGAAAGATCACTGTGTTCACTGATCAAGTTGGGACCTCCAACTAAATAAACCATATCTGACAATAAATGTTTGTATAAGTCTAGTATCGTTTTATTTGATTTCCAAGATCATAAACGAGATCCTCTATAAAAGGTTTGTATATGATCTCAATTTAATTGTATAACATTTGTCTAGATCTCTAGATAATTGAAAATAATTTCGTCATCTATAGGATGATCACAAATTACATTCTTATTTAGATGATCTTACCGTGAAGGAATCCAATTAAGCAACTTGAACTGCGTGGCCCTTCTATAGGGAGTCCGCTGCATTATCGGCACAAGGCAAATGCGTTATTTTGCTTATGAATTGATCAAAGGAGGCCATAAATTTTTATTTAAATAAACACCCACTCTCACTCAATTTTAAAATAATGGATTTTAATTAAAATAACTACCAACTGTTCACATTAATCAAATTAATATACAATATAATTATTACAAAATTTCCATCTAGAAAATTTTATCCAAATTAAATTAACCAAGAAAATTTTAAATAATTATAAACTATTCATATTAATCAAATTAATATACAATTTAATTATTATGATTTTTCAATCCAAAAAAAATTAATCTAAATTAAATTAATCAAAGAAAAATCGATGTTCAATGATATGCATCATATTCATAGTATTACGAGTGATGTTACAAATAAATCTATATGTCATAATATCTAGAACGATAATATTTCAAACAATAATTTAAAGTATTCATAAAGTGATAAAATTAACAATTATTTATGACCCAAAAAGAGTCAAAAATTAAATTAAAAACTAATTGGACTCAAACCCAATATTCAATCTAGGTCGTTAGCCTGAAAAATCTTCAAGTATTTAACAGTAGCAATCCAAACTGCAATCGAACTCCGGCACCATACTTGAAAAAAAAATTCAAACTTGATCCATCCAAATCGATTTGATCGGCACTGACCCGACAATTATTTTATTCCAATTTATTTTTTTCTCTTTCCTTTACAATTTTTATCTACACAAATTGCATCAATATGTGACAAACTTTTAACTTACCAAAATTATCCATGCAATTACTAATAATTAAATAATGGCAATACGGTAATTAATGACATCAATTTTATCAATTAACAATTGAACTAATGGCATTATCGTAATTAAATAGAAAGTAAATTTATGTCAGATGCAATTTGGGAAAATTGTAAAAGAAACTTTCTGCAAAATTTGAGTGCGGTATCACAGGACGGACTCATTGAATTGTCTCCAAATGTCACTTGCATTTTATTTTCGTGGATTGTCTTCGTTTTTCATCCGTTTGATCTTTAATTCTTCAATCAACAAACGAGAACACCCAAAATTGCAAGAATTAAAAAATTACAAAAATTCTTATATCCCATAGGCTCACGATCTTGAATCTAATTGAAATGGAAAATTAAATCAAGATGATAGAGTTGTAATCCACCTATCTTGTTATTGATTCGAAATAACGAATTACAATCAATAACTGACCATAAATAATTAGTTCGCAGTTTAAAGTAATCCAATCATTCAATTAATATATAATAAATTATTCCTAGACATCGCTCGACTAGAACATGAATCAAGGTTTAGAAATAACAAGCACGTGAATGATTTAGATTGCTCTGATACCCGTTGTTGGAATGTGGAAGTGGAATTATCCAGGAATTAAAAATTTCTTTAATTCAATAAACAAGATTGTCTAGATGTTCACGTGCATGTTATATCAAGAATAAGATATTCGATTTTTTATTTTTTATTTTACCTAAATTCAATTGTCAATTCTTGAATAAATTCTGAATCACGAACTTTCAACATTTTGGATCACGAACTTCTAATTTTTTAATTGCAAGAATTTGATTCTTCAAACCTCCAAGTCTTTTATGGTATTCTTCAGAGTCAAGATTACACCGTTGGGTAGGCACATTCTTTTAATTAAATCAAGAACTAATTAAAAGCAGAAAATAATTATTTTCTCTCTATTTTTCTCTCTCCAAATTTAAACATTATGAGATTATGTATTATAATTGTTGTATAATTCTATAGGATATCTAGTTTACATTTAGGTCTTGTTTGGGCTGGCTACATATCAAAATTTGGACCGTTGGTGAGCAAAAAATGGACTTTTAGGCAATTGTTTATTGAAAAATTCGTGGCAGCATTGCAATACCAACACAGACATTTACACACTTATTCCCAAATTTGCCCTCCTTATTGGTCAAAATTGGTGATAATTTGAGGAGAGAGAAAAGAGAACCTTTATACATGTCTTGGAGGATAAAATGGTTATTTCTGTACAACATGACTAAATGAGACTGTCAAGGGGACAATCTGATTTGACCCAAAAATTGATTTTGGTTTGGGAAAATCTCTCTCAGACACCACCTTAATATCTATTTATAGAGATAGAATAGTTATAATCATTGTACAATAATAATTCAATATTCAAATAAAATTCTAATTAAAATTCAGGTAGGAGTTTTAATTAAAATCCAAATTCAATTAGTTTACATTTAATTACATTTGCAGTCATAGAATTTCAATTTCAATTATAATTAAGCTTACAATTTTCATAGTAATTACAACTAAGTATAAAATTTTATTGTAATTACAATTAAGTCCAAAATTATTATAATTACTGTAATCAAGTTCTAGTAATTTATGGAACTACCACTGGGACCTGATCGGACATATATTATCCAAATTCCAATAATTAGATCCTACCTAGTGGACCCTAGACCACAAAATCTAATTATTAGTCTTTACTTTTTTCAATAGAAACAAAAGACTGAACTCTCGAAATATATAAGATTATAGAAACTAATAAATCTGTAATATTTTCCTCTGACCTACTGTATATGTATTTTATCCCCATTCGAGATCCGATAATTAAATACGAGCATAAATGACCGTTTTGACATTCTAATTATTCTTACAAACTTAAGTATTATTTTATTCAACAGTCCTGCGAACTAATCACAAATGTCGAAATTTAGCCGTCACTAAACATTGAGGTTAGATTTTAACCATTCAGCAAAAAATACTTAAAGTAATCACTCTACCCATTCTTCAGGATGACGGTTCTCGATACGAATTCATGTTCTTTACTTTGTTCATTCTCAAGTTCACAACTCATCAAGATATTTGACCAATCAAATTGATCTCATCTATTGATGAATCAATGAACCATTAAAATTACGAAAAAAATATATATAATCATGTTAAGGGATTTAGATGAAATACACGACGATCAAGTAGGATTTAAATCTCCGCACGGTCATACTATAGAATTAAACTCGATACGTGGTCCGTTCAATACACTCCAAGTGTACTAGTGTCACCTTTAACTATTTCTGTGATAAGGAAAAATCACAAACCTAAAAGTGAATCGGTCAACACTATAACCTTCCGATACAAAGTGTCAACCTTTATATATTGACTGTGAACAAATTATTTATAATTAAAATATAAGTTGTGTCGCACTGTACTTTTCAACGAAAATACCTAACTTATATTATCATAAGTGATCATAGACACTTTAATTTGCATGCTCAATAATAAATAAATAAAATCAAAATTTACTTATTATAAATTATTATTTTTATCATAGTAAAATATACTATATGGGCACACAATTTAACAAAAATTTCCTCAAATTTTGAAGATTATTATCACTCAAATCTTACACGAAGTCCATGTTACATTTTTTAATTTTTGTTGGATGCAAAAGTCCATATTACAATTGACGACCATTCCATGTACTAATGTATTTGACAAAATACATTTAACAAATAACATGTTCCTTAACTTGAATCAATTTAGCGGACCATATTTTCAAAGCTAAATTCTTGAAATCGCAAAATGGATCGTCAATTGTAGCACATGTGCTATCCCACCGCCCTTCTACCTAAGGCTAAGATTAAGAGTGTGCATGAACTTTTAAAAAATGGGGTCAAACAGGACTAATGGGTTCCAATTTGGGATTTGAAAAGAATTTAGCTTAGAAAAACCTAGACCGTTAGATTCATATGAATTAAGGGATATATGTCGAATGTATTTTGTCAAAAACATTGGAATGCGAAACGGTACTACAATTTACCAAATTTGAATGAACAAAATAAGTGTTACTTCATAAATTTAACACGACGTCACAAGACCCTACAAGAATGCCAAATTAGACCAATGTGTGAAGCAATAAGCCATGCGACCAATCAAAATGACGCCGCTAAAAAAATAAAGTCAAGATACGTTTCGACATAGTCACTTAGCTAGAGCAAAGCTATTTGCCCACATCTTCTTCCCGGTTCTCACCCACGCAAATGCGAGTCCCTAAGCTCACAAGGAAAAATTGGTTTTATGAAGTCAATACAACGAACTCTTATAAGCCGACTTGTCTATTTAGAATTATTCGGATTTTTTCAAGCAAAATGCGATTGAAGCTACACGAAACACTCAAATATCCTCTTACCCACTTGACAATATGGAAAAGGCGTCGCATGGTAAAAACAGTTAGAACAAGTAAAATAGACGATTTAGAAAATCTTGTGAAAATAAAACCACATCTATAAGCAAATGGCACGTGTCATAGAATCATCTAGATTTGAAATACGTTGTGGGTCCGCAAATGCGAGACGACACAGGTTAATGAATCGTAAGAGGACTAAAAAATCATAGGCTTGAAAAATCTTTGAGCATACCAAAAAATGACAAGGAAAGCTAGCAATAACATAAAACTAGACAAATTCTTGTTCTTCATCTTGTGCCTTTACTTGGCAGCTATTGTCATCGGGTATAGCTGGTTTCCTAGAGCTTCGGAGATCAAAGAAAGGCATAAATAGGTGACAAGGGATTTGTCGACTTTTATTTTTTAAGGTCAACAATAATAAAAGTGAAACTTCACCCTTCCAACGAAGACATCATATAAGAGTCATGGGCCATTTTACATTTAAAAATAATCATTCTCATTATTTGGAAACATTCATTTCACATTTCTAAATTGTAGAGCTCGTGAGTGCTATAAATGATAGATTGGAATTTTAACCATTAATTTCAAGATTAAATAGAGGGTGGTTTGACACACATTTTGATAACAATTAGATTATGATAATGTCGATAAAATGTGTTTAAAAATTTGATAAAATTCGAAAAAATATAATGTATGATTAAATTTAATTGTTAATTTTGACCTCAATTTAAACAACAGTTTAACATTTTTCAGACTAGCACGCAATATAAAAATCATTTAGTTGCTTATATTGCCCTCGTTTGTTACAACTTAAGATTTTGAGTTGAATATAATAATTAATTTTAAACACAATTTTATGGAATCCATAAATTTTATTAAATTTTTATTAAATGTTTTATCAATTTTTATTAAAATTCACTGAAAATATAATTTTAGCTACACAAAGTAGACTCTCTCGAAAAATTATTAACATGTGATCACTATTACTAGTTTGGGGTTATAATGGGCAATGTTGAACAATAAATTAGGGTTCTTCGAAGGCTAATTATATTCACACAACAATTTTTTTAATAACTGCACCACATTTTAATTACAAGAAAAGTTTTCAATATTTGCTCATTTTTGCTTTTATGTCTTAAACTTTTTCTCTTCGAATTATCATTCGTAACTTTCAATTAATTAACATATTTTATCTGAATATTCTATTAACGTACATTGTAAAAATGGATAAATATTTTGTTTAACTTTTGTATTAGTTGTTTATTCGGTTATTTAAAAATACGAGAGATAAATATGTATACTCGTGCCCTCATAACATATATTTTGGACGAAAATAGTCTCTATAGACAAGATGTGAAAATTAATAGAAGGTTGATGATAATTTTTTTTTAAAGAAAGCTGAGAACGTAAGTATAAAAATAAAGAAATATTTAAGGTTATTTATTGTAATTAAAATGTGATGTAGTTAATAGAAAGAATTATGTTACTTGTATATACAAAAGGCACATAAGAGATTATATAAAATGACGTAGATGGAAACTATTGGATAAAAAATTGACAGTATTTTAAAATTACAAATAATAGATTGACTCGTGATATTATGTAATTTATTATGTAAACTTTAATAAATACGTAGCAAGCATTATGCTAATACAAATTGTAGTACGAATATATTTACCCTTATTAAATGTCTGTTTGATGCACATTAAAATGAAAAGAATGTATTTTTTTTTTTTGGTGATGTGATGGTGAATATGTGGTTGAAAAAGAAGGAAAAATTATTGATGTAGTAGAAAATATTATTTTATTGAAAAATGTGTGATTGAAAATGAATAGAAGAATGATAATTAGACCCCGTTTGATTCTATTTTTTCTATATAAAAATGAAAAATATGATCGTTATCAATCATATTTAGTCATCATTTTTGACTTTTTATCTCTTATATCTATATTTTTATTCTCATTCTACAAATAATATAAATTAAGCGACCCCAGAACTAGAACTAGAACTAGAACGTGCAACAAAGAGGGGGCTTAAAATGGATCATAATTACATTTAAAAGCAAAAACATAACCTTGACCTCGTTCGTCCACCTGGGTCTCTGACCCCACCTCTCTTCTGATGCTTTTATTTCAATCAATCCTACGCCATTCCTTCCCCTCCCGGACCTCCCCTTTTCCCTGTCTTCCTGTGATTTGCTTTGCCAAAAACTGCCAAATACAAATAACTGCTTTCTCATGAATAGCAATTGAATTGAATTGAATTCTTGGTGGATAATATTTCTAATTAAATCAGAATTCCAATCAATACCGTGTGGATCCAATCAATGGGAGACTCGCCGGAAAATTCGGACTTCGCCCGCGATGTTTTGAGACTGGGGGAGCAAGCAAAGGAGGTGCAGGACTCGGCTGCCTCCCTAATCTCCCGCACCACTATCGAAGAAGACGAGCTCCGACGGCGCCTCGCCTCGCTCGACGCTCACATAAACTCCCTCCGAAATAGTAAACACGCCGACGACAAGGTATGTATTCGCAATACACACACACACACACATAATACATGGATGGATCAGGGTACTCTTTATTCATGCATATACGCTGATTTCTTTGATGTTTTGTTTTCTATTTTAGTTGGAAGAGGAGTTGATTAAAGTGAGATATATATTGAGCGAAGGAGATGCAGCGGCTTTTCTTCCGAGCAAATCGCATGGTTCATTTTATTTTTAAATTTCTTGTTCTACATTTTTTTTTCTTCAATTATGCGTGGAAATGAATGGATGTCCCTCTATTTGACAGCAGGCAAGTTTCTGAGGATGTTTTTGGGGCCCATTAACGTTCGGGCAAACAGGAAGGACTTGAAATTGAAAGTGAAAGAGGAGTACAACAATATCAGAGTACGATATCATCTGCAAAATGTCCACTTAATGTTTTGCTTTAACTGTGTGTATATTGCTGCACAATTTCACTTAGCCCCTGTTTGCCCCCACATTAAAATTCTTCTTTCATGAATTTTGATGATTATTTATGATTTATTATGCTTATTTTTCATTTCAATAATTTCTTTGACCTTTTTCGTTTACGGTGAGGCTTCTTGAAGTTAAATTTCTAAGTAACTGATTACGCCTTTTTAACATTGAATCAATTTCATTACATTTTTATGTATGTAATAGTAAGATACTTGGTTACTACTTCTTACGCCACTTCTAGCCTGGACTACTTGCCACATAGAGCTATCAAGTTTCTAATATTAAATCGCATGACAAGAATGTAATGTTAGGTGAAAAATAGGATGTACCTAATTATCAATTAAGTAGTGAAACATTTGAAGTTGTATGAAGTTCTGATGATTGTAATTTGTAACTTGTAATCTCGGTGCTAGGAAAGCAGGACTTAAGCAAGCTGATGATTTCTATCTTGCGAAATTCACTAGTGTCTCAATTAGGTTGAGTAAGGACGTAAAAATACATGCGATGTATCCAAGTTTTCTCTGGAATTACTATCAGTGTATTCAACAAAGGCATTATCGATTATCTCTCGTTGGATGCTTTTCCTAGTCATTTGATAGAAGGCTTTAATACCTGGAAAATAAATATTTCCCAGTTCTTGATCACTACTACGATCATATTACAGGATAGAACAGCATATTTGTTCCTCTTTTTCCCATCACTGTTGCTGGTTTTAAGGTCGTGGATTTGGGATGGATGTCTGCCTGCATTGCCAGTTCAACTTTATCAGGTACTATGTGTCAAGAAACTCTCTTCCCCAGGCTTACTTTTTCTTTTTGATGGATGTTCATGCATTTTCTGCTAAAGTAGACTGAGTATCTATGTCTCTACTCAATTTATTTCTTCTAGGCATGGTTGCTGTACCTCTACACTGGTTTGGCATTGAGAGAAAACATTCTGAGAGTTAATGGAAGTGACATACGGCCATGGTAAGTGAATATATTTTATACTCTTTTTGCAAGAATTTGAAGTGCGACATCTTATTTGACTCTTAGGAAGTTATGCATTTTTTCTTCTCTATCTGCATATCTTTGAGAACTTTTGGTGTGCTTTTGCATTTTTCCTAGGGTTAGAAGACTGAATTTTTTGGGTCTCCTGCCTCGATGGTGGGAATTTGATGTAGAAATAAATATTGTTAGTTACTATTACTACCAAATAAAGTGTGCATGATGATAAGCTCGAGCTTAAGTCAATGCAGTCATTTGCTCATGGCAAGAGCAACACGAGTTCACAAGAAAAGTTATTGTGTCAGCCCTTTTTCCTAATGGAAAAGGGAATTGTGGCATTCTAGTGCTGATAAATATTCACTAGTTTATGGAAAAGCCATTTCCTTCTTTTATATAGCGACAGTAAGTTGAAAGATTGATGCTCATAGAAGTAAAATTACTGAGTTGTTGGGTGGATGGGTGAGTACTCTGTTTCTTACTAGGTATTGCCTTTCAGTTTATTTTTAGTAGCAACATGTAGGATGATGACATAGAAATGGTGAAAGATGCATTGCAATGTGGTATTTTCTCTATATGAAGGCAAGTTGATTATAAACTCCATCAATTATGTAACAACATGCATAGCTATGTAATAAAATAATAAGTGCACTTGGACTACTTATCCCGTAGTTCCGGCTACCAATGAAATCGTGGATGTAGGATTATAACACTAATGGTCCTAGATTCATCTCAACAATTGGGATGTTATGTTTTCCAGCCTATCGATTATCTGGTAAAATGTTGGTTAGTGTTCTCTTTTTCTTCTAGGATATATGCTGGTTGAATCATGCTTGATATGGTGAAATACTTGCTTTGAGTCTTTGACATGGTGTTTTATATATCAAGTAGCATCGACTATTCTAGAACCCTTGCTGATTTGATAGCTTGATAAAGATCGACCACGATTTTGATTTCTGATTGCCCCAAAATACTAGGTAACATAAGTTGTCAGCTCATATCTCTCTCTCCGCTCCTCAATCAAACAAAAGCAGCTGTTTGATCTTATATAGCCTCGACCTACGTACTCATCGTGGTCGTCCCTCGGCCTCCTCACACATATTCCTATCCTCTCCGTAGTGGAGCAATCAATAAAGCTTAACTTGTAATTATTAAATAAAAGGGATATTCTAGCATTTTGGTTTTTCATTTGAGGTGCGCTAGGTTCAAAAGAAGGTATGGACTTCACTTTTTTTTGTGGATTCATATTCCTATCATACCTTTTATCGTGTAGATAATATATCTAGTTTTATTTCTAGACTTGGTTTATGAATGGGTTGCACTTACATTTAATTACAATTACTAGGAAGCAAAAAAAAAAAAAAGAGGAAAGTTCCAAGTTATGAGATTATGATTTACTTGTAAAATTGACCTATTGTTGTGGTATGAGCCCTTTTTATGGGTATTTTGTTGGGTTCCATAATTGTTTTATATTGACTTTTCCTTCGACTTGCAATTTCTTGATCTTTTTTGCTCAACTAGCTAACATTTTGATGCAACATATAAAGTATATTCTAGGCATAGAAGAAATCAAATCAATTAGGATTTATAGTTTTTTCTTATTTTCTATTATTGCGTTTTATTGTGGTTGTGTGATAATTAATTTTGTTTCCTTTATAGAGGAAACCTTAGTTTTACTCATTTATCGTTGTTTAGACCATATATGAAGAGACGCTTTGAATGGAATAGATACACCTCTTGATGTAGGATCAATGGAAGCTTTGTGGAATCAGTGGAACTTTACAACATACATGTATTTAGGAGGGAAGTAACCATGCAAGGGGAAAGAAGAGAAGAGACGGTTAGAGATGAGAGAGTGAGAAGAGAGAAAGAGGGAATACGGGGGAGAAAGAGTGGGCAACAAGCCAACGTGAATAATTTTCATTCATTAACTGTTTTGCAATTCCAATTACAGCCATATAAATAACAAAACACAAACCTAATAGTTAAGGGGCTTGGGTCAAACCCATATACAAACCCAATAAAACATGAAGCATAAATAAATGGCTTGATAGAGGATGTCGCATCAAATCTCCCGAGGTGGGAGAAAAACTTGACCATGTCAAGTGGGCAAACCACAAAATACTGTTTTCAAACTCTTAACCACAAACTAAGTGGTTGAACAAACTTCTTTCGATGTCGATAAACACGTAACGGTGGTGGTCCGGGTAAAGTAAGATCTTATTGACTCCTATAATGCTCCAATAAATCGGGGTCAAGCTACTGAAGTCTCTCTGGGGATCTAAGTAAAATCAGAATCATGTCGACCTACCCAATGAACAATGAAGCGTTAAATTTCTCCATCCTTGGTCAACACAATTCGTTCATCTAAAATAGCATTAATTTTATCTTTGTGTGCTATGACATGTGAAATCGGGGGCAAGAATAACATGTTCAAATTGATGGTCCACAGATCATAAGAGGGGTTAAAGTTGCCTTTGTAAGCAACTAAGTTCTCAACATTGAAGGTAGAGTGGTAACCAAAATGTGATGGTAGATCAACGACATATGCACTTGGACCAACAAACTTTAAAATTTTAAAAGGACCAATACTATGAGCTTGCAACTTGGAAGCTGATCTAGGTGGACACATTTCCAGTTTAGTTTGAATCATAACATAATCCTCGGTATTAAATTCAACATGTCGTTTATGCAAATCAACTTGAAGTTTATATGATGCGTTACTTGCTTCCAATTGTTTATCGATCTCAATATCATGAAGATGGTGTACAAATGTCTCAGTTGAAACATACACACTAGCATGTAGGGACATGTGAATAATGTCTAAAGGTTTCATAGGTTTATAACTGTGAACAATTTCAAAAGTACTCATACCTATAGACTGATTCACAAAATTGTTAAATGCAATTTGGGCTGTAGGGAGGATCGAATCCCAATTTCTAAGATTTTCCTAGACCATACACCTTAATAGATTACAAGGAATGTTGTTAACAACTTCAATTTGACCATTAGTCTTTGGGTGGTAGGCAGGTGGTAGGCAATAGAGAATATCAATTTAGTGCCAACCATATCCCATAAGGTCCTTAAAAAATGGCTAGTAAAACGAACATCCTTACCTGAGAACTGGTCTTAGGAAGGCCATACAACTTGACTATCTCATGAAAGTATAACTTAACAACTTTAGATGTATCAGGATAAAGTGTGCCATTTCCGAGAAATGATCCACCACAACGAAAGTAGTCATGTTTATTTGGTGTACGTGGCAGTCGTAGTACGAAATCTATACTGATGTCTTGCCAATGACAACCAAGGATAGGAAACCTTTGATATGCCTCTTTTGCTTAGCCCGTTGACAGGTGCTACATGTGTCAACTATCTTAGCCACATTTGTCTTTAAATTGGGACCATAGAATTGACGCTCAATTTTCTCTACGGTTTTTTCACGCCCAAAATGTCTGGCCAAACCACCGGCATGACTTTCCCAAACTATAAAATTAAGTACTTAAGTCCTAGAGATGCACAATTTATTGGATCTTGTCGATGTCAAAAATTTTTTGTTCGGTTTTTTGAGCCAACTTTAAGAAAAAGAGCACTTTTATTGATAACGAGGGTGACAAGTATCTTTTGTGTGAATGTGTCTTGATTTCAGCAGACTTGTTCCTTGGAGGGGACCATTTATTTCTATTTATAGGAGGTGTTAGACATAATTCTCTTGTCAATCTAATAAACTATAGTGCCGAACTCAGGTGGTGTGCCACCGATCTTCCTTTCGATTGGTCAATGAGGTTGGTGAGCATTATTTCCATAATTTCTCATTCTGCAGGATCATTAGGTAATGATGACTTGCTCAAAGATAAGGAGGCCGTGGTAGTTGATTGGTGGAATTGGGCGGTGCTAGACGATATTTCCTCCAAGTGTATTTGATTGACTGGGTGATTTGACAAGGTGTGAAGAATCTGTAATCATTATGTCTCTTGAAATTACGGTGGTCATAAGGTTGAGCCGAACTTATAAATTCGACCTGGGGTGTCTACGAGATAGGTGCTACCAATGTTTTAAGTGAGATCGGTGGTCGGTGGTCAACAGATCTAAAAAGATAGCCCTCCTTAAGACGGAAACCATCAGTAGTATTAAATTGCTCACTTTGCAAAGCAAGAAAAATGTCTTTAAAATTAGGACATAACTCGTATTCTTCCTTAAGTCTTTCAAAACTTATGACCTTGACACTCATGATGGACAAAAGGGAGATACGACAGCTTAAAGCGTCAACTGCATGGTTTTCAACACCTTTCTTATGCTTCAAAACAAAAGAATAGGCCTACAAATATTCCATCCAGCAACCATGCCAGAATTCAACCGTATTTGGGAATTAAAGAAGCGAAGGGCCTCATGATCCGAATAGAGGAAAAATTGCTGGGGTAACAAATAATGACGCTAATAGCGCAAAGCTTGTACGAATGCGTACAACTCTTTATCATAGATCGAGTATCGTTGTTTGGCATCATTTAATTTCTTACCAAAATAAGCAATAGGATGACATCTCTCCACCTATTCCTACCCCTGACACATCACATTCGACCTCAAAAACTTTGGAAAAATTAGAAAGTCGCATGACAGGAGCTTCTGTAATTCACTTTTTGATTAAGTTAAAAGCCTTAGCCGCTTCCCGAGTCCAATGAAATTCTCTTCTTCATGCATTCCATGTTAGGAGCCATGATGGTGCTAAAATCCTTGATGAAATGACGATAAAATTCCTAACGTTATTTATAGTCTTGGGCTCAGGCCAACCAACAATGGCCTGAATCTTTGCGAGGTTAGCAAATACTCCCGTAGCGAAGACAATAAATCTTATCGGTGAAGAAAGAACATTTCTTAACATTAGCATACTGGCTTGTTGCACGAACTATAGAGGGGATAGAAAGAAGGAAGACATGGGAGGGAGAGTGGGCAACAAGCCAACGTGAATACTTTTTATTTATCAAACTGTTTTGCAATTCCAATTACAATCATATAAATAACAAAAATCAAACTTAATAGTCAAGGGGCTTTGGCTAAACCCATATACTAGGAAGCACCGACACGTTGCCGGAGACAACGTATCGGTGTCCGACACGTATCGGACACCGATACGGCTCTGACACGTCGTTGACGCGTGTCGGAGTTGGGTGCAGCGTGTCGGAGGTTTCGGGGAAGGAAGCCGGCGGAATTTGGGTGGTCGGGAAGGAAGAAAAAAGAGAGATAAGAGGAGGAAGAGGCTGCTGACCTGTTGAACCGAGGCTGCTGGCCTGTGGAAGAGAAGAAACAGCTGAAAAAATGAAACTGTGGAGCAAAGTTTCTGGGGAAGGAAAGAAAATAGATGAAGAAGGAAAGAAGACGGGAGAAAGGGAAGAAACAGCTGAATTGTTGAACCATTTTTCTGGGAAAAAGGAAAAAAGAGGAAGAAAGGCTGAAATAATGAAAAGTTTTCAAATTGTAGGGCCCACTTAGTATGGTTTTCTCAGTTTCGTATCTGTTCTTTCCATCTTTTCACTACAGTTGTAATTTGTATAAAATAATATTATGTTTGGATGGATTTGTACCATTTTACCCAACAATCAAACTTATAACAACTCAAATATACTTCTTCCTCAACAACTTACGAAAATTTGGAGAAAATTTCAGAAAATTCATTTTTCTTTGTTATTTCAACAATTCACATTTGAAGAATCATTTGCAAGATCAAGTTTGATTTCTATTTATCATTATACATATGATTCAATAAGTATAAAAAAATTATTGCTTTAGACTATAAAATTAAAATAAAATAAAATAATTTTTTTTAATCAACGTGTCGACGACGTATCGTGTCGGAATTTTTTAAAAAAATCGCGTGTCGACGTGTCCGACACGTATCGTGTCGGACACTCGTGTCCGTGTCGGTGCTTCTTAGCCCATATACAAGCTCAATAAAACATAAAGCATAAACAAATGGCCGAACAAAGATGTCCACATCACCTTTATTATTGAATACAATTATAATCTCCCTCATAATTCTCTCTTCCTTCTCCTTTCTTTCTCTTCTTCTTAATTGTTCTTTTGTTCGTTGCATTCGTTGTCTGTTTGGTATCACAACCCAACGCTCTTCTTTAACTGATTTGGTCCTCACGTTAAATATTACAGTAGCCTCCACTGCTTCACTATTCCCAACTAAATTATTACCTTCTTGTTGCCACCAATCTCCAAATTCCCTTCAACAACCAAAAGCGTAAAAACAATCTTCAAATAGGCAGGAACAACCAAAATTAATTTATGCTTCTTAGTTTGTTCGCCATTATTCGTAAAAGAAGTTTGAAAATTTCAATTGCAGATACAATATCGTACCTGTTGCTAATCCTAAAAGTCTAACATCTCATCCCAATTTTGGAGCCCATCAATACCCAATCAGTAACCACCCGACATATCCTTTGAGCCGTCTATCCACAAACCCCACACCTCTGATATCAACCTACAATCCACCAAGAAGTCCAAAACCCGATAAAACTCAAGCCCAACAATTCATTCACACAAGCTCTAGTCCAATTATCGTAACCCACCGCAACAAACCTTAACTCGGTCTAATACACCATAGCCTACCAAATCTCATGTTACTCAACTTACTCATCTTCCACATCGACCGACATCTCTCTTGTTGCTGTTGTACGATCTCCTTCTGTGCCTGCATCTTTGTCATGCTCAATTGACGTCTCTTTTTTGATCGACGTTGCTGCCAACTTGCTGTTGTTTATTTCCTGCCAACCTCGTTACTAACTTCTCACCGCTTCATAAGTAGCAATTATCCTGCCTTCGACAACACTAGTTCTCACCACCTTCAGTCTCCAATGATTCCCACTATTGTTGCTACTAGAAACCACTATCAGTACCACTTCCATCCACACTATCAACCGTCATTATTGCCTCTCCCTCTTTCCTATCGTCTCTTTGTGTTTTCGGTAAGGTTTATTTATGCTTTTAGAAACTTTTCCTCTATTTAAATGCTTTTTTAAGTAGATTTTTAAGTTCCATTTAAAAAATAGTAAAAAAATAAAAATAACAAAAGCAAATAAAACAAACTATAAATATAGTTTAGGTTACCTTAAATCAATGAAGATGACTCTCAGGGACCTTGAATAGTCTCATGATGCCATCTCACATCAAGTCGCCAATCTTTCGAATGACATGACATCGGTGAAATCTGTTCTGTTCTAGCTAAGCTTAAATCTCTCATCCACTACCTCTTAGTGAACACGTTGAGCAATTATCTCGAGACCTGAGTAAACATCCTATGGATGATTTGTCTGAATTCTCTATCGTAGGTCAAAACGTTCATGATCTGCTTCGCCACCCACACATTCTTGGTCCTAGGCACCACATCATCTTCTATTCGGAACATCGTGATACATATGCAAATGATACACCTCTTCTAGTATTCCTTTCCCTTATTTATGACAAACATAGTTACCCTATTGATGATGTCATTAGGAACGTTAAAGTAGGCCCCTTGAATTTGATGGCCACCTAGACCTCGAAGTCTTTCTTGATTGCCCGATGCCATAAAAGCATTTTTTAATTGGTACCAAATTCCATACTACAAGTATACTCGTTTCACCAAATGAAACTTGTTAAATTTGCTAAACGTAATTGGTAGACGATTACACAAACCCTCAAACACTTAGGTCAACCTATCACTATGTGGGAGGAAAATGAAAGTAAAGCTCACAGAGAATTACGTCCCACTTACCATTGATCTCAAGTTTTACGTCTTCTTAACCATAAGAGAAACTTCTCGATCATATTGGAGTACTGAAATCGTTTCGACGAGTTATTGTATCATTTCGACCTTGTTGAACTCAAGGATTTTACTGTCATTCAGTTTCTTAACGGCTTGAGACCTTACCTCAAACATCAAATCTTTGTGATCAGCCCTGACTCCTTAGAAGATGCTTCCACAAAGCCCTTGAACATGATTGATACTCTAGATCTTCATGCAGGGCGTGGTCTCTCTAACTTTTCTGACCTTTGTCAATCCTCGTCCCACTTCGAACATCGCTCATATTGATGGCCTTATGTAGGACTGACCCGTACAATTGGATCTTTCTCAACTCCTATTCCTTGCGATACCACTAGGGGTCAATATGCTTTTTACTCTTCCTTTCGGGGCCCTATGTCTTAGATTGCGTGTCATAATTTTTCATACTCAAGGTCATACAGCTCTAAATGTCCCCAACAAACCCTCAACTAGATTAGGAACCTCTAGTTCCAACTCTGAAAAACAACTAGTATTTCACGGTCAACCTACCATTTTGACGAGGATCTTGACAAATTTGATGGTTACGAGGAGTGTCTGTCGTCTCTATTATGAGATGTATCTTTTCCACCCGTGTTGACTCTAACTTGTAAAAATGAACTTCTATCTTCCATACATACATCTAGTGCAATTCTCACTCTCAAGTTGGTAATTAGTGGGGTAGCACCATGAATGTCGTCTCCAAGCTATGTTGCCAAGTTCAGCTTCAATTTGAACCACATCCTCAATCTTTTTAAGGTAGCTTGGGTTGATCAAACTTTGTTACCCATCACTCATCGGTGTCTTGTGCCACTTAAATTGGGTCCATTCTTCTCGGAGGACATTTACTATGATGTCCTAACAATGGATGTTTCTCATATTGTTTTGGGGTGTTCCTAACTTTACAATCATGATGTTAAAACAATTTGAGCGTGACAATATTTGTGAGTTTGTTCATAAAAGTAGGCCTATTAATCTTCCGGCCAAGCCCTCTAACCCGCGGAAGAAACCAACGCCCATATCGAAACCTACAGATATTGTCGAAGCTTTGATCCAGCTTTTGTCTCTTAAGGACTTTGAATGTGAGGGTCATGACATCTGGTTGCTCTGGTTGCCCAAGCTTGCTTACATTCCTCTTCTGATTCCTACATTGACTTTCCACTTGAGCTCACTCTTTTGCTAGAAGAGTTTAGCAATATCACACCTGCTAATCTACTCGATGAGCTCCCTCCTATACTAGATATTTAACATACTATCGATCTATTCCCCGATTACCAAGTACCAAATCGTCCCCACCATAGGATAGTTTCCGTTGAGCAATTTGAGCTAATAGGCATGTTGAGACTTTATTAGACAAAGATTTTATTCGCCCTAGCCTTAGTCTTTATGTGGTCTCTGTTTTACTTACCCCCTAAGAAAGATGGCTCTTGGTGCATGTGTGATAATCATGCCATCAACAAGATCAGTGTTAAGTATCGCTTTCCTATACACATCTCGAGGATATGTTGGATGAGTTACAAGATCTTTGTGGTTTTCTGGGAGTGATTTACGGAAATCATGAGATTAGTATTAGACTTGGGGATGGATGGAAAACGGCATTTAAGACACATGATGGTTTGTATGAATGGTTAATTATGCCTTTAGGGATGTCCATTGCACCTAGTACTTTGAATGCACATTTCAAGTGAAAAAGTGTGCTTGCTTAGCAGATTTTTTTTCCTCCTTTCAGATCTCTTTCACAGGTGTTACTTTTCAATGTTCATTACATGTCATCTCTTTTCACATACACAAGCTGCACGGTGTTTTGAATGCATATTTCTCTTCTGCAGGTGGATTAAACATCACTATTATGCTATGGCTATGGCCCTCATAAGTCTTACTTGGGAGATAGAGAAGGGGCCTGATTGTTCTAAAAAACAGGTGTTTTGCCCATTTTGTTTCAATTCACACACAGACCTAAGTACCAATCCATCAATCTGTGCAGGATTGTTAGTTTCATCCGTTATTATTAGTATTTATTTTTCCTTTTTTTATTCCTTCCTCTTTTCAGATAATTAAAAAATTAACATGTGCATTACAGAGAGGTGTACAACTGTACCTCATATGGGCAATCTTTCAAGGAGTTTCCATGATTCTGCAGAATAGATATCAAAGACAAAGACTGTATACACGCATTACACTGGGCAAGGTACTGTTATAAAATCCTAGCTTCTTCAAATTCAGAGTGTTCCATCTTTTGCTGCTTTTCCATCTTCCCTAGCTGTTTGACCATTATAATTTTTTGACCTCTTTGTATTGCACCTATCTTGCAATCATACTAATTTCAATCAAGTGGTGACTTCCTTTTTGGCTAAAATCAGCTTCAGTTTCAGAGTTCATCAATCTGGATCTCGCAGAGGTTCCAGCATGTCATCCTATTGTAAAAGTTGAAAATGCTGAAGCTATATATTCCTAACTAATGCTGGCCAGATATAGTAAAGTAGCGGCTGAGCTGAATTATCTGTTCCTTCAATTTTATGCAAGATCTTTTACTTTAGACATTTTAATGTGTTGCTTTTGATTGTAGGCCAACAGAATGGATGTTGTTTGGGGAGAAACAGCTGGAGTAGATGGTCAGTTATTGTTGTTGTTCCCTGTACTCTTCATCTTGCAGGTATACCAGTTGCTCAACTGTTAGTTTCCTTTACATGGGTAAAGTTTTGCTCTACTGTCTCGTGATCTTTTGGATGGCCACGCTCTGTCATTTTGATGGCTTTATTTCATCTTCAGCATAAATTGCGGCAACTATTTTGTTCTGCCGTTTCAGGCTTTTGAAGCATGTGTTGGAGTCTTATTGCTGAAAACTGCAGTTACTCAATTTGTTTTTGAGTGGCAGGTATATAAACAAATCTTGTAGATGTTTTGGTACTGGGAACTCTTTGCAACTTGCAAGTCTACTGCATTGGTTTTAAACTTTCCTCAAAAGATTTTTATTTTTATTTTTTCCATTTTCAATTGGTATCACACTTGATCAGGTATGATTATGACACACAATTTCAGGTTATTACATGTGGGATTCTTCTTATCATCATGGCTGTTGGGAATTTTTCTAACACGGTGCAGACGCTCGTAACAAAATCTCGGGTTAAAGCAAAAATGAAGAAAGGTAAGAGTAGGCAAGGAGTGAATCAGGACTGCGATGGCAAGATTTTGTGATTCCACTGAGGCTGAAATAATGGGACAAGGACGATTACAAAGTTTTGCTTCGGGTGGGCTTGAGTAGGTTATTGATGGTGTTCTGTCATCGACATTAGATTGTAGGTAACAGAGCTTGAGTTGCGTAAGCTTGTACTAAAATTTCATTATACGTCGTCTCGTGCAAATGTTTTATGTGCATTATGTTTGATTCTATTGGTCAGAAGTTTTCTAGCATGTCGATGACGGTAACTGTAATTTCTGAACACACAAGTACCAAGTTTTTTTTTTTGCCGTATCTTGACTCTGATAATAATTTTCATTCAAAAAGTCCGAAAGTAGGTAGGGCATTAAATGGACATATTTGTTCCTCTTACTTTTAAATACATAAGAAAAACAATAGATACAGAAGTGGGAAAAAAAAGTATTTGGTTTTTAATTTCAAAGCAAGACATAAATCATCATCAGAGACCAAATGCGCTATTCAATGGAAGGCCAAGGATGATAAAAACCGTATGTATCTAAATTATAAATTTTAGAAATATGGAATGTGAGAAATGGTGGTGTTACGATTAGTTCAAGTATTAGCCACTTTTATCATTCAATAGTAAAATGAAAGATTAAAGCAGAAAATAGTAAAGAAATAAAGAACACGATAATATGATGATTTTCGTCCTAAGGCAAGAGGTTCAGAATCGAAGTTCCTAATTTCCTTTTGATCTTCCGCCATCAGAAGGAATCACTATATTTTCCAGAATCTCCAAAGGCACTTAGATAAAATCACAAAATTTCTCTCGAACAAGACCTAACAATACAAACAACATTCACTCAAGAATATATGATAATAAGCCTACACAAATCACGCAAGATCTATGCAAAGAAGGCTGTAAAGTTATCGTCAACACGGGCTTGATTTAGATTGTAGAAGATGGAGAAACTCGAAGAACTAGAGAGAGGGTTCAAGAGACGAGAGAAATGAAAAGTCATTTATCTCAAATCCTAATCTAGTGGTAAATATCGAAGGCACTAGAAGGTCTTCCATCAAAGGCGAGTAATGTGACACATAGCAAGATTAGGAGCATCTGCTCTTTTTGGAGAAGACGTGTTTTAGCACACATGTTTTTGTAAACAGATCAGCCCAACTCAATCTTAAATGATCCAACTCACAAGCCCATCAAATTTAATAATCCAGCCCACATCATTGTGCCATCATTGGTTTGTGAATCTTGAGAAATCAATCTGATTGAGAATTGAGAAAATGGAACTATTGATTCTGTAATTAAAAAAATACGAATTGGTTTATGCCTTGTCTAATCCGTCTCTTTTGTGCGTTAAAAAATAATTTTTCTTATTACACTCTCATCATTTCTATTTTAAATGAAACCATTATTTATTATTTTCGATTAAACAAATGCCTACCTGTTTGTGTAATTATGCAAGTGTACGAATTGTGACAAGTAGTCAAATGAATTTTTAAGTTCATGTATCGTAACACAAGGATTGTTATTTGCTATAAATTTTTAAACTTAACCCACAATTTAAGTTAAGATGGTAACTAGATATCAATTCAAGATGAGTGTTGCAACTAAAAATCTTACTAAATTAAATAAAGTAATTTATTTAAATAAGGTTGAGAAATTATGAGATTAAATAGTTAGAATTTTCGATTTCACTTAGGTTGTTAGTGTTCATCTAATTTCAATTCATTTAACCCCTTTTCATATGTGCCAACAATTGAACTAATCTGTTGTAGCTGGTGAACTCTCTCGAGTAACATTAATCATATTCATATGTCTGGATTTATTGTATCTCTATATATATTCACACACATAAATGTTTAATCTACAAAAATTCTATATAGATTACATAACGTATAATTATCTCTAAATTTCATATAATACTTATGTTATTTATAGCACGAGCTAGATTTATATATCACCTCTCAATCTTAGTATTATCTCTAAATTAACCAATTGTTACACGGGCAATTGAAGCATTAAATAATAAATGCACAATTGATGTGTACAATTTTTGTATGACCTGACCATCTACGACCTCATGCTCTAGGTCATGAAAACTTGGAGCACTTTCCGAGGGCTAGAACATCCTCGAGTTTATGTGGTCGGGCTCGAGTCACTCTCTCATTGGGCACAACATCATCGGGCTCGCATGCGTGAGCTCGAGTTTGGGCTTGAAGCCCTTGGACATCTCATGTCCTTTACTATGAATGCACGGGGGCTTGTGATGTTCACGAATGTTGCTTTAGCCCGATCTTGAACTATATAGCCCGATCTTGCCCCCACACATTTAGCCAAGCACCAAGGTCGGGCCTCCATGCTAAGGTCGGGCCTATCCAAGTCGGGCCGTATGTCATGGAGCGTAATCCTCATCTCACACCTTCTAGAAAATATTAGTCATACTTTGACTATAATTATCCATGAACTTTATCCTCATTATTTACCTATCACAGTTTGATTCAAACTCAAACAGAACACTTTCAATATAACACAAACACATTTCATGATAAGGATAAGGATTACAGGTGATTGGGTCTTTTACATCTCTATCACAAACATCTATAAATATATGACCAATGTTCATTACTGAGGTGCACTACATTCAATTTATAGCCTTACGCTTATATTTTTTTTCCTCTCCCTAGCTTAAGCATCATAGGGACGACGGAATCACACCTCGTTGCCTTGTTTTGTGTATCGGAGATTCTGTTCATTTGTTTTTTTGTCCTCGAACTCAAGAATCAATAGCTGACAATTTTTGGTAATATCAACAATAAAATAACTTGTATTAAACTAGCATGAAGTTTTGAAATTAAACAAATATTAAAAACTCTAAGCTACATCGTCATCCTAAAATAAAAGTGTTAATATACTCATAATGTCGAAATAAAACGACTAAAGGTTAAAAAAATCACTGGATTTAATTACAATAACAAGATAAAATCACTCCAAACTATTGTTGATTTTCGTCACACGAATCTCGACAATAGTTCTTCATTTCCTTCATTGCGTATTGTGAATCTCCCGATAAATTTACGAAACGTCATTAATTCTCAATTTTTTTGTACAATTATAGACGAATTTAGCACAAAAATCTGGAATTATATTTCTATTATCTTCAAATCCGTCGTCTCTTTTTGCATGCGTTGGTGCTACTTTATTCCAAGGAAAAAAAATTCACATTTAAGGCATTAAGTATGCACAATTCAATTTTCATGTTTAAAGTTGTCAAAATGCAAAAATCAGATTTTTATTTTTTAATTAAAAATATTTTATTAATTAATTCTAATAAAATCAAAATTATACAATTAATGGTTACAATTACATAATTATAGGTTACAGATTATTTTGAAGTCACAAATCAAAAAATTTATAGGTCACAAATTATTTTGAGATCACAAATCAAAAAATTTATAGATCACATATTATTTCGAGATCACAAATCAAAATTTTTATAGGTCACAAATTATGTCGATGTCACAAATTAAAAAAATCATAGGTCACAGTTCATCTATCAATCACATATTTTCAAATTTGTTGGTCACAGATTATTTTTTAGTCACAAATTATCTAATTTTATGGTCACAGCTCGATTCCGACTACCGTCCACCACCAATACTTGGTCACAACCCCGCAATCGCCGCCTACACCACAACACAACCACCATCGAAAAAATTAACGTCGCCGTCGCCGCCACCTTCACCACACCACTGTCCCACCCACAACCATCGCTACCGCCACTGCACCACCACAACTGCCACCTGCACCTCTCCGTTGACACACTACCAACAAGAACCACCGAAATCCACAACACCTCCACCTCCAACCACCACCACCCACTACCACACCCACCTCCACCTCCACCTCCACCTCCAATCAACCAACGCACCCACCACCACCGCCCTCCTCAGAACAACATGCTGCCAACACCACCACAGTATCACCACCAAAACACGATGCCGCTAACACAACACACACACCCATCACCACCGCTCTCCTCGAATCGTAGAGAGAAAGAAGAAAAAACCCCAAATCCCCTTCCCACACAGGCACCATCACAACATAGTTGCAACATTGAGAAATCGCAGTTGAACCCTCAACAGTCATATGGTAAAATGAGCGAGGATTTCTTGAAGTGGATCGATGATTTAGGGTCTAGCAGTACTGGTGGTGGCATAGGGAGTCGGGGTGAAAGTGGACGTTGAGCTGAATTTGGGGGTTGGGTCCCGAGTCTTCTTCATCATCTTCATCTTCATCGAAATTGAATGATTAATTAAACGGGACTGGCACCGAGTGAGGTTGCTTTAGAGGAGAAGAGAAAGAAAACATAAACAACATCGTCGCCAGTGAGGTGCTTCAGTCGTCGTCGCCACTCCGGTGGACGGTGGTGTTGGGTATAGAGAGAAGGAAATATTGTAGAGAGAGAGAGGGTTTGTCGGTTTGGTAATTGAATTTGCTGAAATATTTAATATTTAAATTATTAAATCAATACCTGATTTGTGAAGTATGAAACTTCAGCCCTGAATTTTGAATTGTGATCTTTAAGTCCTGGATTTATGTAATTTCCTCTTATTCCAATATGCCGCCAACCTTTTCGTCCAAAATGAAATCCAATTCCTTCGGACATTCGTTTCCATATCAATTTCATTTTTCAAAGCCCATTAATGCAGTATTTTTCTTCAAGTCCTCAATTCTTTCAAAAAATACAATTTAATCCTTGAATCCATTTACATGTATAGCCCATGTCTTCTTTAATTTAATTCAAGTTCTTCTATTTTTAAAGTGTGGAATTTGATCCCAAAGCTACAGATTTATCCAATTTCATCATTCTTTCTTGGTCAATATTTGTCAAGGTTTTCTCCTAACATAATCCAAAATCACAAATAATTAAATATCAAATTTACAATAATACTAACAAAAGCCAATTGGTCGCTTAGATAAGTGTAAATTTAACACTTATCAAACATCCCAAAATTGAACCTTACTTCGTCCTCGAATTAAACATAATAGATACTTAATTGCACTCTAAACAATTATCCTCAACTCGATGTAAGCAATTCAATGTTTCCTCAAAATGCATATCACAATCACAAAATTTAAATAGGATAATGAAACACGATAATCAAAAAATAATTTAGAACTTCACATATCATACATCCAACTTTTGAGTGTGAGTGTTAAACATTCTTGATTCCACAGATGCTACTCGAATCAAGTCATGTATTCAACTTTCAAAGTCTCTTTTTCCAAACAAAATTGAATCCTAGTAATGTCAATATACTCTCTTATCACTTGTGTTGCTCTCTTGATTTTTCAATTTATTTTTTCGAAGGTGAACTAAACAAGTGTGGGCTTATTTCTATATTGATGACCAAGACTTAGTCGGACAGTGACATCACTTATAGTTGTTTTGCTACTGTTTCAACATACTTCGGTGTGTTTCATTTTTCTTTTCTTTTCATTTTGTTTTGTCCCTCCTTTTATTTCTGGGATCTTTCTGATTTCCGACAATAGTTTTCACTCTACATTGTAGGCAACATTCTTTCCTGATAAATTATCTCCTAAACATTGGTGATGAATGATATGGCGAAATTACTTAAAACTAGTTTCACACTACAATATAGACAATTGTTTCCTATGTGTCACGACTAGTGCTACATCTTTCACTTTTTTAAGTTAATGATAAGAACTAAAGAATAGTAAAGTGATGATGTATCTGGTTTTGGATGGATCTAATCACCCTAATCTTATTTAAAATGGGTTTTCAGTATGTTTTAACCAGGAGCGTAGCTAGGGATTTTGTCTAGTGTGGGCACAATTTCAGGTATCAGCTACGGTGATTTTTTCGGCTAAAATTAGTCCATGAACGAAAAGATCGTTTCATGTGATCAATGTAGAGTATGATCGAGAGGAGTGCTAAAAAGTATCAAAGAGAATCTTTCACAGAAAAAGTGAAATATAACTAATATACCATAAAGATTAGTCAAATTCATTTTTAAGTAAAAAAATTCACACAAATCACTTCACAGAATGTGTCTTTTAAAAATTTAATACTAGCACACAATAATATAAAGAGAAAAGAACAACTACGCAATGTTTGAAATTGCATAAAAATTAATTACTGAATTAAAACACGATGAAAAGGTAGTAAGCAACCAACAAGGACGGTGGAGGCTCACAGGCGAAAGGAGGCGGCGTCGACGACAGGGTAAGCAACCAGCAGTACCAAAACTTACTTCTTGCATTGTCCTCAATGTAACACCATAAAGCCAAAAACACAGAAACTAAATAAAAGAGAGGAATATTTAACTCGTCGAATAAGTGTTGGATAATGGAATTACCTTTGAAACTTGTAGAATAATTTTCTTTTCTTTATCTCCTTTAGAAGGGATCTTCTTTATGTCAATTTTTTTCTATAATTAAAATTATAAGCAACACTAGCAACAACTAATGAGTAATAATAATAAATATCCTAAAAGAATAATTTAAACACATTAACTATATATTAATCTACTTTAATTGGATGAAATAAGTTGTGATTGTGTAAATTTGAATGTTTAATACGTGAGGCAACCTAAAAAAAAAAACATTTATGGATAGTTATTTTTTCAAATTTTGTCTTTTTTGACAGCGACAAATAGAATCTATGTCATGACTACGGTTTGCAAATCGCAGTTGATCGCGATCAACGTAATTTTTAATATTTTTAAACAATCGCAGTTGATCGCGATCAATACCATAGCACTCCTCAAATTTTGATGGTTGCTTGGATTTGGTGTGTAAATTGAAAACTTCTTGCTCATCCTTCACTCTCAAGATTAGCTATCGTTTTTCAATTTCAATCAATGTCCAGTCGGTTATAAGAATGATCGACCCATGATTTTTGAAATATCACTGTCTTCTTCCATGTCTAGAACAATAAAGTCCGTCGAAAATATTAATTTTCCAGCTTTAATAAGCACATCCTCAACCTTGCCCTTTGGATGTTTGATGTTTCTTTAGGGCAGCTGCAGTGATACTGTTTACCAAGTCGTAATGTTTTGTATATAGATAAAGGTTATAAATCAATACTCACCTTTATCACATAACACATTAAAAGAACAAGCTTCTCCAAATGAAATAAGTAAAGTAAAACTTCCTGGATCCTTGAGTTTGGGATGCAGTTTATTTTGCAGCTTGCATTGCGCTCCTATGTCAATACCATGATTCCAAATTTCAGAAGTTTCTTTTCTTTGATATCATGTCTTCCAAGAATCTTGCATAACTTAAAATCTGTCTAACCGCATCGATGAACGCATGCTAATGTGGAGCTTCTTTAGCATGTCCAAGAACTTCTCAAATTGATAATCTATCTTGTGTTTCTTCAATCTTTGTGGGAACAGAATGAGAAGTACATATTCTCTAACAAGAGTGGTCGCCTTAGCTTGTGGATTATCCGATTTCTCTTTCAAAATTTTCTCAGTTGATTTTTTAGATTCATCCACTTGCTCCTCATCTATAGTTTGCTCTTTGTTTATCTTTGTAGTTGGTCTTTTTTTTTAACGCAACTGTACTCTACTTCTAATTTGTGATTGCTTTGATCCTCTGTCACTTCAAAGTCCTTGGAGAAAAGGAACGGAAGGTATATATTCTATTAGTTTTGTAACCGCCTTCGACCATGAGGTGTCTATTTGCTAGTCAACAAATCTGATAACTAGTAGTTGCTCCTTCGAATTAATTTCTATGTTGCTATGTAGGCTTCTTGTGGTCTTTTAGAGATAGCACGGGCCAGCTAACCTATTTAACTTTTTTTGATGACTACTAAATGACTTTGTAAAGTTGTTTCAGGGTCCATTTGACATGACTTTTATTTTTACTTCTTATAGAAAAGTTTTTGGAAGAAGCTATTTTAATTTTTATTTAGAAACTAATTTTTGAAAGATCTTTCTGATTTTCGAGGAAGTCACATTGAACTAACTTCTTCTAACTAAAAGAACAACTTTCATAAAATTAGCTAAATGGGTCCAAAAGCTGCTTTTGGATTTTGAAAGCCGTGCCTAACGGGCCTTCAATCTTTGCCATGTACCGGTGAGTCTTTTATATGAGTTTACCCAAGATATATTTCAAAAAAGCTTTATTCTCTTACTGTTAGAACCCTGTGGGAGGCTGTTGATGTTTATTCTGGTTGTTGCTCCAAGAGAAGTTAGGATGATTAGCCAATCTAGGTTATATGTATCGCTGAACGTATTGTTATGCTAATGTTGATAATTCTGTGCATAGTCAACTTCAGCTGTCTCTCTTGTGATATAGTCTATCATTCCCCACTATTGTGAGCTCATCCACATATAACACAAACCAAAATCTTTGTTTACATTGCATTTGTTGATTTTTTCAAAGTCAAGTGATCTATTACCTTCTTCTCTAAAGAATATATTTGTGTTGATAGTTTGAAGATGGGGTCTGTTTCATGAATACTTGATGACTTTTTGTATGGGCCTCTTCGGAAAGGCGTTGTTAGCTGCTATTATCTCATATAATTCCTCAATTTCATTAGGTGATTTCAATGTGATATATTCATTTGAAGATGTATCTACTGATGTACTGCATGATGGGTTCAATCTGGTGTAGAAGTACTGAACTTGAAAAGATTTCATAATACCAAGGTTAGGATTTAGGACACTTTCTGATCATGTCCTTGAACATTTCTCATGTTTCATGAAAATTTTCTAAATTGGCCTGTTGAAATGTGGAGATTTCGTGTCTTAATTTAGTTACCTGACAGTGGAAAGAATTTTGTGATGAACTTATGCACAAGATCATTCCAAGACCTAATGTTTTTCCCTAGTAGGAAATCGAACCATTCTCTTGCTCCATCACGAAAGAGTCTCCATTTGATTGCTTCATTGGATACTCCATGAAAGTTGTAGTTTCGATAGATATCTAAGAAGCGTGAGATATAATTATTTGGATTCTCACGAGACTTCCCATAGAAAAGATAATTTGTTCTATAATAGTAGAATGATGTCCTTCCTCCGTTGAAAGTTCTATTGCCCAAATGTAGGATAAACAATGCTTGACTAGTTCTAGCAAAATATGTGTGTGATAATTTGTCCAGTGGTAAGTCATCTTCACCAACTTCAATCGACTTTTCAACCTGTACCGAGTACAATGCTATGTTATGTTATGTCATGAGGTTTTCTTGCTATTCCTTATTTCTATGTTTGAAAGTGCGTTCCATTTTTGGATCAAAGGGTGCGAAATCACTGACTCTCAAACTTCGCATACGAGAAAACCTGGAAAAAAAAAAGAGAAGATAAATAAGAATGGGATTTTAAATCAAAACTAGAATTAATTAATAGAAACTAAAACAAATAAGTTGTCCCGATAATGTCGCAAAAAACTTATTCGTTTAATTCCACAAATGTACGTATTGTGATAAGTAGTAAAATGAATTTTTAAGTCCAAGAATCATCCCACTCAAATGCTATTTACTAGAAATTTTTAAACTAATCAGGCTTCAATTTAAGTTAAGATGGTAACTAGATAACAATTCAAGATGAGTGTTGCAACAAATTTTTTTATTAAATTAAATAAAGTAATTTAATTAAATATGGTAGAGAAATTTATGAGACTAAATAGTTAGGATTTCCGATTTCACTTAAGTTGTTAACGCTCATCTAATTTCAATTCATTCAACTCCTTTTCATACGTGCTAATAATCAAATTAACTTAGTATAGATAGTGATCACTCTCGGGTAATACTAATCCTATATGATCGAATTTACTATATCATTATTTCACACACATATGAATGCTATATAATTTATATAATTTTATATAGATTACATAACCTATAATTATCTCTCTATTTCTTACAATACCTATGTTATTTATTGCATGAACTAAAATCATACATCACCTCTCGGTCTCAGTACTATTCCTAAATCAATCAATTGTTGTGTAGGTAATTGAAGCATTAAACACAATAAATAATTAACACGTATTAAAGTGAAATGAAATTTTGAAATTAAACAAATATAAAAAAATCTTAAGGTACATTGTCATCTTAAATAAAAGTATTTAATTACTCGTAATGTCGAAATAAAACAAATAAATGTTAAAAAACATCATCGAGTTTAATTATAATGGTAAGATAAAATCACTTTGAGCTATTGTTTCGTCACATGAATCCCAACAATGGTCATTCGTTTCCTTCCTTGCGTATTGTGAATCTTCCGAAAAATTGACGGAATGTGGTTAATTCACAAAATTCTTGCATAACTATTGATATATTTTCGCGCAAAAATCTGGAATTATATTTCTATTTCCTTCAAATCTGCCGTCTCTCTCTACATTCATTTGTGCTTCTTTTTTTCGTTCCAATATGCTGCCAACCTTTTGTTGAAAACTAAATTCAATTGGGAACAATACATATTAAGGTGGTTACAAGATATAATTTCAAAATTAAGACACTTGTTTTGAATTTTCAAAAAATCAGGTCATATTCAAAATTTATTAATTAAATAGATAACTAAAAACATTTTATTGATTAAATATATTAAAATCACAATATTATACATTTTGTGGTCACAATTATGTACTTGTTTCAATCATAGAGTGTCACACTCACAAATTTGATAGCTCTTAACCTATTTATTAGTCACAGATGATCAAATTAATTGGTTACAAATTATTTATCGACCACAAATTATCAAATGAATTAGTTACAACTTAATAAATTGTGAGTCACAATTACAAATTTAATCACAATCTCGCATTATTTTAGATCACATGTTATTTATTGATAATAAAATATCTGTTTTCTAGGCTACATATTAATTATTGATTACAAATCAACAATTTTATTGATCACAATCACCAAATAATTGGTTAGAAATACCCACCCAGTACACATCTTCCCACTCCTACTCTACCCTACCCACCCTACCACAAGCACCAATCGAACGTCGACCACCTCACCACCAGCATTTGTGATCACCACCATAATCTAACTCACCAGCACTAGCACCACTATTGCAAGCACCAACACCTCATCACCACCATCACCATCACCATCCTCACCATTACCACTGCTAGAACCATCACCACCTGTACCACCACTACCATTTGCAAACCACAAACAATCACCAACCGCAATCCCAAAACTCTTGCTAAGTAAATTAGATTAGATCAAATGAAACATAAATCACCGCAAAACCCTAAAAACCACCTAAAATCATCGTCGCTATGCGTTGCATTGAACGAAATACAGCTGTCACACCGCTATAAAACAAAATCTCAAATATAGAATAAAACCAGTATGCAAAAATAGAATCTGATGGAAAGACAAAAAACACTTCGATTTCCTCTACAGATTGAAGTGACGATCACCATAGCCACAACCTTAAGCACATTAATAAGAAAATGACCAAAATGTCCTCATCTTCTTAATTACAACTGCACCCTGACGTTGCTTACATAATGGTGGCGACGTAGTGGCGATGGCCAATGGTGATGGGTATGGTGGATTGGGAAGATTCTTGGGGTTTGATATTTGGGTGGATATGGTTGTTAGTTGGGTGCTATATATGTTCTTAAATTAAAAAATAATAATTATAACGTGATTTTTAAAAAAAAATTAGTTATATCCTAATATTTGAAGTTGAAAAATTGTAATGTAGGTTTTGGTGTAATTTTCAAAGTCCAATTTCTTCAACTTTCATTCCCATTCCAATTCCTTATTTCAAAGCCCATTAATGTAGTATTTTTTTTAAGTCCGCAATTCTTTCAAAATAATACAATTCAATCCTTGAGAGTCCATTTATTTGTGCAGCCCATGTCTACTTAAATTTAATTCATGCACTTCAATTTTTGAAGTGTGGAATTTGATCTCAAAGGTGCAAATTTTATCCAATTTCATCATTCTTGATGATTTTTTGCTCGTCAAACATGCACTAAATGTGAGATAGTACTTATTTATGCAATGTTGACGTGCGCATCTTGTAAGTTGTAATTGTAAATTTGTAGAGGAAAAAGATAAATCAGGTGTGTTAGCAATAACTGAAATATAGATTTGACTATTGGGTAAGTGCAAATGTATAAACAACCTTCCACCCTATACATATGGAGACATAATCTGTAATTTACCTCATTCACCAAGGCTCAAGACAGGGTAAGTGAGGACGTCAGTAATGAAGCGTAATCCAAAAAAAAAAAAAAAATAATTGAGTAAAATTTATTTATAGGGTTATTCTGTAAATTGAAATTGAGGAAAAATCTCTCTGAGCTAATTTCATTTTTCTTCTTTCTCCTGTCTACAAATCACTGCCACTGCCACTGCCATTGAAGAAAGATTCTCAAAATTTAAACTCTAGGGTTTTAGAAATTGTTCCAGCAGAAAAGCTTCAATGAGTGACTCAAGAGAAGATTCTCCTGACTGGTTACGCTCTTTCCAGGTGCTTTTAATCGTATTTATCTCATATTTAACCAGATTTTAGTTAATTAGGTTCGAGATATGCTATTGGACTTTGTTATTCCATTTTCAATTTTATTTATCAATTTACGCAATGTCCTGTCCAGGAGCTTAATTTTTGGTTATTAGAGTCAACCGTAGCATTTATTGAGATATGCAAAGCCCAGTAGTAGATTAATAATTTATTGTATTTTTTCGCAATTTCATGTATTTTGACGGTGTTTAAAAAACTATGAGTGAAGTTTCTAAAGTAAATTGAATTTAGTTAGACTGGATAGTTGAAACTTTTGCATGGGAGATGATTCTTAGAATTTGATTTGTTAAATAGATGCCGGCAGGGTCAGCTATTGCCTTGTCATCCGGATCAGAATCGCCCCTGTCTGACAGTCCACAAAGAAACGAAGAGGATGAGATCATTCTCAGTAAATTGTTTAAGAAAGAAGATGGGCAGGTTCCACAGATTAAAGATAATGACGAAGAATATCAGATTAGTGAGCCTGTCAAAGGAAAGTCTCCTAACAAAAATGAGAAAACAAAGCTGACACCAGGAAAGAAGAGAAGAAGAAAAGATGACACTGAGATACAAGGTGGTTCTTTTGTATTTTCGAAGAATATATGCATTCATCTACATAGAATTGATGATTTATCTTTTCCTCCTAAATTATATAGTAGGAAATTAATGACAAAGGATTGATTTAGGAGATTACTAGATTGTCTAAAGTTAAAAAAGAATTAAATGAAAAAAAATCTCTTTTATGATTATGCAGGAAAAGCATCTAAGAGGAAAACATCTGAAAAGCCTGTCCACCCTCAGGTAAGTAGCTTCTCTTGTACTCCATTTTTTACTAAACTTGCTACATCACTAGGTAAATATATACTCTGAAGATCGAGCCCATTTCAAGGCTCATCCTCACTTGCTTATCTGAAATCTTCAGGTTTATCCATATACCTTATAGGATCATTATCTGTGGAAATTGTGAGTGTATTATTTGTACTTTTTCGTTGTATAATGTGTAAATGAACGTCGAAAAGGGTATATTTGCTCATGGAAAGCCTTAATTGTTTAAGATACGAGGAATCATTGTTGACAAAAATTTCATGGACTTTTTAAGGAGATCTTGTTTTCTGAGTTTTTTCTCTGAGGTAGGGAGACGGTAAATATATTACCCGTCACAACTTGTGAGGCAGATGCAGAAGATGGTTAATTGAATTCATTTTAGAAGAATATAAGTTTGAAGTTCGTAAGCCAAAGATTACTCTTCCAAAGAAATCAAATAATTTTCTCTCTCTCTCTCTCTCTCTCTCTCTTTTCCTCGTGGTTTATAAGCCACTGGTTCTTATGGAATTACATTCATTTTGAAGTGTGTATTGATCATTCTCTGTTTACAAATGACAGCCATGAAACATTAGAGCAAAGGCTATTCTCTTATTATCTTGCTTAATAGCTTAAATTGACTTGGCCTATAACACTTAGGTTGTGTTGGAATTTGTGTTTCCAAAAATGACACTATTTAGCAGTTGGAACTTTGAAGAGTCTTTTACAATGCTGTTTCTGACCTTAATGCAAGAGCCGACTTAGATCATCTTTCGCCTCCAGAAAGGAGGTGCTAATTGCAATGAAATGAATTGGGGATTTAACCTGTAATAGATAGTACTTGCAGAACAACCAGATTATATGTTTTAGCCACTTGTCATATTGATTCCTTGATGTTTTTAGAATCCTGAATCAGTGATCCAAAATGTTTTGATTTGATTTCTGATTATTACAATATCAGAACTTTGTCTACTAGTAATCCACACATCAATTTTACAAGGTTACTGATTATAGCAGAGGAACTATTTACTTTGTTGTCTGCTCTAATGACCATTGTAAATGTGCGTTTTTTATTAGGAACAAAAGCATCCCATTTTGACATTGTCCTCAGATTCAGAGTCTTCTCAAGATACCAGCCCCATTAGAACGGGAGATAGACAAATGTCTGCCCATGATGAGGGCCCATGTACAGACAACAAACTAGATAACGATGATATTGTTCTTGATAATGATGGAAAATCTCCAATTAATAATGCCTCCAAGGTAAAACCTCCAAGAAAACAGTTGAGAAAAGAGGATGCCAAACCCTTAAAGAAGAAAAACACAAATGGGAATATAGGTGGAGGTAGGTAGGATGTTTTTGGATCTTGGTGTTTCCACAAGGATTCTGAATCACTGTTGGAACTATAAATATATGCATCTCGTTAGACTTGATAAAAATAATCTTTCCATCTTAAAACCATATTTTTATCTTTTATAATCCAGAGAATTGTGGCAATGTGAATGTTGTGAAGGAAGATATCTCCGAGAAGCATCCTGAACCTCAGGTGAGAAGCTTTAGTTGCTAATCAAAGCTTCCATATACTCTGGTTTGTAAAATGCTTGTGATATACTGATGCAGGCCTCCTCTTCAAGGTTGCCTTTGGTGCTTTCAGAGAAAGTACAACGTTCAAAGGTAAACCTACCATGCCTAGATATCATATTCATCAGATAACTCTTTTATTGTTGAATTTGCCTCCTTTTCTGAAGTCGCAAAATTAGTGATGGCCTCATAAATCACTGTAAAACCTTAATTGGCTCCCTCTCTATTATTAGTGAGGACTCAAAAAGACATTGTCCTTTGGTGATGTTCTGATATGAAGAGAGTCCACCCTCTTTGCCTCACCATTGTTTAAGTGGAGTTGAACCTAATGATTACTTCTCATTTTGCATACTAAATACATATGAACTGGTATTTTTTCAAGCCAAATGAAGTGTGTTACACACACTAAATTATGATAGAAATAATGTCTGTTATTGTTAATTTTTCATATTTTTACTTCCTTTTTGTCAAGGAGCCTTCTTCATTAACTTTTCCTGTATATGCGTTACTCAAGGCAATGAGGGACTAATAGAATGACACTTTGTAGTCACTTCTTGACTTTCTTCTTTTGTTCTGCAGGCACTTATTGAGTGTGAAGGTGACTCCATAGATTTGAGTGGGGATGTGGGTGCTGTTGGACGGATAGTTATTCCAGATGCTCCTTCCACAAACCATGAAATGTTATTGGATTTGAAAGGCATGCACAACACCCAGTTTTATGTTTATTTGTTTTGTTGTACTCTTTGAGCAGCAATCTTAATACTGCGAAACCAATCTCATAATCACAAAAATGTCCAACTTCTAGGGTAGTCAATGAACAGGCTTTTGTGATTGAAGTAACTGGTTACTAAAAATATTTCCATAATTAACATTTAGTCAACATCAAGGGACAGATAATACTTACTTTTGTATTTTCGTATACTGCTATTTCCAAAAGGACAGAAGAGATTAGGGTAGAATCGAGTATTTATTACTCTGAAACCTCTGTAGTTGGATACTTTATCAGGTTTGGTATATTCTATGCAGGCTTCCCTTCCTATTTATCTGATTTTGTCAAACTAATTTATGTTTCAGGAACCATATACCAAACAAGTATAGTTCCATCAAGGACATTCTGTGTGGTATTTCATGACACCCTCTCTATCTTTCTCTCTCACTCTCTCTCCCTCCCTCCCTCACAGTGGTTTATGTAATTTGGTTATTGTTCAGGTAAGCTTTGGCCAATCAGAAGCAAAGGTTTGTCCATTTATTGTACTTTTGTTGTCGTTTCCGCTCATCTTATTTTTCTCCTTTATGCCCTTCCCTCCTCTACCCTGAAAGTCATTCTCCCACCAGCTCAAGAAGTAATATTGTTATGTTTGTTTTACTACTCATTTCCGTAGCCATGATGCCCAAAATGAGAAGGAAAATGGAAAATGTGGACGATGGTTAATTAACCTGTGCTTTTTATGAATTGTGACCAGATAGAGGCTATCATGAATGACTTTATTCAGTTGAAACCACAATCTAATGTTTATGAGGCTGAAACCATGGTTGAAGGTAAAATTTTCGTTTCGTGTTCTGGTTATAGCGTACATCTTGGAACTCTGATTTTTACATTTCATTTTATGTATTATTATTGAAAAGAGGTACAAGCTCTTCTTTGATTTAGTTTCTTCTGCATGAGTAGGGACACTAGATGGATTTTCATTTGATTCAGAAGACGAGGCCGACAATCTTCACAAAGCTAATGCTCAAGCAAATCAACATGATGCTGCTGAAGAACCAACAGGAAGAGCCAAAAGAAAAACCGAGAAAACATCAGTATGCACAAGTGTTTTGTTATTTAACTATCATGATGTTTCTATTGCTATTAAATACGTGCTCTAACCGATAGAAGTCTGGGTTCAGGGGGCAGCACCAAAGAAGGGTAAAGCTGCAGGAGGAAAGCCACCTAAGAAAGTAAAAAAGAAACCTCAAGTTTCAAAGAAAAGCAAAGCGAAGAAATGAGAGACGATTGTCTACCAAAATATTTTCTTTTACGAGTCATTTTCTTAGTTTCTTCTTTTTCCTTTAGCATATGAACTTTTCACCAATTTATGAAGATATCAACAATTCTGACAATCGACAGGTTAGATCAGTAGAGCCTATACTATTTGCATTTCCTGTAAAATTTAACTTTAGTGAAACAGAGACCATAAGTGTTTCTGACTCCCTTTCTCTTGAAATAAATTGTATTATAGATCCTTATAGCATATCTTCTTTTCAATTCTTTGAATTTTTATCCAGTGGTTGATGACAAATTACACAAAGCTTGTGTACCTTCTGTTTTCTTTTCTTTCAGTAACCAGTTTGTGGGAAATTAATTGCTAGGCCAGTGCTTCATATCTCAAAAAATCGTTTTATCTTATTTTGTCATGGTGATGCTTTCATATCATGTGGAATTATAGTGGTCGGTGATCACAGCTTAGTGTTTATTGCAAAGACTAAATTGGTAAATAATTCAAACACATCAATCCATACATCATTTCTGGTCATACAGTTAGGCTTATATTCTTTATACAGAATTAATGTGTCTTGCACTTAGAAATCTGATTGATTTTCTGCTAGTGCTAGAAAGTGAATGATCACACTTCTTCCTGCTAATGCTCTTGATCCCTTGAGTTCCCCTGGTCTAATCCATAACTATTTCTTACAGTGCTTTACAAGAACACAACTGTTGACGTATCTGTTATATCTAGAAATATGTAGCGAGGATGAGAAGGAATAGTGAGATTGGGAAAGGTAGGAATAGCTGAAGATGAAACTGTCCCTGCAGTTTTTCTACTGAGTTCTTCTATTGGTAAAGCTGTAGGTGCACCATTTGTTCCCTTCATCCTGCATTACATACATTGGAGCAAATGTGATTCTATTATATATTGTATCATTGATTCTATATCTGCAAGGAATAAGAGCTAAAGATTGAAAATAGCAATTTTTACCCGTTGGGACAAAAAATGATGGCATATTCATAGGCCTTGCATGTAAAAGCATGGTTATCAGATCCAATCCAGTCGTCGACCCGGATAAATCATCGAGCTATCAAGTTAATGGTTCACTGCTATATATATGTGTATGTATGTATTTCATTGTCAAGATTCGTATATTTCACACGGAGTACAGGTTCGAATCTCCAATAGTGCAAAATTGATATAAATTTTGGTCGACCAAATTAGTAATTAACTGGTTTAAATTGAACTATTGTCGGTTCTTCGACCTGCCCAGTTCACAGTGTGTTACCGGCTGATTTGCCAATGGACCAAATTTTATCAACCGGACTGGACCACCTTTTGGTTTAACCGGTTCCAGGGCCGGATTGGCTGGTCCTATCCGATTTTAATAACCGTGTGAAACTGCTGGTTCCACCATCAAATGCATAGCTATAAGCTGTTGGACAACCTCTATTAAAATGGTTAAATTGAAGGATGGCCGGCAAGTTGATGGATTGGCGAATTCTCTGCTGCAACAACACTGGTCTAGCACGAATACATCACATGATCACTTGCACGACCACGCACTCTTACCCGCATCACTACAATCACCTGAAGATCTTTGGGACAACATTTTTTATTTTAGTACATTGGTTACAGATTGTTGGAAAATCAGAAAGATATTTGGTAGTAATTGGTCAATGATTATAAATTAGGAACATATCTTTATTAGGTAAACTAATTAGTTATTCTTTTCCTAAATTAAATTTCTATTAATTCCTTTAAGTAGGGAATCCGTTCAAGTTTGGAAATTCTCTCCGTTTTTATGGCATCAGAGCCAGCAATTGCTTGCCGACTCCTTTTCCGTTCTTCACTGTTTAGTTTCTTTATTCTATTTTCCAGTTTCTATCTCGACTGTAGCACCATGTTTGATGTTTCAATTAAGTTCGTTGCTGTCCCACCATCCTCCTCTGCTGTAAACCTGTCAAAAGGTAATGGAACCAACTCCAGGTCTCACTCTATTCAAATTACTACTATTTGCTTGGATGGTGATAAATTTTAACGATGGTATTAATGGGAAGATGGGCTATTTGACTGGAGAAAAAAATGAGGCGTGCAGAAAATAATCCGGTCTATGCAACTTGGGATGTTAAAAATTCCATGTTCATGACATGACTTGTGAATTCCACTAAGGAGGATAGTAGCTCTAACTATATGTGCTATCCAACAACACAAGCTCTGAGAGAATGTGAACCAGATGTAGTCGAATTTGGGTAATCAATCTCAATTGTTTGGGTTAATGTCGGGAAAGATGAAAACAAATAGACAAATAGCGGAATAATTCTTCTCCCAAAAGCAAATAAGTAAAATGCAATTTTTGACAATTGTATATGTTGAAAATATTCTAAAGAAAATCAATCACATCAAATCATAAAAACACAGAATTATTTTACGTGGAAAAACTTCCTCAATGTGAGGAATAAAAATCACGGGGTCCATTCCAGTCAAAACCTCAACTATCAATCAAATAATGGGTATACCAAGTCTTCTCTAATCACAACTAGAGGCTATATATATATATATATATATATATATATATATATATTTCTTCAAGATAACAATAATCTCAACAAAACAATATGAAAATAGGAAAATTATACCCAAAAAATTTGGTTAATGTTCACGCACATTAAGCAATGTTCTTGAACTCAAAATTCGATATCCACAGTTCAGATTGTAGCTCTATGTCTTGTGAATCTCTCCTCCAAATATCAGCTTGTTTGGAGCACGGACGACTAGAGACCAGAGCTTTAATGGAATATGGGTGTAGGAAAAAAACTATTTTTTCCTCTCTTTTCAAAAATGGGTTAGACTCTTATTTTCTCTAATCTTCTTGTAAATATATTCATTATTAGGGTTAGCATCCTAATGTGCTTTGGGTTATAATATAAGACCCCAAACATGGGCTTCCTTCTTCATATGAGAAAATAACCTAACAAATCTCCCCATTCTGACTATGGGGAGGAATTCGCCATTCTAGCAATTGAATAACAATCTTCAAGCAGTATCTTTTGTAGTGTCTTCGTTAACATATCAAACCCATTATGATCAGTATGAACTTTCTCAAGTTCCAATAACTTATTATTCATCGCATCCCTAATCCAATAGTACCGTACATCAATGTGTTTCGATCTTGCAAGAAACTAGAATTTCTAGCAAGATAAATAGCACTCTAGCTATCACAAAATAACACATACCTCTACTGTTTGAAACCAAGTTCTCTCATGAACTTCATTGCACATAGAAACTCTTTAGTTGCCTCTGTTACTGCAACAAACTCTACCTCTGTCGTAGAAATGGGCAATGCACTTTTGAAGTTTCAATTGCCAAGTTACAATCCCACATGCAAAAGTAATCAAATAACCCAATGTAGACTTACGGGTATCCATATCTCCTACCATATCTACATATATGTAGCCATTGAATAATAATTGTCCATTTTTGAAACCAAGTCTCAAATTGAAAGTGCCTCAAAGATACCTCATGATCTACTTAACTGCATTTCAATGCTCTCTTTCTGGATTTGATTAGAAACGACTAACTACACCAATTGTATGGGTTATATCAGGTCTTGTGCAGACCTTGAATACATCAAACTTCCTACTGTTGAGGCACAATGAACTCTTTCCATATCTTTCTTTTCCTTATCCGTAGAAGGACATTGTTCAATACTCGATTTGAAGTGGGTAGCAAGAGGAAAGCTAACCAATTTAGCCTTGTCCATACCGAACCTCTCAAGCACTTTCTTAATGTACTCTTATTGTGACAAATACAACTTCTTGGCACTCCTGTCACGACTGATTCTTATGCCAAGGATTTTCTTTGCTTGTCCCAAGTCTTTCATAGCAAAATACATACCCAACTGCTTCTTTACCCTATCAATTCTTGAAACATTCCTACCAACAATCAAAATATTGTCAACGTAGACTAATAAAATGATAAAATCATCATCAGAGAATTTTTGAATAAACACACAGTGATCAGAAGTTGTTTTCTTGTAGCCTTGCTTCTCCATAACAAACTCAAACTTCTTGTACCATCCTCTCGATGTTTGCTTCATACCATAAAAGACTTTTCTTAAGCTTGTAGATATAATCCTCTTTGCTTTTCACTTTGAAACCCTTTGGCTACTCCATATAAATCTCCTCATCCAAATCACCATGAAAGAAGACAGTTTTCACATCCATAATCTCAACTTCTAAGTCAAGACTAGCTGCTGGGCCTAGAACAATACGAATATATGACATCTTTACAATTGGGAAGAAGACCTCATCAAAATCAATTCATTTTCTTTGACCAAACCAATTTACAACCAATCTAGCTTTATACCATGGCTGTGAAGTGAACTCATTTTGTTTCATCCTGTAGATCCACATGTTCTTTGAAGCTCTTTTACTATTAGGTGGCTTCACTAACTAGAAAGTGTGGTTATCATGTAATGACTGCATTTCATCTTGCATGGCATCAACCCACTATGTCTTATGTTCATCTTCCATGGCTTTTGCATAACTCTCGGGCTTTCCCCCATCAGTTAATAACACATACTGCTCTATTGAATACCATGTGGAAGGATGTCGATCTCTGATAGACCTCCTGAATGAAACCTCTGGTGGAACTTCTGGCACTATTAGCTGCTCATTAGTCTCATCATATGTTTGAGCCTACAAGGAAGTATCAAAATCAACTATACCGTGGTGGCCATCCCGAACATCATCCTCAACTTATGTTGAAAAATTATTCATAGGAACCAGATCCAAATCAATCAAACTATGACCTTTCTGGGGTACAGATTTCTCTGCTTTCTCAATATCGTGAATTGTTCGACTTTCATCAAACACGACATCTCTGCTTCACACAATTTTCTTCTCAATTGGATCATAAAACATGTATCCAAACTTATTTTGACCATAAAAAAAATATACACATTTAGGGATGGAAAAAAACACATCAAATCCAATACCCGCTTATTCTGATATTCGGGTTGGGGACGGGGCTGGTGATTTTGCTCCGGGACGGATATGGGTAATAAGGGCCTCGTTCGCCCGCTCTGTTTAACTTTAATTTTTATTTTTTAGAATTCAATACTTTAAATGAAAAATTTCATGAAATTTCATTATTTCTAATAGAAAATGGAAACTAAGATAATCTAAGGAATATGATAAACAATAAAAACATTAATGTACCAAATATATTTGAATAATTTAACTTTTAAAAATAAAAAAATTAATTAAAAAATCTAATAACTGTATTATTGTCTCATTTTAATGAATATGGGCAATAAAATGAATTATCAAATACTATAAAAAATTAAACAGGTACTAAACAGGGCAAAGGGCTTGTCCTACCCTGTCTTGTCGCAGGTACGGGGTGAGAAATGGGGACGAGGGAGGTTGCCCCGACCTAAACCCGCCCTGTTACCATCCCTATTCACATAGTCGTGTTTTCACATCAAGCTTAGACCTCTCATCTTTAGGAACATGCACAAATGCTTTACACCCAAACACACACAAGTCATCATAGGAAATATCCTTACCATTCCAAATCCAATTAGGTACATCATACTGTAAGGGAACACAAGGTGTAAGATTCAACATATGGACGATCGTGCTTAATGCCTCACCCGAAAAGAAACTTGACAACTGGGCTTGAGAAAGTGAACATCTCACTCTCTTAATCAATGTTCTATTCATTCTTTCAGCTATGTCATTCGACTGAGGAGTTTTCAGAGTTGTCTTTTGATGTCGAATTCCCTATTGTCTGCAATTCTCACCAAAAGGACTGGAATACTTAACCCCATTATCTGTTCGGATGCACCTCAAATATTTCCCAGTTTGTCTCTCAACCAGGGCCTAAAATTGCTCGAACACAGCCAACACTTGGTCTTTTGATTTCAATGTATAAATCTATATGTTTCTTGAATGATCATCTATGAAAGTTAAAAAGTAAAAGGAGCCGCCAAGTTTTCTCGTCTTTATAGGAACATACAATCTGAATATATTAAATCCAGTATTTTTGACTTTCTTGAAGGAGACTCTGCTCTGCTTCCTAGACAAACAGTGCGTACACCTTTTCAGATGTGTACTTTTTAGTCCACCTAGTACACTTTTCTTCCCCAGTATAGCTAATCCTTTCTCAAGTCATGTGACCAAGTATCTTATGCCACAACCTGACTGTACCATCATCTTCCATTGCATTAACAATATCACTGGAAAGCTTTGTTTGTAAAACATATAACGTAGAGACCTTTTTACCTCGAGCCACAACCATAGTGCCCCGAGTGAGCTTCCACTGACCATTACTTAAGTACTGCCATACCCATCATCATCAAGTTTTCCTACAGAAATCAAGTTTAAATGGATATCTGGAATATGCTTCACATCTTTAAGAACCAACCTCGAACCATTACTCATCTCCGAATACACATCTCCAATATCGTAACTTTAACCAAGCCATCATTAGCCATTATTATAGTTTCGAAATCACCAGATCTATAGGATGTAAAGAAATCTTTCCGCGATGTAGCATGAAGATAGGCACCACTATCAATCACCCAGCTGGTCTCATGACTTGCAAAATTGATCATCTCATCATCATAAATAACGAGAAAGTCTATAGGAGTGGTGGTGGCAATTGTATCATCACCATCTTTGTCATCCTCGTTCTTCACTTCATTCATTTTCTCATTCAATTTTTCCATTGCCTGCAATGTTTCTTGATGTGTCCCTCTTTCCCATAATGATAACACTCAGCATTCGCAAACTTTGTTCGACTTGCCCCTGCTTCTGTCTCTGTTCTTCTGACCTTTGCTCTTACTTCTCCCACTCTTTTCTGTAAGCAAGACCTTTGATTGTGAAGAATATATTGTGATTTTCTTCTCATCTCTTCATTTAACAAACTACTCTTGGCCCGATCCATTGTAACGACACCATTTGGAGCACATTTAGATAATGATGTTTTGAGAATATCCCATGAGTTCGGTAATGAACCAAACAACCATGACCCTTGAATTTCATCATCAAACTTAACACCCTTCTAGCCATCTGATTAATTATAACTTGGAATGTATTTAGATGATCAATCGAAGGAGTTCCATCCTGGTATCTCAACGCCATAATCTACTTAATCAGAAACATCTTATTATTTTCAGTCTTTCTAGCAGATAACTGTTCAAGCTTACTCCATAGAGCATAAGCATGTATCTCCCCACTAATATGGTTCAAAAAATTATCATCTACCCACTACCTAATATACTTACAGACTTGTCGATGTAACAAAATTCATTCTTCAATTGACTTGTTATTCGATTTTTCAACTGTAAACACCAGTAAGTAATAATCTTTCACATAAAAAAGATTCTCCATTTTTTCTTTCCAAATGTTTTCCATATGTGATCATTTAAACCATTCAAGTTAATCATTTTATTGAAATTCGCTTCCATAATAAAACAACGCAAATCTTAGAATTAGAACCTGATTCTGATACCACTTGTTGGAAAACATGTAAACAAATAGACAAACATCGAAATAATTCTTCTCCCAAAAGCAAATAAGTAAAACAATCTTTTTGACAATTGTATATGCTGAAAATATTATAAAAAAATCAATCATTCCAAACCACAAGAACACAAACAATTATTTTATGTGAAAAACTTCTCCGATGTGAGGAATAAAAACCACGAGACCCAGTCCAATAAAAATCTTCACTATCAATTAAATAATGGGTACATCAAGTCTTCTCTAGCCACAACTAGAGGCTACGATTTATATTTCTTCAAGGTAACAACAATCTTGGCAAGACAATATGAACATAGGAAAAATATACCCACAATAATCTGGTTACTGTTCACGCACATATACCAATGTTCCCGAACTCAAATACTGATCTCCACCGTTCAGGTTGTAGCTCTATGTCTTTGAACCTCTCTTCCAAATTTCAGCTTGATCAGACCACAGACGACTTGAGATTGGAGCTTTGATGAAATCTGGGCGCAGGAAAAAAGCTATTTTTCCTTTCCTTTCAAAAACGGGTTAGACACCTATTTTCGCTAATATCTTTATATTTATATTCATCATTAAGGTAAGCATCCTAATAGGCTTCAGGCTATAATATAAGATCCCAAACATGGGCTTTTCTCCTCATAAGAGGAAATAACCGAACAATTGACTCTTAAGCTTGATGAGATTCGTTAAAGAAAAGATAGTCTTACCAAGTATTTAAACACTCTGAAATGGGTGTGGCAAGATCTTGATCCATTCAATACCTATGAATGGAAATCTGTGGAAGATAGCCATCATTAAAAGAAAATTGTGGAGGACAATTGAATTTTAAATTTCTTTCTGACCTCAATGTTGATTTTGAAGAAGTAAGGGGAGAATTATTGGAAGATAACCCCTTTATTCATTTGGTAATGTCTTTTCAAAGAGGAGAGTCGAAGGAATACAATGCTAGACAAGAAAGGAACCGGTGTTGCTGCTGAAAGCTCTACCTTAGTGGCTGTCGATGCAAATTCTAGCAAAGCCATCATTTACTGGCGCAAGAATGATGACAAACCACATGATCCCACACTCAGGAGAATTAATGGAAAATTCATGGCAAACCAACAAATTGGAAGAGATCAAGCTTGGTAACACATCTGGCTGAGCTTTATCCTACTGCCAATAAAGTTGAGGTAAGCCCTTTACTAAAAAGCAAATGGAGCATCTTCTTACATTGCTAAAGTCTAATTTATCATCTGGTATTCCTAGTGTTTCTTTGGCTTGAACATGTAATGAACCTAATGCTCTATCTTATTGTCTAAATTCATCCACTCCCTAGCTCATTGATTTACGAGCATTGACCATATGACAAGTTCTTTGCATTTATTTAAATCTTATTCACCATGTTCTTGAAATGAAAATGTTAGAATTGCAGACGATAGTTTTTCATCTATTACAAGTAAAGGCTTAATAAAAATCTTAGAAAGAATAGATCTTAAATTTGTTCTTGTTTCAAAACTTGCCTACAATCCCTTGTCCTCAAACTTGGTAACACATCTGGCTGAGCTTTATCCTACTGCCAATAAAGTTGAGGTAAGCCCTTTACTAAAAAGCAAATGGAGCATCTTCTTACATTGCTAAAGTCTAATTTATCATCTGGTATTCCTAGTGTTTCTTTGGCTTGAACATGTAATGAACCTAATGCTCTATCTTATTGTCTAAATTCATCCACTCCCTAGCTCATTGATTTACGAGCATTGACCATATGACAAGTTCTTTGCATTTATTTAAATCTTATTCACCATGTTCTTGAAATGAAAATGTTAGAATTGCAGACGATAGTTTTTCATCTATTACAAGTAAAGGCTTAATAAAAATCTTAGAAAGAATAGATCTTAAATTTGTTCTTGTTTCAAAACTTGCCTACAATCCCTTGTCCTCAAACAAATTATCTAAATATTTTAATTGCTATGTTTGAATCTCATTTTACTTCTCATGACCAAAGTTCGGGGATGACAATCGACAGTGCTGGGATGATAAATGGTCTCTATTATTTTGATGATGATCTATCTTGTAATAAAAAAGTTCAAGGCTTCAATAGTATTAGATCTATCTTTAATCGTGAACAACTAATGGTTTGGCATTGCAGATTAGGCCATCCTAATTTTTCCTGTCTAAAACATATGTTTCCATCGTTGTTAAAAATAATAGATTCTTCATTTTTTCAATGTGAAAGTTATTTTTTTTTATCCAAAAGTCATCATGCAACTTTTTTTCCTAAACCTTCTCATGCATCAAAATTATTCTATTTATTTCACAGTGGTATATGGGGCCTTCAAAGGCTACTACTATCTTAAGAAAAAACTGGTTTGTAATATTTATAAATGACCATATTCATCTTTGCTAGGTTTATCTAATGCATGAGAAGTTTGAAGTAAAGAAATCATTCAAAGACTTTTTCCATATGGTTGAAAATCAATTTAAAAAAAAAATTGTTATACTTCGACCTGACAATGGAATATAGCATCTTAATAATGTTTTGAAAACTATTTTACAAGGAAAAAGTATTTCTCATCAATTTTTCTGTCGTAATATCCTTCAACAAAATGGAATAACGGAAAGAAAAAAATAAACATTTACTTGAAGTAGCCTGTACTATAATGTTTTATATGAATAATCCAAAATATTTGTGGGAAGATGCCATTTTGATTGCATCCTAGTTGATCGACATGATGCTTACACGACTTCTACAATATATCACTCCATTAGATTGCTTTAAAAGGGAATTTTCAAAATCTAGAATTGATTCAGAATTATCTATATAAAAATTTTTTGTGACAGTTTCTGTTCACATACCAAATAAATCTTGATCTAAATTATATTCGAGAGCTAAAATGATGCGAACCCCGTAGCAACGGTGACTACGAAATCAACAACTAGAATTGATGTGGAACATAAGAATGTCAATTAATAACCCGATTTGGATTTGAACCCAACAAAGTGAACCAAAAAATCCAACGATAACGAAGATGAGTTGAACCTCTTGAAGAATCCACAATCCGATGTTTGAAAGCCACAAGAATTAGATCTTGATAAATTCGATTTGTTGTTCAATGGAAGAACAAGGAAGAAAGCCTTTCAATTAATTATTGTTCAAAAGTTCTTAATGTAACAAAAGAGGTTAGTATTTATACTGGACCCCTAAACCTAGTAAAAAAATGAGCACAAGGAAATAAATTTTGCAAAATATGGAAAGGAATTAGAATTTTAGTCAAATAGAACAAAATCGTGGAAAAACAGGTTCAACCGGACGACCTTCCGGACGTCCAGTACGGCGCGTCCTGATGGACAAAACTTTCTACTGGACGACTCTTTTGGATGTCTGGTAAAATACGTTTGGATTGACAGAAGATTTCATCAGGACGTTCAATAGGGTGCGTCCGGTTGGCCAGTGCTCGTCCGGTTGGGCAGATCTTCTTCGGCCAGCTTTATCACGTTGATCTAAATCTTTTCGGTCTTCGACCCCAACATGAAACTTGCTTCATTTTGCGTCCCAAACATGGTTTCATCAATACTAGCTTTGACGAGCATCCCCAATACCTCTTTGACTCGTTTTGCTCTCGATCACGTCATCGCCCCTTCTTTGATAATTATCAGGTCTCGGTTTGGACTTGTATTCGTGACTTCCGCATCCTCGATCATATCATCCCCTCCCCCTTCAAAAGGATTTGTCCTCGAATCTGCATCTGCATCAAATAGAAAGAGATCAGCAACATTAAATGTAGCTGAAACATTATTTTCACTTGAGACATCCACTTTGTATGTATTATCATTGATATTCTTGATGACTTGGAATGGACCATATCCATGCGGTTGCAACTTAGATTTCCTCTGCTTCAGAAAGTGCACATTTATGAAATGTACACAGACCCAATCTCCTGGTTCAAATGTCACGCGCCTTCTACCTTTGTTTGCTTTCTGTGCAACAAGCTTACTTATACGATCCAGGATAGGCCCCGCGTGATCTTAAGTGCAATGTTCAACGATAAGTGGTGAAGGGCGCGTTCGAGGATATTTGGGGTTAATAAATGTCACATGAACTGATGATTCGAGCAATGGAAAAAGAGCTAAGTTTCTGTCTCATATTGAGACCCATTTTTGACATGATAAATGATTGAATTGTGAGATTATATATGAAGAAAATTTGTAGATCTTTCCAACGCACTTTAAATTACTTCAATCGGATGTCGGTAGAGAAAGTTATGACCAAAATACTGAAAGCTTTCTGGCTGGTCGTCCAACTGGACGCGTAAATCCGGACGTCCGGATTGACAGAGAAATTTTCCTGTTTTCGCGTTTTTTCATTATTTTGACTAGAATTTGTTATTTTTGGTAGTTTTCTTATTTTAGGACTCTAAATTTTGTATTTTTTCCATATTTCCTTAGTTTAGTATAAATAGGATCTTTATTTTTCATTGTAAGGCGGACTTTGATTATGAAATTGATTTGAGAATTTTCTATCCATGGTTTCTCCATGAATTTACCGAACGTATCAAATATTATGTAATATTTGTGGCGTTCAAAACATCGGGTCATGAGTTCTCCAATTTGTAAGCAAGGGGTTCATTGCATCATCGTTATCTTTTCGTTTCTTGTTTAATCTTGTTGGGTTTAAAATTCAGAACAATTTCGGATGAGATGTCGAGGCTTTGTGATCAAGAGGTCGCTGGTTTAATATACTTTCGATTGCTTGGTTCAACGTTTAGAGATTAAATCCTAAACCTTAGTCGTATTTGGACGTTCTTGTGATCCGGTTCATTCTCCTGTGCAGGGACGGATCTAGGTGGTTGCGAGCTAGAGCGGCCGCTCTAGCTGGATCCGCCTAGAAGAATTTTTTTTTTTTTTTTTTAAGAATGGATAAACGATTCATATTATATATTTGATAATTCATTTTATATATAATCATCCTTGATAGCTTAGTTGGTTGGTGCTTCCTCTTTTAAACCACTGGTCCCGGTTCGAAACCTTCCAATGACAATATTTTATGTAATTTTTGTAAACAATTTTTACCAAAAACAAGTACAAAGTGGATTTGAACATGTGACCTTAGCTAAAGGATATTGATAGCTTTACCATCATAGAAAGCATTGATTTGTGACACTTAATAAAACAAAATAATATATCTTCATTTTATCGGTTTTAATGTAAGTAGAAACATTTAACCGATAATATATCTTATTTTTGAGTCTTGTGTTTTTTCTTTCCTTCGTTGTTCTTCTTGTTCTTGACGGTAACAGTTTTTGAGTTTTTAATCCAGAAAATTTCCAAAAAAAATTTCAAAGTTATTTTTTGGACTCTTTAAATGTCCGAATTAAATTTCATTTGTTTTGCTGATTTTCTATTCGAAAATTTCCCAGTAAAAAAATTTGTTATTATTATGGAAATTTCCAACATCAATGCAATTGTCAATTTGTTGAGTAAAAAAAAAAAAAAAAGAGGTACTGTTCACCTCCAAGATTTAAAAAAAAAAATTTATTTTTTATTTTTTGATTTCTTGAAAATTGTCCAATATCTTATCATCTATCTTAATTCCAAAATCCATCTGTGTTCAATCCAATCCAAATTCAAGAACCACTTTCTTGAATTAAATTATTTACTCATCTAAATTATCCAACTATTCACTTGAGTCAAAATTCAATTTTGTCGGGTCAAATCCAATTCAAGAACCACTTTCTTGAATCTATCAAAAAATTCAATCATAGGTAGTCCAGTTCAATTTCCTTTGAGTCACATCTCAACTGGAATCAATTCAACATGTTTGAAGGGCAGTGTATGAATTATTATGGATATGGTGTTGATAAGAGTATAAAAATGAAAATTCTATAATTTAAGGGTAGGAATGATCCCGATGCATATTTGACATGTGAAGAAAATGTAAAATTGAGGTTTGATTGTCATGACTATTTGGAGGAGAGAAAATTAAAGTTAGTTGTTAACACTTTTGTGGATTATGCAATTAATTGGTGGGATCAGTTGACAACATCTAGGCGAAGGAATGATGAGAGGCGTATTGAAACTTGGGGTGAGTTGAGGAATATTATGAGAAAGCGTTATGTGCCTAATAATTTTTGTAGGAAGGATCAGTGTGTCGGGAATTTCGAGATGAGCCTAGGAGATATAGTGGAGTTGGGTATTCGAGGGAAGAGAAAATACTATTTGTGGCGCATGTTGGTAATACGTCAAGCAAAAGGACCATGTTGGATTATGAGCGTAACCTCTCAGAGTTTCGCTAATTAATTAGTCACAGGGAGAAACAAAGGAGCTCGAGAGAATATAGTAAGGTGGTTGATTGTAAGACAAAAGAAGAGATGCCACAAGATAGTAAAAGAGAAGTTGAGAGTGAACATCTAGAAGGGAAGGTGGAGTTGCAAAAAGAAATTGAAGAAGAATTTTCGGAGGGGAAGAATGAGTTGGAAGTGAGCTTAAGGGCTTGTTCGGTACGGCTTAAAATCCAATTAAAATTGAAAATATGACCGTTATTGGGTCTCACTCGTCTAATAAAAGTCAACAATAACGGCTAGTTTTTCAATTTTAATTTGATTTTAATCTCTACCGAACACACCCTAAATGAAAAAGAGCCTGAAGTTGAGGAGGCTGTGGTAAAAACTAACAATTCCTTCCTTATTTTGAATATTTCTGTTTTGCAGGTTACTGAAAATTTGATTCCAGAACACACTTCTACTAGAATACCACCCAATCTAGGAATTAAGCTTCAGTTAGATTTTTCTTATTTGGAGAAAATTGACTTTGTGATTCCCAAGGACACGAAGGAGTTTCAAATGCACCGGAGGAACTACATTTGCAGAGGATTGACTGAAAAACATGAATTGAGGGACAATATTGACACATTGGAATTGACATTGCCACAAGTGCTAGGGCCAAGTAAAGCAGGGAGAAGACACATTAATTCATCAGATAAAGTTACTATTGGAGTATTCCAAACTTGTAATATTAAGCAGCCAAGGTGGGAGCACTTTGATCAATATGATGAAGATTGGGTTTACAATCGATGGCAGCGTATTCGAGACCAAAAGAGGTCCAAGTTGCATCTAAGAGGGGACGGACCATTCCATGTGCTTGAATTGATTGAAGGCAAGGGCTACAATTTGAGCATTCCAGGTTTGGATTCGAGAACGAATCCTTTCGAAGAGAGAGGGGATAATATGATCCAGGATAAGCCCCACGTGATCTTAAGTGCAATGTTCATTGATAAGTGGTTAAGGGCGCGTTCGAGCCTATTTGGGGTTAATAAATGTCACATGAACTAATGATTCAAGCAATGGAAGAAAAGCTAAGTTTCTGTCTCATATTGAGACCCGTTTTTGACATGGTAAATGATTAAATGAAAGAAAGTTGTAGATCCTTAAATAATCTTTCTAACGCACTTTGAATCACTTTAATCGGACGTCGGTAAAGAAAATTATAACCAAAATACTGAAAGCTGTCTGGCGGAGTCTGTCCAACCGGACGCGTAAATCTGTTCGTACGGATTGACAGAGAAATTTTCCCGTTTTCGTGTTTTTTCATTATTTTGACTAGAATTTGTTATTTTTGGTAGTTTTCTTATTCTAGGTTTCTAAATTTCGTATTTTTCCATATTTCCTTAGTTTAGTATAAATAGGATCTTTATTTTTATTGTAAGGCGGACTTTGATTATGAAATTGATTTGAGAATTTTCTCTCCATGGTTTCTCCATGAATTTACCGAACGTATCAAATATTATGTAATATTTGTGGCGTTCAAAATATCAGGTCGTAAGTTCTTTAATTTGTAAGCAAGGGGTTCATTGCATTATCGTTATCTTTGAGTTTCTTATTTCATCTTGTTGGGTTTAAAATCCAAAACAATTTCGAATGAGATGTCGAGACTTTGTGATCAAGAGGTCGCTGGTTTAATATACTTTCGGTTGCTTGGTTTAACGTTTAGAGATTAAATCCTAAATCTTGGTCGTATTTGAGCGTTCTTGGGATCCGATTCATTCTCCTGTGGGTTCAATAGTGTTCGTGCTAACAGGGTTCGCATCACTTACTCTTCTATTCAATTTGTACCCTGACCTTCTCGTGCAATGACTTAACCAACTCAGCCTTCCTCTTACCATCCAAGCTACATTGTTCATTTACAGGTAATGATAACAAATCCAAAGGTGTTAGTGGATTTACCACATAAACAATTTCAAACGGTGAAAACGAAGCAGTAGAGTGTACAACTCTATTATAAGTAAATTCAATAAAGGGTAAACACTTCTCCAAACTTTTCAAATTTTTATTTATTACCGTACAAAGCAATTGAGTCATGGTTTTATTGACTACTTCAGTTTGCCTATCGGTTTGTGGATGATAAGTAGTAGAAAATAACAATTTAGTGTCTAACTTATTCTACAAAATACGCCAAAAATGACTAAAAAACTTAGCATCTCGATCTTTGAAACTCTGAGCTTTTTGTTTTTTCTAGAAATAAAATATCCCTAAAAGAAACAAAGACCTTCCTATCGTCCTAGTGCAGAATCAACCAGAATCTCTAAACAATGGCTCTTTGAATATTTCAGGTAACTTTTCTCCCATTCTTGTTTTATTTAATTCTATTCCTATTTTATCTTCGGCTTCCATTTCGGATTCAGATCCTATAGAATTTCCAAAAAATAAAACCTCAATTCTTGATATTCTAATTTCCATAAGAAAAGGAAACCGAACATGTACTAAATATCCTATTGCCAAATATATTTCCTACCAAAAATATTCCAATAATCATAGAGCATTTACTTCAAATATTTCTCAACTTTTGTGCTAAAAAATATCCATAAAGCACTAGATGATCGAAATTGAAAATTGATAGTACTTGAAGGGATGAACACTCTTAGAAAGAATGACAAGAGAGAGATAGTTGACTTACCGAGAGAAAAGAAAACTATAGAGTGCAAATGGATTTTGTTACACCAAAATATCCCCCACGTGCCTACATGGCAAAGGAAGGTAGGGCCTACGTAGGTGACCGAACCCATGTGTCCGTCGACCCCATCAAATATTATTGACCCTTCGTGAGTAAGAGCCTCCATGAGCAGAGGTGAAGCCACAGAAGGGGCTCGACACAAGATCTCCAAAGCAATCTTTTTCACAAGATTGATATGAAAATTCATTGTTATTGCCTCCACCACAGCCTATCTAATCAAGTCCATGGTCGCAAGCTAGGCATTATGGATTCTAAAATGGTATTAGCATTTATGCCTTATGATTGATTGATGTCTAAGATAACAGACCTTAGCTGTATAGATAAGGCCACCGGAGGAGGCCACGTGTGGCTAACGCTTTGTCCAAGTGTGCATGAATACGACTTGTGTGGACGTGAAAGGTCTTGAGATCTGTTGGCTACGTTCGAGGTATACTTTTTGAGGTCAACAAACTCTTACAATGAAATGCAGGGCTGATGGAAGTATAGAGACATACAAGGCGACGCCTGTTGGAAAATGTTCAAACCTATGGAAACAACCACCAAGAAACATTTCCCCTGTAGCAAAAATAAACTCAATTCCAATATTATTGTACCTTACTATAAATCCCAGTTGGCCTTTACACCAAGTGGATGCAGAAAAAAAATTCTTTAATAGAGACTTAGAAGATGAAGTTTTTGTGAGTCTTCCACTGGGGGTTCGAAGAAAGACTTGTTGTAGATAAATTCTGATTAAGAAAGTCATTTTATGTACTCAAACAGTCCCCAAGAACTTAGTTTGAATGCTTAGGCAAAGCATTAAGATGTTATAGTTATTATCGAAGTCAAGTAGATCATACCGTGTTTTATTATTACTCAAAAGAAGGTAAAATTGCTATTTTGATTGTTTATATAGATGTTATTATCTTGACAGAAGATGATAGTGACTAAAAGGAAGGCTTGTTGATGAATTTGAGATCAAAGACTAGGGCGCGCCAAACTTAGAATTGAGTTTACTAAGTCTAAGGAAGGTATATTTGTCAATCAATACAAGTATGTACTATATTGGAGAAATGAGTATACTAGGTTGCAAATTATATGAAACACCAATAGAACCCAACACAAAATTACAACTTGCTAAGATCGAAAGTGTAATGAATAAGGAATAATATCAACGACTTGTTATAATGTTGATTTATTTGTCTCATACATGACCATATATAGTATTTTCGATAAGTATGGTTAGTCAAGTCATGCATATGCTTGGACCGGAGCATTTTGAAGCAGTTTATAGAATTATGAGATATTGAGACTCCTAGAAAGGATCTACATTTTTAAAAAAATGTAGACTTCTACAAATTGAAGCCTACACCGATGTAGACTGGGCTAAAAGTATAACAGATAGGAGATCAACATTTGATATTGTTCCTTTGTTGGGGGAAATCTTATTACTTGGCGAAGTAAGAAATTTATATGGTTGTAAGAAATAGCATAGAGGTAGAATTAGAGCAGTGACTCGTGGTATTTGTGAAGTAATGTGGATTAAAAGATTGTTTAAAGAGTTGAAGGCTTCAAATTTGCTGTCCATGAAGTTATACTGAGATAAAAGCTAGCAATTTCAGTTGCCCACAATTTAGTTCATCATGACAAAACAAAATATGTAGAAGTGGACAAACATTTTATCATGGAAAAACTTGATAGTAGGCTGATTTTAGCCACACATCCCAATTGTCAAACATATTGTTGATGTATTAACTAAGGGACTGCATAAGAAGCAGCTTACCATTTTAATTGGCGAGTTGATTATAGAAGACATCTTCGAGCTAGCTTGAGTAGGAGCGTTGAAAAATCAAAAAAGATATTTTCCAATAATTACGAAGATTGAATAGCTGTAAATATGCAGTAATTAGTCAATAATTATAAATTAAAGAATGTATCTTTATTAGGTAAACTAATTGGTTATTCTTTTCTTAATTTAAATTTCTTGTAATTCCAATAAGTAGGAATCCATGTAAGACAGAAATTATTCAACTAAAAGAGAAAATCATCACCAATATTCTCTCCATTTTTACTTAGTTTTATGAAATTGAGTGCCACGGTATGGTTCTGAGAAGAGATCATACGCATGTTGACATTTGCAGTGCAACTTGTAACGTTGCATTCTTATTTCTTGTGATTATAATATCAATATAAATTATGTATTAATGTTACATTTACTACTTAATTAATATAATTATATTTGTTGTGACTAATTACGTTTCTTACACTGGAATGTGCCTTGGACAGCTAGACAATGGACGCGCATGTTAATTTTAATTTTAATATATTTATAATTTTACTGAACTTAGATTTAATTATACAATATACTTATTTTATCATGTGCTTTTAACTTGTCTTAATCTTGGATTGCACCTATACGTCAGGTCAGAATATTTTCTATTTCTAATAAGTGTATTTTTGGGTAATTTAATATAAAAATAATATGTGGAGAACATAATGAAAATTGTAATCGGTAAAAACTACTTTAAGGAGTTAAATAAGTTAATAAGATAATAGCTATTAAAATTATTAACATAAATTATGCCTAATTATCTATCATCTATCTACTTTTATATATATATATATATATATCTACTATATATCCCCTATATATTAAAAGAGTGAAGAAAAAATTACTATAGAAACTCTCGTTAAAAACGGCGTCGTTTTTACCGTGTGATTTTTTGTGATTTTTTGCTATATATTACTTTAAAAAAAAAAAAAAATTGTTATTTAATTTTTTTTTTGCTCTATACACTTAAAAAAAATAACTAGATATTTTTGTAAAAAAAAAAAAAAAAAAAAAAAATTGTGAGTGTTTAAAAAAAAAAAAAACAAAAAATTAAAAAAAAATTTACCTCGCACAGTGCGAGTGCATGTCTCGCACTGTGCGAGACATGCACTTGTGCGAGACATGCGCAAGTGCATGTCTCGCACAGGCATGTCTCGCATAGTGCGAGACATGCCTTAATTTGAGATATCAAACGAAATCGAAATATTACATTCTTAATATCATTTTGAAGAACTCACGGCCTAATATTTCACGACGTTGATGGTGTGTGAAACGGCCAATCTTAGCGAAAGTTACGTTACGTCAAAGTATGCTGTTCTAAACTAATATTTCGAAAATTTCGATAACAAACTAACTTTACAAATTCTTCGACTATTCTACGCTAGCCGAATCTATAAATCTTTTATATCCTCTCGAAACTCATTTCGAGAACTATATCGCAGATATATCGAATGATGTAAATGAATATCGAAAATAGTTAAACGGACGTCAAACGCGTGTGTTAAAAAAGACATATAACTCGTCGTTTTTTAATATATTACTTATATTTTTGTCTTCATTGTCAGGCTCATTACGGAACATCAAACGAAGTCGAAATATTACATTCTTAATATTATTTTGAAGTACTCACGGTCTATTATTTCACGACGTTGATGGTGTGCAAAACGGCCAATCGTAGCGAAAGTTACGTTACGTCAAAGTACGTCGTTCCAAACTAATATTTCGAAAATTTCGATAACAAACTAACTTTACAAATTTTTCGACGATTCTACGCTAACCGAATCCATAAATCTTCTATATTCTCTCGAAACTCATTTCGAGAACTATATCACAGATATATCGAATCATCTAAATGAATATCGAAAATAATTAAACGGACGTCAAACGCGTGTGTTAAAAAAGACGTATAACTCATTTTTTTAATATATTACTTATATTTTTGTCTTCATTGTCAAGCTCATTACGGAACATCAAACGAAGTCAAAATATTACATTCTTAATATTATTTTGAAGTACTCACGGTCTATTATTTCACGATGTTGATGGTGTGCGAAACGGTCAATCGTGGCAAATGTTACGGCGCGTCAAAGTAGAAATAATATTTCGAGAATTTCGATAACAAACTAACTTTAAAAATTCCTAGACAATTGTACGATGGTCGAATCGATAAATCATCTATATTATCTCGAAATTCATTTCGAGAACTATATTATAGATATATCGAACGATCTAAATGAATATAAAAAATAGTTAAACGAACGTCAAACGTGCGTGTTCAAAAAGACGTATAACTTATCTTTTTAATAAAATTTATGTTTTTTCTTCATTTTCGGGCTCATTAGGAAATATCAAACGAAATCGAAATATTACATTCTTAATATTATTTTGAAGTATTCATGGCTATCATTTCACAAATGTGTGCGAAATGGCAAATCGTGGCAAATGTTACGGCTATCAAATAGGTCGTTTCAAACTAATATTTTGAAAATTTCGATAACAAGCTAACTTTAAAAATTTCTAAATGATTGTACGTTGATCGAATCGATAAATCTTCTATATCATTTAGACTTCGTTTGATATTAATAATATAATATTTCAAATTCGCTTGAATGTTTAAAGTTAGATTGTTATCAAAATTCTCGAAAAATTAGTTTGAAATATTAGTTTGAAACGACCTACTTTGAAGTGTCGCAACATTTGCTACAATTGAACGTTTCGCACACCATCAACGTCGTGAAATAATAGGCGTGAGTACTTGAAAATGATATTAAGAATGTAATATTTCTTCTTCACTTATATGTCATTCATGACTTTATTTCCATCTATTTATTGTAGTATACATATACAGTCTCAACGCTAATATACACAAGGAGAATAACGTATGCACGTGCATCGCACGTGCCTTCACTAGTATATATTAAAAGTGTGGATTGAGGAGAAACTTTTGATTACCAAATTTATCCTTACATATTGAGCTATATGTCCAATATACCCTCATTTATTCTTATATCTTTAATTTTTCATTTTACCCTTACATTTTTATGTTTATGGTCAATAATACCCTAAAAATTAAATTTATTTCAACTAAATTGAATTATTATTAAAATTAAAATTATTTATTTTTTAAAATTAAGTCAATTAATTTCCACCAAACACTATTATTACTAATTATTAGTATATAAAATCAAAATAAAAATTATAATAATACTACATATATAATTAACATGAAATGACGTAGACTATTAACATGTCTTCTCTTTTAACAATATCAATTACTTAAAAAAAAAAAATTATTAGTACTTAAAAAATATTATGCATGTCATTTTTTCGATACATAAGACGTGCAACGCACGTGCTTACTGCTAGTATATATATATTAAAAGTGTGGATTGAGGAGAAACTTTTAATTACCAAATTTATCCTTACATATTTAGTTATATGTCAAATATACCCTCATTTATTCTTATATCTTTAACTTTTCATTTTACCCTTACATTTTTATGTTTATGGTCAATAATACCCTTAAAATTAAATTTATTTCAACTAAATTAAATTATTATTAAAATTAAAATTATTTATTTTTTAAAATTAAGTCAATTAATTTCCACCAAACACTATTATTACTAATTATTAGTATATAATTAATAATAACTTATATAAAATCAAAATAAAAATTATAATAATATTACATATATAATTAATATGAAATGACATAGACTATTAACATGTTTTCTCCTTTAATAATATCAATTACATTAATTACTTAAAAAAAATTATTTGTACTTAAAAAAATTGCACATATAATTCTTTCGATACATAAAACGTGCAACACACGTGCTTACTGCTAGTTAGATTAAAAGTGAAGACTTTTACCTAAATTGATCACCTTCTTTTAAATAAGTGCTACGCGAATACTGATTCGTTGATGAGCATCCAGAGAAATTGGTGATAAGGTAACAAAAATTTTATTATTAATTTACTTTTACGTTGGTATATGAATTGAAAAGTAATGATTACATTCCATTTTTTAAATATTAAAATAATGAATTGTCAGTAGGTTAATATGTATGTACACGTATATATGAGTGGTGGGTGCATTATGTGTGCCTATATGCATATGCAAATACTTATTTATATGTATATATTATGTGTGTTCAGAGATGTGTGTGTATCAGTATATATATATATGTACAAGTTATTTCGTATATGTGTGTGTATTTTTATATATAAACGCACATGGGCACGTCACACGTGTGCGTCAATATTGTTATAAATATAGTAGTATTTATGAATGATTTTTATATCCCCGCAGCCCTAATCATCATGACTGTTGTATCCCTTTATAGCCCTAATTCTTCTCTAAAAGTACGAGACTTTGGTTCTTAATAAACACACAAATTTATTGGCTTCTTTCTTTTCTTTATAATTTATAACATGTTTATCAGCACGAAAATTTAATTCTTCAAAGCCTAATGAAGGTAATAATTTTTTTAATAAGCATAATCATCTATCACGTGTACCGAAATTAATTTGGTGACACGTGAATAAAATCACATTCTGTAAGCATATATATATATATATATATATATATATATATATATATATATTCGCCATTAGCCGCACTCAAATTGGTCCATGTAGTAGATGAATTGTATGCAGTTTCTTAAGTGGAAGAATTTGTGTAAGTTTATATTCACCAGCAATACATGTTCTTAATCAATCATATATTTTTAGTCTGTTTCCATGGCCCAATGATCAATGAGCACTAGTTTGACCATTATGTGATTTGACCAATAAGTTCATTTGAGTTATTTGTAGAGGCGAATCCAGCATGAATGTTCAGTTAGGACGAAAGTTGACTTTGACCGTTGACTGTTGACAATCAACTATCGTAATAGTTTGGACCGGCCGGTCGTTTATTAAAATTTGATTAAATAATATTAAAAATTATTCAATATATATATATATATATATATATATATATATATATATATATATATATATGTAAATGTACTAAAATGTAATAATTATATACATATTAAAATATCGTTCAATAAAACCCAATGCCAAAATACTAAAAAAATATACGATGCAACCTTACTCTGTAATTGTAAACTTAGACAACTGAATTTTACGAGGCCTCATATTTTGAAAACGTTGCAATATTGCCTCATTCTCAAATTTTATAAAAAGATCTTTCTTTATGTAAACCAGTAATGGATGACATAAATCAAATATCAACCAACTGAAGTACATGATTAAGTTGTCAATTCAATTACATTGATTAGCATCTGATCAAAGAGGAACAAGCCTTGAGACACTCAAACAAGAAGAAGCAAAAAATAAATGAGGAACCTTCTACATTCAAGCACCAATCCCTTGAGAGCTTGGTGAAGTGGAAAATGAATAATTGTTTAAGCAATATTCACTCATGGGACGAATAATATGTTGGCAGATTGAGAGAATCATAGTATTGAGACTGTATCCACAAGGGGACAAGCAAGAACTAAAAGGTCTCAATGATATTCCAAACAAATATTTGTCAAAATTTCAACCAAATGTCTATACTTCCTGAGGTGGTGATAAATCTCTAAATTTAGAAGTTAATAGCATCGTACCCTAAGAAAATCCAACTCCACATAAAAGGGAAAAACTACCAACCATTCCATTTTCATATGTAGATTCATGATTAAGCTCCCCATATTCCAACACCTGCTAATGCAATGCAATTTTCTGGCAATCATAGTTTGATTTAGTATTGCATTCCTTTGTAAACAAATTGAAACAATGAAAAGGGAAACCAGAACAATATCATGAATCCATGATTGAAGAAATGCAGCTACAAGTTAGTAGAAACTAGAATAATTCTATAAATCAATTACTATTATATTATCTAGGTAAAGTAGTATAACCTGTAAATAATCTAATGAACAAGCAACAAAGCAAAATTGAATATGGATTTCTCACTAAATACCTAGCTAGACACCTGTAGTAATAGTATGAGAAACTGGACATTGTAGTCCATTTCTTGATGATATCGATGTTTTGATTGATTGATCAAAACCAAAATCATCAATGGAGCTAGTGACACCCTTAGTTTCTTCTTCCTTTGATTTTCTTTTGTTTAAATGGGATACCTACTTCATCCTCCACATCTTCTTCAGACAAATAATTGAAGAAATCCTCCCCCAAATCAATGCTACAATAATCTTGAAACGAACTACTACTTAATTCATCATCACTTTCATATACTAACAAAATTGATTCAATCTCATTCAAATCTTCAACCTCCTCGAATTCTTCATTCCCATCCTCAACGACCTCCAAACCTTCTAAAAACGGAAGATTCAATAACATTTCTATTGTCAATCTAAACATTGGTTTCTTCACAAAACAACCCTTAAGGAAATCCCTTGCCTCCTTTGATATATCATTTCAAATTTTTGGCAACCCTTCTTTAATCTTACGAAGAATATCCTCTGCATTTGATTCCTTTTCCCCATCCCAAGGAGGTTTCCCAGTTAACATCTCAAGAACAATACACCCAAATGCCCAAATATCAGAAGGAAACTCCTGCACATTATCCACCACAGATTCGGGAGCCAAATACCGTGGAATGCCTCTCCAATAAGGCTCCAATTTCATCTTATCGTTTCCCTAAGTCTTCTTTGCCAACCCAAAATCCCCAATTTTTGCCCTAAACTCACAAATCTCAGTTCACCGGTGGATCCAACTAGGGCGGCCGCCCTAACTCTCCACTACCTGGATCCACCCCTGGTTGTTTGACCATAATATTAATCACCATTCATATTCACTGAAATGAATTTGTTGATATTACTATACAATTTCAATTGTTTTATGTGCACGATCGCGAGCTGTCGTCGAAAACTTGCAATCACAATTACAAAGCACTTTTACATTATTAATTTTTTTTAATCTTTTCCCCACTTAATTCACTTTAATAAATTCAAGTTAATATTTTATGTGTGATTGTAAATTAAATAATATTACCATCGTGGTGTACAATTGAATGTTTCTTTATCGATTTTTTATGTTTAACAATAAAACATCAATTATTGAATTCATTTTTAATTATTGTTGTTCCTGAAGTAATACAGCATATTCCAAAAGAATATTATTCGCTCTTGAAGAACATATATTATAATTTTCAATATTCCAGAATAATATTGATATATTGCTCTTGAAAAAGCAATAGTAAAAATACAAAGTACTCTGAAGTAGTACGTCTCGAAGAATATATATCATGTGTAATTTATGAATTTGTATTTATCTTTGAGGTAGAATATACAACTCATATCATGTGGAAATTGATTTTTATATGATTATATCATGTCGTTAATCATATTTTCGAGAATTAACTATGTCTTTTATTTAATTGAATAGTTATTCAAATGACAAACATTATATTGAACCAAAAGTTCAATTATTGAATGCATTATTGTTTGGCATGACCAATTGGACCATCACTAGATCAATAATAATTCGAAATTAAAAATTCAAATAGATATTTAATGAAGAACTAGAAGATTCTTCAATCCAAAGATTTCATATATGATGTTTGTTCTTGAAAATATGCCAATGATCGCCACTAGTTAAAATAGACTAAATTTCCTATATTTTTGAAAATTAATTAAGGTGATAATGGGGTCTAATTATCCTCCACATTGACCATCTAGATATTATTGATAACTAATAGATTTGATACATAAATTAAATGATTGCATGGTTTTCGCAACCTAAAGTTTGAAAAATTACTGTTCAAAATTTAAATTTTGAGCAAAATTTTCAGATTATACAATCAAGGTGATTTGTCTTCTTAATGCTAACAATCATAAGTCTCAATATTTTGATAAATGTTAGTTGAGATGCAAATAAATGGTTTAACATCATTGCTTGTTAAACGCCTCAAATAAATTAAATTACGAGCAAAGTACTTTCTATTTCTATTTAGAGAATGCTATTACGCATCATGCTATCATAGTTCACCCTATTATAATTGGTTTATGGTAAGAATCTAATTTTCCATCTAATGATTTTTACAGTGCAGTTTATGTAAAATTGATCCACCACAATGCACTGAGATTGAAAGTAAAGAATGCTGAAAATAAATGAGTAGTTTGAACCCTTATATAATATCTCAAGCATTAATGAGTGATATTTTATAAAGCGGTTTGTTGATTGCAATTTGACTGGATAATTCTTTCAATATTAGGGGGAGGAATTAAGAAACTTGAAATAATGTACAAATGCATCATTATCTAAATCATTGCAAAAGATAGTTCAAACCAGAAGTTCAAAAGATAATTTATTTAGATATACTTATTGACCAAAGATATCAACAAATCTCACACACTAACTATAAATGCTCTAACTCAAATTACCATCTTGGAGGATAATTAGTTAATATTATATTTGATAAATTTATGGCACGCCTGAAGTATGATGATATTCGATTCTAAGATAAAAAATTTCAAAATGAAAATGGAGCAATTAACAAAGATGGTCCAATTAAAGAGGCATAGACTATTGATGAATATTTATGGATAACAAATTATAAAATCCTAGAAGAGGATCAGGTACCCGATATATTAAAAATTGAGATATCTCAATAAGTTATGTCATTATAGAAAAAATAGAATCGAAAAAGAAAAAGTTGTCGACAATACTTTTGTATATGATGTACATCATCAATATAGTGAGGAATCAAAATAAATACGTTGAAACATACCGATTTAAGTAATAATTGGACTAAATAAAAGAGACGCAATCCTAAATTGAATTTATTAGAGAAACATGAATTTTTTGGAATTATAGTCCGGAAATCTAAAAGTGTATACTTATGCGAAATGAAATAAAAAATGAAGTTGTAATATGTAATGCACGATTCTCAACTTAATAAATTTCACAAAGATTGTGGCAGATGAAATTATGAGTCCATATCATATTATCTTAACAATGCATGAAATTCAAAATAAGTTATAGTCAACTCATCTGCTATGACTATTAATGTTATCTTTGAAGGATTTAATATACCTAAAGCTTAATTTTGGAAGAGAGATAATTTGTTTCAAAAAAGTGGTTCTTGAATTGGAATACATACCGAAAAAATCCTTTTTTTAGTGAACAATATTGGAACAAATGAACAGTTATTTTTTTTTTTACGTGAACAGTAACGCTGAATCGTAGCCTTTTTTTTCAAATTCGAAAATTGACTACGAAATCAACGAAACAAACGAAAGTTGATTTAGGCACTAGATTAGCCCACAAATAACTTTTGACTCTTTTTTTTGGAATTTTCTGAATCAAAGACTCAAAAATTATGACGGACACAAAGAACAATTAACAAAAGAATCAAAACAAAAGGAAAAGGATATAACCTTGATTTTTTGGAGCCTAAACTCTGATATCAAATGATGAGAACCATGTAACAACGAACACTGCACAATCTCGTAACAAATTGAAATCTGACTCAAGAAAGTCAATATAATCAAGGTTTATGGATTTGATTTAGAAAATAATGAATCAAACAACCGACCCAAACATAAACGGATATGACGACTTTTTGATTACAAGATTTAAGAAATCTAACCCGGAATTAAAGCTTGACCCAAAAGTTACTGAATCAAGAAACCAAGACAATTACAAGATTACCTTGACCCCGTGATTACAAAACCCACGAACTTTACTTGATTGGTTGAACGCTACAAGATGCAATCTTGATAAGTTCGATATGGTTGTTCAATAAAGAACATGGGAGAAAGCAAACGCCTTTCAATTCATATTAGTCAAAATTGTCTTACAATGAAAATAAAATTGCTATTTATACTAAACCCCAAGACAATACTAAAAAATGGAATTTATGCCTAGAATCTTGCAAAGATGGAAAGAAATTAGAATTCTAATCAAATTAGGAAATTTTCGAAAATTGGACAATTCAACCAAAATTTCTTCTATGCAGTCGCATAGGCAAAACCTATGCTATCGCATAGAAATCCCAAAATGTGCCTCCTGCATTTCGGTATCCTCTTGTGTGGTCGCATGGGCTGCATAACTATGCGATCGCATGGTTGTGCTGCCCAACTCCTTCTTCCTTAGCTTGTAACAAGTTGTTCCATCTCTCGTCGACCTTCAACCCCAACATCAAACTTGTTCATTGACATGTTAACTTCGACCTCATGTACCCCGTTTCCCAAGCATGTATTTGTGCGGCTTTGTTCGACGCTATTAATCACATTACCGAACCTAAATAGCTTCGAACGCGCTCTTAACTTCTTCTCATCAAACATTGTACCCTCGATCGGCCTTAGCCTATCCCGGATCACATCACTCGATCTTGACCTTCTTCATGAGTCTGATTTGTAATAGTCTTGATTTTGATATTTTGACGGCGATCAATCAATTTATCATTGAATGCTTTAAAGACTATAATCACTTTAAATTCAATTGTTAGTAAACAAGATTAACTTATTTGTTATAATCAAAACTTTAAGGTTATAATCAACCAGGTAAAAAAGGGCAACTAACACAACAAAATCAAACACAAATCTTCTTTATCATATTTAACCTCCAAGATTTTCAAATCAGCAACGATATTCTTAAAAACAATTAGGTGATCTTCAAGAGATGCACATTCTGTCATACGATGAGAGTAAGGGCCCTGCTTCAAATACATTTTGCTAGTTAGACTTTTCGTCATGCATAATTGCTCCAATCTCAACCATAACTCAACGGTAGACTTCTCCATCAAAACGTCCTGAAGAATATTATTCAAAAGATGAAGATGAATTTGAGATAGGACATTCTGATCCCTATATTGTTTTTCCTCTTGATTCCAAGTTGTAGGCATTTTGTCAAATCCTAATAACGCATCGTCCAAATCCATCTGAGCGAGCCGACAAAATAAAAATCTTGTGTTGCGATCCAAAACCGGAATATCATACTTCATGGTTACCATCCCAAAGTCAAAAATTCCCTATAAATAAGACCTTAGCTCTGATACCAATTGTTATATACAACGAAGAAGATACCAGCTTACTCCGACACTAATTTTTTGTAATAATATGCGAGAAAAGAAAATATGACACAATATGAAGTAATTGATCACAAATTTAAGGACAAAATAATTTGTAGAGGAAAAGAAAATTCATTAAAATATGGAAAAAGAATACAATGATTTTGTATTTATTTGTTTAACTTGATCTAAAATACAATGAAGAGCTAAATATATATAGGGAACAAATAGAGGACATTCAAACCCTAGTCTTGGTGTTGTAGTTTGAAGTAGAATGCAAAAATCGGTGTAGAAAACGAACTTCTCTCCCAGGGCCGGGGCACCCAGCTGCTGAACCAATTTTCTTCCTAGGTGCCACGACATGGCGCTGGCGAGCCTGGTCTTGGTAAATCATCTTCTAAAGATGTTTTTCTTCTTTCCTAAGTCCTTATATTGACCTATTCAAATTTAACACAAATTTCAACTCTCAATTGGGTTTAAATAGAACTTCAACTAGAATTTACCAAATAGACTTTAAATAGGATTTCAAAAAGCATTCCAACTAGAATTCTTGTTCAGTTGACTTTAATTGAAATTCTCAATTATCTTCCAAATAGAATTCGTATCGCACTCTAGTTCTAATAGAAACCAGATAACCTAACTCAAGATTGTCCGATCAAAACTAATCAAGGTCAGGGTACAAGAAGGATTTTTGCCATGGTTTGGCCAGAAGCAAAGGAGATAATCACGTGATTGCATGTCCAATCTACATCAAGTCTAAATCTGCAAATGCCATATTTGACTTCGGTGCCACGAGTTTGTCTGTTTCGACTCCTAAATTATTAACTCCTGCGGTGGAAGTAATTTTTCAATCTAGACCAAACTTTTGTGTTAGACATTCATCCCCGAAATACCGATACATATTAAAGAAAATATGTATATCCTAAGAATTTGATCTTATTTCACTTAAGAGATTTTGCCATTTAAGTCTCCTTTACCCAGCTTTTAGATTTCCCTGATGCAATGGGCCTAATTCTCCTAAAGGCTCATTAGCTCCTTTTTTTTATTAATAAAAATAAAAAAAATTCCGTAAAAAGAAAGAAAACACTTTTTCACTATGGCCAAACATCTATTGAGGGAAACTAAATCTCAAAATTAATTATCGATCATTGGATGTGGATTTCTCTACCACCTCAATTCGTGTTTTGCTATACAACAATAATTGTTTGAATATTCTAATATCGTAAATTTTGATGTGTTTATTACTGTTTTAGTCCTCGCGATACGTGCAAGGTACTCTTTAATATGTTAGTATAGGTGTAATTAATTAATCCTATTAGAACACTAAAATTAATTGATCCGAGAGTCTACCTTAGGACTTCCCTACCTAGGTCAAATGATTTCTTGTTATAGAATTTAATCATGTCACCGTAACCAAGGTTTTTTTGAGATTTAGAGCTGTTTGATAATCATTTTGGGGAGAAAATACATTTTTAAATAGTTGATTAATAAAGAATGTGTGGTTAAAAATTAAGAAATTTTTTTAGATTTACGTATAATATTATTTTATTGAAAAATATATGATTGAAAAAAAGATATTTTTTTTTTTTTTTTTTTGAGAAAAAGGCTACCAAACAGAGCTGACATTCACTTAATAATTTTATTACATTGAATAATGTTACATGTAAAAAGTGGAGTCATCTCTGTGATGTTATAATTGATATCGAATGAAATGATTAGATCAATTAAATGTTTGAATATAAATTTTACTTTATTGATTCTTTATATTTTTCAAGATCACAAATGTTAATTTTTTGGTTTATTTTTCCTTATTCAAAACCCAAACAAACTTCTATATGCACATTTGTGTTGCTAAAAATTACGGCTGGATATGATCCGATTCGATTCTGAAAAGAACCAAAAAATTTTGGGTATTTAGTAAATTGAATCGTCGGGTCCAAATATAATTATGGACCCGTTTGGGTTCGGTTCAGTTCAGTTCGATTTCATTCGGTTCCGTACCATTATTAAATTTTTTAACATTTATAATAAAAATAACTAATAACACGTTCAATCTTACTTTTACAAATTGACGTAGTTCAATTTAATAACATATAAATGACAAGTTGTACGACAAGATTAATTTAAAAATACCAAAAAACAAACACTAATACTAAAACATCGGTAATCTATTCCATATCAATAATTCATTTGTTTCAAATATTCAAATTTACATAAAATAAAGAAATATAAATTAGAAGTCATAGAGATAAAAATACTTTAAAGTATTGTTAATACTTATCAGCTATTTGTTAATTGAATTTTTTTTTATTAATTTGCTAATTTATTTAGAAAAAGTTAAATAATTTGATTTATATAATATAAAAAAATTTAAAAATTTAAAAAGATTCGGTTCTTGGTCTAGAATTGAGAACCGAACCGAAACTTTCGGTTCTAGATTCGGGTATTCGTTCGGGTATTTAATTTCAGAAAAATCGCTCGGTGCGAATCGATTTGGCTCTATTCTGGTTCGATTCGGTTCGGATCAGTTCGGAATTTTTGTCCAGTCCTACTAAAAACCAATGAGTCTGTGGATAGGGATGGCAATTTGAACCGTTAAAATCGAAAATCGTGGTTAACCGAACCGAATGGGACGAAAAAAACCGAACCGATGGTGCAATGGGGCGGTTATGGTTTTGATTTTAATGAACCGATTCGAGGTGGTGTGGGTATAGTATTTAGTGATGGTGCCCCGAACCGAACCGATAACTCGAAACTTGTTAAATTATTTCAAAAATCAGGTGGTAAATAATTTTATTAAATAATAAAATATAATATAATATACATTAATTATTTCCACTTTAGGCCACCTCATCCACCCCATCTTATCACCCCACTACACCACCTTCTCTCCACCTCTCCATTAGCTCCGACGACGGCGACAGCTCCGACAGCATCTCCCGCGACGGCGACGGCAGAAACTCCGGTGACGGCAACTTTTCGGCGACTTTTTTTTTTTTTTTTTAACTACCAACGACCCATTTGACCGTGATCGATTAATTGATTTGTGCCCAAAAAAATTAATGATATGAGACAATTTATTAAATTAACTTATTACAAGTCATTGTATGATAATAAATCATCAAGTTAATTTATCACAACTTATTTATTAGTCATGAGACACAAATTGTATGTTACAATTACAAATTTATTTATAATCACATATTTGTATTCAGTGTGACTAACTGTGACCAAATTTGCATTTAGTGTGACTGTTTGTGACCGTATATGATCAAGTCACAATCGGTCACAATTAACACAGAATTAGTCACAAAGCAATCACCACTACCACATATTTGAGCAAGACGGAAATTGCTAAAAGACCTTTATATAGGCATTACAAGAAACCCCAAAAACAGAAAATATAAAAAAGGAGCCAAAAATAGCAAAAAATAAAAACAAATTATACTAAAAATAACAATTTAAAGGCTTAAATGAAGGAATTTGGCTAAAATCCCGAGATCTCGGGATTTCCCGAGTCCAATTTTTCGGGCCGTTTCCAATCAACCTACCAAATTTCAGCCCATTCCGACGCCGTCACAATAAATGACCAAAATGCCCATGACGCGAGGCTGGACTCGTCCTGCATTCACCAGCATAACCTCCAATGCACCGCCACTACCACATTCAACTCAAATCCACGACCATAAATACTACCATCACTGATCTGTATTATATGTGACTAATTGTGACCAAATTCATCTTCAGTGTGACTAACTGTGACCAAATTTGTATTCAGTGTGTCTGTCTGTGACCAGATCAATCTCAAGTCACAACCGGTCACAACCAACACAAAATTGGTCACAAATAGTCACAACAAACACATATTTGGTCACATAGGGTCACCACAAACAAATCTACATACACCGCATACAAGTATCGTAATCCATCACCTCCAATCCACCACCACTAACACATTTAACTAACCTTTAATTCCAATGCACCACACCATTGCAACAGCCCAAACCACCGTCGCCAGAACCACCAACACCACCTCCCGGCAACAAAACCATCATCTCGAATACCATAACACCACCACAACTACCAGATCACCCACCACCTGTAGCATCACCATCACCATCACCACATCCACATCAAATATAAATCACCAAAACACACCACACCACAAATTTATAGATTTGCCCAACCACCACATATATTCACACCAACACCACCACCACCACCACCCTAAAGTCCGAAATCGCACCGCCATCTCACCCAAATCTAACAACAGCATCAACACAGATCTGCACCAATTAGAGTAAAAAGATGACAGAAATTCCGCGGGACACATTCAATTGTTTATTAGTATTCCAAATAATTGCTTATTCGCAACTGAGGGAAGCGATTCCGTCGGGTGAGGTCCATTTTCAGAGGGGTGGTGCGATCTGTAATTTTCTGTGCATTTGTGTTTGGGCTGTGTGTTGGGTTGTTGTTGGTGGTGGTGGTGGTGGTGGTGGTGGTGGTGGTGGTGAGGTACCATGGTAGTATTGGTGGTGACGCTGCAACTATGATTTGGTTGGAGGTGGTGTGGTGGATGTAGAGGTGATGGTGGATTTGAGGAGGGGATTTAGCTAGGTTTTTGCCCCCAGAAGAGAGGGGGAGAGAGGGTAGAGAAGAGGTAATGGAGAAGAGAGAGAAAGAGAAGACGAGAAAAATTATTTTGGGGAGTTTTGTGTTGGGTTGGGTTGAGGTAATTTAATTTTATTATTTTAACTAATCTTATTTATCACCTATTAAATTAATAATTTGTAATTAACACTTGAAATCTGAAATTTAAACTTAATCCACTTGTTTATGAAATCTAATCTTTAATTCTAGGGTTGTAGGTAATTTTCCCTATTAATAACCAGGCAACATTCCGGCCCAGTAAACCAAATCAACCCAACAGCCTTTAACCTAATAAGTCAACCCTACCGATTTGGAAACTCGTTTTATCAAAATTGGAAACCGTCTAGCAAAAGTGCGAAACACTCTCGTCATTTTTAAAACCCTTGCTGGATCTCTACTTTGAATTTTTGCTTCAACAGTCACACTGCTTCTCTCTCTCTCTCTCTCTCTCTCTCTGTGAATATGTATATGTACGCCTCCATCAGCTCCTCCATCACCGTCGTTGTAATCGCTGTCATCATCGCCGCGGTGTAGGGTTTTTAGAGCTGGATTTTCGTTCTTCGCCACTCCCCATAACCTTATGCTGTTCTTTCGCTGGTTTCATTGATTAATCCGCCGCCACTCCCCAAACCCCAGACCTAAATCTCTCTCTCCTTTTTTTAACTCTTTTTTCAGTTTATTCAGAACTGAAAGTTGAGAAAAATACCAAATTTTTGAAATTAATCAAGCGCAATTTTACTAAGGTTGTCTTGGGTTCGGTTCCTGTTATGAGTTGCCCTCCCAAATCTATTCGATTAGGGGCAAGGCTAAAATAATAAGAAGTGCGAAAGGAGTTTTGTATGGCATTGGGCGATTTGATAATTTTTTTTTCCAATTTGACGGTTGAACTTATAAAAAATAATTTATTTTCGTGATTATTAACCGAACCAAACCGAACCGAATCGAGATAAAAATCGAACCGAATCGAATCGACTTAAGTGGTTATGGTATGATAAAAAATTTGATGGTGCGGTTATGGTTTTGGCCGAACTGACCCATAATCGAACCGTTGCCATCGCTATCTGTGGACAGTTGATGTGCTTGTGAATTATGGGATAAAATCAGTAAAAGTAAAGAATCATGTTAGTTGTACAATCAGGATTGACAACCACTCATATGGGAGGAAGTTCCATGATTAATATAAAAAATTGTGGACCCCCTTATTGTGGGATATTTAATCCAAGTTGTACAACTAGCAAACTTCAAAAGTAAAAGAAAAAGGGCATTTGGTGGTTGTTTTCAAGATATTTTTAATTTTACTCAAAATTTATTTGGTCTGATATTTTTTAAAACAAGGTTAAATTCATAACGTAAAACTCGTTTTAAGTAATATTAAACGGATCCTTAAAACATAAACTCAAAACTGATAATCAAATCAGAAGGCCCTGAACTCTTAGAAATTTAAGCAAAAAAGAAACTTCTTAAATGGGTAGGTCCCGATTGTTTATTCATTTTTATAGATTTTATTATATTGGTGGGAGATATAGTTACCATACTTTTAAATACACTTACAAATTTAATAAATTTAATGAAATTTTTCAAAGATCAAGTGATCACATTTTATGAGATCTGATAGAGATGGTGTGGCCTATATATAATCAAACAGGCAAGTCACAATAAATATACAATTTGTGTTCATGATCATATACTAGTCATAAAATCACAAATGACTAGTCGCATACCACCCAATTTATGTTACAAATTCAATATTAAGAGGGTGTTTGGTGGGAATTAAAATTATGTTTTTTAGTAGAATGTGATAAAAAATTTTAAAATGTGTGGTTGAAAAGTTTTGGGTCCCAAGAAGATGTTATAAAAGTTTTTAAAATGTGTTTTCAATATTGATTGTTTAATTATAACTTAAATTAAAATCAAATTTTAATCCGAACCAAACAGAACCTAAGTCACAAATCATACAATCAACATTACGAATCATTTATTAGTTACAAATCATAATTAATTATTCACAATCACTTTTCATCTCAACCCACACAAATTTATATGTCACATGTCCCATATTATCATACAATCAACATTACGAATCATTTATCAGCCACAAATCATAATTAACTATTCACAATCACTTTTCATCTCACCCCACCCTACTCTAACCTATCCCACTACAATCGACGTCACCTCAAATTCACAATCACCACTACCTCAAATCCATTAGCGCCTCCATATCTAATCCAACACCATCTCCACCACCGAAGATACTATAAAATTAGAGGTGATCATAGACAACACATCGTCAACACCTCACAGACACAACCACTGCTACCCCCTTCACCTCAAATCTACACCCACTACCACCCCTACCTCCACCTTAAATCTACCACCACTACCACTACCACTACCACCACCTCCGACAATGTTAATAGAATATGAAATTAACATGGACGAGACCTCCACCACCACTGATTTCATCTACTTTAATTGTAACTAGGTTTGGGCAAAAAAATCGAAAATCGATCAAACCAATCAAACCGAACCGATTTGGGTCGGTTTGACATAGGTAATTAGTTTGGTTTGGTTTTCTTTTAAACAAAACCATGGTGTGTTGGTTCGATTATGGTTTGAAGTCTCAAATTGCTGGTTAACCGAAGCAACACAACCCATTTATACGTTTGCCTTCTTTTTTTCTAAGAAAAATAAAAATCAAAAGATAAGTCATAATCTCATAACTATATTTCGATTCGCTCCAATCTATAATATTTTTGGCAAGTAATAGCACTGAAAATTTTATTTCACAAGCTCATTATATTCTACTTAGCATTTTTTCCCTACTCAGGCAGATATGTTAAATAATGCATAAAAAAAAATTCATATGATTTTCGTTGATGTCTCTATTTGATTTTATTTGTTTGTTAATAATTCTTGTAATATAAAGTTATTTAGTTATTTTAGTTTTTGTAATTTAAGTGGGTCCAAAACTTGGACAACTTTTAAAAAAATAAATTAATTTGGACTAAAAGTCCAAACCGACTAACCAAACCAAACCGATTGGTTTGGTTTGGTTTAAGAGTTATAGTGTGGTGGTTTGTGTTAAAATTCATTAAAATCGACTAATTTGATTTTGGTTTCGGGTTGGAGTCGAAATCGATACAAACCAAATCGCGCCCAGACCTAATTGTAACAGCTTCAAGGAGACAAGTGAGATCCAACTTGATTCACGCATTTCCTTTGAGAATCGTTGCCAGAAAAAAAAAATTTTGATTTTCACCTTGGTTGTAATTCAGTTTTGACAACACTCAATAGTTGTTGTTCAACATCTCATGTATATAGATCTTTTTTTGCAGTGATCGCTTAGCAATTGTAGAAGTTGGCATTGGTCGAAGCAGGGTAAAGTTGACAAAAATAGAATATAATTATTTTACTATACAAAAATGGTTGACAAAATACCAAATAGAGAGACAGATGTGCGATATTTTCAATGAGTGGGGTGGGTGCAGGGAAATTTGTTTCATGTAGTTTGGTGAGGAAATTTCAAATCATGGGTTGTGGCCTGTGGGTGGTGTAGCGTGTCTATATATATATATATATATATATATATATATATACACACACATATATACATGTGTGTGTATGTGTGTTTTTACATTAAAAAATAATTATAAACTGATTATTGAATAAAAATAATTAGCCCATGTTTTAGTTTCATTTTTTAAAATCTCATTTTGCTTCAAACTCAATTTAAACATATTTTTTTCAATAAAATAATTTTACATGTAAATTCAAAAAGATTTTCAATTTTTTAACTGTATATTCTTCAAAAATTCACTATTAAAAAAATTATTTGCCAAAAAAATGGGGCTACAACAAATCCTAGTGTCTAACTTTTGTAATTAAAATTTAGAAAGTAGAGTTTAAGGTAATTTCCCTCATTGTAGTGTACTACTTCCTATGGGTGAAAGGATTACCGAGGTTGACAAATTTGGCCAAGAGATTAGTTTCCTGTCAACATTTGATTATTTATCAACTTGTTTGCTACTTTCTTTAAGAAGAGAGCTTGGATAAAAATTATATATCCTACAAACTCCTATTTTTTTTTTTAATCATGCTACTTGTACAGAACTATTCATTACCACTTGGATGACATTCATTCACAATAGAGGGTCCCACCTTTTTTTTGCATTGTTTATTCACCTGGATCTCACTACATGTGAGTGAATATCATCCAGATAAAAATAAATAGTTCTGTAAAAGTAGTTTAATTTTTTTTTTTTTTTTTTTTCAAAACTCTCAAATAGAAAACTTAGCCCAATCAATCAATCAATTTTTGACAATCATAAATTGAGGACGAGTGCTGCAGTATATCTGGGCCCACACTAAACCATGGTATGATCACGAGATTAACACAAGATCCGAAAAACTTCCCATTTGGCAACCCGTTTCTAAACTCTAACTACCGACACCAATTGACAAACCACACGCTTCCACGTGTCCACCAGCCGTAATCAAACAAAATAGGGAAGATTGCACTATTGCTCCCCAATTTATTGCCATAGTAGCAGCATCGCTTCTCACTCTTCATAAATATACAACTTGGTCTTCAATATTTCATTTTAGCTCAAGTGTCTAACTATGAAACTAAATGCCCCTTTTATAATATATTTAGTGAAAAGTTTTTTTTTTTTTTTTTTTTTTTTGAAAAATGTAATGTGTGATTAAAAAATTGGAAAAACTATAGGTCAACATGTAAAATTATTTTATTGAAAAATATGTAGTTAAAAATGAGTTCAAAAATTATACTGAACAGATGCAAATTATCTTTGAGCCGATGTCTAGAAATTTAGAGTGAGTCATAATTTTATGAGGATGAAATTATCATTTTAATCACGCATCGTGTGATAATTTATCATGAGCAAATTCTTTTTTGAATAATTTCACCTTTTAGATTCACGTGACATGGATGTGGCATGAATATATTAGGCTTCTACTTAATTTTTCTAAATATCAAATTTCTAATAAAATTTGATAAAGATGAAATATGTGATTAAAAGTTAATAAAAAGCATGAATTTCATAAAATATACGATTAAAATTAGTTATTTGCCTTGATTAAATTTTTATCAATTTTTTTTAACTAAATCAAAGAGGTAAATAACTAATGTTTAAGGTCAAATGCAGATGCAACTCACTTAGCCCTTATTTGATAAATCACATTATTTAAAAATCATTTTTTTTTCAAACACAATTTCATTAAATTAAAAAAAAAAATTATACTTTTTTATCACACATTCTCCAAAAAATTATTATTTCAAAATATGTTCTATTAATCCAAAAATGTGGTCCAAACAAACCCTTAGTGCCAAAATTGGGATTTGAGTGCAACAAATGAAATGTTTGAAGATATATGCAATACTTATGAAAGGTGAGACCCTGGAGTACAAAACATAATGATCCGCCCATGTCCCAGCACAGGCAAACGAGTTCCACTTTGCTGCTTATATATCTACAGGAGAGTGCATAGAAATCTTCTTGTACACATTACCTGAGAGTGAGAGCTTACATTATCACTCTCTTTCTTTGTTTCGATTTTGAGAATTTGGGATCAAACTGTAAGATAAAAATGGAGTTATTTTACTATATGGTGTTTGGGGCTTTGGGGACAGTGGTGGCAGCACTGGAGTTCAGTAAAAGTAACAAGGATCGGGTTAATACTTCTGCGGCATTCAATTCCTTCAAGAATAATTACCTTCTCGTTTACTCCCTCATGATGGGTATGCAAATTCTATACCCAGATCTGGGCCTTGCATGTTTCTAATTTTCTTATTTACATACTTCTTTTGCATGCAATGATTTTTAAGGAACTGTGATTTGGATTTTCGCTTTATTCAATTATTCTCGATTTAGTATCTATGATATGTGATCTGATCTTCTGAATGAGTGAAGGATTATAGCTTTGATGCATTGAGTGTTTTATTTATTTATTTATTTATTATTATTATTATTATCTGGATCTCAGCGGGTTTGTGTTTTTCTATACCTAAAGTAATGTATGACGATGAAAATTATTGAATTCGTGGGCATTCGATTTGGTGTTCCGGTATTAGGAGAAGCCATAACATTTTAATTACATTGGGCAGGATTTGATTGTTTTGTTTGTTTAATTTGAATGAATTTTCGTTTATGGAATGTACTCTGCTGATTGAAACTAAGTTTCACAGGCAATCGTGATGTGAGAGGCCTATATTCTTTTGCATTTAGATCCAGTCTTATTTTGCAGTTTTGACAGAGCTGTCAATAGTCTCTTTCAAAATGGGATCCGTTTCTCTCATAGGACTTCTTTCTTCAGTCACTAGGTATTTAAAATATTCCATAAATCATCTCTCACTATAGGTTAATTCAGAAATTTGTCTTATTATGCTTGTAAAAATAATATCTGCAATCCGTTACTCTTGATTCTTTACCACATTTGAAATATTTTGCAAATTGCAATCTAAATTTTTCTTAATAGGCGGAAGAGAGAATGTCGGCTTAGTTTTCCATCTTTCATGCTTTCTATTTTTCTTTCACCCCACTTACATCTAGTATCCGAGGGAGATCAATTTTAAGTTGATGCAATGTATATTCATTTTTTTTCCTATGGTATCAGCTGCATTTGACATCTACTAATATGAAATCCTATTGTCATGTAGCTCTTTATTATGTTTATTGTTGGCTTTAGCAAATTATTTAGGTTTTAAGAAATAATTGAAAATTATATTCTTCGCTCTTGCTGATGGTTGGTCTTTGTGGCAATAGCTGGTGACTGGCTGCAGGGCCCTTATGTTTACTACCTTTACACAACTTATGGCTTTGGGAAGGGGGAAATTGGGCAGCTCTTTATTGCAGGATTTGGATCTTCCATGCTATTTGGAACCATTGTTGGATCTCTAGCAGATAAACAGTGAGATATCCTCTTGAAATCAAGTGAATTAAATTTTATAGTTCTATGTAAATTTCCCATTTGACAACATAATGAAATTTCAGGGGGCGGAAGAGAGCTTGTGTGACTTACTGCATCACGTATATACTGAGCTGCATCACCAAGCATTCTCCTCAGTATAAAGTTCTGATGGTAGGACGTATTTTGGGTGGCATTGCCACGTCTCTCCTGTTTTCAGCATTTGAATCGTGGCTTGTGGCAGAACACTTCAAGGTGAGGGATTTTGGATATAATGGTGAAAATTAACTTGTTCAGTCTTAACCGTTTTGTGACTACATATATGTATCAGTAGCTGTGAAATATGCAACCCCACAAAAGTCAAATCTAATTTTATAACAAATTTGCTGAAAGATGGTTCAGTCTGGATTTTATTTACTCTTGATTGATTTTAGTACACGTTACTTGTGACTCAAATCACAAAATTGATTGTACGTAGGATGGATGTGTTGGGGCATGTGTTTTTTGTTTTATTCAAGACTTCTTTTTATATCCAAATGATTGCAAAATATTTGCCCTCTACTGACTCTTGACAGTGTCAAGAGTTCGTTTAGTGAAAGCCTGTTCCTTTTATATCTGTAACATTAGCAAAGTTCACAAAATAATTCATTGACTATGGAAACTACTTAATTAGTTAATCACTGATTCAAATGATTACTGATTGCAATTTATTTCAATATATATTTTCTCCAGAGGGGTTTCGATCAGCAGTGGCTCTCATTAACTTTCTCTAAGGCAATATTCCTTGGTAATGGTCTTGTTGCTATTCTCGCTGGGTTATTTGGTAATCTACTAGTTGATACTTTAAGTCTTGGGCCTGTGTCACCCTTCGACGCTGCTTCTATCTTTCTAGCTATTGGAATGGCAGTTATATTATCATCATGGACTGAGAACTATGGGGACTCTTCGGAGAGCAAGGACTTGCTTACTCAGTTCAAGGGCGCAGCTGTAGCAATTGCTTCAGGTAGATTTCTAGATCTAAATCTATGATGTATTATTTACTTTAAGCTCCTGTTTTGTTTGGATTTTTAGTAGATTTTGATAATAGTTAATGAAATGTATGGTTGAAAATGAGTTTTGATAATAGTTAATGAAATGTATGGTTGAAAATGAGTTTTAAGAAATGGGGCTCAAACAGGGGCTAAATTTAAAGAGCTTTTCTGGAGTCAGTACAGTGTAATTGGAGTCATGTGTGACAGTTTTGATCCTTTTGGATCCCCGTCTACCCATAAATCACCTCAAGTAATATGAGAAAAGACAAACCAATAATAGGGTGCAATTCCTGTCTAAATACTTATAAGTGGTGGGTCCAGCTTAATAAATGTTCAAATTTTTCTGCTTCTTGGCTCGTTTTGTTCAATCATTACCTTTCTCTATTGATATTTTCCCAATTTCATGGATCTTAGTAGAATGATTTATGTTTGACAGATGAGAAGATTGCTTTGCTGGGTGCAATTCAGTCTCTATTTGAAGGTTCAATGTACACATTTGTATTTCTCTGGACACCTGCACTGAGTCCAAATGACGAAGAGATTCCTCATGGTTTTATTTTTGCAACTTTCATGTTGGCTTCAATGTTGGGAAGCTCTATTGCATCTCGTCTATTGGCCCGCAACTCAACTAGAGTAGAGAGCTATATGCAAATTGTTTTCGTTATTTCTTCTGCCTCCCTTCTGCTTCCCATATTGACAAATGTATGTCCAGAAATATACTTGTTTGTTTTGTTTGACCCTCTCATGGTGGATTATTTCAAAGTGCTTATTACTTGTGGCAGTTCTTAGTAACTCCTTCAAAGGTGAAAGGGGGCGGCATCACTTTTGCAGGTTGTCTCCAACTTCTTGGCTTCTGTACTTTCGAGGCTTGTGTAGGGATTTTCTGGCCGTCCATTATGAAGATGAGATCCCAATACATCCCTGAAGAGGCTCGAAGTACCATCATGAACTTCTTCCGCATCCCCTTAAACATCTTTGTTTGCATCGTTCTATATAACGTACGTTACAGGATCTCTTTATGTTTTATGCTTCCTGTATATATTTTTTATCCTGGGTTTGCATGAATAGCTCTAGAGGCTTCAATTCATGGCAATAAGAATTTCCCGTGTACGCTTTTATTTTTCATTTTGAGTCCGTTACCTTAGGCAAATCTAAACATTTGGATCTCACTAAATTCAGAATCTCCAGGATCTGCCTTATCTGATCCATACTGTGATTTAAAGTTATTGTATTATGCATGTGCAATTGCCAGTTAATTATTTTAATTGTTAACTATTTGTGTTGTGTTTGAAGGTCAATGCATTCCCCATCACAGTCATGTTTGGAATGTGTTCGATTTTCCTCGTTGTTGCATCCATTTTGCAGAGACGGCTTGCAGCAATTGGAGATAAGCCAAGTGAGTTTATTTATTTATTTTTTTGGTTAGATGGACTTTATACTATAATGCAGCACCAATTATTTATTTCATTGCACTGTTCGAAACTGTCGATAACCAACTTCTATTTTTACTAATATATTTATTTTATTTTTGTGACAGAGACAGAAGATTGGGCCATGCTGAAGGAAAGAGATGCCAACGATGAACCATTGAATGCTCCTTGATCCCAATGGTTTGGACTACAAAAAAAAATTGGAGGCCTTTAACGACCACCATTTTTATAGCCATAATCTTCCATCTCGATTTCATATCAGGTAAATTCAATTCGATAGTGACCATTCAAAAAAAAATTGCAAAACGTTGGCTGGCAATGGAGCAATGAAGAAAATAGGGTCGAAAGAAGCTGCTAGAGTTGTTTTTTGTCTGTGATTTTGTTAGATGGAAACATATTAGCACCTTATATGCAGGCCTTTGCTCTTAGGATTATCTGTTTTTGTAATTTTAGTATTACTTCATTTCCTTAATCTAGGGTTTGCCTCAAGTATCCATAGGACCGACCCTAGTTTTTTTTTTTTTTAAACAATTTTTGACTACTTTTTTTTACCATAATAGTGAAATGTCATGAATAATTCTTTCAATTTGTCATTGTACATTTGTCTGCTCCTACCATTTTTTTCGCCTTTAAAACATGATGTTCGCATTTGAGTTTCAGAGCTTTTGTATGAAAGGATACAACATCACGAAGGATCATTTAAGTTATTACGGCGGCATGTCCAAAACTCTTTGGACACTCCATTACGTGGGTCTAGCAAGTCACACGTCATATTCTATTTTTCTAATATATTTTTGAAATTTCTAACATTAAAGGTTACATTTATCGATCTTGCTACTTGTACATTCGGGGATGACATCCCGGATGACATTCTCCTCACAATAGGGGGAGGGCCCACGCTCTAATAAAATAATCATGGCCCCCTATTGTGAGGGGAATGTCATCCGGGATGTCATCCTCGGATGTACAAGTAGCTTAATTCTACATTTATTGTGTTAGAGTTCAATATGGCATATGCCGGCGTTCATGATTAGAAAGTAGAAAAATAAAGTTAAAATTTTGAAGTATTTAAATTGATGTGCCTTGATAAGTTCATTTTTTTTTTTTTTAAATAACATTTATAGTTGTTGGGGATGGCAGCGGGCAGGTAGGGCAAGCCCTGTTTACTAGTGATGGCAACGATTCGGTTATGGGTCGGTTCGACCAAAATCATAACCGCACCACCAAATTTTTTGTCATACCATAACCGCACCATAACCACTTAAGTCGGTTCGGTTCGGTTCGATTTTTATCTCGGTTAGGTTCAGTTAATAACCACGAAAATAAATTATTTTTTATAAGTTCAACCGTCAAATTGGAAAAAAAATTATAAAAAAAAAGTCAATAAAAACAAAAATATAATACTAAACCAATTTAGCAAACAATATCTCAAATGAAAATACAAACAATATCCCAACTTTCAAATGCAAAATTTGAACTTAGCTATCATGAATATTTATGATAATTTATATTTTTTATAGTCAATCCAACAACGGAAAATAGGTACATGCATACCTCCAAGCAAACATAATCTTATAATGGACAACAATGCTAATGAAGCAGTATAGAATATACAAGTATATTCTGAAATATAAGAGAAGAAACAACTATTTAAAGAGATGACATGTAAGCACAACACAAACATACTAGAAAAGTGATTCACCGTTGTCATAAATTGCGCAAACAGAGTCACAACAATCTTCCTCATCATTAGTTACAATGTCTTGTCCAGAGAAAAAAACAAAAATAGTGAAAAATACAGCAGGACAGAACCGGTTCTAAAATATGAAAAATAAGCTCGTAACAATTCCATAGTTGAAATTTGTTTTTTCCCCTCTATTTCTTCTCATTAATGCAAACATTTACAAAGGATATATCCTGTCTATGAAAATCAGTAATACAATTAACATAAACAAAAGGCAAGCTATAAGTCTATAATATCGAATCTATCTTATTTAAAAAAAAAAATTAAAGAAGCAACCAAATTATAGAATTACCAGAAATCCCGAGCATTAGTATTACCAATGCTATTACTACTGTTCACGCTTCTCTCTCCAACCTCCTCCACGTGATTCCCATTTGCAGAAAACTCAACCAGGTGGTTCGACACGACCACCGATGATTGTGAAAACCAAGATGCCGCCATCAAATCCCCCAATGCCATAAAAAACTCCTCTCGCCCTTCTTATTATTTCAGCCTTGCCCCAATCGAATAGATTTGGGAGGGCAACTCACAACAGGAACCGAACCCAAGACAACCCTAGTGAAGTTGCGTTTGATTAATTTCAAAAATTTGGTCTTTTTTTCAACTTTCAGTTCTGAATAAACTGAAAAAAGAGTTAAAAAAGGAGAGAGAGATTTAGGTCTGGGGTTTGGGGAGTGGCGACAGATTAATCAACGAAACCGGCGAAAGAACGGCGTAAGGTTATGGGGAGTGGCGAAGAACGAAAATCCAACTCTAGAAAATCCTACACCGCGACGGTGATGGCAGCGATTACAGTTGCGATGATAGAGGAGCCGATGGAGGCGTACATATACATATTCACACAGAGAGACAGAAAAGAGAGAGAGAGAGAGAAAGAGAAGTAGTGTGGCTGTTGAAGCAAAAACTCAAAGTAGAGATCCAGCAAGGGTTTTAAAAATGACGAGAGTGTTTCGCACTTTTGCTAGACGGTTTCCAATTTTGATAAAATGAGTTTTCAAATCGGTAGGGTTAGACTTATTAGGTTAAGGGCTGTTGGGCTGGTTTGGTTTACTGGGCCAAAATGTTGCCTGATTATTAATATATTAATTGGGCCAGAATTTGGGAAATAATAATGGAAGGCCCAATTATTATTATTATTATTTTTTTTAATTTTTCGGGTTATCGGTTCGGTTCGGTGCACCATCACTAAATACCATACCCGCACCACCTCGAATCGGTTCATTAAAATCAAAACCATAACCGCCCCATTGCACCATCGGTTCGATTTTTTTCGCCCCATTCGGTTCGGTTAACCGCGATTTTCGATTTTAACGATTCAAATTGCCATCCCTACTGTTTACGTACCCGTTTAATTTTTTTTTTTTTTTTATAATTCATTTTATTCCTCTCATTCATTAAAGTTATGTAATAATATAGTTATTTATTTTTAAAAGTTAAATTATTCGAATATATTTAATAAATTAAGATCTTTATTGTTTATCATATTTCTTAGATAATTTTAGTTGTCATATTCTATTAGAATTAATGATTATTTGTAAAAAATTTCATTTAAAGTATTGAATTTTAAAAAAAAAAAAAAAAAAATCCGGAGGGAGGTGGGGCTCCTTGTTACCCATACTTGCCCTAGGGCGAAATCCCGCCCCGTCCCTGACTCGATTACCCAATTAAGCTCCTACTAATATTGGGTATGACGGATTTTTTTGTTATCCCTAGTCATTGTCACTATGTCATATGTTCATGCCTTTGCAATTTAGGCGTATGGCCTAAGTAATAAAATGAAAAATAGAGACAATATTTATTTCAAAAAATAGTAAAATATTGAATGGATTTAAACTACAGGAATTTTTTAGTGTATTTATTAGCAAATTTGGTCATGGAAAAGTTGATATTCATATGTATAATGTTAGTCCTAGCCTGGAACAAATAACAATACCAAAGAGCTATTTGTAATAATTTCATTAGTGTGAGGGTTCTGTCTTTAAGGGAAGCCTCCGTGCAAGTTTGACCCCATACTTGTCCTCAGGTTGTTATCAGCAATATCTTAATGAAACATATGCTGTCACGTACACTGATATTTAGCATTTATAGCATTAAAAATTATTATGCCTCATTCAACGAGGCTCCAAAAATCGTTCACGTAGTAGTCATGTAGCAAGTAAACTTAGGTCCCCACTCCCCATCACTATCTTACTTGACCTATTCGAGGTCCATATAGAATGGTAGTCGAAGTGATGCACCACCTTTGTCGAACCATCATGTAGAGGCTGAACCTTCCATAGCTAAGGTGAGGTGATCCAACCTTTTGCACATTATTCCTTCATACAATATTTTCTATGACTGATTGATGTGACCTCTTTACAACAGGCATCCTATCAATCAACTGTCAGTCCATTGTTCAGAGATAAACCCTGGCTATATGGTGACCATTTTCAAAATCATTAAATATCTTTATAATAGGATCGGTAACCTATGACGAGGCATCTTGACCGTTAAGATGAAGGTACGTGTCATTTCATCAAACAGTAATCACTTCACATTTTCTTTTATAAAGACTTATACTTAGTGTCATTTGAAGGTAATATAATATTACACATTCATAGTAATATTACACGTTATTTTATCTAACTCGATGTCCGTACACTCTTGTAACGCACGTTTTCCATCCATCCCATATTCAAATATATGTATACAAGTTGACTGACTTGACCGTCTGAGTTTTTGCGGCCGCCTCCCCCATCTCTGAGAGGCTAGCAAGTCACATCCCGTATTCTATTCTTTTTAATATATATATATATATATATATATATATTTTTTTTTTTTTTTTTTTTAAATTTCTAACATTAAAGGTTACTCTATGGACATTTTTGGTGTTAGTGTTCAATATGGCATATGTTCATGATTAAAAAGTTAAAAAATAAAGTTAAAAAAATTTAAAGAATTCCAATTGATATCTTGACGAGTTCATTTTTTACGTTAAAAAAACGTGTTGTGATTGTGTCACCGTGTCTTTGCCATTTAGACGTATGGCCTAAGTAATAAAAAGAAAAAACAGTGACAAGATAAGTTTGATAAGCCATTTAGACGTATGGCCTAAGTAATAAAAAGAAAAAACAGTGACAAGATAAGTTTGATAAAATAGTAATATTGAATGGGATTGAACTACAGGAATTTGTTAGTGTATATATAGCGAATTTATGGAAAAGTTATACGCATAATGGTAGTACTAGCTTGGAACAAATAACAGTACCGAAGAGCTATTTGTAATAATTTCATTAGTGTGAGGGTTTTTTCTTGAGAAATGCCCTCACTGTAGAGGAGTCCCACATGTATTTTTTTTAAAAAAATTGCACCCCACCCCTCTTTTATAGTGAGGGGGCCTGTAAAGCCACTGTAGAGAAATGTCATGTACGCAGGGCATTTCTCTTTTGTCTTCAAGGGAAGCCTTCGTGCAAGTTCAACCCCATTCTTATCCTTAGGGACTAGTCAGCGATGTATAAATAAAACATATGTTGTCAGGTATATTGATATTTAGCACTCCCAGCATTAAAAAGCATTACATCTCATCCAACGAGACTCCAATAATCATTCATATGGCAGCCACGTAGAAAACAAACTTAGGTCCACACTCCCCATCACTGTCCTATCCGAGGCCCATATATAATAGTAGTTGAAGTGATGCACTGCCTTTTGCCGAACTGTCATGTAGAGACCAAACCATCCATGATCAAGGCGAGGTCATATGTCCTATTGTAGTACTAATCTGAAGCCAAGAGGCTTCAAACACACGAGGGCATCATATTATCTCACATTTTCTAGAAGATCCTCCATACAAGATCTTTTATAACTTATTGATATGACCTCTCTGTAGCAGGAATCTTATTAGTCAACTTGTTAGTTTAGTGTTCATAGGTCAGACCTAGGCTATAGGATAATTGTTTTTAGAATCATTAAATATCTTTGAACATAGGATTGATGAAGCAACACATATGACAAGGCACTAGGCCGTTAAGAAGAGATCACGTGTCATTTCATTCAAATGTAATCATTTCACCTCTTCCATTATAAGAATTCATACTTCTTGCCATTTGAAGGTAATGTAATATTACACATTTATGGTAACATTGCTCTCATTATTTTCTCTACTTTGATGCCCCGTACGTTCTTGTAGCTGACGTCTTTCATCCATCTCACACTTAATTACACGTATACAAGTTGATTGACTTTATCCTCGAAGTTCTTAGGATCGCTTCTCCCACCTCTAGAGAATGCCACTTGCTCGTAACGATTATATCCAAGTGTACAATAGGTATATGCATGGAAGTGAATGGATCCGAGATCTGTTGATCAAATCGTCGATCAAAAATCAAGGTCAACAAAAATCATGATAATATTATTTTTATTTTAATCTGTGGTTGTATACAATTTGACCAAGGTAGAGCAATGCCACAATTGCATTCCCTAATAAGTATGTATACTTATAAACTTATTGCGTACCCGTATCTAATATGTATCTAAGCTTGAATACTTTTCAAACTCTTCGATACGTATTGAATATATATTTCATAAATTATTTTATATTTTTTAAATTTTCAATACCTATCGAATACATATTTTTTTAATTATTTCGATACATATCATAAATGTAGGACACACGAAGAAGAGTTTTATTGATTTTAAACTCTTTTAAAACGAATTATTATTGGTTATAGATTGACAAAAAAATTACTTAATAGATAACTATTATTTTTTCATTAACTTATTGAAAATAGAAAATATTTATCGAAAATGTGTTAAATGTTTCATTACTTACTAACTTATACTTCTTATCACGTTCACTTATTAAGAGCGTGTTTGAGCCTCATTCAATTGTTTTTGAAATAGTGTGAAAAAAATGTGGTTAAAAAATAAGAATTTTTTTTAGATTTGCATGTAATATTATTTTATTGAAAAATGTGTGATTGAAAAGAAGAGATGATTTTTTTTTTTCTAAAAAAATAATTGGGATTAAACAAGGGCTAAATTTTAAAAAGCCCTTAAGTGGTCAATGAATTTTAACGCATTACACTCTATCATTCACTAACTATATCTCATAAATCACTGAACTTTTTAAATGATAACGAGTGATCATTGATATTTAACATGTTGCACTCCATCACTTATTCGCTCTATTAGTAACTAAATTTATAACTCCGTCACGTTTTACTCACTAAATTTTAAAATGCTTACGATTGGTTACCAAACTTTACTCTCTGAACCAACTGTTCAAAAATTGAAAATTTGTAAGTATAAAATATCACACATGAAAACTGGCGCCATTATTTTCTCTTAAATTATCATGCGACAATTCAAAAAATAATATTTTGTTAATATTTATATTTTCTTGACGTAAATGAATATTATAATCTTAAAATTTATTTCAACTTGAAACTAGTATTTTTCTATCCACTTGAACATAGCTTTTGATGACTAGATAAATTATATATTATTGACTAATATTAGCATTCTCATCTTAGATTGAGAGTCTCATTATCTATTCGATATTTTTAATTTAATTTACTTTATTTTTTTATCTAGGTTGAATTTTATAGAAAATCAACTTTACTAAGGAAATATTATGAAGTTAGGTGATCACTCAAAAGCATTTTCAAGTTTAGTAAGTAAAATGTGACAGACATATAAGTTCAGTGACTAATGAAACATTGTGGATGAGTAATGGAGTGTAAATTACTGACTACTCATAACCATTTTAAAAATTAGTGACTTGTGAAACATGATAAGTAAGTGATGAAGCACAATGTATTAAAGTTTAGTGATCATTTAGAGGCATTTTAAAATTCAATTAGTAAAACATCTATAAGTTCAATGACTAATGAAGAAATTTTTAGTCAATAGATAATTATTGTTATTTCAATAACTTATTGAAAATAGATAATATATATTAAAATACACAACTAGGGTTTTAATTTAATTGACAATTATAATTTTTTTTTTCATCGAAAATACACAATAGTATCGAATCTTTTAATACATTTAAAACCATGTTAATATTGACAAATATATTTTTATTATTGAAAATAGATAATAGTATTAAATCTCTATTCAAAATGAAAATTTAATATATGAGATTCATTTGATACTCTTGAAGGTGTTGTGTTGCATAAGATTGCTATTATTAAAACTAGATAATAATATTAAATTTCTATTCAAAATGATAATTCAACATATGGGACATTGCAAGAGACTAATTTGATACTCTTGAAAGTGTTGGACTGGTTGAGATTGCTAATATGTCATTAGATAAGCCACAATTAGAGAATATTATTTTTAATGATAACGAAAAAGCCGATGGTGATGTTAAAAAATAAAGTTAAGATAATTAAGAATTAAGGTAAAATGCTCTAGTGTTTTATTTTATTTTTACTATCATACTTCTATTTTAATTTTTTTATATTAATGAAATTATTCTATATATCAACCGTTTTGTCTTCAAAGAAGCAAGCAGCCCTTCATATATACATATTTGCGTATCATTTTTAAAAAATAAATAAATTGTATCAACGTACTTGTTGACCTCAAAAAATGCACCTATGAGCTGTCAACAGATCCCAGGGCCTTTCACGTCCGGTCCAGCCTTTGTTCCTGCACACTAGGACAAACCGTCAGTTGCACGTGGCCTTCTCCAAAGATGGGGGGAGCCGGCCGCGCGCACTCCGACGATCAAGTCAGTTGGAGTGGAAATATATGAGTGTGGGAAGGCTAAAACGTGAGCCTGCCAGAAGTATAAGGGGGTCGGCCTTGGGGAGATAAATAGAACAGTAAAATATAGAGAGAATTGCTAAGTAGTATTGAGAAGTCAATTTAGCATTACCTTCAAATGACACAATGTGTGAGCTTATATAGTAAGATAGGGTGAGTAAGAACCGTTGGATGAGTGGACACGTGGCCTTATCTCAACGGCTGAACTTCTTGTCATAGACTTCAGTGCATTTAATGCTCTGACCTCCTATGTTTGAACTCTGACATGCGGGATTGGTGCAGCCGTAATTGCAGCGTGTTGTCACATCATCCACTTGTCAGAAGATCTCTTACACAAGATCTTCTATAGGAGAGCCATACTGCCTACTGTTCACGTGACATGAGTTCGGTACCGCACAAGAGTTCAGTCACAATGGGTTCAGCAATGGAGGTTCGAGACTGTGGGTTCGTCCTCACCGGTTCGACATGGAGGGTTCGGATGTACGGCAGACTGTGGATTCGGCCACGTGGTGTGTGTGGGGCCATTTGGGATTGCCCGTAACAACTAGTCCCCGAAGTCCATGTATGATTATTTATATAGTGCGTGGACTTGAAGTAAAGAAAGAAAAGAAAGGTGGTCGTAACAACTAGTCCCCGAAGTCCATGTATGATTATTTATATAGTGCGTGGACTTGAAGGCCTGACCGTGATGTCAATAGAAGAAGTGTCTGTTGTAGAAGAGGAGAAAGCCATGAAGGCGAGCCTGTCGTTGACGAGGCGAAGCCATGAAGGCGAGCCTGTCGTTGACGAGGCGAAGCCATGAATGCGAGCCTGTTGTTGACGAGACGAAGCCATGAAGGCGAGCCTGTTGTAGAAGAGGCGAAGCCATGAAGGCGAGCCTGTTGTAGAAGAGGCGAAGCCATGAAGGCGAGCCTGTTGTTGACGAGGCGAAGCCATGAAGGCGAGCCTGTTGTTGACGAGGCGAAGCCATGAGGCGAGCCTGTTGTTGACGAGGCGAACCATGAGGCGACCCTGTTGTGATTTTGACGTTGACGTTGGTTCCCAAGGTGCAAAGATAATTACGGCGAGGGCAGTTACTTTTTTCGTATTACGCAAACATTTAATGCGTGATAATGATTATTGGGGACAGCTGGCGTATTGACTCGAGTCGTTTGTGCGTGTGTTGCACGCGCTGATCATGGCCTTTGATTCAAAAATAGTGATAGCGCCTTTTCATTCCTACGTCCCTGATGCGGGGACAGGTGTAGGGCTTGGATTAAAACCAGGGCTAATCCAATGGCTGGGATGAGATTCCATTTCGTATAAAAGGGGCTTTCTTCTTCATTTCCACGCTTTTTCACTTCGCGAGAGAAAAATTTCAAAGTGTTGGGAGCTCTTTCCTTTCTGCCTTTGAGATTCTTCATCCGGTCGTTGCCCTTCTTTGCCAGAACCGGTTCTTCTCTTAGCTTCGTCAACGTAAGTGTTGTGTCTAGTTTTCTTCCCTCTTTTGAGATATAAAAAATGGCCTCTTCGTCGAAAAATAGGGAAGCTGGGAGTTCTTTGGGAGATGAAGAGACTGCCAATTTGTATGCCGAGGTTGGCATGTCCCCACCCATTCCTACTTCCAGAATAATGGACGCGATGGGGGGACCCCATAGTGTTGCGATGATGCCGGAGGGGCCTGTAAATTATAGGATGAAGTGGGGGGCATCTGAATGGGCTTCGACTGTAGAGGCGAGTGAGCTGGAGACATATAGGGAGAGGTATAGGATCCCTGAAACCACAGAAATGTTTGTACCGACCCCTGATGAGCGGGCCTGCTACCCTAGAGAGGGGTGTGTAGCGGTGAGCGAAGCCATCTTGGCAGGGGGGTTGAGGTTGCCCCTGCACCCTTTTTTTCGATATATTCTTAGGCAGTAAAACCTGGCTCCGACCCAACTTGTACCGAATGCATGGAGCGAACTGGCAGGGGCCTTCCTTTTGTGGAAGGAGGTCACTCTTGGCGAGGATATGCCTCCCCACGTTTTTCAAACTCTTTTTCAGCCCCGAGCCTCGAGTGGGGGCGATTCGTGCAAGGGGTGGTATTGTATTAACCCCTGGGGTTCGCACACCCCCTTCATCTGGGGCACTCCTTCTTCAATTAAGAACTGGAAGTCCTCTTGGTTCTGGATAAGGGGTCGCTGGCAGACAGTGGAGGGGGATGCAGTCCCAGAGATAACCGTGCCGACCCATTACCATAAGTATAGTGAGTGTAGTCCGTGGTTATTTATTTGTCTTGTGGTTTTCCATTTTGGTGGTGTTTCTGATTCCAAAATTTTTTAGTTCCTGCAGATCGGTTCGAGCTTGAACCTTGCGAGTGGGCCGTTGTGAGGGCCATATACGAACTGCCTTCGGAGAAAAGGGACTTCAAGAACGTCATAGCCAAACGAGCCCCATTCGTGACACATTTACTGATGTCGACCCGTGGTAAGTTGCGAACCTATAATACATATATATATATATTTTTATTATGTGCAGTTCTTTGCTAACCTGCACTTGGTTCGATTTCAGAGCAACATTTGAACAAGGAGTATGTGAAACCGGACATGTTCCACATGCGTCGTCTTGCCGAGGCGAAGAAAAAGAAGCCTTTGAGTACGGGTTCGGCAACTTATAAGAACCAGAGGGAAGAACTGAGCCGGTTGTCAAAGGCTCATCCGCCACCCCTCCAGAAAAGAAAGTGGAGACTAAAGGGAAAGAAAAAGTCGAACCCTCTGCTGGGGGGGTGCCCAAGAAAAGGCGGCTGGTTCTGACAAAGAACAAGGGTTCTCCTCCTCCTTCACGACAAACGTCAATAGAGGAGTCCTTGCGGGAGCCCATCAATGTGAAGCCGTTGAACTCTTTGCCTGTGATTGACATTGATGAAGGCAATGAGGAGGAGGCTGGGTTGGTTAGGAAGAAGCGGGGGCGTCAGACTAGGATGGAGGGCCTTACAGAGTTTAAGGCTCTAGACTTTCTCGATGGCCGAACTAACGAGATTGCCCCCGAGGCGTTGGAGATGCTGCCGGCCGAAGCCCAAGCAGCAGCTAGGATGAGTTACAAGTATTGGACTGATAAGTATGCATCCTATGCTGAGACCTGCGAATTCACTGATATGCTGGAGGCCGGACTGGCAATGCAGGCTCGGTCCCAAGGCTTCATATTTAATGCTCAAATGGATATGAAGAGGCTGCAGGACCGGAACCGTCAACTCGAGGAAAGGACTGCCACTGCTGAGTCGGAAGCTGCAAAGCTAAAGGCAGAGGCCTCGACAGCAGATGAGGTCATTGAAGCCTTTAGGGCCAAGCATGAGGAGTTGGAGGCCAAGGTTGGGCAAGTCTACTCTGAAAATGCTGAACTTAAAGAGGAGGTTCACCTGTGCAAGTCTGAAGTGAATGCACTAACAAAGCGAGTGGAGAACTCGGATAATTTGCAAAAGATTGCTTCGACTGCATTGGAGGTGGCCAACGAAGATAGGACGGCTTTGAGGGCCCAAGTGACCGATCTGACTGCTGAGGTCGCCAGTTTGAAACAGCAGTTGGTTGAGGCGGGAGATGCTGCAGTGAACAATTATGTTGCCCACTTTCATGAAACTGCTGAGTATGACGGCCTTGGTTTGTATTGGAGGAGTGTTGCCTATGGTGAAGTTCTTGCAAGGGTTGCAGAACTTCACCCAGAGGTGGACCTCACTGCTGTGAGGGAGGAGTTCATTCCAGCCGAACCCTCGACTCCTGCTGAGGATGTGGCTGAAGAAGTGGTGGGGGAGGTGGTGGAGGTTGGCAAGTAGTTTTGGGGGGTTGTTTTTTTTTTTTTTTTGAAGTAAAGTAGTTGTACTTAACTGGATTTGATATTTTCTAATGGAGCCATTCTTTGTATTTTTTCTTCTTTCTGTTGCATTGATTCGACTTTCAACATGTATGGCCTCGTTGAGTAGCTTTCGAACTGATGATAGGTAACAACTTAGATAAGTTATTAAAGAAGTCGCATGGGTTCGCCATGGGAATAGCTCAGATGACTTGTAATATTAATTATCATGCCGAACCGTTAAATAAGGCTTGATGAATAAGACTTCGCCAGTAAATTGTTTATTAACCAATTTAAATAAGGCTTGTTGAATACCGTGGGTTATTAGCCACACACAAACCGTGCCGAATCGTTTTAACTTGGGATTTGTAGGTTGCCGAACTTCTTAAAACAGAAGGTGCTACAAAGTGAAACGGTTCGTCGAATAGCTCATCCAATAAATTGTATATTAATCAATTTAAATAAGGCTTGTTGAATACCGTGAGTTATTAGCCACACAGAAACCGTGCCGAACCGTTTTAACTTGGGATTTGTAGGTTGCCGAACTTCTTAAAACAGAAGGTGTTACAAAGTGAAACGGTTCGTCGAATAGCTCATCCAGTAAATTGTATATTAATCAATTTAAATAAGGCTTGTTGAATACCGTGTGTGGTTCACAACACTCAAGCCGTGCCGAACCGTTTTAACTTGGGATTTGTAGGTTGCCGAACTTCTTAAAACAGAAGGTGCTACAAAGTGAAACGGTTCGTCGAATAGCTCATCCAGTAAATTGTATATTAATCAATTTAAATAAGGCTTGTTGAATACCGTGGGTTATTAGCCACACACAAACCGTGCCGAACCGTTTTAACTTGAGATTTGTAGGTTGCCGAACTTCTTAAAACAGAAGGTGCTACAAAGTGAAACGGTTCGTCGAATAGCTCATCCAGTAAATTGTATATTAATCAATTTAAATAAGGCTTGATGAATACCGTGTGTGGTTCACAACACTCAAGCCGTGCCGAACCGTTTTAACTTGGAATTTGTAGGTTGCCGAACTTCTTAAAACAGAAGGTGTTACAAAGTGAAACGGTTCGTCGAATAGCTCATCCAGTAAATTGTATATTAATCAATTTAAATAAGGCTTGTTGAATACCGTGTGTGGTTCACAACACTCAAGCCGTGCCGAACCGTTTTAACTTGGGATTTGTAGGTTGCCGAACTTCTTAAAACAGAAGGTGCTACAAAGTGAAACGGTTCGTCGAATAGCTCATCCAGTAAATTGTATATTAATAAATTTAAATAAGGCTTGTTGAATACCGTGGGTTATTAGCCACACACAAACCGTGCCGAACCGTTTTAACTTGGGATTTGTAGGTTGCCGAACTTCTTAAAACAGAAGGTGCTACAAAGTGAAACGGTTCGTCGAATAGCTCATCCAATAAATTGTATATTAATCAATTTAAATAAGGCTTGTTGAATACCGTGGGTTATTAGCCACACACAAACCGTGCCGAACCGTTTTAACTTGGGATTTGTAGGTTGCCGAACTTCTTAAAACAGAAGGTGCTACAAAGTGAAACGGTTCGTCGAATAGCTCATCCAGTAAATTGTATATTAATCAATTTAAATAAGGCTTGATGAATACCGTGTGTGGTTCACAACACTCAAGCCGTGCCGAACCGTTTTAACTTGGGATTTGTAGGTTGTCGAACTTCTTAAAATAGAAGGTGCTACAAAGTGAAACGGTTCGTCGAATAGCTCATCCAGTAAATTGTATATTAATCAATTTAAATAAGGCTTGTTGAATACCGTGGGTTATTAGCCACACACAAGCCGTGCCGAACCGTTTTTACTTGGGATTTGTAGGTTGCCGAACTTCTTAAAACAGAAGGTGCTACAAAGTGAAACGGTTCGTCGAATAGCTCATCCAGTAAATTGTTTGTTAATCAATTTAAATAAGGCTTGATGAATACCGTGTGTGGTTCACAACACTCAAGCCGTGCCGAACCGTTTTAACTTGGGATTTGTAGGTTGCCGAACTTCTTAAAACAGAAGATGCTACAAAGTGAAACGGTTCATCTTCACAAAGTTGAGGCAGTGGAAACAATCATAACAGCAAAGTTCCATTCCATATATGAGAAAGTAAACAAAAAGTTGAGGAGGCTATGAACGTATGCCTCGTGAACTGAACAGAGAAGAAAAGAAAATTACTGATAGTAGACCCTTAGGTGTTCAACATTCCAGGGGTGGGGTTGCAGCTTCCCATCAAGAGTTTCGATCCTGAAAGTTCCTGCCCTGATCTCTTCGGTTATGCGGTAGAGGCCTTCCCAATTTGGGCCAAGGGTTCCGACGTCGGGTTCTTTAGAGTTTAGGAAAACCCTTCTCAGCACGAGGTCGCCCCTTCTGAAAGATCGCTTCTTCACCTTCTTATTATAATATTTCGTCATTTTCCTTTGATAAGTGGCGAGCCTAACCTGTGAGGCGTCCCTTTTTTCCCCAAGAAAGTCCAGCTCGCATCTTCTGATTTCCTCGTTTGAGATCTCATTGAACTGTAAGCGACGAGGCGAAGGCAACCCTACCTCAACGGGGCTCTCGCCTCTGCACCATATGCCATGGAGAAGGGGGTTTCACCCGTTGCAGTCTTGCTGGTGGTGCGTATTGCCCATAATACATGGGGTAGTTCGTCCACCCAAGCCCCTTTCGACGCATCAAGCTTCTTTTTCAGAATCTGCTTGATTGTTTTGTTTACAGCCTCTACCTGGCCATTTGCTTGGGGGTGGTGTGGAGAAGAATAATGTGTCCTGATTCCGAGCTCTTCGCACATCTCCCTAACTTTCTTATTGTCGAACTGCCTTCCATTGTCCGACACAAGTGAATGGGGAATTCCGAACCGACATATTATGTTCTTCCATAAAAACTTCGAAGTGTTCGCTTCGGTGATCTTTGTTAAGGGTTCGGCCTCCACCCACTTGGTGAAATAGTCTATAGCCACAATTGCATGTGAAGCACCTCCCTTTCCTTTAGGAAGTGGACCTATCAGGTCGATGCCCCATTTGGCGAAGGGCCACGGGCTAGATACAGCAGTCAACTCTTGAGATGGTTGACGTTGAATGGAGGAGAAGCGCTGACACTTATCACATGCGCGGACGAACTGGATGGCATCCTTTTTCAGCGTTGGCCAGTAGTAACCTTGTCTGAGTATCTTATAGGTTAGGGCCGGACCGGCGGTATGGTTTCCGTAGATCCCTTCATGGACTTCCTTCAAAACATAGTTGGCCTCATCACCCCCGGTGCATCTTAGAAGGGGCACCGAAAACCCCCTTTTATACAACACTTCGTCCTGGAGCACGTAATATGCGGCTCGACGCCTCAGCTTCTGGGCTTCCTCTTTGTCCTCAGGGAGGGTTTGATCCTTTAGGAAGGTGACGATTGGCCGCATCCAGAGAGGGGTCCCTTCTATCCACATGAACTCTTCTCCTTTTGCTATGGACGGTTGAGCGAGGTGTTCAATTGGCACCATCTTCAGGAGTTCAGAATCTTTACTGCTAGCCAGCTTGGACAAGGCATCCGCATGTGTGTTTTCGGACCTTGGAATTTGCACAAGGTCAAATTTTTCGAAGTGGGAAATGAGCTCTTTAACCTTCTTCAGGTAAGAAGCCATGTTTTTGTCTTTTGCCGCATAATCCCCTCTTACTTGGCTAACCACTAGCTGCGAGTCACTACTGGCGGTTAACCTCCTTATCTGCATTTCCCTTGATAATTTTAAGCCTGCCAGGAGGGCTTCATATTCTGCAGCATTGTTCGAAACCTTGAATCCGAACCTAATGGCACTGCAAAGTCTGTGTCCCTCCGGACTCAACAAAATAACCCCTGCTCCCGAACCGGTCTCACCGGAAGAACCGTCAGTGAAAAGGCTCCAAGTTGGGGGTTCTGCTTCTTCAATTTCTGTATCAACTTGCAGTCCAGAGAATTCGACTATGAAATCTGCCAGTGTCTGTCCTTTCACCGAGGCCCTTGGTTTGTATGAGATGTCGAACTCACTCAACTCGATGGACCACTTCATTAGCCTTCCAGAGGCGTCCGGCTTTTGCAAGATTTGCTTGAGGGGGAGGGTCGTCAACACATGGATGCTATGGGCCTGAAAGTAAGGCCTCAACTTTCTGCAGGCGGTCATAAGTGAAAAGGCGAGCTTTTCCATGTCTGAATATCGAGATTTTGCAGGGGTGAAAGCCTTGCTTACATAGTAGACAGGCAGTTGGGTACCTTCCTCCTCCCTCACAAGAACCGAACTCACGGCGTCAGCTGATACGGCTAAGTATATTGATAGGGCTTCTCCCTCTTTGGGCTTGGAGAGGAGGGGGGCTTGCCCAAGGTGCTTCTTCAGCCCTTGGAAAGCCGCTTCGCACTCCTCATTCCACTGGAACTTCTTCCCTCCTTTTAGGACTTTGAAGAAAGGAAGGCACTTATCCGTCGCCTTTGAGATGAACCGGTTTAACGCGGCGAGCCGACCTGTGAGGCTTTGCACCTCTTTTGGTTTGTGGGGGGACCTCATATCTAGCAGGGCCCTAATCTTATCAGGATTAGCCTCGATCCCTCTTTGATTTACCATGTAGCCCAAGAATTTCCCGGAGGCTACACCAAAGGCGCACTTCAGTGGGTTCAGCTTCATTTGAAATTTTCTCAAAACTTTGAAGGCTTCGGTAAGATGTTCAATATGATCTTCAGTTTCGAGGCTCTTTACCAATATGTCGTCCACATACACTTCCATTGTTTTGCCTAAAAGATTTGCAAACATGCGGTTCACTAACCTTTGGTATGTGGCCCCTGCGTTCTTCAAGCCAAACGGCATCACCCGGTAGCAATAAAGACCTCGATCCGTAATGAATGAGGTGTTTTCTTCGTCCAGTGGGTACATGGGGATCTGATTGTATCCAGAATAAGAGTCCATGAAGCTCAGTAGTTTGTGTCCGGCGGTGGCATCCACAAGTTGGTCAATCCTTGGAAGTGGGAAACTGTCCTTTGGGCAAGCCTGGTTTAGGTTGGAGAAGTCTATGCAGACCCTCCACTTGCCATTGTGCTTCTTTACCAGTACGGGGTTCGACACCCACTTCGGGTAGGTCGCTTCACGGATGAACCCATTGCTTACCAGCTTATGAACCTCTTCCTTCAGGGCTTCATACCTTTCTGGGTTCAACGTCCTCCTCTTTTGTCGGTGTGAAGTGAATTTGGGGTCGATGTTGAGGTGGTGGCAGCTGACTTTGGGGTCGATGCCCACCATGTCTCCATGCTTCCATGCAAAAACATCCAAGTTTGCGAGGAGGAAGTTCTCCAATAGCCCCTTCCGTTCACTCCCCAACTCTTTCCCAACTTGCAGGACCCTGGTGGGGTCGTCAGGATCTACCTGGAAAGGCTCCAGTTCTTCGACTGGGGCAGCCTGAGAGTTGGATTCTGTAATTCTTGGATCCAAAACGGTATCCACGACGCCTTGTTCAGGGGGGATTTCATCTATGATCGCACTTATCATTTCGACGTCTTCCCCTTCTTCAGGGGCTGACCCTTCTGCAGGGGCGTCGACCATTTCTGTATCCAAGTATATCATGTTTGTGCTGCGGGGTTCGGATTTTCGCAGGGAGTTCAGGTAGCACTTCCTCGAACCCATCTGGTCGCCTCGTAGAGTGGCGATACCCCTGTCAGTGGGGAACTTCATGCACAGGTGGTGAATGGATGTTACAGCCCCTAACTCGTTCAACGCGGGTCGACCCAGGACTCCATGATATGCTGACCTGTGGTCCACCACCAAAAACTCCATGCGGTGGTGGGCTATGAAGGGGGGTGTTCCCATTTCCACAGTCAACGTGATCCTCCCCCTGGGGATGATGCTATCCCCAGTGAATCTGTACAATGGGGCTGTCATTGGGGTAGGATTGAAACCGACCTGCATCTTATCAAATGCGGTGCCAAAAAGTATGTTGACCGAACTTCCGTTGTCCACAAGCATACGATTCAAGCCATTTCTGGCTATTATAGCCCTTACTACCAAGGCATCGCAATGAGGGTAGTGGACATCAGCCGTATCTTCTTGCGTGAATGTGATTGGCAGGAGGGTGTGAGTCCCACGGTAGGACCCGTTGACAGAATAACTTGTCATGGGGGAGTCTTTGGCTTCCCTGGCATAATTCCTCTGAGCGTTCCTAGACTCTCCCCCAATGTGGGATCCTCCGATTATAGTGTCTATTTCCCTGATGGGGTCCAATTCTGCGTTGGGATGGGCCTCTCTTTGCCTCTGTGTGCTCCTTGGACGATCCCTAGGCCTGTCGTCTCTTCGACGAGGCGATCGATCCCTTGTTTGCCTTCGTTGTTCCCCATCTCTGGGTTGGGGATCTCTCCTTTCCCTGCTGGCAGTCCTCACATTTTGGTTCGCAGGACCTCTAGCCTCGTTCCGACCCGTTTGTCCCTGGTTCGGGGGCCTCGTCAAGCAGTTGCTGTCGCTGTGACCAAACGTTCTGTGATATGTGCAATAGGGCCTATTCCTAGGTCCGTTGCCTCTTCCTCTGCCCCTTCCCCTTGAGGAGCTTGGTTGCATATCTCCACTGGGACCCACTTCCTCGTATGCCAGTGAGGGTACGGCGTTTAGAGTGGCTATGGCCAGTGCTTGGCCTGATGTAGGTGCCACAGTCTGCCCTGCTTGGGTCCATTGCTGGGTTACCAAGTGCGATACAGGGCCTCGTCTTTGTCTTTGAGTGGGTGGCAGTCCCAAAGAGGTCCTGTTGCGATGGTCAATCAACTCCTCATTGACTATCTCGCTCCTCATCATTTCTACAAGGGCATCATAGGTAGTGGGGTTTCTGTTTCGCACATCTCTCCAAAGAGGGTATTCATGTTAAGTCCGCCTCTGAGTGCCGATAGGGCCTCCCTATCCGTTACCTGCTCGCCATAAGTCATCTCATCAGTGAAGCGAGCCAAATAGCTCTTCAACGTTTCACCCGCCTGCTGCCTCATGTCCTGGAGCCTTTGTATAGGGGCCTTTCCTTCTTTACTAGACAGGTACTGATTTAGGAAGGCTTTCTTGAGGTCGGGCCAGCTTCTGATGCTTCCTGCAGGTATGCGATTATACCATATTTCGGCAGAACTTGTGAGAGTGAGGTGGAATGCTCTACATTTCAACGCCGGCGTGGCTCCTCTTAGAGCCATGTGTATCTTGTAGTTGTTGAGGTGCTTAGCCGGGTCTCCTTTACCTTCATATTTTGGAATCTTTGGGGGCACAAAATGGCTGGGGACATGTGCATTTCTCAGCTCGTGCGAGAATGGCAAGCTGTCATCATCATCATCGAGCTCAAAGGACCTACAAGGGCTGCTGGATTCCCCTTCCTCCGCCTGATACCGAGGCGGTTGAGCGATCCCTGCCAAGTTTTGCTGGTTCGCAGCGTCCCTTCTTTCTCGCCTATTCCTAGGCTGGCGAACCTCCTGGGGCTCCTGTTGCTCTTGTCGCCTCACATTTGGAGGGGGTCGCTGGGGCCTATTCCTAGGCACTGATGTACCAATTCTGTCAAACACACTAGTAGACCTCCTTGGCTCCGGGTCTCGTGCGTATTCAGGAGGGAAGTTCCCTCCCCCTTGAAGGGGGTCTCCGCCGAGGTGGGTGTGGATGTGAGCTGAAGAGGTATCCATGCCTACCTCCCTTTCCAGGGGGCTCGGTTCCCTTGCATGTTGTGCGAAAATTTCGACCTCATCATCCTGTTGATAGGCCTCATGATGGGGGGGTTGGTATCCAGCTTGTCCATGCATCTGTAGAAGCAATTGCTGCATGGCAGCGTTTTGTTCTGCCAAGTTCCTCATATTCGCTGCCATTTCTCCTACCTCCCTAACTAGGCGTGCTGTTGTACCGCCCCGCCTGTGAAGGTGATGGGGTCTCCGCATGTTGACGTTCGTTCGGAGAACCTCTTCTTCAGAGGCCTCCTGTTGACGGCTTCTGCCACGGGAGTCCCCCCATTGGTGGCTTTGGCTGTGAGAACCGTAATTGCTGGAACTCATCGTAACGGCAAATTCTAAACTTGCGATTAAAATCAATGGGAGGGGCTTTTCCTTCGTTCCTTTTCCAAGAAACCTCGACCTTTTCTCCAAGGTTAGGCTTTTGCTTCCTTTCGACTGGCTTCGACCACTAGGATGTTCGTGGTTATAATGTGTGGTTTCCCACAGACGGCGCCAATCTGTTGACCTCAAAAAATGCACCTATGAGCTGTCAACAGATCCCAGGGCCTCTCACGTCCGGTCCAACCTTTGTTCCTGCACACTAGGACAAACCGTCAGTTGCACGTGGCCTTCTCCAAAGATGGGGGGGAGCCGGCCGCGCGCACTCCGACGATCAAGTCAGTTGGAGTGGAAATATATGAGTGTGGGAAGGCTAAAACGTGAGCCTGCCAGAAGTATAAGGGGGTCGGCCTTGGGGAGATAAATAGAACAGTAAAATATAGAGAGAATTGCTAAGTAGTATTGAGAAGTCAATTTAGCATTACCTTCAAATGACACAATGTGTGAGCTTATATAGTAAGATAGGGTGAGTAAGAACCGTTGGATGAGTGGACACGTGGCCTTATCTCAACGGCTGAACTTCTTGTCATAGACTTCAGTGCATTTAATGCTCTGACCTCCTATGTTTGAACTCTGACACGCGGGATTGGTGCAGCCGTAATTGCAGCGTGTTGTCACATCATCCACTTGTTAGAAGATCTCTTACACAAGATCTTCTATAGGAGAGCCATACTGCCTACTGTTCACGTGACATGAGTTCGGTACCGCACAAGAGTTCGGTCACAATGAGTTCAGCAATGGAGGTTCGAGACTGTGGGTTCGTCCTCACCGGTTCGACATGGAGGGTTCGGATGTACGGCAGACTGTGGATTCGGCCACGTGGTGTGTGTGGGGCCATTTGGGATTGCCCGTAACAATACTTATATCGTATCGTATTCAAATCATGTATTCGAATCCGTGCTTCTTAGATCATCCCAACATCTACTGAATCAGATAGCTTGTTTCCTTTATGGATTTTTTTATTTAGCTTTTGTTTGACAACCATTAAAACAAAACGCCTTTTCTTAAATTTATTTTCATCCACTCATTTTCACAATAAAATATTTTACACGTAAATTTAAAAAAAAAAAAATCCTACTTTTGAACAGCATATTCTTTTAAAAAAAAAAAAAACTATTTTTAGACTCATTTTCTCCAAAGGAAAAAAATCATTTTAATAATTGTCAAACGGGAGCTTATTTAAGCGTCAATATTATCTAAATATAAAAAACAAGAGACGGTGGTGGGCTAACAGCAATTTAATTGATATTAGTCTCTGTCACTCCGCTTCAACTAGGCAAGTAAAGAAAAAAAATCATAAATAAGAATATGTACAAGACCTTGTTGAGAGTCAGTAGACTGTAGAAAAATTTACCACTTAATTGTCAATTCATTAAACAAGAAAATGAACTCCAACCAACCATTCGTTTCTGTCCCAGTCAATAGCATAAATCTTCACTAGATCTTCCATAGGAGGAAAAAGATTCTGTTATCTTCAAAAAAAGTTTATCTTCATTTCCATTTGAATATATTGTACCTGTTGACAGGATTAAAATAATCCATGTTTCGCTTAATTATATAAAATTATATATATAAAAGTTTAAGCAAATGATATTCTTATCCACTGAATTATTAATTACTATATCTATGTGCCATAGACTGATCTTTACAGGCGTGAATGGCATCTCTTTTTGGTTTATTTAACATATTCTCAGATTTAGATACAGTGGTATTATTTTGTTCATAATGATAATGGTTATACAACGCCTTATTATTTATTTCTAATAAATTTGGATCATAAACATAGCCCATGTTTTGTGGAAATCAAAATTAAACTTTAAGCCTCTATTTGGTATCGATTAAAATTTAGATTTTAATCTAAGTCAAAGTCAACAATTCATTTCAACCACATAATTTATGGGTTTTATAACTTTTCAACCATACATTTCATCAAAGGTTACGTACATGGAAAGTGTACATATGGTCTAATCCATATTGTAATAGGAAGCGAAGGGATGGATACCAGACCATGAGGGCCAAAGAAGGATTATATATAGAACTTCTTGCTTCTTATCGAGGGTTTACTTTCTAACCATCAGAATTGGATGGTACATTTCTTGTACTTTCCATATGTTAGTGACCTTGTCCGATAAGTTCCCCAATGGTGCAAGTGTTACTTAGGTAATACTTTTCGACAGTAAGCATATAATAAAATAGAGTATATGGTATAGTTTGTTTCGAATGATCAAGTTGCTGCTAATAATTAAAACTTTATCCGAAGAATGAAAATATAGTTAGAAAACAATAAAATATGGATACAAATTTCTTTTACTCAATGTTAGAGGTACGTCCACTTCAATGTTATAATGAAGAAGAAGAATAATAAACGCAAGTTTGTTATGCATAATCATAAATAATTAGCTCTGATATTCTAACCATGACCATGCTCTTAGCATTGAGGGGTTTATATTATAGGGATTAAAATTAGATTTTTAGCAGATTTTAATAAAAGTTGAAGAAGTATATGGTTGAAAAGTTGTGAATCTCATGAAATATGTGATTAAAATTAATTGTTGACTTTGATAAAATTTTAAATTTTAGTCCCCACCAGATAGTAGCGTTTCAATGAATGTGTCAACGAGAAATCATTTGAATACCATTGATATTACTGTATCTTCACATGATTAAAAGCAAAAAAATATAATCTTTTCTTCAAATCTGTTGGACTCGGTATACATTGTACAGATTCACATGCTTTTGCCAAACAATCCTCCACTATGTTGGTGCTATGAACATATAAAAAGGATTGGTTTTGGATTCTTATATCTTGATTATGACAAATTATTCTATATCATTGTTAATAATAATGTTTGGAGGAACAAACATTAATTTTTAGAATTCAACTGGTTGGTTTTTGCTATAAAAGGAGGGGCTGCACCATTTTCTATATCCAAGAAACATCTCCACCAAAGGAGAAAGTGTCAAGTGCCTTGCTCCTGTCCTATTTGTTGATTATTGTTTTTCAAAAGGGACTTGAGAGATGACTCTGAGGAGTAGACATGGCGTGATATTGCTTTCGGCTCAGCACTTTCTGTTGCATTTGCATGAACAGTTGCACGATGAGCCGAATCAATATCACTCTTGTATGCTTCTTTGAAGGGCTATTTTCTGCATCAAATCGACTAGACTAATTTCAGGTTATGTACAGTTTTGTTCTCTCCGATTTTTTCTTTTCATTGGTTTTAGGACTACAAAAACTAATTAGATCCATAATTTATTGAGAAAATGATAAGTAGCAATTATCAGTAGATTCAATAGTTTGGTTCCTGACTGACTGACTCGAGGAGTGAAAGCCGGCTGTAGTGTATAGGGCTATGCCTTTCGGTAAACATTCCTTTATCGAGCTCATAAACTAGACCTTTATAAATGTATGGACTTATGTTCTTCTATCTCTTTGATGAATACATATTATTGATGTGTTTTGAGCATTCAACTTCAACGTTATTGTGACTACAACAAGAAAAGAAAAACACGAACTATCATGATAAAAGCGAATACGTTGTTATTTCAGATTCAACAATTATTTTTAATATTCCCGTGTTAAAGATGCAATCCTTGTCTGAATTATTTGGTGACAAAAGTCAAGCAGGCTTTGCTTATGGAAATTGCTTTGCTTTGATCCATTCATAGCATAAAGTGATTAAAAGACAAGAATTGACATCGACACAAATCCATAAGAAAAGAACAAAAAATTTAACAGTCATGGAGAATTAAGGAGGAATGCTTCCAACCAAATAAAGATCACGATTATCTGATTAGGAGGTCTTGGATTCCAAGAAATTGTACGTGTCGATTGTCGAGCCTTGGTAAAAAAATGAAGAGGGTGTGACTCTCGGTAGGTTGGAGTCGTAATTAATTATCATCGCCCCTCTCTAAAAGTTGGTCCAACATGATATCAAAACTTGAACTTGCAATGCCTAGAAGCTTGCTCACAAAATTCTTGCTCCATAGTTTCTGTCATTTTGTGTAGAAGACTTTTAGAAGAAATCCCACTGATACTGAGTGAAAATGAAAGCATTACCAAAGAAAAAGTCTTGGAGTAAAAACATATGGGGCCCGGCGGCTTCTATTCTATAAATACCAAACAAATGACAAAAACTATGTAAAAAAATATACACCTACCACCTTGAATTCTTTGTACTAACTCCATTTCAAATCCCTGTTAGTCTACCATTACTTTGTCTGATATGCAGAATATTTCTTCTTATTGGAATACTTATTACCATATTCAAACCGACAAATGCATAATTTAATTTAGAGTGATTTGTTCGTTTTCTTTGTTGAAATCGTCTAACTCCTCCCTATAATTTCTTATACGCACGTTGAACTTCGATCCTTTTTCTGAGTCTGAAACAGTAATTCAATGTTTGGATGTTTTAGATGTAGTTTTCAATCATGTACATGTTGATAATGGTTAATGTTCAAACTGGTATTTGTGCTGATATTTTGAATTGAGTTTCATTTGCATTTTGTGACATTACAACAAATTCTCAGCCTTGGTTCTCATGGAAAGAGAACATGAATGAATATAGCGCCCCAATGAGGTCTGAGTTCTTTGCAGCATTATATTATATGTAGTTGGATGTTTTAAATGTAGTTCTATGTTCTATCTTCGTCATTATTAAATATTGGCCTCAAAATTTGATAGATCAATGATGTAGGACAATTAGCCTTGGCGTTTGAAGAAGATTTGGACCGAAAAGCTACTAAAAGGGGAGTTTCAAATAAACATACATAACTTTCAACTCGCGCGTCAGAATTTCTATTATAATATGTTTTCGAAAATGGGAAGTGGCGTTCCATACCTTGACAACCGGGTGATGTTATTTTCAAGTCCAAAATTGCAGTTTAAGACGGGTCGTCGGACGTTTGAAGTTTTTAGCGTTTTTTCTATTTTTGCGTTTTATGTCTATTTTTGTCTTTTCGCTTAAATTAGGGTTTTTTAAGACTATTTAAACAATTTTCGTTTTGAATAAAATAGTTTTCCATTTTGAGTCTAATATTTTCTTGTGAGTTCCGTTTTGTGTGTTTGAGCGTAAATCTCAGGACTTCCGTTCTGCGTCAATCAAGCTGCCAATATGTCATGGCCACATCGCCTTCACAATAACGCCACGTTAGGTCGAGAAACTGTTCAACAATCGTATAAATGAGTATGTTTTCAATTAGTACTACTAAAACATCAGTTGATCCATATAAATTAGAAGTCATAGAGATAAAATATTTTAAAGTGTTGTTAATACAGTAATACTTACCAACTATTTTTGTAGTGTAGGTTTTCAATTTCCAAATTTTTGTGTTAACCCATTTAGGTGAACCATGAACGAGTATGTATGTACACACACACACACATTACATTAGAAAAGGGAAAAAAAGAAAAGAAAAGGAGAGGTTGTCTTAGGCTAAAAATGAATGTAATAATTGGGCCAAAAAATTAAAACAAAAAATTGGATTTATGAATTGGGTTAGGTTGGGTTGGGCTGGGCTAGCTAGGCATCGACTTGGGAGGTGGAGCATTAATCCCATATATAAAATTTGCTAATTTGTTTTAAAAAAAATTTTAAAAAAAATTGATTTATCTCATATATATAGAAATTTAAAATTTTTTAAAATTTCGATTCTTATTCGGTTCTTCTGTTCTAGGTTTAGAACTGAGAACCGAACCGAACCGAATCCGTCGATTCTCGATATAGATACACGTTCGGGTATTTCACTTACGAAGAACCGCTTGGTTCGGTTCGATTCGAATCCGGTTCGAAATGTTTGCCCAGCCCTTGATAGAAGGAAACTTTATGGAGGAAAAAAAAAATACAAAATTATCAATAACCAAGTTGTTTTACAAAAGCACATCAAAGATCAACTTATTTGTCTAAAAGTCAAATTGAAAACGTGAATATTCAACTTACTTATGTGAAATTTTTAGTACAATCGCGTTCATAGACCTCTCTAGTGAGCAAAACGTGAAAATTATTTGATGATTTTTGATTTTTATGGTAAATTACTGCGTGTTGGTTTCTTTTGCACTTAGTCTTTCAAACTATTGGTCTCAAGATCGGTAAACGAGCAAATAAACTCGACGGTTTGTACAAAAATAAAGTTGCAGAAAAATAACAACACAAGAATTTTTCGTCTTTAGGTTCGGATGTTCACCCACTAAGGGCTAATCACCTCGTTGAGCATCTACAAGTAGAAATTGCTCGATTCCACTAAAAATAAATCAAGAATCAGTACAAGTGTTCGAATAAATCAGAGATTTCTTTGTATTCTCTCGCCTCTTCAAAATCACAAAGACTATAAGTAATCTATACACTAATCTCACATATTGTTCCAAAAACAATCAGAAAATCACTCAGAGAAACTAGAGATTACATTACAGATTTTAGACGAAGAAGAAGAAATAAAGAATCCTAAAATCTCAAACAGAGAAGAATAATCTTGAACCACCAGAAATGAAGAGGCACATGGTATTTATACCACAACTAAACATCTTGATCGAACGGCCATGAATCCAGCAAATGAACAGTTGAGATTAAAGAATATAATCAGCCATAGTGGTGCTATCAAAAACACGTTATAGTATCAATTAACTGGGTCAGGCCTAAACAGTGATCAGACGGCCCAAACATATAGTGAAGTCCAACAGCTTTGAGCCCAAATGAATAGTGAAGCACATAAGCTCAAAACCAACACAAACAAATATGACACTCAATTGTTTTTAAGCGATAAACTAACACGGTGACTTTTGCAAGGTTTGAGGGGTTTCGCATCAAAATGAATATTTCGCAAAACAGACAAATGTTAAGGGTATTAGCGCCAAAAATACAAAATAGTAAATGTTATAGTAAAATAATTAAGAGAATAAGAGAATATACATAAAGTCCAATTTCGATGAATCCACATATATAGAAATTCAATTAGAACTACAAAATGTACAAAAATAATATCAAATAATCACTCCTAATTATCTATAATTATACAACAAATATCACCAGCTTTTTTAACCAAAAAAATCACTACACTAGTTTTAATGAAACATTATTTTACTACTCAAAAAATCGTAGAACCTAGATAATTTAATACCCCATATATTAATAATCTCAATTAAATAATATTTTTGGACAGTCTCGACAAGGGATAACGTGCTAAATTTAATAATTTTCCAAACCTATGCATAATTTTGATCAAGATATATAGGTAAAAAAAAAAAAAAATTACCAATGAATTGGTTCAAGTTCAATTAGGGCTGTAAGCAAAAATCGTCAAATCGAAATCATATTTTAGAAATCGTCGGTTTGGTGCCACGTGGATCCGTTAACGAAATGATTTTGAACTAAACCAAACCGGTCAAAAAGGGTTTGGTTTAGATTTGAGAGATTTTATTGCGGTTTAAAACAAATCGGATCGGCGAAAAAATATATAAAAATTAAAAAAAATGAAATTTTCTAATTGTAACTTGTAAGACTTTTGTGTTGAGTTTTTTTATTTATTTTTAAATGATGCTCATACATTTCATAGGCTCTTAAACTAAAAGTCTGAAACGATTCATCAAGCAATCCCACGTTGTATTCCATATAAATTACTATTACCAAACAATCATCAACTTATATAAACTGCACAGTACTCCGATGATTAAACAAACTTCAATCAAAATCCTATATTGAATTGGACATCCTTTAAAAAATTATTGCAACTTCTGGTTTTGTCGATTATAATTTGTAGAAATCTAGATGAAAAATTTTGATCGGACCAATAATTATGTAATCAAAGTGAAAACAAAATAAAAATTTCGGAGTTTAGAAATGAAATTATATATTGTAAATAAATTTATTTAGGTATAGATTTACCCAATATTCTAATTTGGCTTAACAATCAGTTAATCAAAGAATTAAAAGAAAAGAATCAAAGAGAAGAAAGAAAGTGCTGTGGCCTAAAATGAAGAAAGAACCATATTATTTTTTATAAAAGTTATTGGAGATTAAATCATATATTTTACCAAAAAAATAAAAAATAAAAATTCTATGAGAACAGTACGGTTCCTCGCGATTCCCATACTAGAACCGGGAATTGGACCGGAACAGATTGGTTCTTAATAATTTGTCCCAAAATCAAATTATTTTTCAGAAGATCCGGAACTGAATCGATCGGTTCTAAGACGAAATCGACGATTTAAAAATCGGACGATAGGCAAAAAAATATATACGGCGAAACTGACGTTTAAAATTGGACCAAACCGTTAGATTTAGATTTGAGTTTTTTTTTCAAACCGTTCAAAATGGTTTGGTTTAGGTTTGAGTTTTTCTTAAACCGATGTAAACGGTTTGGTTTTGAAAATCTGTCAAAATTGGTAAAATCGGACCGCTTATACCCCTAGGTTCAACTGTTGCTTTCTGTTTGCTAGGTTGACAGGTATTGGGTCAATTTTATTGGATGTTGGACAAAAAACAAAGTTAAACTAATCAATACAGAGTTGTCACCTCATCAACTGTAATGTTTTATATATTCATATGTACATGGAGCTTAATTCATTTTTTTAATCCTCTTTTCTTTCATTAAATACCCTGGTTTAAGTTCGTGAACTTCGACAACAATTGCCGAAACTTGTTGATTCATCATGTTTCGTACTTGCTTTTCTATTTCTTCTCAGTGTAAACTAATGTGTCTCACTAATGTGGCAAAATTAGTAGTGCCTAGTTCATAACATAAAATTACGAGCAAGAGTAGAATAATGAAGTTGGATTTTATTAAATTAAAAATAATCTTAATTTTAATGAGTTGGATAATTTATTCGAAGTGATGATCATCATGACACTAAATGATAAGAACAATAAACTATGTCATATATCCATATCTTTAAACCATATTTGAGATCCATTTTTTAAATTCATTTTTCCT